>JAIGNY010001069.1:0-710000 GCA_020152595.1 Chiridota heheva
GTTTTAACACACGCAAGCGGGAGAGCGGCCACCGAATCATGTTGTATCTGAGGTTCCAAAAAATCCACAACGGATGAGTTTTCAACGGATGGAAGGTTCCCCACCATAATACCCCACCTAATCCCCAAAGATTTGTACGTAGTTTGACAAATTTGGTATCATGACGAACGAAAATTTTCCCCCGGTTTCCTCGGCCAAAATATTGGGAAAAAAATTAGTCAACATTCTAACTATTTTTCTTACCGTGTTTTAACACACGCAAACGGGAGAGCCCGGGCCCCCGAATCGTTGTTCTGAGGTTCCAAAAATTTATCCACAACGGGTGAGTCACAACGGATGGGGAAAGGATCCTCCCACCCTAATACCCCCACTTTAATCCCCCTGATTTTCAGTAGTTTGACAAAAGGATCATGACGAACGGAATTTCCGTTCCGGGCCCAAAATATTGGAACAAAATTTTGTCAACACTAACTATTTTTTTTACCGTGTTTTAACACCCAAACGGGGGGCGGCCACCCAATCATGTTGTTTTGAGGTTCCAAAAATTTATCCACAACGGATGATCACAACGGGTGGGAAGGTATCCCCACCATAATACCCCACCTTTAAACCCCCATGATTTGTAGTGTTTGACAAATTTAAGGATCATGACGAACGGGGAAATTTTTTTTCCCGGTCCGTCGGGAAAATATTGGAACAAAAATTTGTCAACACCCAACTATTTTTTTTACCGTGTTTTAACACACGCAAAAGGGGCCCCCCGGGAGAGTTTTTTTTGGCCCCAAAAAACCGGAAAATTTTTTTAAAAAAAAAAAGCCTTTTTTTTATTCCCCTTTTTTTTAAATTCCAAAAATTTATCCACAACGGAGAGTCACAACGGATGGGAAGGATCCCCCACCCTAATACCCCCCCTTAATCCCCCTGATTTTACGTAGTTTGGGCAAAATTTGGGATCATGACGAACGGGAAATTTCCCCCGGTTCCGTCGGCCCAAAAATTGGAAAAAAAATTTTGTCAAATCTAACTATTTTTCTTTCCGTGTTTTAAACACGCAAGGGGGGGCCGGGCCCCCGAATCATGTTTTATCTGAGGTTCCAAAATTCATCCACAACGGATGAGTCACAACGGGAAAAGGGATCCCCACCATAATATCCCACCTAATCCCCAAAGATTTTTACGTAGTTTGACAAATTTAAGGTATCATGACGAACGGAAAATTTCCGCCGGTTCCGTTGCCAAAATATTGGAACAAAAATTTGTCAACATTTTAACTATTTTTCTTACCGTGTTTTAACACACGCAAGCGGGAGAGCGGCCACCGAATCATGTTGTTCTGAGGTTCCAAAATTCATCCACAACGGATGAGTCACAACGGATGGGAAGGTATCCCCCACCATAATCTCCCACTCTAATCCCCCCATGATTTGTACGAGTTTGACAAATTTAAGGTATCATGACGAACGGAATTTCCGCCGGTTCCGTCCCAAAATATTGAACAAAATTAGTCAACACTCTAACTATTTTTCTACCGTGTTTTAACACGCAAGCGGGGGAGCCGGCCACCGAATCATGTTGTATCTGAGGTTCCAAATTCATCCACAACGGATGAGTCACAACGGATGGGGAAAGGGATCCTCACCATAATACCCACTTAACCATGATTTGTACGTAGTTTGACAAATTTAAGGATCATGACGAACGGAAAATTTTCCCCGGTTCCGTTGCAAAATATTGGAAACAAAATTAGTCAACATTCTAACTATTTTTCTTTCCGTGTTTTAACACACGCAAGCGGGGGAGCCGGCCACCGAATCATGTTGTTCTGAGGTTCCAAAATTCATCCACAAAAGGATGAGTCCAACGATGGAAGGTATCCTCCCACCATAATATCCCACTCTAATCCCCCAAAGATTTTACATGTAGTTTGACAAATTTAAGGTATCATGACGAACGGAATTTCCGCCGGTTCCGTGCCAAAATATTGGAACAAAATTAGTCAACACTCTAACTATTTTTCTTACCGTGTTTTAACACACGCAAGCGGGAGAGCCGGCCACCGAATCAGGTTGTATCTGATTCAAAATTTATCCAAATTTTTGGGGTATCTCCAAAACCACAAACGTGTGTCCGTTTTACAAAAAATTGAAAAAAGGGGTTGTTCCTTTAAAAAATTTCAAAATAAATTTTTTTATTTCAAGCAAGCAGCCCAAAATTTGTTCAAAGTTCCAAAATTCAAACCACAACGGATGAGTCAAACGGATGGGAAGGTATCCTCCCACCCTAATACCCCCACTTTAATCCCCATGATTTTTACGTAGTTTGACAAATTTAAGGTATCATGACGAAGGAATTTCCCCCGGTTCCTCCCCAAAATATTAAAAAAAAATTAAATAACATTCTAACTTTTTTCAAATGTGTTTTAACAAGAAGGGGAGAGCGGGCCCAACCGAACCCGGGTTGTATCTGGGGTTTCCCAAAAAATTATCCACAAATGAGTCACAAGGGATGGGAAGGTTTTCCCCACCATAATATCCCCACTTTAATTCCCCATGATTTGTACGGTAGTTTGACAAATTTAAGGATAAAGGACGAACGGAATTTCCGCGGTCCCGTCCAAACATTGGAACAAAATTATCAACACTCAACTTATTTCTGCACGTGTCTTTAGCAGTTACAAACACCCACAAGGACAGAGACTTCGGCCACAAAAAGTTGACAATTAGGGTTCATAGAAATTTCCAACAACATCCCATGCACACAAATTTAATACCGTTAGATAGATATTAGCGAGAGCGTTCCAATGGTATTTGTTTCCTGTGAAATCGGATTTTCTTTTCGAAAGTTAGCTTGATTTTCTGTAGGCCCTTGCTACCGACAGTAAATAAAACAATTTCACAATAAACCATTTGACATAGCGACCTCATTTTATATTATAATGCTATACGAGGAGCGCCATTAAAAATACAAAAGTTGAAAACATGACGGGAAAACTTTGGGTGGGGGGGTATCATGACGAACGGAATTTCCCCCCGGTCCCGTCCGCCAAAAATATTAACAAAAAAATTTGGGCAACACTCAACTTATTTCTTTCCGTGTTTTATAGCAACACCCCAAGCGACAGAGCCCGCCACAAAATCATGATCTTTATGCACTTTAATTTGTGGGGGTCATACTCAAAGATGGGAGGGGGGGGGGGGGAGGGGATGGGGGGTGGGAAGGGGGGGGGGGGGGGCAGGGTTGGGGGGTGTTTGGGGGGGTTGGGGGGAAAATTTTTACGAATCAAGAAGGAATATAAATAATCGTGTATCGGGATCAAAAACCTTCCCGTATGCCACTGAAAATTTCTGTTTAAACAATTTAGTAAATTTTAAAAATTGTTTAAAAAACTACTTCCGGTTCTAATTTGGGAGCGCGCCCCAAATTGGTACATTCATCATAGAAAAAAAAATACATTTTGGACTCTTGTAAAACGTTGAGTTCAAATGGGAAAAAAATTATGTAATTTTTTTTTCTGGGGCCGGGAATTTTTGTAAAAAAACCTGCAAACGGTTTTTCAAATTTGAGGGGCCCACCCTAATTTTTAATAATTCATCTTTCATTCATCATTGAAAACATTGGAAAAAATCATGATCAATGTTTAATTTCAGGGATGGATGCAGTTGAATGAAGTAGGAATAGTTTGTTTTAAACGAAGCGATAACCAAGAAAACACAAAAAAAGTATGTAATTGTTCATCCTGTTGACAAAAAAGTAAAATGTCTCAGAAAATTGATCAAATTTGCAAACACATACATCTCTTTTGAAAACTGTTGTGTATACAATAATTAATCTTTTTGGAAATTTTCCCTTTTTATTTCAGATGTTCTTAAAAGGACTGCTTGACTAGACATTGCAAAGGGTTGACGTTTCCATCGCATATTGACCAATCAAAATTTGTGCTGCAGATGGCCCAATCAGAAGTCAATATGAATGAGGTGAAATCATCATGTTTCATTATCTTCAAATGGAAGGGGCAGTAGAATAAATTACTTAATACTTTCTTTCAACACAGCGATAAACGGTTTTAAGAAGCTAACCCTATGAATGAGGTTGGAATCATCATGTTTCATTATCTTTAAATGGAAGGAGCAGTAGAATAAATTACTTTTAAAACTTTCTTTTTAACAAAGGGTAAATGGTTTTGGAAATTAACCCTAACCGCGGGGACCCTAACCATGGGGGGAACCCTTTAAAATTTGGGGGCCCCAACCTGGGGGTTTTTCCTTGGGGACCCTTGGGAACGGGGGACCCTAACCCCCAACTGCGAGGACCCCAACCATGGGGGAAACCCCCGGGGGGACCCCAACCATGGGGTTTTAAGTGGGGGGTCCCAACCTGGGGCCCCCAACCGCGGGGACCCTAACCATGGGGGGAAACCCCCGGGGGAACCCCAAAAGCGGGGGGCCCCAACCATGGGGACCCTAACCATGGGGAACCCCAAGTGCGGGGACCCAATATGGGGCCCCCAACCGCGGGGGGCCCTAAAACCCTTTGGGCCCCAACCGGGGGGGCCCAACCGCCGGGACCCTAAACCGGGGGGCCCTAACCATTGGGGGGCCCCCAACCATGGGGACCCCAATGGGGGGCCCCAAACCCTTTTGGGGGCCCAACCATGGGGATTCCCAAAATGGGCACCCAACCGGGGGGCCCTAACCCGGGGGGCCCAACCTAAAAACCCTAACCCTGCAAAAAACCCCCCCCATGCAAAACCCCAACCCCAAAACCCCCAAAAATCATGATCAACATCATGATCAACATCATGATCAACATCAAGGGTCAACATCATGATCAACATCATGATCAACATCCTGATCAACATCATGATCAACATCATGATCCACAGGGTCAACATCAGATCAACATCATGATCAAACCCGATCAAATCATCATCAACATCATGATCAACATCATCATCAACATCATGTCAACATCATGATCAACATCAGATCAACATCATGATCAACATCATGACCCAAAATCATGATCAAAACCCCATCAACATCATCACCATCATGATCAACATCATGATCAAATCATGATCAAACATCATCAACATCATGATCAACATCATGATTTAACATCATGATCAACATCATGATCAAATCATGATCCCTCAAGATCAAATCAAGGGTCATTTTATTTTTTTCGTGAAATCGGATTTTTTTTTGGAAAATTACCCTTATTTTTTGTAGGCCCCCGCTACTGACAGTAAATAAAACAAAATTTCGACAATAAAACCCCGGGAAAAGCGACCCCATTTTTTAGTATAACTATAACCCATAGAGCGCCCAATTTAAAAAAACAAAAGTAGGAAAAAATGACGTGAAAAAATTTTATGGGAAGGTATCATGACGAACGGAATTTTGAAAAATTTTGTTTCAAAAATATTGGGAAAAAAATTAGTCAGCATTCAACTTTATTTCCCTTTCCGTGTTCCTTTTAGCAAAAACCCACAAGCGACAGAGGGGACAAAAAAAATTGACAATTAGGGTTCATAGAAATTTCAAATAAACATCTCATGATACAAATTTAATACGTTAGATAGATATTAGCGAGAGCGTTCCAATGGATTTGTTTCGTGAAAATCGGTTTTTTTTTCGAGTCTTAGCTTGTTTTTCAGGCCCTTGCTACTGACAGTAAAAAAAACAATTTCGACAATAAACCATTTGAATAGGACCTATTTATAGTATAATGCTATAAGATAGAGCGCCCATTAAAAATACAAAAGTTAGAAAACATGACGTGAAACTTTGGATGGAAGGTATCTTGATGAACGGAATTTCCCCCGGTCCGTCCCCAAAATTTGGAACAAAATTAGTAAAACCCCCAATTTTTTTTACCGGTTTTATAGCAACACCCACAAGGACAGAGCTGCCACAAAATATGTATTTTTTTATGCACTTTAATTTGGGGGGCATCCAAAGTTGGGAGGGGGGGGGGATGGGGATGGGGAGGGGGGGTTATGGAGGTTTGGGTGTTGGGGTTGGGGGGGGTTGGGGGGGGGGTTAAATTTTGACGAATCGAAGGAATAGAAATAATCGTGTTATCGTATCAAAAACCCTTCCCTGTACACCGAAATACTGTTAAACAATTTAGTACACCAAAAGTTCTAAAAATCACCCCTGGCTATTTGGAGCGGCCCCAAATTGGTACATTATCCTAGAAAAAAAGATACATTTTGACCTTGTAAACGTTGAGTTAAAATGAAAAAAAAATTTTATAATTTATTCTGGCCGGAATTTATGATGCAAAATGGCCGCGCAAACGGTTTTTTTAAATTTGGGGGCTTTTGCCACCCTAATATTAATAAATTTATCTTTTATTCATCATTGCAATCATAGAAAACATCAGATCAATGTTTAATTGCAGGATGGATGAGTTGAATGAATAGGGGGAAAAGTTTGTTTTTAAAGAAGGATAACAAGAAAAAAAAACAAAAAATATGTAATTGTTATCTTGTTGACTAAAAAGTAAAAAGTCTGAAAATTTACAAATTTTAAGTTGCAAACACATACACTTTTGAAAAATTTGGGGCAATAATTAATCTTTTTGAAATTCTTTTTTTAGATGTTTAAAAGGACTGTTGATAGAATTTCAAAGGGTTAGACGTTTGCCATCGCAGTATTGGAAATAAAATTTGTGCTGCAGATGGCCCAATCCCGAAGTCAAATGGGAAAGAGGTTGGGAAAAAATCATGTTTCATTATTTTAAAAAAAGGAGAGAATAAAAATTTCCGAATACTTTTTCAACAAAAAGGGTAAACGGTTTTTTAAAAAGCTAACCCTATGAATGAGGTTGGGAACATTTTTTTTTTCATTATCTTTAAAAAGGGAAGGGGGCAGTAGAATAAAAATTATTTTTAAAACTTTCTTTTTTAAAATTGGGAAAAAGGGGGGTTTTAAAAAAGCCAACCCAACCGCGGGGCCCAACCAAAAAGGGAACCCGGGGGGGCCCCAACCATGGGGGCCCTAACCGCGGGGGCCCAACTGGGGGACCCTAACCCCAACTGGGGGGGGCCCTTTAAACCCTGGGGAACCCAAGTGGGGGACCCCAACCATGGGGGGCCCCCAAGGGGGGGGACCCAACTGGGGGGGCCCCAACCATGGGGACCCCCAAACCCCGGGGGAACCCGGCGGGGGGCCCCAACCCGGGGGCCCCAACCGCGGGGACCCCAACCATGGGGAACCCAATGGGGGGCCCAACCCGGGGGGCCCAAACCATGGGGGGCCCCAACCATGGGGGGCCCCAAGGGGGGACTCCAACCGTGGGGTTTTCCCCAACCGCGGGGGGGCCCTAATCATGGGGGAAACCCAATGGGGACCCCAACCCAAAAGGAAACCCCCAACCCGGGGGCCTTAACCAGGGGGAAACCCAATGGGGGGTCCCAACCCGGGGGGCCCCAACCTGGGGGGCCCTAACCATGGGGGAAACCCGGGGTGGGACTCCTAAACCTGGGGGCCCAACCATGGGGAACCTAACCGTGGGGACCCAACCATGAAAACCCCAACTCTGCAAAACCCTAAACTACGCAAAACCCAACCCCCAAACCCAAAATACCATTCCAACATTAAAACATCATGATCAACATCATGATGAATACTCACGATCAACATCATGATCAACATCATGATCAACATCATGATCAACATCATGATCAACATCATGATCAACATCATGATCAACATCATGATGAACATCATGATCAACATCAATATGATCAACATCATGATCAACATCATGATCAACATCATGATCAACATCATGCTCACAATGACGATCAACATCAGATCATCATTTACTTGAAAATCGGATTTTCTTTCGAAAGTTAGCTTGATTTTCTGTAGGCCCTTGCTACTGACAGTAATAAAACAATTCTCGACAATAAACCATTTGATATAGCGACCTCATTTTATATTATTGCTATAACGATAGAGCGCCCATTAAAAATACAAAAGTTAGAAAACATGACGAAAACTTTGATGGAAGGTATCATGACGAACGGAATTTTAGAAGGGTCCCGTCCGCCAAAATATTGGAAACAAAATTAGTCAACACTCAACTTATTTCTACTGTGTTTTATAGCAACACCCACAAGCGACAGAGCCGGCACAAAAGTTGACAATTAGGGTCTATAGAAATTTCAAATAAACATCTCATGCATACAAATTTAATACCGTTAGATAGATATTAACGAGAGCTTTCCAATGGTATTTGTTTCTGTGAAAATCGGATTTTTCTTTTCGAAAGTTAGCTTGATTTTCTGTAGGCCCCTTACTGGCTGCAAATAAAACAATTCCTCACAATAAACCATTTGACATAGCGACTCATTTTATATTATAAATGCTATGCCGATAGAGCGCCATTAAAAATACAAAAGTTAGGAAAAAACATGACGTGAACACTTTGATG
The DNA here is from genome assembly GCA_020152595.1 of Chiridota heheva. Classification (NCBI taxonomy): domain Eukaryota; kingdom Metazoa; phylum Echinodermata; class Holothuroidea; order Apodida; family Chiridotidae; genus Chiridota; species Chiridota heheva. The sequence goes on from JAIGNY010001069.1 coordinate 8,449, forward strand.
GAAGGTATCTTGACGAACGGGAATTTCCGCCGGTCCTGTCCACAAAAATATTGAAACAAAATTAGTCAACACTAACTTTTTCTTACCGTGTTTTATAGCAACACCTATTGCCAGATCGCTACAAATCATGTATCTTTTTATGCACTTAATTTTTAAAAAGCCATACTGCAAAGTTGAGGGGGTGGGGCTGGGGGTATGGAGGGTTGCGTTGGGGTTATGGAGGGCTGGTGTTGGGGTTGTGTTGGGTGGTTGGGGGTTAAATTTGACGAATCAAGAAGGAATATAATAATCGTGCTATCGTATCAAACCTTTCCTGTATGCTACTGAAATACTGTTAAACAATTTAGTACACTTCAAAAAGTTGCTAAAAATCTACTTCCGGTTCTATTGCGCAGCGCGCCTCAAATTGGTACATTCATCATAGAAAAAAAGATACATTTTCGGACTCGTAACACGTTGAGTCTAAATATGAAAAAAAATTATATAATTTATTCTGGCCGGAATTTATGATGCAAAATGGCCGCTGCAAACGGTTTCAAATTTGAGGAGCTTAGCCACCCTAATATTAAATAATTCATTCATTCATCATTGAAATCATCGAAACATCATAATCAATGTTTAATTGCAGGATGGGATGCAGTTGGAATGGTTTAGGGAATAGTTTGTTTGAAAATAACTAAGGAAAATACACAAAAAGTATAATTCTTCATCTTGTTCAATTGAATACAAAAGTAAAATGTCCAGAAAATTGTTCTCAAGTTGCAAACACATACATCTCTTTTCAAAACCGCCGTATGCCACAATTATTCTGTTGTGTAAACAATAACTAATCTGTTGTGAAATATTCCTCCATTTCAGATGATCATAAGGACCGCTTGACCAGACATTGCCGCCGCCCAGACGTTGCCGTTGCCCACACTGCCACCGCCCGCTACTGCCGTTGCCCAGACGTTGCCGCCGCCCAGCATTGCTGCCGCCCAGACGTTGCTGTTGCCCACATTGCCGCTGCTCAGACGTTGCCGCTGCCCAGATTACTGCCGCCGGCCAGCATTGCCGCCGCCTAATATCGCCGCCGCCCATACGTTGCCGCCGCCCAGACGTTGCCGCCGCCCAGCATTGCCGCTGCCCACACATTGCTGCTGCCCAGACATTGCCGCCGCCTACACATTGCCGCGTTGCCCACACATTGCCGCTGCCCATTACTGCCGCCGCCCATGTACATAGATTCAAAATGAATTTGTAGAAAGAAACACACGCACGAACATTGTAATAGCCTGTTTCGCAACAGCGCATGCCAGACTCAAATTATATGATGTTTTGGATAGGTTGCAAGACAGAGTAGTTTACTATGATACGGATTCAGTGATCTTTTGTCAAAGAAATAATCTATGGGAACCACCTATAGGGGATTACCTGGGTGACTTAACCAATGAAATTGACCCCAAAGATGGTAATCACATTACTTCTTTTGTTGCTGGGGACCCAAAAACTATGCATACCAATTAGATTCAGGTAAAACATGTGTAAAGGTGCGTGGAATCACACTTAATTTCATGACAACAAAAATGGTTAATTATGATTCTGTCAAACATATGGTTCAACAGTGGATGGACCAAAGCCCATACTGATGATGATGAATCATGTGAACCTTTATTTTACGCCTTGCCATAAAACGAGAGGAAAGAGAACGAGATGCATTAGGAAAATACCCATCACAATTAGTGATCCATCAAAGATTGTCAGAGATACTTATTCCAAAAGTATACTCACTAAAACATCACATAAAGACTTATCGGCATTGTCTATGATAAACGATTATTTTAAAGGTTTATAACACGCTACCCTTTGGCTATAAATACCTTGTTAAATCAAGAAAAAGTCATTTGTTCAAGCTTCATCCATCAGTATGGGTTTAAAATGTCAAGAAATTATCAAAAGAACAGCATCTATAATGTTTGGTATATCTTTTATTCTATGGTTAGTGCTTTATCGACGGGAGAGAGTGGAATCTAGTGGGAATTTGTAATGTAAATAATTCAACATCTAATTTCTCTGATAGTTCATTCTCTGATAGTTCATTCTCTGCCATGTCAAACGCATCCACTTCATTTTTCTAAAGTACCTTTTACCTTTTTTAGGTTATTTAAATATTGTATGTCAACTGTTCATTATGACTTGTGTATTTAAACATCCTTTCAAGTGTTTTCAGTGGTCTCACGAATCCGAAAGAGCTTTCAGAAAAATTTACTAAAGCATTGCAAAAGTTTGATCTGTCCAGTCCCCGTAGAAGATTATTCTGTTATATGGAGAATGGCAACCTCTATGAAAATATCAAACAGTCTGTACCATGCATACAATTTATCAAGGTATACCAGGAAACCTGGACGTATGTTATAGATGGACGACATAAAATTGATCATCATTGACGATTTGATGGAGGAAAGTGGAAATGATGTGAAAATATCACAACTGTTTACGAGAGGATCCCATCATAAAAATTCATCCATTATTTACTTTGTTCAAAATATCTTCATCATGGGAAACAACACAGAACTATCAGCTTAAATACGCATTACATGATTCTCTTCAAGAACCTCGCGATAGATCGTAAATCAAACATTTAGCATACCCAAATGTTTCCGACACAGACAAAGTATTTTTGAAGAAGCATTTACAGATGCGGTGTCACGGAGCCATGGGTATTTGTTTGTTGATTTGACCCAAAACTGTCCCGATGATCTACGACTAAGAACCAACATACTCCCTGACGAAATCAACTATGTCTATGTTCCACGATCGAGTATAAATCCTTTAAACAAACTCATAACCCATCATTTATGACCATGTCTCGTTGTTTAAAGGACCACCTTCCGCTGCTTCAAGTTGTAGCAAAAGCTAAAGGAAGAAAAAGACAAAATCTGCTACAAGGTGCGCCTGACGGTTTCTTTCATAGCAAAGGGGAGTGTGCTCATAACGTATTAAAAGGAAATGTTCCACTAACTCATCTTCAGAAGAAGAAACTTTGGCCTCATTGACACAAGTTACGTTCTTTAGCTAAGACAAAATTGGCATGTGCTAAACGGAAGAAAATTATCATACAACAGGGTGGATTTGTCAGCTTGTTGCTGAGTACTGTTCTGCCTCTAGTAGGGTCATTATTGTCAGCCATTCCACATCAATAGCATAGCATGGAGCATACAAAGAAACTTGTTTTGATCAATCCAGACACCTTGGAAGGTCTTCAAAATCGCTGTTCGTCTCAAACTACAGAACAGAAGAACTTGTCCCAGTTGGACCAAGAGATGACCAACATTCTGCAACAAAGTTCTTTCACTCCAGAAGAAAAAGTCAGAGAATATCAAGAAGCTTTACGTAAATTTCTCACATTTAAGAAAGCTCAAACCCCTTTCATTGGAAGTTCAACAGAACCACGAAAGATTCTTCAGACACCAACCGATTAGAAACTGTTGTTGCAAAAGGATGTCCTATCATCAGACTTTATTTTTAGAAGATATTTATAAACTTGTTCCAAATCAAATGGTGAAAAAGACGAAACAATTAATTGAAAAGATTAAACAATTTTTCTTTAGGTGGAAATGGGAGGGGGAACTGGTGATCAACAAATGAAGTTGTTTCAGGTTCAAATATTGTAGATCTTTTATATGACATGTCTACGAGATCTAGAAAAGTTCCAGAACCTGTTGGTATGGAAAAATTGATGCAATCTCTGGCTGAGATGAATATTCCAGCCTCTTTGATTACCAATTCAAACGCCGTGAAAGGTTCTTGGACATGCTAGAAAACCTAAAGAATATCAGCTTTTTTCCACTCCATTAAGAAGTGCCTTCAGAAAAATCAATTACATTGAGTCCAAAGTAATCATTTGAGATGAATCTCAAAGTGGGAATTAATTGTAATCATAAGTTGTATTAACCTAAGTACATGTACTTCAGTTTGATGTGTACAATTTAATGTAGAGAATAGCAACAAGTAGATAGAGATGACAAAAGATACAAACAAATTGTTTACATATGTACTGTATATTCGATAAAACTGTATAATACAAAACTGATTACAATGAAACTTGTATTTTGTCTTTATTAGTTTACTTATAACTCTTGTAGAGAGATTAAAATAGAGCACGCCACCTACATTTTCAAAAAAGGAGGGATTAAACACAGGTTCTGAATATCAAAATGACGCTGAATAAAAGGTCACTTGACGATCATTTTTCTTCAAATCATTTGTAAAGTTGTGAACAATGGACTCCATGGAGATATTTCTACATCTATGAAGTGCATAGTAGAGACAATAATGCCCACATGTCGTAGACATTATATCTTGAAGTCTTTTTGTATTCCAATTCCAGTGAAGAGAATGTTTGTTTAAAAAAGCTTCAAAATGGGGCTTGTATATCGCTGGGTTTTCTCCATAAGAATAAAAAAATTGTCGACTGGCATTGAAATAAAATACGACCCAATGTGATCCAGGTTCAGAACTTGGATCTGTGTTCACAACGTAAATGGAAGGATAAGAATCCACATTTTGTGGTAAGTGATCTGATGGTAACACTTCCCTAACAATTTGTTTCGTAAAGGTATCAGAATCCAAGACTTTAAGTAGTTGTAAAGTATTCATGGCCTTACCGTACATCAAAGTCAAATGGCAAAATCAGTGATAACATTCCTGCTTTTATCAATCAGGATGACATTTTCATGTTCTGCATACACTACGATATTCACTGTTTGTGGAAGAGCCTCTGAAAAATGAAGTTCCAGAGCTAGGTTTCCATGTTTCACAAGATTAAAATGCCCCCCCAGCTGCTAAATCTGGGGTCAAATCAAATGCAAAGAGAGTGTATCCTTTACCATACTCTTCTTTGAAAATAGTATTCCCCCGATCCACGTACGTTTTATTTAACCCTGAAAAAAGTGTCTGATAAGATAAAACATAATTCTGACGACTGCCCCAAAGAAATTTGGTTTTAAAGGTTTATGTGGTAACTGCTCACCATCTACCGATAGAGAAATGTGATTGATGTTAACATGATGAAAGTTAAAAGGATTATTCCGTATGCTTCCGTTGAATGCTGTATTGGTGACACATCCGACTATGATACGTTTCGGAAGCGTACCCAGGAAAAGATTGTCTTTATGTATTGACAGATTACCAGCTGGAATGGAAAATGTCTTCATTTCAACGCGAAAGTTATGGGGGTATTTTGCTGACTAATTTCTAATCCCCTTGGCATGGGCTAAAACAACTCCAGGATCAAGTTTGATTTTCCTTACAAGTAAACTAGCCTCTAGAATAGTTACTTTGTAATCCACTGCAGGTCCATGTGCCATTAAACAAATGTATCTTTCGAACGGTTTAGCTTTACTTTCAAATCTGTCATATTTAAAAGATATTTTTCCTGATGAAATATATCACAGTAAATGGGGCCAACCATATCTACAGTTTTACTTTGATTAGTGAAGGTATAACGCTGAGCCAATCCGTGATTTCTCCTTGCTTCCTCAGCAATAGGGTTTACAGCATCCATTCTCCCCGCTGTGTCTTTGAAAAATAGTTGTGTTGTTAACTGGGTCTGCTTGGCACGGTAATCATAATTCAACAATGTCTCCATCATAGCCCGATAGGGATAAGTGGCAGAGGACTGAGACACTAGTTTTTCATTCAAACTGACATCCACCTGACTGAACAGGGATTGAAGAAAGAGGTTCACGGGTCCCACGGGTCCATTTTCTGCCAAGTCACTTCCGTCACCATTGAGAATCTTGGCTTTTACAAACATCATGGTTTGTGATAAATCGACATACTCCTCTGCTGTTCCCGCAACATGAAACTCAATCGGTGACCCTGACGATAATGATGAAACAGGCTTATAACTGACCCATCTTCCTTTAGCTATCCTCGTTTGTGTCGGTGGGACTGTAAACAGGTCCAATTCTGTTTTAGTGCAAATACAAGAGTGTGCATCTGCAAGTGCCATTGTAAGAAATAAACGGAATCAATTTAATCAAAAATATTAACAGGTCTTTTCTGGTGCTTAACTTTTTTGGAAATGATTTTAGAAGGTGTGCCACGACGCTTTATAGCTTTCTGTTGCCGTGTAGACTGAAGTTTGCCTCCAAATTTCTGGTTCAAACCGTGTAATGCTCGGGAAGTAAGTTTTCTTGCAGAAGTGCTTGCACGGTGGCGTATGGCTTCTTTCAATGGTTTGCCTTTTAGAGTGTCATCCATTATCTCCATACCTGATGAAAGGGCCTCTCTTCCAAGAGCAGCTGCTCCACGTTTCAAAAGAGGTACTGCTGATCGAAAAAGTCCACCGAGAAGACCACCATTATCTCCATACCTGATGAAAGGGCCTCTCTTTCAAGAGCAGCTGCTCCACGTTTCAAAAGAGGTACTGCTGATCGAAAAAGTCCACCGAGAAGACCACCAAGGCCATAACCTTGTTCTACTGGTGTTCCTTGAAACAGGGGTATGCCACTACCAATCTGGTTGATGTAATATTTTTCATAAATCTGAGGGTCTTGTACGTAGACTTTCCTCTTCATCTTGCATATGACACGAATGTTTAGGGGGTTAAGCAAAATAAGGTGAGCGCTTCTGCTGAAAATGTAGTTTCACTATGACTTTCCCACTTTCAAATGGTACAGGCTTCCCACTACTTGTCCTTATATCAATAGTGATAGTTTCAAAATCTTTCCTTTGTAAGGGTACGTGATGAGGTGTTGTATAGGTTAATGTTACCATTTGACCCCCTTTTCTGTGGTTCACTTCAACAGTGCGTAACAGTGGCACATTTGAATCCCCCACCATTTGTGGTTCTATAATGTCAGCGTAAACAAACAAATTGTGATAATCCTGATAGAGATCGACGGGCCTGATGCCTGTTTGTGTATCCCATGTATATGCTTTTTTCTTGAAATCCCAGCATAGCACACAAATTATCGCTTAATTCGAGCATGGTAGGTGGTACAACTTTAACAGTACAATTTGACGATAAAGAATAGATTGAAAAGCTAACATTGTCTTCAAAAAGATTATTCAAAGTGTCAACTAATTTTTTGGGGCTGCTATAATACCCCATAGGTATATGTCTTGTTTCCATCGTGGCATAGCCTTCATTATCTGTTTCCTCACTAGATATTTGCAATTGATTGTTTGCTGATGAAACGGTGTACCATGTATGAGGATATGATATTTCTGCCAATGATACGGTCCATTCTCCCCCAAGATGTATGGGTCTATGAAGTTTGGTGGTAAAATTAGTTCCGGTATTTTCAGGATAATAATGCATGGAACTGTTGCTTGGTAATGTTATAAAGAAGTCTTCCATGATGTTGTCTGATGTTCTCAATCGAGAGGAATGACCCTTGCATTTTCCGGAACGGTCAATATATATACATATATATATATATCTATAACTTCAGTCAGTTCGTATACCATCCTCTACTTTTTGAAGTTCAGCTTCATAAAATGTACCCTTGATAATATCTCCTGTTTTATCTCTGATTCTGTAAACTGGTGGTGTTCTTGGTAGTCTCCCAGCAATGATAAATAATTCTTCTGTCCAATTAGCATAATATCCCTTTTCAAAGGTCAACTTGGTTTTACTGATACGTACCACATCCCCAATATTAAATTTATATTTTGTCTGTTTCTCTTTTGCTGGATACAGTTTTTTCCAAACTGTACTTTGATTTTGAATGTTTACTTCTACTGGTTTCATACCTATACTACGATGATAACGATGATTGTACGAATGAACAAGCTTATCCAATACTTTGTAGTACTGTAATCTATTCTTATAGGTCATGTATTTCCACATCCTTGTTTTAAGGGTACGATTAAAACGTTCGACAACAGAAGCTTTTAATTCACTTTCTGATGAATAATGATGGATTTCTTGCTTCTTCGGATACGTCTGAACGGTGCGATTATAAAACTTTGTTCCTTTATCACTTTGTAAATTGATGGGTTTTCTTTCCGAATCAAGAATCTTTTCTAGAGCAAGTTTAAGATCTTTTCCTTTCTTAGACTTCAGAGGAATAACCCAGGCATATTTGGAAAATACATCGATGCAAGTCACAAGGTATTTGATACCCCGATTGTACTTTGAAAGGGATGTCATGTCAACTAAGTCAATTTGCCATAAATGATCCATGCCCAGTACTTTCACCTTGTTTCTCACAAACTGTTTTCGTACAGGTTTGTAAAGGGTATAAGCATCCTCCTTTTGTAACCATGCTTCAACATCTCTATGCTTTGCAGCGGGATTCACCCTTTTCTCACTTTTGTACAAAGCATCCTTACCCCCAAACCCTAAAGGATGAGACGGGTCATAGTACACTTCCTTTCTCCACGCATCAAAACTCATCATGAATGCAATACCACTGATTTTTTCAACTGACTTGATGAATCTACACACACGAATTTATAAAGCTTAGGAAATACTATACATAGAGATACAAAACAAACAAATAAAAACATAGTATATACAGCTACAACTGATTTATTTCATCATGTAATAAGTAATAAAAACAGTCACAGTTACAGGCAAAATATATTTATATGATGATTTTATTACGGAAAATGTCCAGGTTTCTTCCATGGTCAGAAATTTGTTCCAGTTGTAAGGATTTTTCCATATGATATCTAACACTGTTTGAATAAAAGTCTTTAATAGTTTATTATCCTGGAGCACGGCTAACCTCAGCTGTCGACATACATCTGCCATAAATAGCAAAACAGTAATAATTTGGAAAGGATGAAGTTGAATTCTTTCAGCTGGAAAAATTTCTTTCATTATCGCTGTGGTGACATCACAAACATTATCAAGTTGGATCTCATTTAGGAATTTCTAAAGCACTTGATAGTTCTCATTAGCTACCATCCTCACAGCTATACTTCTGGCCTTATTGACAATTGCCATCATATTTTTGTCATTCTTCCAAGGAACTGGTGGTCCATCTGGACACGTAGCTCTTGTTAAATCCTCATGCCTCCACAACAAAATGTCATGAAATAAATTAAGAGTTACTTCATGATATTTCTGTACTTCTAAAGAAACTGTCTGGTTGCTGGCTCCGGGTTTATGTTGTCCAATAGATTGTCCATTTCCACACGTAATTTTGCTATATGAATACCCAGTGCCCATGGTTGAGATACAGTCAAAGTATAGTTTTTTATATCTGACCACTCCGGTTCAACAGACTTCCAATAATTGCGATAGACGTTCACTTGTTTCCGAATATGTTTCAGTCTCTTATGCCTGAGTCGTAAGCTATGTGCAGCTCTGTAAAACACACTTCTCACCAATTCGGTACTGACGCTGTTTAAAGCCTGTTCTATCTGTCCCCTGTCAATTTCTCTTGTGATGCATGTATGATCCTTCTGATTATTACCTTCAGTCTCACAACGGGCACAATCCCGTTTCGAAATCGTATTTGCCTCTTGAAGAGCAAGATCTAGACTTGTTCCAGCAAGCTTTTTAATACCGGTTCAATAGCTGATGGAATGCTCATGACGTTTATTGTACACGATCAAACTCTTTTTGATTGTTCCTGGTTCAGTCGCAAATGGTTCTGATTTGTTTTGCATACACTATTTATATAAGTATACTCTCCCATCAGCCATTTGTTTTCCTTAACAATCCCTTTCTCTCGAAATGCCTTCTGTTGCCATGTGACGTCAGCGCATAACTATTCCAATACTTCAGCCCCAGTGTTTAACCTTCTTTCTAGGCCTGTATGACGTCATTGATCTGTTTCTACCTCCCCGAATGACCTCGTGTCGCTTTGGGGATCACTGACGTCATGCAGATGTCAAAATATGACGTCACTCCCTGAAGTGTCCTCAAAAGGGTCACTCCCTGAAGTGTCCTCAAAATGGTTCTACCTGAGGTGTCATCATTTCTACTCATATATACAGTAGTTGTACACAACTGGGGAGAGTGTGCACTCTTCCCTCTTCCATATATAGTTATACACAACTGGGGAGAGTGTGCACTCTCCCCTCTTCCATATATAGTTATACACAACTGGGGAGTGTGTGCACTCTCCCCTCTTCCATATATAGTTGTACACAACTGGGGAGAGTGTGCACTCTCCCCTCTTCCATATATAGTTGTACACAACTGGGGAGTGTGCACACATTCTCCTCTTCCATATATAGTTGTACACAACTGGGGAGTGTGCACTCTCTCCTCTTCCATATATAGTTGTACACAACTGGGGAGAGTGTGCACTCTCTCCTCTTCCATATATACAGTAGTTGTACACAACTGGGGAGAGTGCACACTCTCTCCTCTTCCATATATACAGTAGTTGTACACAACTGGGGAGAGTGCACACTCTCTCCTCTTCCATATATAGTTATACACAACTGGGGAGAGTGTGCACTCTCTCCTCTTCCATATATAGTTATACACAACTGGGGAGAGTGTGCACTCTCTCCTCTTCCATATATACAGTAGTTGTACACAACTGGGGAGAGTGCACACTCTCTCCTCTTCCATATATACAGTAGTTGTACACAACTGGGGAGAGTGCACACTCTCTCCTCTTCCATATATAGCTGTACACAACTGGGAAAGTTCTAACTCTCCCCTTCTCCATAATTGTATTGAATGCAAAAGGGCATTATGGAAGAGGAGGGGAGTATGCACTCTCCCTAAAATATTAAATACTTCATCTATATGCAGAAATATAATTCCACCCACCCTGCATCCCCCTTTTTTTCTTCCCCTACAGCAAGCCTTCTTTAGCTTGTTATGTAGTCCAACATAATCATTTTGATCCCTTTGGGACAGGTTTAAAATATAAAAATTGTACCTAATTATATGATTTAAATAAAAAATATTTTAAGTTTTGAAACCTGCCATTTTTAGCTATACTATAGTAGAGCTATGTAGAGCTATTCTACTGCATTGGCGTTGCGTCACATGGACATCAGGTTACAGTTTTCATAACTTAAGCTATGAATGGTGTACATTCATGTGACTTGGCATAGAGGTACAGGACATGGGTACTGATCAAATAAGCATGATTGGGAGGTTGTGTGTGCATACCAATTAACTTATTTGCAAGACAATAACAATATTTGTCAGGTTATAGTTTTTGGTTAAAGTTTTTGTTTGAAAGTTTTCATAACTTAAGGAATGGTGTACATTCATGTGACTTGGCATGGGGTAGAGGACATGTGTACTGTTCAAATGAGCATGATTGGGGGGTTGTGTGTACATACTAATTAGCTTATTTGCAAAACATTAAAAATATTTGTCAGGTTAAAGTTTTTAATTAAAGCTTTTGGTTAAAGTTTTTGGTTAAAGTTTTCATAACTTAAGAATGGTGTACATTCATGTGACTTGGCATAGGGGTAGAGGACATGGGTATTGTTTAAATGAGTATGATTGGAGGTTGTGTTTGCATACTAATTAGCTTATTTGCATAAGATTGAAAATATTTGTGAGCTTAAAGTTTTGGTTAAAGGTGAAAAATGTAAGGTTTAGAATAAGATGAAGTCGTAAATTAAGTTTATTCATGGAGGCACAGTCACAGTGGTACATTCATTTACCAATGATCTTTCTTAACCCTTACTCTACCACGCGGCGATACTATCACCGATTTCAAACCACCTTTTTCTAAAAATAAAATCGGGACTTTACCACAGTCCTATACGAGTGATCTTGGTATCATTTTAAAGTACTCGAATAGTTCTTTCATAAAATGAAACTTTTTTTTAGAGGTTATATTACATAATTTTTAGAAAAATTACATCGAGAAATGGTAAAAATCAATAATTGTTAAAAAAATTGCATTTTTTTTTTTTAATCTTACGATAATTTCAAGATCACATTTTTGCTTCAAAATCAAACACGCAAGTCCTAAGACATGATAGTATTGGTTTCTGTTTCTGGTATAATTTTTATAATCCCTACGTCCAATCTTTTGTTCTAGTGAAAGTTCTGCAAAATTTCATGAATTTCTGCTATTTTTGGCCGGTTTTGTTCAAAAAATCGTGAAACCGAAACCTCACAACACGCATGCTTGGTTGAAACGCTGTTCGAAAGCGCTTGAAATTTCCTTTCATTTGACATATAAATAAAGGCATACCCCCCTCTATTTAGAACCTATCCTATAAGAACAAAATTACAGCCATTCAATTTCAACGACCACGTAGCGCAGGGGAAAATTACGCGACTAGCGTGCGAGCGCTCCGGGTTCGAGTGCCGCCGTGACTACTGCGTAATTATTTTTCTGCTGCAGCTTTCAGGGGACGTTTGACTTTTATCATTTTTGATGATAAAAGCTTACCCTTTTTTTCTAAAAAATGTAGGTTAGTATCATTAGAAAGGAAATTTCAAAATAAATCTAAATATGTAACACAAATCTCTGTTTTCAATACTGACAAGAAGTTATACTTCTGCAAAGATTGATCATTTGTTGAACAAATTTAGCCAAAAATTGCTTATTTTGCATAATTCTGTCTAATATTTCCTCAATTGGTTTTAATTACTCAAAAGCTAAATAACTTAGCATCTATTCCAACCAAACTTGTAACGAAAGAAAATGAAAGGAAAGTTGTCAAAAATGCATAGAAAAAAAAAGTTACGAAAATTGGGGTCGCTATTTCTAAAGCCCTGGTAGAGTAAGGGTTAAGTTATGACAAGACCGATGCCACATGCATTCATTTGACATGTAGGATGTTTTGTCATTTATTGGTTCGCATGCGTAGCAGTATGCAAACCTATGTAATGGCGATTACGTCCGGCGGTCCGTCCGTCCGGCGGTCCGTCCGTCCGGCGGTCCGTCCGTCCGGCGGTCCGTCCGTCCGTCCGTCCGTCCGGCGGTCCGTCCGTCGGGTCCGTCCGGCCGTCGTCCGTCGGCGGTCCGTCCCGGCGGTCCGTCCGTCGTCGGTCGTCCGTCGGCGTCGTCCGCCCGCGTCCGTCCGTCGGCGGTCGAGTCCGTCCGTGCTCCGGCGGTCGTCCGTCCGTCCGTCCGTCCGGCGGTCCGTCCGTCCGGCGGTCCGTCCGTCCGGCGGTCCGTCCGTCCGGCGGTCCGTCCGTCCGGCGGTCCGTCCGTCCGGCGGTCCGTCCGTCCGGCGGTCCGTCCTGCGGTCCCGCGGTCGTCCGCCGGCGGTCCGTCCGCCGGCGGTCCGTCCGCCGCCGTCCGTCCGCCGTTAGGCCCTAAGATATCCTCAGAAATGTTAAAGTTTTTTGAGATTTCCTCAGAAAATGTTAAAGTTTCTTCAGAGTTCCTCAGAAAAAGTTAAAGTTTCTTTAGATATCCTTATGGAAGGTTCAAATTTCCGTATAAAATGTTAAAGTTTTTCAGATATACTTAAAGTAGGATTGAAGACTAGTTTCCTTAAAAAGTCTATAATACATTTGATATTTTCTTAGAAGATAACTGTAAAATGATATAATTTTCCAATTTTCTTCAGAGATCTTCAAGTCTCTCTTGTATTACTTATATTTAAAATCCTTTAAAATATTTGGGCACCAAGAGTTGTATCAGGCATGAATTTTTAAACTTTACCTCTATTATTGTGCTCATTTGCATAAAGTTGCTACAGTATTATGACCTGACCAGACATTTTGGTTCGCATGGGTAGCATTATGCGAACCTATGTAATGGCGATTACGGCCGTCTGGCCGTCCGTTCCTGAGATTTCCTTAATAATGTTAAAGTTTTTTGAGAATTTTTCAGAAAATGTTAAAGTTTTATTAGAGTTCCTCAGAAAAAGTTAAAGTTTCTTCAGATATCATTATGGAAGGTTAGAATTTCCTTAAAAAATGTTAAAGTTTTTCAGAGATACTTAAGATAGGATTGAAGACTAGTTTCTGTAAAAAGTCCACAATACATTTAATATTTTCTTAGAAGATTACTGTAAAATCAAATAATTTTCCAATTTTCTTCAGAGATCTTCAAGTCTCTCTTGTAGTACTTGAGATTTAAAATCCTTACAATTCTTTAAAATATTTGGGCACCAACAGTTGTATAAGGGATGATTTTTTAAGCTCCACCTTTATTATTGTGCTCATTTGCATAAAGTTGCTACAGTATTATGACCTGACCAGACTTTTTTATTTAATATGCTTAGTAGAGCTGTGATCATTTAACGTGTACTCGCTACACGCTCGCAAATCTTGTAAACGTTTACTAAATACTTCATTGCCAAGTAATCGTTTTTCATACATTATAGGCTTAGTGTCTTGCCATTAAAAATCAATATTCATGATTCAAATCACACACACACATTCGGCTGACAAAATTCCAATCAATGATTTTTTACAAACTGTAAACCCAATTAGCATAATCTTTTTTAAATGTGCGAATCACAAATGCGCAGTAATCACCAATGAATGGGGATATTATGCACTTTGATTTCGCCGAAATCTGAGTAATCTAACTTGTAAAATGCACCGCGAATGTGCAGCAGTAAACAGTAAAACTAACAATAGGCCTAATATTAGGCCATAAGGCTTTAAATCCCACGCAATCAGGGCCTGTTTCATCGACCAAAAAACACTTGAATCGTGACAATCAGTACATTTACATGTAAATATTACCTGATGAGTCAAATAAATTTTGCAAGAAAGAAAAAATATTGCATAATAAATAAACAGAAAAAGGTTTTAACAAAGCTGAAATACTGCATGCTTCGCAAAGATGGCGGCCATTTTTTCGAGAGGATTAATATTTCAGAACTTCCTGGTGGTGGCGTAGTTTTTAAATGTTTTACGGCGAGGTATATCATAGGCCTCAGTATGCAAGATTTTCACAGAACTTTGAAAGCCGTAGCAAATAGGACAAACAAGTTACGCGATGTTGAGTTTAAATGACATTGAAGGAAAGTTATTTGTTCTTTCTAAACTGAATTTCCATGCATATTTTCCATAAAAATATGATTTGTACAGTAGAAGTAAACTTTTTACGATTTGGAAAGCAAAACTCAGCGTCTATTTGGGCAATGCAGTCAGTACTTTTGCCACACTAGTTTCGCGATTTTTTTACTTCGCCTCGTAGTTTTGGAGCAATTTGGGTGTATTTCCGAAAATTACGGTACTAAACTCGTGTACACGATACTGCTCGCTTTTTTTGGCGTGTACACGTTTACTAAAATCCCTAAACGTTCACAGTTCTAATTCTTAGTCAGGGAGTGTGACAGGATGTGATTGCATATAAACATAGGGAGGGATGCCATGTGGGACATGGATGGGGGCCATGAAGGACATGATTTATTATTTACCATGTTGTCTACACCAAGGGCTATATCAGGCATAATTATTTGACTCCACCTTTTTTTTCTTATTCAACACCTCATTTGCATATACGTTATTATATGAACTGACACTTGAATACATAGTATGCTCAATCAGGGACTGTGATAGCTAGGATGAGACTTCTTATGGAGCTTATGGGATGTCATGTCAGACATAGGGTGGGATGCCATGTGGGATGCCATGTGGGACATGGGGTGGGATGCCATGTGGAACAGGGTGGAATGCCATGTAGGATATGTGGTGGAATGCCATGCAGGACATAGGGTGGATTGACATGGGATGGAATGTCATGTGGGACATGGGATGATATGGGATGTCATGTGGGACATGGCGTCCCACCCCATTCAACAAGTTATTTGCATAAAAGTTATTATATAAACTGACACTTTCATACATAGTATGCTCAATCAGGGACTGTGATAGCTAGGATGAGACTTCTTATGGAGCCTATGGGATGTCATGTGGGACATGGGGTGGGATGCCGTGTGGGACATGGAATGGGATACCATGTGGAACATGGGGTGGGATGCCATGTGGAACGGTAGAATGCCATGTGGGACATGGTGGGATGCCACGAGTAACACAGAGTGTGACAGGTTGGGATGCCATGTGTGACATAAGGTAGGATGCCATGTGTGACATAAGGTAGGATGCCATGACTGACATAGGGTAGGAGGCTATGTGGGACATGGGGTAGGAGGCCATGGGGACACGGGATGTAATGCCATGTGGGACATTAAGTAGGATGTCATTGGGACATTAGGAGGGATACCATGTGGAACATATGGTGGGATGCTATGTGGAACATCAGGTGGGAAGCCACTGATGCGGGACACAGGGAGGGATGCCATGTGGGACATAGGGAGGGATGTCATGTGGTACATATAGTTGGATTTATGTGGGACATACATGTAGGATGGGATCCATGTGGGTCATAGCGTGGGATGCCATGTGGGACATATGGTGGAATGCCATGTGGGACATATGGTGGAATGCCATCTGAGACACTGTATGGTGATTTGCCTCGTGGGAGATAAGGTGGAATGCCATGTGGAACAAGGCATGGGATGTCATGTGGGACATGAGGTGAGATGTCATTTGGTGCATGGAATGTGGGACATAGGGTGGAATGCCATGTGGGTCATAGGATGGGATGCCATGTGGGACATATGATGGAATGCCACGTGGGACATGGGATGTCATGTGGGACATGGGGTGGGATGCCATGTGGAAGATATAATGGAATGCCATATGGGACATGGGATGGGATGCCATGTGGGATGCCATATGGGACATGGGGTGAGATGCCATGTGGTACATGGGATGCCATGTGGGATTTATAATTGGCCGGGTCATATAATATGGGTGTCAATTTGCATGGGCAGCGAACCAAGACGGTATTTACCGTTCTAGTTATCCACTTGCATTCAAATCAAATCATGAACTCTGTGACAGGGACTCAACAGTGTCATGACCCCTGTATCCCTTTATTTATCAGGCACGATGCATTGTTATGGCCTTGATGCCAAATACACCTCCAGCATCCACAAATCATTAAGCATAAATATATGAACTTCATTGATCTCACCATGTCACATTCAGGCACAAATATGTCACTATATCACATCCAGGCACAAAGATGTCACCATGTCACATCCAGGTACTTGATGTCATATTTAGGCACTTGATGTCACATTGATGTCACATTCTTGTCACATTCAGATACACACAAAGATGCCATCATGTCACATTCAAGCACGAATATATCACCATATCACATTCATGCACAAAAGTGCCAATATGTTACATTAATGCACAAAGATGTCACCATGTCACATTCATGCACAAAGATGTCATCAATTTACATTTATACTAAAAGATGTCACCATGTCACATTCATGCACAAAGATCAATTCACATTCATACTAAAAGATGTCACCATGTCACAGTCATGCACAAAGATGTCACCATGTCACAGTCATGCACAAAGATGTCACCATGTCACATTCAGGCACAAAGATATCACCATGTCACAGTCATGCACAAAGATGTCACCATGTCACATTCAGGCACAAAGATATCACCATGTCACATTCAGGCACAAAGATGTCACATTTTTGTCATATTCATGCACAAAGATGTCACATTCAGGCACAAATATGTCACATTCATGTCACATTCAGGCACAAAGATGTCACATTCAGACAAAGATGCCACATTCAGGCACAAAGATGTCATCATGTCACATTCAGGCACAAATATGTCACTATCACACATTCAGGCACTAAGATGTCATCATGTTACATTCATGTACAATTATGTCACATTCAGGCACAAAGATGTCACATTTAGGCACATAGATATCACATTCATGCACAAAGATGTCACCATGTCACATCAGTGCACAAAGTTATGTTATTGTAGGCCTTACCATATGTGTTGTTGTTTGTGGGTGATTTTAGTGTGTTATATAGGCCCACGTGTATGTACAGTGTGTTGTGTTTTGCATTGTTTTAAAAATGCAAAGGTCAATAAAGGGGAAAAATTTGTACTTTCCCTGCTCCAAAAATTCAAATGTGGTATGAAGGAAATATGCTCAACAATTCAAATACTCCAACGTGGCATGAAGGAAATATGCTCACCAATTCAAATACTCCAACGTGGTATGAAGGAAATATGCTTACCAATTCAAACACTCCAATGTGGTATGAAGGAAATATGCTCAACAATTCAGATACTCCAACGTGGTATGAAGGAAATATGCTCACCAATTCAAATACTCCAACGTGGTATGAAGGAAATATGCTCACCAATTCAAATAATCCAACTTGGTATGAAGGAAATATTCTCACCAATTCAAATACTCTAACGTGGTATGAAGGAAATATGCTCACTAATTCAGATACTCCAACGTGGTATGAAGGAAATATGCTCACCAATTCAAATACTGTAACGTGGTATGAAGGAAATATGCTCAACAATTATTGTTGTTGTCATTGTCGTTGTAGTCGTCATTGTTATTATTATTGTTATTTAGTACAACAGCTACTGTTGTCTGCAGTATAGAGATATAGTAAAATTTGTTACATCAATTGAAAGACAAAAGTCTTAGCTTTAATTAAACATGTTACAGTACAAAATGAAGAGAAATTTATGAAAAAAGCCCTCTTGCTAAACATTTCCCCCAAACCATGTCAGTGTTTTGGAGGAGTTGAATGGTTAAAGGCCACCATTTGGCTGCATACATTATATTCCAAAATGACTACTGATTGGCCTATCAGTATAAGTGCACATTGGACCATTGTTATTTCAACGAATCTATTTACCTCCACGTTTAGAGCTGATAACATACCCTTGAGCCATGCCTATTGTGTACGAGAGGACAATATAACTGTGAGAAGGGATACCATATCCCTGCTGTAATAAAGCTACTTTGATACAGTATCTTTGACCCAATCAGAAGATAGTAATGCATAGAATAAAGTTTGTTTGAATTTGATTAATGTAGAAAGTAGAGGAATGACATCACATCCTCACTTTCTTGATACGCATCTTATCAAAAATGAATTTTTCATCTTTAAAGTTTAAATTTTATTCTTTATGAAATTATTTGTAGCCATGAAATCCCCAAAATATATTTCTTAAAAACCATTAAAAAAAATAAAATTTTTAGTCTAATAAAGTTGATATGTTATTATCTTGTAAACAAACAAGAATTTGTAACTTTTTGTTTCTTTTATTGTCCTCTCTATGATCATGCTTGGCACCTAAACATGGTTGGCACCTAAAACATGCTGGGCACCTAAACATGCTTGGCACCTGAACATGCTTGGCACCTGAACATGCTTGGAACCTAAACATGCTTGGCATCTGAACATGCATGGCACCTAATCATGCTTGGCACCTAAACTAATTCTTTCAAATTTAAAGGTACTGTAAAGGTTTGCAGGAAAATTAGAGTAACCAAGCTTGAATTTGCTTTATTATCAAACTACTTAACTTATGCATAATTACAGCCATTTCACAGTGATTTGAAATCAGTTAATTAGTGAAAGGTTGAAATTATTTTCAGTAAGTTAATAAGTGAAAGGTTGAAATTATCTTCAGTGAGTTAATTTTGGAAGTTGTGTTTAAAAACCTTACATAAATCCTACAATGCTTGAACCTGGACGTACTACTACTACTTACTATAATTGTCTTAAGTCCCCTTCAGTTGTTAAAATGAATGGCACTAATAGTGGTACATTATGTGCCTCAGGCTAAGCATAACTGAGCTAAAAGGAGGAATTGAAATTAAGCATGAAAGTCTGCTTTTCATTTTATCACAATATATTCCACAAATTTAAGGTTGGCGTGCAGCTCGTTTCACATGCAGCTCGTTTTACATTCAGCAGCAAGAACCTTCATTTTAAAAATTATTTTGAATTATTCTGATTGATTGATTGATTGATAAATTGGTCATGTGAGTTATTGTGACAGGATTGACAAATTAGTTATTGTGACAGGATTGACAAATTAGTTATTGTGACAGGATTGACAAATTAGTTATTGTGACAGGAGTTACAAATTAGTTATTGTGACAGGATTTACAAATTAGTAAATTGTGACAGGATTGACAAATTACTTATTGTGACAGGATTTACAAATCAGTTAATGTGACAGGATTGACAAATTAGTTATTGTGACAGGATTGACAAATTAGTTATTGTGACAGGATTTACAAATTAGTTATTGTGACAGGATTGACAAATTAGTTATTGTGACAGGATTTACAAATTAGTTATTGTGACAGGATTGACAAATTAGTTATTGTGACAGGATTAACAAATTAGTTATTGTGACAGGATTTACAAATTAGTTATTGTGACAGGATTTACAAATTAGTTATTGTGAAAAGGATTTACAAATTAGTTATTGTGAAAAGGATTTACAAATTAGTTATTGTGACAGGATTGACAAATTTTGGCAAAATTTCATAAAGCGGAGAGAAATCCAACTGATTAAACCATAAATTTGTCTATCTTGAATAATTACACTAGGAAAAAATAATACAAAAATGTTTATTTTGAATAATTTGGATGAGTTTTGCTACTATTTCTTAATTAAAATTATTTTAAATTGATTTCTTGACAGTTTATTTTGAATTGATTTCCTGACAGTTTATTTTGAATTGATTTCCTGACAGTTTTGCTTCAAGTCGCTCGCTGCTAGTTTTGAAACTCACAGTGCTGTTTCCGATAAAAGGTCTTTCTTGTTTTTAAATGAATTGAAGTAAAAGCGCCCCTCCCCTCAAAAGTAGTCAATAGTGTTTATGCTTTATTTTTGGTTCTGATGCTAACAGCATAAGGAACCTATGCAGTCATGCTGGCATGTGTATGTGTGTGTGTGTATGTATGTATGTGTCTGTGACAGCAAGCTCGTAAGAGCGATATTTCAAGAGCAATATGCCAAAATCATGTCCCATGTGGTACATAGTTAGCCCATGGTCCATAGATGTGCCCTATTGTTTTTGGTGGTGATGTCATGCATATCTGCTTTGTTTTATATGGGGTGTAATTATGTACAGCTAGTGTGTACATCTTCATGGTACAAAAATGTTGAATTTCATTAATATGCATAGTGGGCGGGCTTAACATGATTTTATTTAAATGAACTTGTAAGCATGGTATCTCAAGAACGGTAAACTGGATTCATATCATATTTGGTACAGAAGTAGCCCATGGTCTGTAGATGCATGTTCCCTATTGGTGTTGGTGGTGATATCATGCAAATTAATGAGTGCTCTTATGAAATGCTCTAATTTTGACAATCGCAATGTCTGATTTGTTCATATTCACTATAATTATGTTGTTAGCTAGTGTATATGTGTTCATTGTATAAAAACGTTGAATTTCATTAATATGCATAGTAGGCGGGGCTTAATATGGTTTTTGCTAAAAAGACCTTGTAAACATGGTATCTCAAAAAGGACTAACTGGATTCATGTCATATGTGGTACACAGATAGACATGATCTGTTGAAGTGTTTTTGGTGGTGATGTCATGCATGTTAATTATTAATAGGCGGGGATTAATGTGAAATTTTTGAAATGTTCATATTATAGAAATCACATCTGTTTTGTTTCATATTTTGTAGAATTCTGATTTTAACTAGTTTGTACATGTTCATTTTTGCTCGACTTTCGAAGAATAGTAGAGCAATTCTACTACCCCCAGCATCAGCTTCGGCGTCGGCATCTAGTAAAGTTTTGGTTAAAGTTTTTATAACTGAAGTTATAAATGGTGTGCATTCCTATGACTTGGCATAGGGGTAGAGGACATGGGTACTGATCAATTGAGCATGATTAGAGGCTTGTGTTGGTTGGTTGGTTAAAGTTTTCATAACTTAAGTTACGAATGATGTACATTCATGTAACTTGGCACAGGGGTAGAGGACATGGGTACTGTTCAAATAAGCATTATTGGGGCTTGTGTGTACATTCTATGACTTATTTGCATAACAAAGAAAATATTTGTATCTATGATATTTCTTGAATTAAAGTGGGAGTGGAGATTTTGTTTGACACAAATGATCATATATGTGAAGAGCATTATCTACACTCAATGGTGAGGTGAAGTGTGCATATCAAGTAGGTTATTTGCATAACAATAGACTTGCATACAAAATATTTAACTGGAGATAATAACTTGCTATTTGGTTCAGTGGTAGATGAAAATATTTGTATATGTGGTATCTCTTGAGTTAAAGTGGGTATGATGATTTTGCTTAAAGAAATGATCATACAGTAAATATAAAGAGCATTGTTCAGTATATGTGAAGAGCATTGTTCACACTTAATGGTGAAGTATAGTGTGCATTTGCTGCATTATGTTTGACCTGAGATCAAAAATATATGGCTTACAACTAATTTCACATTTCTAGTTTTGTTATGATATTGACATTCCTGACATGAATAAAAATCAAAATGTTTGTCTTGCCATGAATAAAAAACCAAATAAAAGTTTCCTTGCTTAAAGTTTCCTTGCTTAACCCTTACTCTACCACGCGGCGATAGTATCGCCGTTTTCAAACCACCTTTTTCTAAAAATAAAATCGGGACTTTACCACAGTCCTATAAGAGTAATCTTGGTATCATTTTGAAGTACTTGGATATTTCTTTCACAAAATGAAACTTTTTTATAGGGGTCATATTACATAATTTTTAGAAAAAATACATCGAAAAAGGGTAAAACTCAATATTTGCTAAAAAAAATTCAATATTTTTATTTTTCTCTTTTACATCTTACGATAATTTTAAGATCACATTTTTGCTTCAAAATCAAACACGCAAGTCCTAAGACATGATAGTATTGGTTTCTGGTATAATTTTTATAATCCCTACGTGCAATCTTTTGTTCTGGAGAAATTTCTTCAAAATTTCATGAATTTCTGCCATTTTTGACCCGTTTTAAAAAAAAAATCGTGTAACCGAAACCTTACATCACGCATGCTTTGTTGAACCGCTGTTCGAAAGCGCTTGAAATTTCCTTTCATTTGATATATAAATGAAGGCATACCCCCCTCTAATTAGAACCTATCCTATTAGAACAAAATTACACCACTCCAAATTGAACGACCACGTGGCGCAGAGGAAATGTACGCGACTAGTGTGCGAGCGCTTTGTGTTCGAGTCTCGCCGTGATTTTTTTTCTGCTGCAGCTTTCAGGGGACGTTTGACTTTTATCATTTTTGATGTGTTTTCATCTTTTCTTTCTTTCTAAAAATTATAGATTAGTATCATTAGAAAGGAAATTTTAAAAACAATCTAAATATGTAACACAAATCTCTGTTTCAATACTGACAAGAAGTTATACCTCTGCAAAGATTGACCATTTGTTGACAAAATTTAGCCAAAAATTGCTTAATTTGCATAATTTTGTCCAATATTTCCTAAATTTGTTTTAATTACTCAAAAGATAAATATCTTAGCATCTATTCCAACCAAACTTGTAACGAAAGAAAATGAAAGGAAAGTTGTCAAAAATGCATATGAAAAAAAAGTTACGAAAATTGGGGTCGCTATTTTTCAAGCCCTGGTAGAGTAAGGGTCATTTGAGATTACAAGTGTTATTTTAGGGAACTTTTTGGAAAGGGGGCTTTTTCACAAATTTATCTTTATTTTCTACTGTAATAAGTTTATGTTATATGAGAGCTAAGACTTTGAATTTTATGTTGGTTTGCACAATTATCTGGTGAATTATGCAAATTTATGCAAATGAGGTCATTGATTGAGATTATTAGATGTCCTAAAAATGCTATCTTTGTGATATTCTGCTTTCTTGTGGCTAATTAGAAAAAAAATATTGATAGGATTTATGAATTGTTGAAAGAAGGACCTTTCATTTGATAGTACTCTTGATTTTTTAGAGCAAGAGAAAAATTCATATGTCATTTTTATTTTTTTTGACCTTTTTTGGACTAAAAATTGTCCTGTGATTTTGTCAATGATCTATTTGATAGGATTTGGCACTATACCTTCCTATAAACATGCATTGTTCCTTCCTATGTTGCACACAACTAATATAATATAAAAAGGAAATGTTTACACCAAAATTTCATTAAAAATGTTATGCAAATGATATGCAAATTTGCTAATTTACCTATTTATTATGCGCAGGCTTGAAATTTTCAGTTAATGAACTTATTTTAGCCATTGGAAGCTTTGAAAATATTATATTTATTTAGGATGTACTGAAAGTCTTGTAGAAACTTACTTTTGTTGATTCTTGTCGGAATTCTCAGTGAAAAGGTACTCAAAAATAATTCAAAGCATCAGTAATCATGTTGATGTTGCCAAACTTGGAATCCTTCCGTGAGTTGGTACTGCAAATGAAATGTGAATAGATTTGTCCAAATACAGGAAAATCCTTCAGAGAGTACAATTTCAACTTTTTCCAATGAAATACAGGGGTTGGGGGTGGGGTGGGAGTTCTGGCTTATTTATATTGGGAGGGGGAACCAGGGGAAATACCACCCCCCCCTAAAAAAAAAAAAAAAAATGGCCCTCTTCCAGGATCCAAATTCCTTCAAAAAAAATTAATTTTCCCCTTACATGGGACAGCTTGGCCCCCACCATTGGTATCTCGCCCCAACATGTCTCTCTTTCCATCAACATGGGACCCTTTTCCTTAAAATTGTAATCCTATTCCACTGCACCACAACCTCACAACATGGAATCGAGAATTCGCGAAATAGGTATATGGACACTGTTGCACTACAAATCAAAGATTGATCTGTAAAGTTTCATCCCAAATGACTATATTAAAAACAATTCATGTTAAGCACGTCGGGTTTTAGTGACCCATTTACTTGTTTATAATCATTACAAGTAAATAATCCCAGCTAAATTACACTGCTTTTGCTCAATTTTGAACGGATCAGCAGAACTAACAATTTAGCTATGCCTAATGTTAAGCCTAACGAGTAACGTTAGTAAGCATAAAGTTTGAAAAATGCACTCGCGATTTTAGAAATTTAAAAAAATCATTTTACCTGCTTCTGATCATCTTTAGGCCTCTTCTGGGTTGGGTCCAGGTACTAAAAAATCTCCATCACTGGCGATAGCCTTTTGACTTTTCTTAATCCTGAGTTTCACTTTCAAGCAACATTCAAGATACACTTTCTTCTGTCGCCTCAACGTAAATCTCAAAAAAATCTAAAAATAACTCGAGTGGCGTAGTCATAACAGATTTTAGCAAATATAGAGGGGGTATGTCTTTTATTGCAGCAATTCATGTGAAAGCACGTTGTTTACGCTACAGAATGGTGTTTGAAACTTTTCATTACGATATAGGGGTGGATCACACGATTTTTTAACGAAAAGGGTCAAAAAATTACCAAAAATCACAAAATTTAACATATTTTACAAATAATTTAAAAATAATGACCAGGTATGAGCGAAATGTGATTAGATTTGGATAATATGTCTTGTCTGTATAGTATATATAAAAACAAATATCTAAATTTATTTTCTAAGCAATTTTTGTCAATTTTTCCAAAAATATGTATTTTCGGGACATTTTAAACAAAAAGGTAAATTTCTGAATGTTTGGACAAAATTTGCCGAAAAAATGTGAGTATAGACCCCCCAACAAAATACAATTTTATGAAAGATTTTTCCGAGATTTTTGCAATGAAACTATTTGCACCCCTATAGAATGTTGGTAAGGTCCTGATTTTATTTTAGGAAACAGGTAGTTTCAAAACGGCGATAGTATCGCCGCGTGGTAGAGTAAGGGTTAAAGAATGTTAATTTAGGGGTTTGGGAAATATAAACAATATGCAGAATGTGGGGTAGAAGATGACATGATGATAAAGTAGCTGAATGAATTAGGATGAGGTCAATGTGGGACAGGGTGGAATTGTATGTGAGGCAAGGTGGGGTGGGATGTTTAGGATGTGTTCTCATGTTAGACAGGGTGGATTGGCATGTAGAACAGGGTGGATTGGCATGTGGAACAGGGTGGATTGGCATGTAGAACAGGGTGGTTTGGCATGTAGAACAGGGTGGGTTGGCATGTGGAACAGGATGGGTTGGCATGTAGAACAGGGTGGGTTGGTATGTGGAACAGATTGGGTTGGCATGTAGAACAGGGTGGTTTGGCATGTGGAACAGGGTGGATTGGCATGTAGAACAGGGTGGGTTGGCATGTGGAACAGGGTGGATTGGCATGTAGAACAGGGTGGGTTGGCATGTGGAACAGGATGGGTTGGCATGTAGAACAGGGTGGATTGGCATGTAGAACAAGATGTGTTCCCCCCATGTTAGACAGGGTGGATTGGCATGTAGAACAGGGTGGGTTGGCATGTGGAACAGGATGGGTTGGCATGTAGAGCAGGGTGGGTCGACATGTGGGACAGGGTTGAATGGCATGTGGTGGGATGTCATCTTGATTTCAGATTTGTGGGATGTCATCTGGATTTCAGTTGTGATGGCATGTGGGTCATGCAAGTGGTGGAATGACATGCAGTATCTGGTTTTCAGGTGTGATTGCATGGAGTATAGACGTGGGATGACATTTGGGAGAGGTTGGGATTGAATGTGGGACAGTCTGGAATATGCATAATTAGCGGTGAGGGGATTTGTATCATTTCCAATGTCTAGTTTGTCATACATAAAGCAATATTGTTTTGCATAATTTTGTTTTAATGTTATTGTACATTTTTCATGCTGCTTGACTTTGCTTGACACACATACTGTATCTTCTTTAATTGGAAGTTGTATTACAATCCAGGATGTAGTTTTGGGAATAGGTAGGGGCTGGGGGAGGGTACAGGTTAGAAAGGGGGTGTTGAATTGACATTGGCAAGTCAGGGCCTCTACTTTATTTGTTATTTAATTAATAGCACTAAAAGAGGGGTTGTAGTTTCAAAGACTGCTAGGTTTTACATGTTTTCTGAGTTACTGGGTTAGGTAACCTTAAACTTTTCTTTGTTGTAAAATATATGGGAAAACTAAAACATATTTGAAGCTTGTAGTGCAAATGAAAATGTAAGTGCATCTTTCAAAGCTCATGTAATTTGAAATCATCTGCTCCTGCTACCCTATTTCTGTATGTACTTCCCTCTATAAGCCCATTCTCTAGCTTTGATTATTCGAGCATACTATCCTTCTGACAGTTCTAGTATTAAAACATTGAATTTCATTAATAAGCATAGTTGGCGGGGCTTAATATTATTTTCTTGAAAGAGTTTGTAAACAGGTTATTTCAAATATTTCATGATATGCAATGACATAACAGTTAATACAAAATCAATCAGCATGAAAAAAAGCATCAGAACCACAAAACCTTTTGGTTTTGATTATTATAATTCTAATCAATGTTTGGAAAATTATGGTTCCTTTCCTTCCACTCCCTCTCGTGATACCCCAGTCACCCATACTTGGTTATGTACCAAGGACTGCCACTTCCTCTCGTGATACCCCCCAGTCACCCATACTTGGTTATGTACCAAGGACTGCCACTTTCTCTCGTGATACCCCTTAGTCACCCATACTTGGTTATGTACCAAGGACTGCCACTCCCTCTCCTGATACCCCCCAGTCACCTATACTTGGTTATTTACCAAGGACTGCCACTCCCTCTTGTGATAACCCCCAGTCACCCATACTTGGTTATGTACCAAGGACTGCCACTCCCTCTCGTGATACCTCCCAGTCACCCATACTTGGTTATGTACCAAGGACTGCCAAAAAACATTTTAAACAATGGCTTGAATATGTCTTTATACCTTTTGATAGTCCACTAATTATACCAGTCTACCTACAGTACCTATTCTACTGAAAAGTGTCCATGTCAGTCCAGAGGAATACTTTCCATGCTTACATTTATATCAAGAAATTTTCAACTTGAATGGTAGGATTAAAATTCGCACAATTTGAACTCCTTAGGAACTATTTTTAAGCACCTTCTTTTAATTTATTGATCATTTAAATGTTTTTGAGGAAATTTATCAAGTGCAGATTTTGCTCATGTACTCTGTGGGAATGGCAATCATTAATTTGCAGTGACTGCCATTTAAGAATGAAGTTTAAAGACTTGTGTTACATTTAGCCTTTGGACATCCCAGTCATAGGTCATCCCTGCAACATAGCACTTTTATCATATGGACATAGGTCATCCCATGCAACGTAGCACCTTTATTATGTGGACATAGGTCATCCCATGCAACATAGCACCGTTATTATATGGACATAGGTCATCCCATGCAACATAGCACCTTTATTATATGGACATAGGTCATCTGTGCAACATAGCACCTTTATTATATGGACATAGGTCATCCCATGCAACATAGCACTGTTATTATATGGACATAGGTCATCCCATGCAACATAGCACCTTTATTATATGAACATAGGTCATCCCATGCAAGATAGCACCTTTATTATAAGGACATAGGTCATCCCATGCAACATAGCACTGTTATTATATGGACATAGGTCATCCCATGCAACATAGCACCTTTATTATATGAACATAGGTCATCCCATGCAAGATAGCACCTTTATTATAAGGACATAGGTCATCCCATGCAACATAGCACCGTTATTATATGGACATAGGTCATCCAATGCAACATAGCACCGTTATTATCAGAGAATCTATTCTGAGTGTAAATTTACCTACTTAACTGTTCAGCAGCTGTAAATTAGTACTTTTCATTTTCAAAAAAATGTGATCCAGCAAACAACTAGCCTATCATCTCCTCAGCATATATTTTTACAGAGCCTATCTATGATCCATCACAGCTAACTAACATAAGTTCAGTCTAAAGGACAGTGTCAAAAAAAAAAAAAAAAATCAATATCTCCTGTTATACCTCAGTAGTTTTCTTTTGAAAACTTCCAGAGCCCACTTCACCAGCCTGTAATTCACCAGCCACACTCTTTCAACCAGTCGTAATTGTTAACCAGGACTCTAATCTGATATGGCTCCAACAAAAGAACATGCTTTTTCACTTAAAGTTTCTACACGGAGAAATTCCAAACAGGATGAGATGGTTTCTATCATACTAAAAACCATTCTTGAGAGCACAGAACTTACAACAATAATACAGGATGCTATAAGAGATGCTATCAAGGCATCCCTGGAATAGTTACACCACATGATTGATGCCCATGAAGGAAGACTCCATGATTTAGAGTGCTGCCTAGATCAAAGTGCCAGTGAACTCTCCAAATTGGTCACCCAGAATGAAGAATTTAGTCGGACATCATACAACTCAAATCTGAAATAAACTTTTGGAGCAATATTCACTTAGAAACTGTATTAGAATATTTGGTCTACAAGAAAAAGCTGGGTAGGACACAAATGCTCTCGTAAGGACTCTGGCCCATGACAAGCTGGGAGTTAATCTACAGACCACAGATATAGACAGGAGTCATAGAGTTGGTAAGACAAGCAACAGAGGAGGTCGGGCTATCATTGTAAAATTTACAAACTATATGGCAAGATCCCTCATGCTGAAAGCGAGAAGGAAACTGAAAGGAACCGAATTGTCTTTCAGGAGGTTCTTATCGCAAGAAATTGCGCCCTCCTTAAACAGACTTCTGATCATCCCCAAACCTCATCTGCCTGGTCAATTGATGGAAGGATCTACGCGCTTCTCAAAACAATAGATAGCTCAGAAGTGAAGAGAAGAATAATGGGACCAAATGATCTTATGAACTTAAGAACCACCTGTACCTGAAGTTGACAGATAGAAATTGTTATTTTTCTCTGGACTTACAAAAAAATTGAACTTGCTGAGGAGTACCAGTTACCTTAAAATTCATTCATACCATTTTTCAGATTTTTTTGAAGTTTGTGCAAATCTTTCTTTTCGTATTACATATCATGTTGGATGATGCACATGATGACTATAACCCAAGTAATTGTAAGTATTTTGACATAGATAGTTACAACAGCATAGCAAAGAATGCTGGTTTTTCTCTTTTCATGTAAACAGCCGTAGTCTTATCCACAATTTCAATACCATAACAGATTATCTTTCCGTTCTTAACAATGATTTTTCAGTTATAGGTTGTTTCGGAAACATGGTTTGGTTCAAATAATAATGATTTATTTGGTATAGATAACTACAACCTTTTTGATCAACATAGAGATAACAAGAGAGGGGGTTTGTTTGTTTATACATAATAAGTTCCCTGCAGTTATGAGATGATTTATCAATTTTTGTTGATATTGATTTTTATTGATACGGTTGATATTTTAGTTTGTGTTATATATAGACCCCCAGTCTTCAGTTAATTCATTTAATGATATCCCAGGCTCTACTCTTTTTAAAATCTCAAAAGAGCATACACATTGTTATATCATAAGTGATTTTAATATTGATATTGCCAAAAACAGTTCAGTAGACTTTCTTAATACAGTATTATCATACAGGTTTTATCCATTGATAAGCAAACCTACCAGTGTAACTTATAATTCTGTAAGTTTAATTGACAATAGTCTTACCAATATTAAGTTTGACAATCATACTACTGGTGTTTTAATTACTGTTATTAGTGATCACTTTCCAATATTCCATCATGTTAACATTTCTATTCGTAAAATAAGATACAGTGCTACTTCACGTGTACGTAACTATTCGCAAAGTAATGTAAATAGGTTCATTCAAGCAGTTGGGTCAGTTGACTGGAGCTCTATTTGATCAATTAATGATGCCAACCTTGCATATGATTCATTCGCAAATATTCTTGAAGCAAGTTATAATAATTGTTTTCCATTTATTTGTATTAATAATAACCCCAATGTCAAAAAGTGGCACCCTTGGATCACTTCAGGTATTCTCAAGTCAATTAAAGTCAAAAATAAATTATACAGACGGTTATTAAGAAATCTATCAAATGTAAGCAAAACCAACTTCACTATTTACCGAAATAAATTAAATCATGTCATACGCTTATCAAAAAAGAAATACTTTCATGAAAAATTTAATAGCTGTAAAAATGATGCAAAGAGCACCTGGAGTATTATTAATAGTCTTTTAAATAAGAACACAGCAAATAGAAGTGTTAATACTGTGTTCAAAGATGGTACTAGCTAAATCACTAATCCCAAAACTATAGCAAATAACTTTAATAACTTCTTTGTTAATATAGGTCCTACTCTTGCATGCAAGATCGACAGTAATAACTCATTTAACAAGTACTTAGACCCAACCAAGTATATTACAAGTTCTATGTTCCTTTATCCTGTTGTCGAGGAAGAAGTACTCAAGGTAGCCAATTCATGTCTTAAGCCCAATAAATCTGCTGGCTCTGACAACTTAAAGCCTGGTATAATCAGATTAGTCACTCATATTATTGTAATACCTTTAACTCACATTATTAATCTATCATTCACCACAGGTGTATTTCCTAACAAACTTAAGGTTGCTAAAGTAATTCCCATTTTTAAGAAGGACGAACCCGATGTTTATGAAAATCATTGCCCTATATCTCTTTCACCATATTTGTCTAAAATAATAGAAAGATTGATGTTTAATCGTATAATAGGTTTTCTTGATAAGCACAATGTGATATTCGAGGTAACAACCTTGGTATTGTCCAAATAACAACTCCCTCAATGCATTCACAAAGGTTCTATGCATCAGTGATTTGTTCAAATAACAACTCTCTCAATGCATTCACAAAGGTTCTGTGCATCAGTGATTTGTCCAAGTAACAAGTCCCTGAATGCATTTACAAAGGTTCTATGCATCAGTGATTTGTCCAAATAACAACTCCCTGAATGCATTCACAAAGGTTCTATGCATCAGTGATTTGTCCAAGTAACAACTCCCTGAATGCATTCACAAAGGTTCTATGCATCAGTGATTTGTCCAAGTAACAACTCCCTGAATGCATTTACAAAGGTTCTATGCATCAGTGATTTGTCCAAATAGCAACTCCCTGATTGCATTCACAAAGGTTCTATGCATCAGTGATTTGTCCAAATAACAACTCCCTGAATGCATTCACAAAGGTTCTATGCATCAGTGATTTGTCCAAGTAACAACTCCCTCAATGCATTCACATAGGTTCTATGCATCAGTGATTTGTCCAAGTAACAACTCCCTGAATGCATTTACAAAGGTTCTATGCATCAGTGATTTGTCCAAATAACAACTCCCTGAATGCATTCACAAAGGTTCTATGCATCAGTGATTTGTCCAAGTAACAACTCTCTCAATGCATTCACAAAGGTTCTGTGCATCAGTGATTTGTTCAAGTAACAAGTCCCTGAATGCATTTACAAAGGTTCTATGCATCAGTGATTTGTCAAAATAGCAACTCCCTGATTGCATTCACAAAGGCTCTATGCTTCAGTGATTTGTCCAAATAACAACTCCCTGAATGCATTTACAAAGGTTCTATGCATCAGTGATTTGTCCAAATAACAACTCCCTGAATGCATTCACAAAGGTTCTATGCATCAGTGATTTGTCCAAGTAACAACTCCCTCAACGCATTCACAAAGGTTCTATGCATCAGTGATTTGTCCAAGTAACAACTCCCTGAATGCATTTACAAAGGTTCTATGCATCAGTGATTTGTCCAAATAGCAACTCCCTGATTGCATTCACAAAGGTTCTATGCATCAGTGATTGGTCCAAGTAACAACTCCCTGAATGCATTCACAAAGGTTCTATGCATCAGTGATTTGTCAAATATGAAACAGAAACAACTCCTGATTGCATTCAGGAATCAGAGACATAGAGACTATAGAGGAATCAGAGACATAGAGACATAGAGACAGAGACATAGACTATAGTGGAATCAGAGACAGGAATCAGAGACAGAGACTATAGAGGAATCAGAGACATAGAGACTATAGTGGAATCAGAGACATAGAGACTATAGAGGAATCAGAGACAGAGACTATAGAGGAATCAGAGACATAGAGACTCAGAGACATAGAGGAATCAGAGACATCAGAGAGACTATAGAGGAATCAGAGACACAGAGACAGAGACATAGAGACTATAGAGGAATCAGAGACAGAGACTATAGAGGAATCAGAGACACAGAGACTATAGAGAATCAGAATAGAGACTATAGAGGAATCACATAGAGACTATAGAGGAATCAGAGACACAGAGACTATAGAGGAATCAGAGACATAGAGACTATAGAGGAATAGAGACTATAGAGGAATCAGAGACATAGAGACTATAGATGGGGAATCAGAGACACAGAGACTATAGAGGAATCAGAGACATAGAGACTATAGAGGAATCAGAGACAGAGACATAGAGAACAGAGACATAGAGACTATAGAGGAATCAGAGACATAGAGAGACTATAGAGGAATAGAGACTATAGAGGAATCAGAGACATAGAGACTATAGAGGAATCAGAGACATAGAGACTATAGAGGAATCAGAGACATAGAGACTATAGAGAGAATCAGAGAACATAGAGACTATAGAGGAATCAGAGACATAGAGACTATAGAGGAATCAGAGACATCAGAGACTATAGAGACTATAGAGGAATCAGAGACATAGAGACTATAGAGGAATCAGAGACAGAGACTATAGAGGAATAGAGGAATCAGAGACATAGAGACTATAGAGGAATCAGAGACATAGAGACTATAGAGGAACAGAGACATCAGACTATAGAGGAATAGAGACTATAGAGGAATCAGAGACAGAGACTATAGAGGAATCAGAGACATAGAGACTATAGAGGAATCAGAAACATAGAGACTATAGAGGAATCAGAGACATAGAGACTATAGGAGAATCAGAGACACAGAGACTATAGAGGAATCAGAAACATAGAGACTATAGAGGAATCAGAGACATAGAGACTATAGAGGAATCAGAGACACAGAGACTATAGAGGAATTAGAGACATAGAGGAATCAGAGACATAGAGACAATAGAGGAATCAGAGACATAGAGACTATAGAGGAATCAGAGACATAGAGACTATAGAGGAATCAGAGACATAGAGACTATAGAGGAATCAGAGACATAGAGACTATAGAGGAATCAGAGACATAGAGACTATAGAGGAATCAGAGACATAGAGACTATAGAGGAATCAGAGACATAGAGACTATAGTGGAATCAGAGACACAGAGACTATAGAGGAATCAGAGACATAGAGACTATAGAGGAATCAGAGACATAGAGACTATAGAGGAATCAGAGACATAGAGACTATAGAGGAATCAGAGACAGAGACTATAGAGGAATCAGAGACATAGAGACTATAGAGGAATCAGAGACATAGAGACTATAGAGGAATCAGAGACAGAGACTATAGAGGAATCAGAGACATAGAGACTATAGAGGAATCAGAAACAGATACTATAGAGGAATCAGAGACATAGAGACAATAGAGGAATCAGAGACATAGAGACTATATAGGAATCAGAGACAGAGACATGGAAGAATCAGAGACATAGAGACTATAGAGGAATCAGAGACATAGAGACTATAGAGGAATCAGAGACATAGAGACTATAGAGGAATCAGAGACATAGAGACTCAGAGATAGAGGAATCAGACATAGAGACTATAGAGGAATCAGAGACATAGAGACTATAGAGGAATCAGAGACATAGAGACTATAGAGGAATCAGAGACATAGAGACTATAGAGGAATCAGAGACATAGAGACTATAGAGGAATCAGAGACATAGAGACTATAGAGGAATCAGAGACATAGAGACTATAGAGGAATCAGAGACATAGAGACTATAGAGGAATCAGAGACACAGAGACTATAGAGGAATCAGAGACATAGAGACTATAGAGGAATCAGAGACATAGAGACTATAGAGGAATCAGAGACATAGAGACTATAGAGGAATCAGAGACATAGAGACTATAGAGGAATCAGAGACATAGAGACTATAGAGGAATCAGAGACAGAGACTATAGAGGAAATAGAGACATAGAGACTATAGAGGAATCAGAGACTATAGAGGAATCAGAGACATAGAGAGAGACATAGAGACTATAGAGGAACAGATAGAGACTATAGAGAGATCAGAGACATAGAGACTAGAGACATAGAGACAATGGAATCAGAGACATAGAGACTATAGAGGAATCAGAGACATAGAGACTATAGAGGAATATAGAGGAATCAGAGACATAGAGACTATAGAGGAATCAGAGACATAGAGACTATAGAGGAATCAGAGACATAGAGACATAGAGGAATCAGAATCAGAGACATGGAGACTATAGAGGAATCAGAGACAGAGAATAGACTATAGGAATCAGAGACATCAGAGACTATAGAGGAATAGAGACAGAGACATAGAGACTATAGAGGAATCAGAGACATCAGAGACATAGATAGAGGAATCAGAACATAGAGACTATAGAGAATCAGAGACATAGAGGAATCAGAGACAGACTATAGAGGAATCAGAGATAGAGACTATAGAGAATCAGACTATAGAGGAATCAGAGACAGAGACTATAGAGGAATCAGAGACATAGACTAGGAATCAGAGACATAGAGACTATAGAGGAATCAGAGACATAGAGACTATAGAGGAATCAGAGACATAGAGACTATAGATGGAATCAGAGACAGAGACTATAGAGGAATCAGAGACATAGAGACTATAGAGGAATCAGAGACAGAGACATAGAGAATAGAGACATAGAACTATAGAGAAGACATAGAGACTATAGAGGAATCAGAGACAGAGACTATAGAGGAATCAGAGACATAGAGACTATAGGAATCAGAGACATAGAGACTATAGAGGAATCAGAGACAGAGACTATAGAGGAATCAGAGACATAGAGACTATAGAGGAATCAGAGACATAGAGACTATAGAGGAATCAGAGACATAGAGACTATAGAGGAATCAGAGACATAGAGACTATAGAGGAATCAGAGACATAGAGACTATAGAGGAATAGAGACTAGAGAACATCAGAGACAGAGACTATAGAATCAGAGACATAGAGACTATAGGAATCAGAGACATAGAGACTATAGAGGAATCAGAGACATAGAGACTATAGAGGAACTATAGAGGAATCAGAGACTATAGAGGAATCAGAGACATAGAGACTATAGAGGAATCAGAGACATAGAGACTATAGAGGAATCAGAGACATAGAGACTATAGAGGAATCAGAGACATAGAGACTATAGAGGAATCATAGAGGAATCAGAGACATAGAGACTATAGAGGAATCAGAGACATAGAGACTATAGAGGAATCAGAGACATAGAGACTATAGAGGAATATAGAAGAATCAGAGAACACAGAGACTATAGAGGAATCAGAGACATAGAGACTATAGAGGAATCAGAGACATAGAGACTATAGAGGAATCAGAGACTATAGAGGAATCAGAGACTATAGAGGAATCAGAGACATAGAGACTATAGAGAGACATAGAGACTATAGAGGAATCAGAGACATAGAGACTATAGAGGAATCAGAGACATAGAGACTAGAGGAATCAGAGACATAGAGACTATAGAGGAATCAGAGACAGAGAGACTATAGAGGAATCAGAGACAATAGAGACAGAGAATAGAGGAATCAGAGACATAGAGACTATAGAGGAATCAGAGACTATAGAGGAATCAGAGACTATAGAGGAATCAGAGACAGAGACTATAGAGGAATCATAGACATAGAATCAGAGAGGAACATAGAGACTATAGAGGAATCAGAGACAGAGACTATAGAGGAATCAGAGACATAGAGACTATAGAGACTATAGAGGAATCAGAGACATAGAACTATAGAGGAATCAGAGACATAGAGACTATAGAGGAAGAGGAATCAGAGACATAGAGACTATAGAGGAATCAGAGACAGAGAGACTATAGAGGAAATCAGAGACATAGAGACTATAGGAATCAGAGGAACAGAGAATAGAGACTATAGAGGAATCAGAGACATAGAGACTATAGAGGACTATAGAGGAATCAGAGACATAGAGACTATAGAGGAATCAGAGAATCAGACATAGACTATAGAGGAATCAGAGACATAGAGACTATAGAGGAATCAGAGACATAGAGACTATAGAGAGGAATCAGAGACATAGAGACTATAGAGGAATCAGAGACATAGAGACTATAGAGGAATCATAGACAGAGACTATAGACTATAGAGAATCAGAGACATAGAGACTATAGAGGAATCAGAGACAGAGACTATAGAGGAATCAGAGACATAGAGACTATAGAGGAATCAGAGACATAGAGACTATAGAGGAATCAGAGACATAGAGACTATAGAGGAATCAGAGACATAGACTATAGAGGAATCAGAGACACAGAGACTATAGTGGAATCAGAGACATAGAGGAATCAGAGACATAGAGACTATAGAGGAATCAGAGACATAGAGACTATAGAGGAATCAGAGACATAGAGACTATAGAGGAATCAGAGACAGAGACTATAGAGGAATCAGAGACATAGAGACTATAGAGGAATCAGAGACATAGAGACTATAGAGGAATCAGAGACATAGAGACTATAGAGGAATCAGAGACATAGAGACTATAGAGGAATCAGAGACATAGAGGAATCAGAGACATAGAGACTATAGGAATCAGAGGAACTATAGAGGAATCAGAGACATAGAGACTATAGAGGAATCAGAGACAGAGAGACTATAGAGGAATCAGAGGAACATAGAGACTATAGGAATCAGAGACAGAACTATAGAGGAATCAGAAGGAATCAGAGACATAGAGAATCAGAGAATCAGACATAGAGACTATAGAGGAATCAGAGACAGAGACTATAGAGGAATCAGAGACATAGAGACTATAGAGGAATCAGAGAGACTATAGAGGAATCAGAGACAGAGAAACAGAGACTAGAGGAATCAGAGACTATAGAGAGGAATCAGAGACATAGAGACTATAGAGGAATAGAGACTATAGAGGAATCAGAGACAGAGACTATAGAGGAATCAGAGACATAGAGACTATAGAGGAATCAGAGGAATCAGAGACACAGAGACTATAGAGACATAGAGGAATCAGAGACATAGAGACTATAGAGGAATCAGAGACATAGAGACTATAGAGGAATCAGAGAGACAGAGATATAGGAATCAAGACATAGAGGAATCAGAGACTATAGAGGAAGAGAATCAGAGACATAGAGACTATAGAGAATCAGAGACATAGAGACTATAGAGGAATCAGAGACTATAGAGACAGAGACATAGACAGAGGAATCAGAGATAGAGACTATAGAGGAATCAGAGACATAGAGACTATAGAGGAATCAGAGACACAGAGACTATAGAGGAATCAGAGACATAGATAGAGACTAGAGACATAGAGGAATCAGAGACATAGAGACTATAGAGGAATCAGAGAGAGACTATAGAGGAATCAGAGAATAGAGACTATAGAGGAATCAGAGACATAGAGACTATAGAGGAATCAGAGACATAGAGACTATAGAGGAATCAGAGAGACTATAGAGGAATCAGAGACAGAGACTATAGAGACTATAGAGGAATCAGAGACATAGAGACTATAGTGGAAAGAGACTATAGAGGAATCATAGAGGAATCAGAGACATAGAGACTATAGAGGAATCAGAGACATAGAGACTATAGAGGAATCAGAGATATAGAGACTATAGAGGAATCAGAGACATAGAGACTATAGAGACATAGAACTATAGAGGAATCAGAGACATAGAGACTATAGAGGAATCAGAGACATAGAGACTATAGAGGAATCAGAGACATAGAGACTATAGTGGAATCAGAGACACAGAGACTATAGAGGAATCAGAGACATAGACTATAGAGGAATCAGAGACATAGAGACTATAGAGGAATCAGAAACATAGAGACTATAGAGGAATCAGAGACATAGAGACTATAGGAGAATCAGAGACACAGAGACTATAGAGGAATCAGAGACATAGAGACTATAGAGGAATAGAGACTATAGAGGAACAGAGACTATAGAGGAACATAGAGACAGAGACTATAGAGAGAGACTATAGAGGAATCAGAGACATAGAGACTATAGAGGAATCAGAGACAGAGACTATAGAGGAATCAGAGACAGAGACTATAGAGGAATCAGAGACAGAGACTATAGAGGAATCAGAGACATAGAGACTATAGAGGAATCAGAGAGACTATAGAGGAATCAGAGACTATAGAGGAATCAGAGACTATAGAGAATCAGAGACTATAGAGGAATCAGAGACATAGAGACTATAGAGGAATCAGAGACAGACTATAGAGGAATCAGAAACATAGAGACTATAGAGAAATCAGAGACAGAGACTGTAGGAGAATCAGAGACATAGACACTATAGAGGAATCAGAGACATAGAGACTGACTATAGAGGAATCAGAGACAGAGACTATAGAGGAAATAGAGACATAGAGACTATAGAGGAATCAGAGACTATAGAGGAATCAGAGACACAGAGACTATAGAGGAATCAGAGACATAGAGACTATAGAGGAATCAGAGACGGAGACTATAGAGGAATCAGAGAGAGACTATAGAGGAATCAGAGACATAGAGACTATAGAGGAATCAGAGACAGAGACTATAGAGGAATCAGAGACATAGAGACTATAGTGGAATCAGAGACAGAGACTATAGAGGAATCAGAGACATAGAGACTATAGAGGAATCAGAGATATAGAGACTATAGAGGAATCAGAGACATAGAGACAATAGAGGCTCTCGATCACAGCTTTCTGGCTTTTGTTCTTGAATTTCTCTCATTCTTCCCTGGTCTCTTTCCTTACTACCTCTAAAATGATCTGACCTCTCAGGCACAATTTGACCTTCGTTGTCGTGGTGCCGTTAAGACCTCATCAAACAAACAAACAAACATAGAGGAATCAGAGACAGAGACTATAGAGGAATCAGAGACAGAGACTATAGAGGAATCAGAGACATAGAGACTATAGAGGAATCAGAGACATAGAGACAATAGAGGAATCAGAAACTATAGAGGAATCAGAGACATAGAGGAATTAGAGACATAGAGACTATAGAGGAATCAGAGACAGAGACTATAGAGGAATCAGAGACAGAGACTATAGAGGAATCAGAGACATAGAGACTATAGAGGAATCAGAGACACAGAGACTATAGAGGAATCAGAGACAGAGACTATAGAGGAATCAGAGACATAGAGACTATAGAGGAATCAGAGACAGAGACTATAGAGGAATCAGAGACAGAGACTATAGAGGAATCAGAGACATAGAGACTATAGTGGAATCAGAGACAGAGACTATAGAGGAATCAGAGACATAGAGACTATAGAGGAATCAGAGACATAGACTATAGAGGAATCAGAGACATAGAGACTATAGAGGAATCAGAAACTATAGAGGAATCAGAGACATAGAGGAATCAGAGACATAGAGACTATAGAGGAATCATAGACAGAGACTAGAGGAATCAGAGACATAGAGACTATAGAGGAATCAGAGACAGAGACTATAGAGGAATCAGAAACATAGAGACTATAGAGGAATCAGAGACATAGAGACTGTAGGAGAATCAGAGACATAGACACTATAGAGGAATCAGAGACAGAGACTATAGAGGAATCAGAGACATAGAGACTGACATAGAGACAGAGGAGAATCAGAGACATAGACACTATAGAGGAATCAGAGACAGAGACATAGAGACTATAGAGGAATCAGAGACATAGAGACTATAGAGGAGGAATCAGAGACAGAGACAGAGACTATAGAGAATCAGAGACTATAGAGGAATCAGAGACATAGAGATAGAGGAATCAGAGACATAGAGATAGAGACTATAGAGGAATCAGAGACATAGAGACTATAGAGGAATCAGAGAGAGACTATAGAGGAACAGAGACTATAGAGGAATCAGAGACATAGAGACTATAGAGGAATCAGAGACATAGAGACTATAGAGGAATCAGAGACATAGAGACTATAGAGGAATCAGAGACATAGAGACTATAGAGGAATCAGAGACAGAGACTATAGAGGAATCAGAGACACATAGAGACTAGAGACATAGAGGAATCAGAGACATAGAGACTATAGAGGAATCAGAGACATAGAGACTATAGAATCAGAGAGACATAGAGAGACTATAGAGAGACACAGAGACTATAGAGGAAATAGAGACATAGAGACTATAGAGGAATCAGAGACAGAGACTATAGAGGAGAGAATCAGAGAGGAATCAGAGACACAGAGACTATAGAGGAATCAGAGACATAGAGACTATAGAGGAATCAGAGAGACAGAGACTATAGAGGAATCAGAGACAGAGACTATAGAGGAATCAGAGACATAGAGACTATAGAGAATAGAGGAATCAGAGACTATAGAGGAATCAGAGACTATAGAGGAATCAGAGACATAGACTATAGAGGAATCAGAGACATAGAGACTATAGTGGAATCAGAGACAGAGACTATAGAGGAAATAGAGACAGAGACTATAGAGGAATCAGAGACTATAGAGGAATCAGAGACATAGAGACTATAGAGGAATCAGAAACATAGAGACTATAGAGGAATCAGAGACACAGAGACTATAGAGGAATTAGAGACATAGAGACTATAGAGGAATCAGAGACATAGAGACTATAGTGGAATCAGAGATTGCAAAGCCACAGAATTGAAAGGTCTTTCCTTCTTGACATAAGTTCACGTGGTTCAATTGCGCCATTGTTGTGGCTACACTGGGGCATTACTTACCCCAGTATAGTCCCGGGAATTGAGTTCGTTTTTATGCATGTGTGGACAATTGATTGTTGTAAGTGCTACATGGTACTTGAGTGAAATACAGTGAATTGTTTATTTTTTATTATTATGGACATAAAAAGCACAATGTACTTCTTTTCCATTAAACCTGTCTCACAACAGAAAATCCACAGTATCTGAAACTTGTATCAAGTTGTATGCATAGGTATGATTAGGTGTGTAACAGGGCATTCCCTCACTTATGCATAGGTGTGATTAGGTGTGCAAGAGGGCATTCCCTCACTTATGCATAGGTATGATTAGGTGTGCAAGAGGGCATTTCCTCACTTATGCATAGGTATGATTAGATGTGCAAGAGGGCATTACCTTACTTATGCTTAGGTGTGCAATACGGCATTCCCTCACGTATGCATAGGTATGATTAGGTGTGCAAGAGGGTATTCCTTCACTTATGCATAGGTGTGATTAGGTGTGCAAGAGGGCATTCCCTCACTAATGCATAGGTATGATTAGGTGTGCAAGAGGGCATTCCCTCACTTATGCATAGGTATGATTAGGTGTGCAAGAGGGCATTCCCTCACTTTTTTTAACTTATGGTGATGTTTTGTATGATTTTATTATTTCCTCCCACGTTTGGTAGGAAAATGATATTGCATGACTCCCTCTCACAAATCCTGCCCATGCTTGCATGGTATAAAGCTAATTCCATCCAAGCCTCATAAAGCTGGTGCTTATCCCCAGTTTCCATTGTATTGTATGGTAAAGGGCAATTGCTTGTATGGTAAAGGGCAATTGCTTGTATGGTATAGGGCAATTGCTTGTATGGTATAGGGCAATTGCTTGTATGGTATAGGGCAATTGCTTGTATGGTATAGGGCAATTGCTTGTATGGTATAGGGCAATTGCTTGTATGGTATAGGCAATTGCTTGTATGGTATAGGCAATTGCTTGTATGGTATAGGGCAATTGCTTGTATGGTATAGGGCAATTGCTTGTATGGTATAGGGCAATTGCTTGTATGGTATAGGGCAATTGCTTGTATGGTATAGGGCAATTGCTTGTATGGTATAGGGCAATTGCTTGTATGGTATAGGGCAATTGCTATAGGGCAATTGCTTGTATGGTATAGGGCAATTGCTTGTATGGTATAGGGCAATTGCTTGTATGGTATAGGGCAATTGCTTGTATGGTATAGGCAATTGCTTGTATGGTATAGGGCAATTGCTTGTATGGTATAGGCAATTGCTTGTATGGTATAGGGCAATTGCTTGTATGGTATAGGCAATTGCTTGTATGGTATAGGCAATTGCTTGTATGGTATAGGGCAATTGCTTGTATGGTATAGGGCAATTGCTTGTATGGTATAGGGCAATTGCTTGTATGGTATAGGGCAAATTGCTTGTATGGTATAGGGCAATTGCTTGTATGGTATAGGCAATTGCTTGTATGGTATAGGGCAATTGCTTGTATGGTATAGGGCAATTGCTTGTATGGTATAGGGCAATTGCTTGTATGGTATAGGCAATTGCTTGTATGGTATAGGGCAATTGCTTGTTGTATAGGGCAATTGCTTGTATGGTATAGGGCAATTGCTTGTATGGTATAGGGCAATTGCTTGTATGGTATAGGGCAATTGCTTGTATGGTATAGGGCAATTGCTTGTATGGTATAGGGCAATTGCTTGTATGGTATAGGGCAATTGCTTGTATGGTATA
Organism: Chiridota heheva; assembly: GCA_020152595.1. Classification (NCBI taxonomy): domain Eukaryota; kingdom Metazoa; phylum Echinodermata; class Holothuroidea; order Apodida; family Chiridotidae; genus Chiridota; species Chiridota heheva. The sequence goes on from JAIGNY010001069.1 coordinate 51,703, forward strand.
GGGCAATTGCTTGTATGGTATAGGGCAATTGCTTGTATGGTATAGGGCAATTGCTTGTATGGTAAAGGGCAATTGCTTGTATGGTAAAGGGCAATTGCTTGTATGGTATAGGGCAATTGCTTGTATGGTATAGGGCAATTGCTTGTATGGTATAGGGCAATTGCTTGTATGGTAGGGCAATTGCTTGTATGGTATAGGCAATTGCTTGTATGGTATAGGCAATTGCTTGTATGGTATAGGGCAATTGCTTGTATGGTATAGGGCAATTGCTTGTATGGTATAGGGCAATTGCTTGTATGGTATAGGGCAATTGCTTGTATGGTATAGGGCAATTGTTTGTATGGTATAGGGCAATTGTTTGTATGGTATAGGGCAATTGTTTGTATGGTATAGGGCAATTGCTTGTATGGTATAGGGCAATTGCTTGTATGGTATAGGGCAATTGCTTGTATGGTATAGGGCAATTGCTTGCATGGTATAGGGCAATTGCTTGCATGGTATAGGGCAATTGCTTGCATGGTATAGGGCAATTGCTTGCATGGTATAGGGCAATTGCTTGCATGGTATAGGGCAATTGCTTGTATGGTATAGGGCAATTGCTTGTATGGTATAGGGCAATTGCTTGTATGGTATAGGGCAATTGCTTGTATGGTATAGGCAATTGCTTGTATGGTATAGGCAATTGCTTGTATGGTATAGGGCAATTGCTTGTATGGTATAGGGCAATTGCTTGTATGGTATAGGGCAATTGCTTGTATGGTATAGGCAATTGCTTGTATGGTATAGGGCAATTGCTTGTATGGTATAGGCAATTGCTTGTATGGTATAGGCAATTGCTTGTATGGTATAGGGCAATTGCTTGTATGGTATAGGGCAATTGCTTGTATGGTATAGGGCAATTGCTTGTGGTATAGGGCAATTGCTTGTATGGTATAGGGCAATTGCTTGTATGGTAAAGGGCAATTGCTTGTATGGTATAGGGCAATTGCTTGTATGTATAGGGCAATTGCTTGTATGGTATAGGCAATTGCTTGTATGTATAGGCAATTGCTTGTATGGTATAGGGCAATTGCTTGTATGGTATAGGGCAATTGCTTGTATGGTATAGGGCAATTGCTTGTATGGTATAGGGCAATGCAATTGCTTGTATGGTAAAGGGCAATTGCTTGTATGGTATAGGGCAATTGCTTGTATGGTATAGGGCAATTGCTTGTATGGTATAGGGCAATTGCTTGTATGGTATAGGGCAATTGCTTGTATGGTAAAGGGCAATTGCTTGTATGGTATAGGGCAATTGCTTGTATGGTATAGGGCAATAGCTTGTATGGTATAGGGCAAATACATGCTCCTCTCACTTTTCAACAGTAAAATATTTGTACATGAAGACCTGCTCTATAAGTATGTTATCAACAACAAAAGCAATAGGGACCATGTACATACTGTACATAACACTGATGTGTGATGTACAATTCTTGAGATATCTCATTAATATGTATGCTATTAACACCAAAATTCAAAGATATAGGCACGTATAGGCCTATGCAGCAGGAGCTTGAACAGAAATCCTTTATATTATGTCAAAGGCACATGCAGTTATGACTAATGAGAATTGGAAGAATTTTAATGTATGTACAAATCTATAATGTAGTTTTTTAAATTTCTGTCCTAAATTTTAGTCACTGAAAATTATTAGATTGTATTCTTCTGCTAAATATTGATTGGGTGTATGTTGTAGATTTGAAACCTCTTCTTCATATTCAATTTTCAAATAATGTTGGTGAAGGATTAAAAAACAGTAAGTTAACATCAGGAAATTCATTGGTTTTCCCCATGTTGATGTCAAAAAAATTATCTTGCTCGTTTGCAAAAGGTAACGGGTTTGATTCAGACAGTGAGAGGGCTTAAAGTTCCCAGCCCCCCCCCCATCTGTGCAGCATTGTTGACATTAGTGAGAGGGATAGAGAGATTGCCCCTCTTTTATCATAATTCCCCTTCAAATCATTACAAAGGGGGGAATTTTCTAATGCTTTCTCACATTATGTAAATCCCAGCATAGATTAGTTGATCAAACCAATAATTCCCCTTCAAATTTCAATTCCTAGTGTGAATAGTGCTGTGCGGTCTGTTTAATAAAGAAAAAGTCAATGATTAGTAGCTATAGTGTTTGCCCTAAGATGTCAAAGAATTAACTCACAAAAAAGTACAAAAGGATTTAATTATTCTGAAAATGTAACTTTGCAATTAATCAGCCATATTTAAAAATTGTAAGATATTAAAAAAAAAAAAAAAGTTTAATTTTAAGGAATTCAAAGGTCGTAAATCCCAGCATAGATTAGTTGATCAAACCAATAATTCCCCTTCAAATTTCAATTCCTAGTGTAAAAAGTGCTGTGCGGTCTGTTTAATAAAGAAAAAGTCAATGATTAGTAGCTAAAGTGTTTGCCCTAAGATGTCAAAGAATTAACTCACAAAAAAGTACAAAAGGATTTAATTATTTTGAAAATGTAACTTTGCAATTAATCAGCCATATTTAAAAATTGTAAGATATTGAAAAGAAAAAAAAAAAATGTGTAATTTCAAGTGTTACCCCCGGTGGGTAACGTTCTTTCCAACCTGTCAGGCAGAAAGAAGAATAAAGCGTAATTAGAATAAAAAGCGATACAACTTTGATCAGCAGGTGGTGCAAAGTGTATTTATTTAACTTCAAAACATTTTATACAAAGTCACATATAACTTCTGGGTCAACAATGCAATATATGAACATCAAAATGGAATATCTGACATAAGGAAAAGGCCTGTGAATAATTTCTTCAACATATCATAAATACATCATATACAATGGACACATGGTAATTGCAATTCATATACTAGTCCTCATTATAGATATTATTCACACCACATGCATATGCCACACATATAGCTTTAACCTTTGCATGTTACTTTAACCCTCCTTGTACACATAAACCTATATCTTAAATATCCTCACATCATATACCCATGCACTGCAAAGTTTCAATACAAATCACTTTATCCCATACAAGTGAATGACCTTAACCACATAAAATCTCTGCTAATTCTCGTAAAAGAATATAAAACACTTTTCTACTGTAAATCTTATATGAATCATGTCACATACATTCCACAGATTCAGTTTACCAACCATGCACAGAATCTATGTCCCTACATTTCCCTTGGGACCCTTAATGTATCACACATAGAGTTTCAGTACTATGCCAAACTCTGACCACATTAACATATATTCATTTAGCCTGCAGTTTCCATGGTTCCAGATACATTCAACCAATCAGATGATACTTGCATGGCTAATTAGGGTACCTATGGGGTTTAAGTACAAGCATAGTGAAACACCCATGAGATAATGGACTCACCATCTCATTAGTGTTACAGAGAGAATTAGTGCCAGTTGACCAAAATGGACAATAGGGTCCTTCATGTGCTTATGACTCAACTATGGGTTGTGGTAACATTCCTTGACAAACTTCTGCTCAAGATCTATATACAAAACACTAAAATACTGCTTCATCTAACAATATTAAACAAATTACTTTTAACCAATAGTTTCTCTAAGGTTCTAAGCAAATTATTACAAAAAAATAGAAAGAAATCAACATACCTGTCAGGCAGAAAGAAGAATAAAGCGTAATTAGAATAAAAAGCGATACAACTTTGATCAGCAGGTGGTGCAAAGTGTATGCTACTGCTGGTTCTTCTCCCTCACCTCAGGTGGATTATTCTATTGTACTGTGGGGGTAAAACTTGAGGCAAAAGTAACAACAGATATAGTGTTTTTTTGTAGGGGTGTCTAAAAATAGATATACACCTATAACACTCTCCCCCACTAAAACAGAAGTCGTCCCCTGACTTCTAACTATAAACAAATGTACAGATGTAAGTTGACATCACAACTAAAAACCACAAAAGCTAAGAACAAAATGTTGATAGAACCTTCGAAACAAACCTAGCTATCTATGCCATTACATATGAAAGTTGTTCCCACTGCATTAGTCCTATGTTATGCGTATTACCATGTACTTCCGATAAGTTTCACCTATCATGATTAGACTCTAAGAGTGAGTTACACTCATAAAAAAAAATCACACTTTACATGATTCCGTCTATAAAAGTTTAAAGAGTACCCTTCCTTGGGTTATGCGCACTACCCAAGAACGACTCAAATTTTGATCTAGTGATCTAGTAATATACACATTTAACTTTTAGTTTATCTGTTCTAACGCACGTTATAACATTTTCAACTGGAACTATAAAAATCGGAACTATCACACTCTATCCTTTCTCGTGAATGGTTGACTGTCCAAAACTAAATGTCACAAGTTCAATATCAACAATATTACAAGCATTGGTCGGTTACATGGGTGTGTGAGATGCTGGAAACAGTCCTGTTGGTCCATACCTGAAGCCATGTTCTGGTGGTCTCTCTGACATCACATCGGTAGGTGGAATCCATAGTGTGTATGGGAATGGTGGATAGGGTGGTGACCATGGAAAGGGTGCATTCATTCTTGGCATGAATGTTGGATTATCATGATTGACTGGTTGTGTCCAAACTGGTTGACCAGGTTGGTAGTAGTTCAAGAAATCTGGAGGTCTCCTGTTCCTTGCAGGACGTCCTTGTTCTTGTGGTGGTAGCAAATTACGATCTATAGTAGGTGGTTCTGGGTGAACGAGCTGTTCTTGTAGAGGTTGGGGCTCGTCATTCGGAAGATGTGGGATGGGATACTCAATATCATTATCTTGAAGAGGTGGAATCTGCTCATCTGGGGTTGTTGAGGGAGTGGGATATGGTGGGCTTTGGTATAGCATTGGAGATGGTATTGGGGCATATCGTTGTCCGAGTCCGTGCTAGAAGCATCTTGTGGGTCGTGATGTACTTCTGTTCTTGCCCTCTGCCTGGTGGTAGGTCTCTTCGGGAGTTGCAAGGCATTCAGATTTTCATCCAATGGCAGTGCATCACATGGCAGTAACATGTTCCTGTGCAGTACACGCGAAAGTTTCCGTTTATCGTCTGTTATCACTTCATAAACTGGCAGGTCTGGATTGTTTTGCTTAACCACTCGGTACACTTTCTGTTCCCAGTATGGTCGTAACTTGTCTGGTCCCTCCTTCCTTTTGAAATTCTTCACCAGAACTCTGTCACCGGGCAACAGGGTAGTGAAGTTCACTTTCTTATCATGCCTTTTTGTTGCTCGTGCAGTTGACTTTTCTGTATTTTTGTTGGCTAACTTGTAAGCCTCTTGTAGTCTAGTTCTCCATTTCTCCGCATAGGTATTATGGTCAGAAACTTTTCGCTCTGTGCTATCCAAATCTAGGTCAAACATGACATCAACTGGAAGTCGAGGGGTCCGTCCGAATAACAAGTAGAATGGTGAGAAGCCAGTAGCCTCACTGCGAGAACAGTTGTAGGCGTGCATACACTGCGGAAGTGCATCTTTCCAGTTTTGTTTCTCCTGTGCAGGTAAGGTCCTCAGCATGTTCAACAAGGTGCGATTTAACCTTTCTACTTGTCCATTGCCCTGGGGGTGGTATGGTGTTGTCCGTGAGTGTTGAATGCCACAGTATTGTTGCAGTTTCTCAAATAATTTATTCTCAAATTCTCTGCCTTGATCATGGTGTAGTCTTTTTGGAAATCCAAACTTCATGAAAAAGTCATTGAAGAGCTTGTCTGCTGCAGCTACCGCTGATTTGGTTTTTGTGGCATAGGCTTGTGCAAATCTTGTGTAGTGGTCCACTACTACTAAGATGTACTCGAATCCACCTTTTGATTTTTCCAGATGTAAGAAGTCGATGGAAACTAGTTCAAAGGGTTCTGTTGTTTGTATGTGTTTTAGGGGTGCTCTGGTTTGTCTGGCTGGTGGTTTCTGGGTTATACAATGACACTTCTTAGTCACATATTCCTCGACGTCTTTTGCCATATATGGCCAGAAAAATCTCTGTCTCACCAAGTCAAGAGTTCTGTCCACGCCCATGTGGCCCATGCCATCATGTAGTTCCTTCAGGATAAGTGACTTGTACTTTGCAGGCAGAACCAGTTGGTTTCGATTTGTGGAGCGTCTGTATAGGAGTCCATTCTCCATAATGTGAAGTTCGTTCCACTTATTCATCAGAGCTATGACTCCTGGGGATCCCCTTTTTCTTTCTGCAGGCGTCGGGCGTTGTCCTTTTCGCTTAAACTCCAAGATCCTTCCTATAATAGGATCATTTTCTTGCGCGACCCTTAGTTCTGGTAGCCTTATTGTGTTCACTATTGATCTTGGTTCAGCATCAATCACTTCATAGCAGTCAGCGCTCACAGTTATGGATTCAATCCATGCTATTCCATGACTGGTTGCTGCGACATACTCTGTTGTGGCATTAATGGCATTTCCAGGAACGTCCTCGGTACATGACCGGATGTATTCCGACATATCAGCTGGCAATGGTGTACGTGACAGAACATCAGCATCTTGGTTTGAGCGACCTGGTCTGTATTTGATGTCGAACCGGAAGCTTGCTAGTTCAGAGACCCACCGTTGACCAGTAGCATTCAGGCGAGCTGTCGTCATCACATACGTCAATGGGTTGTTGTCCGTATACACTGTAAAATGGCTGGCGTACTGCAGGTAATCACGGAATCTATCAGTAACGGACCATTTTAGTGCAAGAAACTCAAGTTTACTAGAATGGTAGTTCTTCTCAGCTGGCATTAGGGTCCGTGAAGCAAAAGCAATCACCCGCAACTTCCCATCCAGATGCTGATACAGTACGGCTCCCAATCCTTCACTTGAAGCATCAGTGTGAAGGACATACGGTTCAGTGAAATCGGGGTATGCCATTACCGGGTGTGTCACCAACTGGTCAATGAGACTGCTCAGGATAGTGTGGTGCTTTCCAGTCCATTCAATCTTTTCTTTCGAATCACGAACATTTCCTTTACGTTTCCCGACCTGTTTGATTTTCTGTTTTGTTGTTTTGGAAGGTGGCCCTCCCAACAGTTCGTACAGAGGTCTTGCAATGATGGAGAAATTCTGTATATAATTGCGATAATATCCCACAAAGCCAAGTGTCTTGCGAGTTCTCCAATTGTCGTAGGTACCTTTTCCTTCAGGGCAAGCACAGGTTCTAAATCTCATGGGATCCATCTTGTGTCCTTCTTCAGTGATGAGCCTTCCTAGGTATCTAACTTGTCGTTGAAAAAGTTTGCACTTGCTTGGCTTCAGCTTGATTCCATGCAGTTGTAACCTTCGAAGGACCATTCGCAGACGTTCAACATGAGCAGAGAAACTGGAACCATGTACAAGAATGTCATCTAGGTACACAAAGCAGATATCATTGTTCAGTTCTCCCAGACAACCTTCCATATAGCGTTGGAACTCTGCAGGTGCATTCTTGAGTCCAAATGGTATTCTGGTCCATTCATGTAGTCCCCATGGGGTGATAAAAGCTGTGAGGTGGCGATCATCAGGATGAATGTAGCCCTGGTGATAAGCTTTTCCCTGGTCAAGAGTACTGAACCATGCACTCCCCTTCAAACCATCAAGAATATCCTGGATTCTGGGAATTGGCTGTCTGTCATCAATTGTCTTCTGGTTTAGGTTTCTGTAGTCAATGCAGAGACGTAGAGATCCATCACGTTTCCTGACACAGACTACCGGGGATGAGTAGTTAGATTTAGACTTAGAAATCCATCCTCGTTTGATAAGGTCTTCTAAGTACTCGCTTACTTCTTTGTAGAGGGACGGGGACACTGATGTAATTCTTCTGGACTGGTATCTGATCACTTAGTCTAATTTTCATCTGAAGATCTGGGCAGTCGCCTGTATCCATGTCATCTTTTGCAAATGCATTGCACTCTTCTCGTAACATTCTACTAGCAATCTCTTGCTGGCTTGGTGTAAGGGTTGAGAGATCCACAGGTGGCTGCCATTCAGTATTGTCTTCATATCTTTGATCACCATGAGGGTTATGTCCAGGGTTGACAGAAGTAGACAGCTGGGCTACATCTGCTGTACTATTTCCTTCACCTTCTACCACTGTCTTGATCAGCTCCAATGACCCTAGGTATGTCTTTCTTGGCAAAGTTATGTCGTGTTTTGTGGAGTTAAGGATAGGTACTGTCACTCTGCAAGTGGGACCTCTCTTTGATTTGATAACAGTCGGCTGAGGTTGTAACCCATGAGGCCAGGAGGTAGCTCCATTTGGTTCAAACATACAAGTTGTGCACCTTCCAAGTTGTCCAGTGTACACCTTGCATTCGATGCGTTGCAACGTCCCACCTCTTATCAGTAGATTTTCCCGAGGAGACCTTACGTCTGCTAAAGTGCTTATTTTGGCTGCTTTGATCCGGTGGACTACTGATGAGATAACTTGTCTGGATTTTCCAGGGAAAGCTTTCTGCATATCCTTTTTATCCAACTGTGGATCCTTTATGAGATGAGCAATCACATTGTAACCAATTAAGGGATTATTCATGCCGCCAGAGAAAACCAATATAGGGATGTCTATGGCGCTGGTACCCATTTTGAACTCTACTAACACCCAACCGTCGTATGGAACCTCAAGTCCGTTTGCAGCCTTCAATTCCAGGTGGTCACCATCAAGGAACTCATCAACTGGTCTGATTTTTGTATCAGGCAGATTTTCTTGTATCCATTTCTTGGAAATTAGTGACACCTGAGAGCCTGTATCCCATAAAACTTCAGTTTCCACTCCATCGATAGCGGCTCTAACTAGGCATTTCTCCCCCACAAGTTCAACAAGGCTATTATACTGATGAGGAGACATGGAACAATTGGACTCTTTCCTTTGCTGGTTAGGACATTGTGTTGAGTGAATTTGCGCTCTTACTGAGGCCGCCCCTCGTCCCATAGCGGTGGCCCCTCGCGGTTTCCCTGAAACCTCTTTCGGCATCCTTTGGCATAGTGCTCACTACTACCACACTTGAAGCAGTGGTCGCACTCCTCTGACTTTCCTTCATTTCGGCACTTAATACATCCTCTTCTGAACCTTGGAGTATTTCTCCTGTCAGGGTAATTCGGTCTGTCTGATGTTTGATGCTTCAAAGATTCCTGTATCTGGTTCACAGTGCTTTGTAACCCTTTTAATTCTAGGATTTCAGCCCTCAAAGCCTTAATTTCAGTTGCCACTGGGTCATTCCTTTCAGGAGGTTTTGCCATGCTGCACTCAGCTTGTGCCATCATGCTCTGCCCACTCTTTGACTTCTGGCCTAGTTTCTTTGACCTCTCAACCTCATTACTGGCTGCAACATTCAATTTCTCTAATAACAACTCATCAGATACATCAGGGTCTTCCAGGTATAACTTGAGATCAGCCCTGATGACTGGGTTCACGAGTCCAGTAGAAACAGCATGTAGGAACATTGTCTGTACCAAGTGCTCGTCATAATTTTGTGGGGCATCGCTTTCCTTAGATGCAAATAACACCCTCTGTCTAAGGTTCATGGCCCTTACGAGAAAATCCTGGGGGGTTTCCTTTATTTGTGAGTGAGGCTGCTCAACTCGTGGTATAGCTCTGTCGGCCCTTTTTCCTGGAAATGTGACCGCAAGATCCTTCTGAGCCTCGGCAGGGTCATGTCGGCTTTTCCCTCGAGGTAGCTTCTTAGGTTTAGCCCTGGGCTTGTCGCTCGAATAACTGCCTCTACTACTTCATCCTCTGGGTACCCACGCTTTATCCCAGCCTCAATTTGATGGACAAGACTTGTAAAGCTCAATCGGTCCTTCTGATTGGGGTCCCCTATTTGACCAGATATTCGGAAATCTCTCCAACATATCCTGTTTGCACTTTGGGTATTGTCCCTGTGGTCTGAGGGACAGTGGAGGGCTCATCTGATACTTGTTCATTAGAGTCTGGTACCTCTGGGCTAACCTTGTCAAGAATTTTCTGTAATTTGATCATTTGCAACATACCCTCATCTGGCTTATCGTCCCACTGCTCATCATTCATGAAACGGTTCAGCAACCTCAACAAGCCTGACTTCCCCTTCTTTTGAGCCTTTCCCCTGTCACTTTCAGGTAGATCCAGCTCCTGAGCTGTAGCCGCGAGCTGCTGTTCTGTACATTTGTTAAGCTTCAGTTGTAGCCCTTGGATAAGCTCATCAAACTCTTGGTTGGCCATGCTTGTTGTTGATTGGTTAAGTCACCTCAAAGATGATGCCAAATCCAGTAATCTCTATTGCATGGTAGCCTTCATAGTTATTAAACCCATGATCCGGGTGGTGCCTCCAAAATGTTACCCCCGGTGGGTAACGTTCTTTCCAACCTGTCAGGCAGAAAGAAGAATAAAGCGTAATTAGAATAAAAAGCGATACAACTTTGATCAGCAGGTGGTGCAAAGTGTATTTATTTAACTTCAAAACATTTTATACAAAGTCACATATAACTTCTGGGTCAACAATGCAATATATGAACATCAAAATAAAATATCTGACATAAGGAAAAGGCCTGTGAATAATTTCTTCAACATATCATAAATACATCATATACAATGGACACATGGTAATTGCAATTCATATACTAGTCCTCATTATAGATATTATTCACACCACATGCATATGCCACACATATAGCTTTAACCTTTTGCATGTTACTTTAACCCTCCTTGTACACATAAACCTATATCTTAAATATCCTCACATCATATACCCATGCACTGCAAAGTTTCAATACCGTCACTTTATCCCATACAAGTGAATGACCTTAACCACATAAAATCTCTGCTAATTCTCGTAAAAGAATATAAAACACTTTTCTACTGTAAATCTTATATGAATCATGTCACATACATTCCACAGATTCAGTTTACCAACCATGCACAGAATCTATGTCCCTACATTTCCCTTGGGACCCTTAATGTATCACACATAGAGTTTCAGTACTATGCCAAACTCTGACCACATTAACATATATTCATTTAGCCTGCAGTTTCCATGGTTCCAGATACATTCAACCAATCAGATGATACTTGCATGGCTAATTAGGGTACCTATGGGGTTTAAGTACAAGCATAGTGAAACACCCATGAGATAATGGACTCACCATCTCATTAGTGTTACAGAGAGAATTAGTGCCAGTTGACCAAAATGGACAATAGGGTCCTTCATGTGCTTATGACTCAACTATGGGTTGTGGTAACATTCCTTGACAAACTTCTGCTCAAGATCTATATACAAAACACTAAAATACTGCTTCATCTAACAATATTAAACAAATTACTTGTAACCAATAGTTTCTCTAAGGTTCTAAGCAAATTATTACAACAAAATAGAAAGAAATCAACATACCTGTCAGGCAGAAAGAAGAATAAAGCGTAATTAGAATAAAAAGCGATACAACTTTGATCAGCAGGTGGTGCAAAGTGTATGCTACTGCTGGTTCTTCTCCCTCACCTCAGGTGGATTATTCTATTGTACTGTGGGGGTAAAACTTGAGGCAAAAGTAACAACAGATATAGTGTTTTTTTGTAGGGGTGTCTAAAAATAGATATACACCTATAACACAAGGAATTCATAGGTCGTCCTCTATTACATGAGCATAATCTTTCTTCAACTGATCCATTATCACATATCTAGTAAACCTTTCATCAACTTATCCATTATCACATATCTAGTAAACCCTCCTTCAACTGGTGCATCATCATACATCTAGTAAAACTTTCATCAACTGATCCATTATCACATATCTAGTAAACTTTTCATCAAATGATCCATTATCACACTTCTAGTAAACTTTTCTTTAACTGATCCATTATCACATATCTAGTAAACCTTTCATCACCTGATCCATTATCATATATCTAGTACACCTTTCTTCAACTGATCCATTATCATACAGCTAGTAAACCTTTCTTCAACTGATTCATTATCATACATCTAGTAAACCATTCATCAACTGCAACCTTCCCAGAGCTTCTCTCGCTCCCCACAACTCAATTGCTGAGTTCTTCCAAAAAAATCCTCCAGATAAAATAGTCTCCTTCCTTCAGCATGCATCCCTCTACAACCATATTTAATTCTCCTCTTCCACTCCCTCTCTACTTTGTTTTTAGTTTTACCCATGCACCTCCTCTCTCGATCACAGCTTTCTGGCTTTTGTTCTTGAATTTCTCTCATTCTTCCCCTGGTCTCTTTCCTTACTACCTCTAAAATGATCTGACCTCTCAGGCACAATTTGACCTTCGTTGTCGTGGTGCCGTTAAGACCTCATCAAACAAACAAACAAACCATTATCACACATCTAGTAAACCTTTCATCAACTGATCCATTATTATACATCTAGTAATCCTTTCATCAACTGATCCATTATCACACATTTAGTAAACCTTTCTTCAACTGATCCATTATCATACATCTAGTAAACCTTTCATCAACTGATCCATTATCATACATCTAGTAAACCTTTCATCAACTGATCCATTATCATACATCTAGTAAACCTTTCATCAACTGATCCATTATCATACATCTAGTAAACCTTTCATCAACCGATCCATTATCATACATCTAGTAAACCTTTCTTCAACTGATCCATTATCATACATCTAGTAAACCTTTCATCAACCGATCCATTATCATACATCTAGTAAACCTTTCATCAACGATCCATTATCATACATCTAGTAAACCTTTCATCAACTGATCCATTATCATACATCTAGTAAACCTTTCATCAACTGATCCATTATCATACATCTAGTAAACCTTTCATCAACTGATCCATTATCATCTAGTAAACCTTTCATCAATACATCTAGTAAACCTTTCATCAACTACTGATCCATTATCATACATCTAGTAAACCTTTCATCAACCATTATCATCCATTATCATTATCATACATCTAGTAAACCTTTCATCAAATGATCCATTATCACACATCTAGTAAACCTTTCATCAACTGATCCATTATTATACATCTAGTAATCCTTTCATCAACTGATCCATTATCATACATCTAGTAAACCTTTCATCAACCGATCCATTATCATACATCTCAAGATCCATTATCATACATCTAGTAAACCTTTCATCAACCGATCCATTATCATACATCTAGTAAACCTTTCATCAACTGAAAATCTAAAAATATACCAGTGTTCCTGCTGAAATACATTTCAATAGCTGAGACATTTACCCTTTACTAATTGCCCAGTAATACCGTGGAGCCATGGTGATACTATAGAGTGCATCTGTTAAAGCCAAGAAGTGTCTTTGTAAAATTGGATAGATATTTTACATTGTGTTTGTTACTTTATGAAACCAACATTTAAAGATTTCCATATGTATAAGGGCTGTTATAAGTCTGTTAAAAAATGTATCTTTTTTTTTTGGAAGGGTGGGTGGGGTGGGGGTAGGGGAAGTGGGGTAGGGGTAGGGGGAGTGGGGTGGGGGCAAAGCATGAAAATGCTGGTACATACATGTCTTTACCATGACTTTGTTATATATACTTGTCAATACTTTTTTGCATCATACTTAAATTTAACATTATATTGTGACATGAATAATTTAAGTTAAATTTCATATTGATATTTTTATATTTTTGGGATGATGTATCAATAACATTTGGCGAAAGTCAATATTGCTCAAGCCTACTCTTCATGTGGGGCAAGGTAAAGGTTCTTATTCAAGTTCTCCATAAACCTGGAAAATTATCAATTTTAAACTGATTTTGATTGAAATTTGGGCTATTTTTTTTGTTTTTACTCAAGGGACTGAGTAGATATTAGTAATGTAATGTTAAAAGCTGTACAGTGGTTTATTTTTGATTTTTTTTGTTGGTTTTGATTAGGAGATCTCAGGGGTGTTACATGTCAGCCTTTGGGATTGGGGCAATGGGGGGTAGGGGGTGCTCCCAGAGGAATGAAACTGTTAATTGCCTAAAACTTTAAAAACAGTTGATCAAAAGTGCAGTCTGCACTGTTCACTGAAGAGCAAAACACTGTATTTATGGAGGAAGGTAAAGAATCATTTTTGAGTTGTCTTCCTTTTCATACATCACAAATGTTGCTTGATGTCAAAACTTTGATCAGCCCATGGAGCTATTAAATTTTAGTTATTTGCTCCATGAATAAGCAGATCAAAAAATTAAATGACTCAATATATGAAACATGTATGCATTATGACTATTTTACTCAACTTTTATGTTCTTTGTAATAAGAAGTAAAAGCTTGTGTAGTATCACACTCTCATTCGTCAAAAGAGGACATATTAAACATTTCCCTTCTTGCATTTGATACAGACTAGACATTAAAACATTTCCCTTCTTGCATTTGATACAGACTAGACATATTAAAACATTTCCCTTCTTGCATTTGATACAGACTAGACATTTTAAACATTTCCCTTCTTGCATTTGATATTGATATAAAATTTTGTCAAGGTGAGTTTATTTACATTCTCCCAACTGTTAGCTGCTTCTTTTTGTGATCAATTATAGCTCTACTACTGGTAAGATTTAACAGCTGCTGGTAATTCATGATTTTAGATTTAAATGTACTCTTAATGATAAGTTCTTTTTGAGTGTACAAGGAAGAATTGTGAAGCGTTTCCATAGTGATGGTCTATCCTTTTAAGCACACTTGAATAGATACTGTACTCTTTCTGGATTTAATGAAAAATCTTACTCACAGTATTACATACCACACATAATAACAACAATCTTACTCACAATATTACATACCACACATGATAAACAAACAGCATGATGTGAAAGATTCGTGGAAACAATTTTTCAGAAAATTGGATGAATTCAACTTATTGCTGACATTTATCTGAAGTGAGAGAAATTAGACAAAGTGCTACGTCTCCTTTGGAATTGAAGAGCAGAATCAAAGTTGCCAGAGGATATTTTTTGTACTTTTAATTATGCATTAGCAAAGTGAGAAAATTGTGGGAAATATGCAGATGAATTGGGATAAGAACATGAAACAAAATGTCAAAACTCTTTTCTATAACACCTATATGCGGGGACAGAATAGTAAAATTCTGCTACTGTAAACTACATGTGTCTGTAACAATTACAAACACATTCCCTTGATGAAATCAGGAATGTACATAGTGAGCATTTAATAGAAGCTTTAAAATCTATTATAAATCATGAAATCAATTTTATCAAAATGTATTAAATATTGACCAGTTTTCATCTTTTAGATTTCTAATGCAAACTGTTTGCAATTTTGTAATGTATTAAAGGGCGATATTGCTATTTTTATGAATACTTTGTTTTTTTAATTT
The DNA here is from genome assembly GCA_020152595.1 of Chiridota heheva. NCBI lineage: Eukaryota > Metazoa > Echinodermata > Holothuroidea > Apodida > Chiridotidae > Chiridota > Chiridota heheva. Next base: position 66,965 of record JAIGNY010001069.1, read on the forward strand.
CTATCATGTCTTTTTTTAGTGTTTGACATAATACCAGGGGACACTGTATCATCTCAATTTTCCTCTCAGTCTGCAATAAAACAAAAGGACAACGGCCAAAAATAAAAGCATTGCAAGATACTATAAATATTACGTTCTTGTACAATTGTTGACTATATACATTATAATGATGGCTTGACCATATACATCCTGATGATGGGTTGACCATATACATCCTAATGATGGGTTGACCATATACATCCTAATGATGGGTTGACCATATACATCCTGATGATGGGTTGACCATATACATCCTGATGATAGGTTGACCATATACATCCTAATGATGGGTTGACCATATGCATCCTGATGATGGGTTGACCATATACATCCTAATGATGGGTTGACCATATACATCCTAATGATGGGTTGACCATATACATCCTAATGATGGGTTGACCATATACATCCTGATGATGGGTTGACCATATACATCCTGATGATGGGTTGACCATATACATCCTGATAATGGGTTGACCATATATCCTGATGATGGGTTGACCATATACATCCTGATGATGGGTTGACCATATACATCCTGATGATGGTTTACCATATACATCCTAATGATGGGTTGACCATATATATCCTGATGATGGGTTGACCATATACATCCTGATGATGGGTTGACCATATACATCCTAATGATGGGTTGACCATATACATCCTAATGATGGGTTGACCATATACATCCTAATGATGGGTTGACCATATACATCCTAATGATGGGTTGACCATATATATCCTGATGATGGGTTGACTAATACATCCTGATGATGGGTTGACCATATACATCCTAATGATGGGTTGACCATATACATCCTATTGATGGGTTGACCATATACATCCTGATAATGGGTTGACCATATACATCCTGATGGTATGTTGACCATGTACATCCTAATAATGGGTTGACCATATACATCCTAATGATGGGTTGACCATATACATCCTGATGATGGGTTGACCATATACATCCTGATGATGGGTTGACCATATACATCCTGATGGTGGGTTGACCATATACATTCTGATGATGGGTTGACCATATACATCCTGATGATGGGTTGACCATATACATCCTGATGATGGCTTGACCATATACATCCTAATGATGGCTTGACCATATACATCCTAATGATGGGTTGACCATATATATCCTGATGATGGGTTGACTAATACATCCTGATGATGGGTTGACCATATACATCCTGATGATGGGTTGACCATATACATCCTAATGATGGGTTGACCATATACATCCTAATGATGGGTTGACCATATACATCCTAATGATGGGTTGACCATATACATCCTAATGATGGGTTGACCATATACATCCTAATGATGGGTTGACCATATACATCCTAATGATGGGTTGACCATATACATCCTAATGATGGGTTGACCATATACATCCTTATGATGGGTTGACCATATACATCCTGATGATGGGTTGACCATATATATCCTGATGGTGGGTTGACCATATACATCCTTATGATGGGTTGACCATAAACATCCTGATGATGGGTTGACCATATACATCCTAATGATGGGTTCACCATACACATCCTGATGATGGGCCACCATATACATCCTGATGGTGGGTTGACCATATACATCCTGATGGTGGGTTGACCGTATACATCCTAATGATGGGTTGACCATATACATCCTAATGATAGGTTGACCATATACATCCTAATAATGGGTTGACCATATATATCCTGATGATGGGTTTTACACCAGTACTTTGCCTCAGGTCAGGCATTATGGTAAACTTAAAAGTTATTGTCAATCAAAGTTTAAAGAGGCAAAATCATTATATGGACACGATGTTTAGAACACGATTCAATTTGTTTGATTGGTTGAAATTTCAACCAATTGTTGCATGATTCGTTAACCCATATATATTAAAGGAGCACTAGACCAAAAAGTGAGGGCGTATTTTTAGGGGGTCTCCAAAAAATAAAATGCTTATTTTTCCCCCAATTATAAAGCAAATTTCTGGTTAATATGAATATTCAAGTAACTTTTGCTCTCATGTCGTCTGTGGGTTGTGGATGGTATATATGTAATATTTGCAAAAACAATTGCCCTCACTTTTTGGTCTATAGTGCTCCTTTAAATAAAACCCTCAAGTATGAATAATTTAAGATGCACGTACATGTAACCCAGTCGGTAAGGCGATGTAACGGTTGTCTTTATGAATGCCCTGAAAGACTTGTTTTGCATTTATCAAGTGCAGTGTTATGTAATAATACCAGGTGGCAGTGAACTTTTTTAGCACATTTGGATTTAGTAGCAACACACATGGCAACCTGTGACGTTCATCTGTACGATAGCGGTCTAATGATAGTGTTAAATTTCTTGAGGGGAATTTGATGGATCTTGTCAGCAAAAGGTGGCATAACATCACACTCATATTTCTCAAAAGACTACGCATGGAAATTTTGCCACTTTTACTACTTCTAAAACAAACAAATTAGGAGTTAGATGCATTTTGTCAGGAAAATGTAAAGTTTGACATGTGAAGTATTTAGTGGAGCACAGAGTCGGAATTAATTATAAAGTTACCCAAGGTGTCCATCCAAATGAATAACATTAATGTAGTAAATACATCTTTATGTAACCCAAGGTGTCCAAATGAATATCATTAATGTAGTAAATACATCTTTATGTTACCCAAGGTGTCCAAATGAATATCATTAATGTAGTAAATACATCTTTATGTTACCCAAAGTGTCCAAATGAATAACATTAATGTAGTAAATACATCTTTATGTTACCCAAGGTGTCCAAATGAATATCATTAATGTAGTAAATACATCTTTATGCTACCCAAAGTGTCCAAATGAATATCATTAATGTAGTAAATACATCTTTATGTTACCCAAGATGTCCAAATGAATATCATTAATGTTGTAAATACATCTTTATGTTACCCAAGGTGTCCAAATGAATAACATTAATGTAGTAAATACATCTTTATGTTACCCAACGTGTCCAAATGAATAAGATTAATGTTGTAAATACATCTTTATGTTACCCAAAGTGTCCAAATGAATATCATTAATGTTGTAAATACATCTTTATGTTACCCAAAGTGTCCAAATGAATATCATTAATGTAGTAAATACATCTTTATGTTACCAAAGGTGTTTAAATGAATAATATTAATGTACTAAATACATCTTTATGTTACCCAAGGTGTCCAAATGAATAACATAAATATAGTAAATACATCTTTATGTTACCCAAGGTGTCCAAATGAATATCATTAATGTAGTAAATACATCTTTATGTTACCCAAGGTGTCCAAATGAATAACATTAATGTAGTAAATACATCTTTATGTTACCCAAGGTGTCGAAATGAATAACATTAATGTAGTAAATACATCTTTATGTTCTCTGCTCTTTTGCAATAAATATACTTTTCATTGCACAATTATGCAGTGGACGTTTTTAGAACACTTATTTACCATATATACCGTTGCTTTTAGAGCACATATTTACCATATATGCTGTTGCTTTTAGAGCACATATTTACCATATATACTGTTGCTTTCAGAGCACATATTTACCATATATGCTGTTGCTTTTAGAGGACTTATTTACCATATATACTGTTGCTTTTAGAGCACATATTTACCATATATACTGTTGCTTTTAGAGCACATATTTACCATATATACTGTTGCTTTTAGAGCACATATTTACCATATATGCTGTTGCTTTTAGAGGACTTATTTACCATATATACTGTTGCTTTTAGAGCACATATTTACCATATATACTGTTGCTTTTAGAGCACATATTTACCATATATGCTGTTGCTTTTAGAGCACATATTTACCATATATACTGTTGCTTTTAGAACACTTATTTACCATATATACTGTTGCTTTTAGAGCACATATTTACCATATATGCTGTTGCTTCTAGAGCACATATTTACCATATATGCTGCTGCTTTTAGAGCACATATTCACCATATATACTGTTGCTTTCAGAGCACATGTTTACCATATATGATGTTGCTTTTAGAGGACTTATTTACCATATATACTGTTGCTTTTAGAGCACATATTTACCATAAATGTTGTTGCTTTTAGAGCACATATTTACCATATATACTGTTGCTTTTAGAGCACATATTTACCATATATGCTGTTGCTTTCAGAGCACATATTTACCATATATACTGTTGCTTTTAGAGCACATATTTACCATATATACTGTTGCTTTTAGAGCACATATTTACCATATATATGTTGTTTTTAGAGCACATATTTACCATATATACTGTTGCTTTCAGAGCACATATTTATCATATATACTGTTGCTTTTAGAGGACTTATTTACCACATATACTGTTGCTTTCAGAGCACATATTTACCATATATACTGTTGCTTTTAGAGCACATATTTACCATATATACTGTTGCTTTTAGAGCACATGTTTACCATATATACTGTTGCTTTTAGAGCACATATTTACCATATATACTGTTGCTTTCAGATCACATAATTACCATATATACTGTTGCTTTTAGAGGACTTATTTACCATATATACTGTTGCTTTTAGAGCACATATTTACCATATACACTGTTGCTTTTAGAGCACATATTTACCATATATACTGTTGCTTTTAGAGCTCATATTTACCATATATGCTGTGCTTTTAGAGCACATATTTACCATATATACTGTTGCTTTTAGAGCTCATATTTACCATATATACTGTTGCTTTTAGTGCACATATTTACCATATATACTGTTGCTTTTAGAGCACATATTTACCATATATACTGTTGCTTTTAGAGCACATATTTACCATATATATTGTTACTTTTAGAACACTTATTTACTATATATACTGTTGCTTTTAGAGCACATATTTACCATATATGCTGTTGCTTTCAGAGCTTATATTTACCATATATGCTGTTGCTTTCAGAGCACATATTTACCATATATACTGTTGCTTTTAGAGCACATATTTACCATATATACTGTTGCTTTTAGAGGACTTATTTACCATATATACTGTTGCTTTTAGAGCACATATTTACCATATATACTGTTGCTTTTAGAGCACATATTTACCATATAAACTGTTGCTTTTAGAGGACTTATTTACCATATATACCGTTGCTTTAAGAACACATATTTACCATATATACTGTTGCTTTTAGAGCACATATTTACCATATATACTGTTGCTTTTAGAGCACATATTTACCATATATGCTGTTTCTTTTAGAGCACATATTTACCATATATGCTGTTTCTTTTAGAGCACATATTTACCATATATGCTGTTGCTTTTAGAGCACATATTTACCATATATACTGTTGCTTTTAGAGCACATATTTACCATATATGCTGTTGCTTTTAGAGCACATATTTACCATATATGCTGTTGCTTCTAGAGCACATATTTACCATATATGCTGTTGCTTTTAGAGCACATATTTACCATATATATTGTTGCTTTAGAGCACATATTTACCATATATACTGTTGTTTTTTAGAGCACATATTTACCATATAAACTGTTTCTTTTAGAGCACATATTTACCATATATGCTGTTGCTTTTAGAGCACTTATTTACCATAAATGCTGTTTCTTTCAGAGCCTATATTTACCATATATACTGTTACTTTTAGAGCACTTATTTACCATATATACTGTTGCTTTAGAGCACATATTTACCATATATGCTGTTGCTTTTAGAGCTCATATTTACCATATATACTGTTGCTTTTAGAGCACATATTTACCATATATACTGTTTCTTTTAGAACACATATTTACCATTTATACTGTTACTTTTAGAACACATATTTTCCATATATACTGTTGCTTTTAGAGCACATATTTACCATATATACTGTTGCTTTTAGAGCACATATTTACCATATATACTGTTGCTTAAAAATACTTAAAAAGAAAGTTCTCTTGCGAATTCCTGTTTTTCCCGCGGTTATTTCCATTTGGAAGCATAAACTTTTACCAGTTCTGGTGGATCAAAACTGAAAAATATCATCTTAAGAAATACAAAACTGTGTTGTATGTGTGAAGTTTCATGTACAATGCATAACGTTATAACAATACAATAAACTTGTTTTTCAATGTGTTTGTCAGATTCTAATCTCCAAGCAATCTGAAGTATTTAGACAGATTAGAAATTACAGTATTAGTTCAAGTTTTGTCAGAAGACATGCAGTATGGTAATGCTCCTTTACTCATTTATTTTTTCACTGAATGCCTCAAAGTAGTTCATTTGTTGTTGAGTGCAAGTGGCATAGCAAGGGGCATTTGGCTTCCCTGGTACAGCCATTGAAATGGAGCCCCAATTGGAATCCACATTAACCCCAACCCCACCATGGTTGGGACAGGGGTGAGCAATTTTTATTCCCTCACCAACGAAGTTGAAAATTATCAAAAAATATTATCCCTTACGAAGTTGGTGAAAAGGGATATAGCATCTTTACCGTTCGTCCATTTGTCCATCGGTCTATCCACATCTATTGTCTGTCTGTCCACATCTATTGTCCGTCCAGCCTCATGCATTGTTCAGCTACTAGGGAACAAAAGATTGCTGACCTAGGAAAGGAATTCCAACTGTTTTTATGAAAAGAAATTTATATGAAGGAGACCAAATGCATTCCACACTTGAATAACACCAATTAAAGGATTTGTTCTGGGATAAAAAAAAAGAAAAAAGAGTTGAATGATAGAACTGATGACTGAATGGAATTTATATTGAAGTGTCTTGGAAATGAATAGGAAAAAAAACAATAAGGTTTTTCTAGTATAGAGTGGAAACCTAATAGACTTATGATAAACTCCAAGTTATTCTGCAATTAATTTTCATTCTGATTTGGTAGATAGAACAGCCCTCTGGTTTATAAGGGGAAAAAAAGTTGAGCATGTTTTTATTGGAAGTGGGAGGCAGGTAGCTCAGTCGGCTGAGTGTACGACTGGCATGCTGGAGGTCCCAGATTTGAGTCCAATGGTGATTTAACCAGCGACTTTTTCCATTTTCCACAGATATGCAGAACGATAAATGCTGACATCAAGCGCAGAGGTGTGTCTTCTGCACTACCCCTTCTCCCCCACCGACCTTTTGAAAAAGCGGCCAATGGTTGGGTGGTGCTCACCCTCTTCGGAGGGGACGTAAAGCCATCGGTCTCGATGGTAGGAGTTTCATTCTTGCCTGGTTCTCTGAACACGTCCCGAAAAGAGCAAGGTGTTAACCTGGTGTTTATCCACTTTCCATCCTGGCAAAATTCATTGGGTCCACACTGAAAACAAGTCAATGCCACATACATTTGCTTTCCTTGGCATATGCCTAGAAGATGAAAAAACAAACAAACAAACATATTAGATTTAAGTGCTGGCTGTTGAAGGGGGAGCTGTAGTGCAATGGAGTGAGTGGAGGTTATAGTGAAGGTTGGAATGATGAATTGGTTAAAAGTTTATTTAGTAGATGAGTGGATGGCAAAAGGTGGGTTTGGGTAGTAGGTGAATTGATGATGGTAGGTGAATGGGGGATGTTAAGTGAATGGGGGTGGTAGGGGAATGTGGCATGTTGAGGAGTAGAATATGGTAGGTGAATAGGGCATGTTCAGTTGATAGAAGTGAAGGGATGGGAGTTAGAAAAAGAATGTTGGGTGGAAGATGGTAGAATGATTGGTAGATGTAGGAATTAAGATGAATGTGGGATGGCATGGGGGACAGGATGGGATAAAATGTGTGACAGGGTGGGATGGCATGTGGGACAGGGTGGCATGTGGGACAGGGTGGCATGTGGGACAGGGTGGCATGTGGGACAGGGTGGCATGGCATGTGAAACAGGTAGTGTCATGGCAATTATGACAGGCTGGGATGGCATGTGGAAGAAGGTGGGGTGGCATGGGGACAGAGTGTAATGACATATGAGACAAGATGGCGTGTTGTCTGGATTCCATGGAATTAGGATGAAGGTGGGATGGCATATAGGACAGGGTGGGATAGCATGTGGGGTAGGATGGAATGGCCTGTAGGACAGGGTAGGATGGCATGTGGTAAATGAAAGGATGGCATATGGGACAGGGTAGGATGGCACATGGTACAGGGAGGGTTGGGATGTGGAACAAGGTGGCATGGTATATTGGACAGGGAAGGGTGGCATGTGGGACGGTGGCATGGTATATGGGACAGGGTGGGTCTTGTTGTGGAATGATATCTGGATTTCATGTATGATTTCCTGTAGAGAGGGATATACCATGGGACATCATGCAGAACAGAGGGTGGGATGGCAGTATTGTGACATAGGATGGAAAGCATGTTATTAGCGGCGAGAGGATTTGTATCGTTTGTGATGTCTGGTTATATCTGAAACCCCTAGGCACCCGAAAATGGCACTTTCAGGCTTTGCTGGATGAGAATGGGAATTAGTGTAGATTCAATTCCTGTTTTGGTGGGTCCTTGCTATCATGTCAGGCCCCATGAAGGGCTCACCTACCTTTTTTTGGTATCATTATTATTTTCAGGCCCATCTAATAGTTTTTTATTGTATCAATGTCACGGGGCTCCCTAAGGCCCGGGCTCAGGTGGGGCCGCACCGTCCTAGTTACTCCACTGTTGAGTACCCTTTCCTTTATAAATATGAATGAAAAATTCCATTTTGTGCTGAATTTGAATGACACAACAGCTTTTTACTGTAGCTTGATTTGAATGTCAAGATTACACTTCAGACAAATATCCCACGTCAATGTATTGAATACTTGTTTTGAGAGGTACATGTATAGACTAAACCACATTGAACAAGATATCTGGCTTCTGAGATATCTATCAAGTGTATTTGTTTAATAACTGTTGTGTAGCAAATGACTGATTTGTGGATGAGGAGGCATTCATAATTAGTTTGCTTTAAATGGACATAGCTATGACTGATTTGTGGATGAGGAGGCATTCATAATTAGTTTGCTTTAAATGGACATAGCTATGACTGATTTGTGGATGAGGAGGCATTCATAATTAGTTTGCTTTAAATGGACAGCTATTGTATTCTTTATAAACAACTTAAATATAACTGTTTTAGGCAGATTTCCTTTATTTGTTGCAGAAAAACAAACCTTTCACTTCATGTTATCCTGCCAAATGTTTTCTCAAAGTCCCGCTTCCCCAGTCATCAACAGTAAGTCAAAGGTAATCAACTTGAATTTTACCTTCGGGAATGTAATTACTTTTGGTTAAGTCAAATAAGGTGTCTGCAGAATTGTCTATAATTCTCCTTTGTTTCATTTCTAGGACATTTTTCTCTTAGTCATGCAGATAATTCCTTAATGTTTTCAGACAATCAGTGGATGTTAAACAGTAGATAATAAGGGAACTGGTAAGATGTTCAGAATTTATGTTTATGTTGTAAAAATCTTCAAACGTGTACCATGGAGGTCTAACAATTGAAATTGTTGTTTAGAAATGACAAGTGCATACAGTGGCGTAACTAAGAGGGGCAGGAGGGGCAGTTAAAAAAGGGGGCCCATGAAAATTATATATCATAATACCTATATACCATAGGGTGGGCCCCACTCGCCCCCGGCCTGTAGGGACCTAGCTATGTCACTGAGAGCATAATGATCTTCTTGGAACATTTGGGTTGACATACAAGGAATGTTTCTCCCCTCCCCCACTTTGTGAAGGAGAACTATGGTCCTGAGACGTACTGAGGGGTAGGGAGCAGCCCTCTGAATAAAGTGTCACTAACTATCTAAGGGTCCGTCTTTGGCTAAAGATTAGTTCAGGGGTCAGGCAAGTCCATCTTATATGAAAGAAGACTTCAAAAGAAACAAAATTTCATTTCAATTCATTTCATTTATTTGTTCCTTCACAACATTAAAAAACCCCAATGATAATTTATAGTAGTAGTAGTAGTAGTAGTAGTAGTAGTAGTAGTAGTAGTAGTAGTAGTAGTAGTAGTAGTAGTAGTAGTAGTAGTAGTAGTAGTAGTAGTAGTAGTAGTAGTAGTAGTAGTGTAGTAGTAGTGTAGTAGTAGTAGTAGTAGTAGATAGTTATACTACTACTACTACTACTATTACTACTTACTACTACTACTATTAATACTACCAATAATAATAACAATAATACTAATGACAACGATGACGACGGTACACTGTACATATAATAAAAGTACAGAAAGTTGTGAAAGGAAGAAGAAAGCAGTGAAAAAAATGGTGAAGAAAGCATTCAAAAATCTTATTCCGTGGATGAGATATTGAAGTTTGGTATCATTTGTGAAGAAACGACTGAAATCAGACTAGTTGTGATGTCACTGCTTTATATTCTTCAAATTCTTTATGTATTCAATCATATTTTGTTCTTTGATTTCGTAGCGTAAAAACCATTGGATATGTCAGGGAAGTAGTAAAACAAAATCTTGTAAGAATAATTATAATTTACCACCTGAAGAAAGTTTGAGGGAAAATAATTGAAATAGGCAAAAAGTTAAATATATTTTCTTTAAAATACATTACCAATTTAATTGTTAAGAATGTGAGAATAAGGGAACCAACCTTCCATAGTAGACTTACTACACCAGTCATTTCTACAAAGATAGACAGAGTTTTAAAATTGGATATCTTCTTAATGGAATAAGATTATTGAACGGTTTCTTCACAATTTTGTTTACTTTAAAGTCCTTGCCTGACCCCTAAACTAATCCTTCATATTGACCACTTTGTGTGGGAGTTTGTTCTACTTTTACAAAAATACTGAAAACACTTGCAAGGAGGTAATTTTTGAAATGGAAATCCGTAAAAGAATAACAATCAATTGTGATATAACCCCGTAATAAATATGTTCTCGACATAGAAATGAAAGCGGTCACGTATGGTATGAATTCTGGCAGTATGAGGCTAATCAATCACCTGTTAAAAGTTATTTCACAGTTCATTCAATTCAGTGAGCAGGTTTATCCAGTCAGCTAAAGGGCTAAATATCCTCCATAATTTTTAGCAAATTTTCATCAAATATTTGTAAGTAAAGGAAACATATTATCATGAAATAAAGTTTATGAAAAACAGGTAAATGAAAATAATAGGCACAGTATGACATGTAATATATCATGCTTTTTGTTTTTCAAACAAATTTGCACATTCAAGAGAAGATATTATATTATACAATGATTTGTTCATGGCATTTTCTTTCATGATTATTTTTTTACCTTGCGCATCTTACAGTAAACCAATTGACATGTAATTTGTATTGAAGTGATTTCCCGATATTGCATACCTTCTTGCATCAACCATTTATATGTTAAACACCACAGAGAAAGGTTGTTTACCGTGTACATGGAGAATCCAAAGGTCGGAACCCAAATTGATGTGTCCATGGACACCACCTACAGTATGCGCTGACCACCTACAGTATGCGCTGACCACCTACAGTATGCGCTGACCACCTACAGTATGCGCTGACCACCTACAGTATGCGCCGACCACCTGCAGTATGCGCCGACCACCTGCAGTATGCGCCGACCACCTACAGTATCGCCCGACCACCTACAGTATCGCGCCGACCACCTGCAGTATCGCGCCCGACCACCTGCAGTATCGCCCGACCACCTGCAGTATCGCCGACCACCTGCAGTATCGCCGACCACCTGCAGTATCGCCCGACCACCTGCAGTATCGCCCGACCACCTGCAGTATGCGCCGACCACCTGCAGTATCGCCCGACCACCTGCAGTATCGCCCGACCACCTGCAGTATCGCCGACCACCTGCAGTATCGCCGACCACCTGCAGTGTGCGCCGACCACCCTGCAGTGTGCGCCGACCACCTGCAGTGTGTGCCCGACCACCTGCATTGTGTGCCGACCACCTGCAGTGTGTGCCGACCACCTGCAGTGTGTGCCGACCACCTGCAGTGTGTGCCGACCACCTGCAGTGTGTGCCGACCACCTGCAGTGTGTGCCGACCACCTGCAGTGTGTGCCGACCACCTGCAGTGTGTGCCGACCACCTGCAGTGTGTGCCGACCACCTGCAGTGTGTGCCGACCACCTGCAGTGTGTGCCGACCACCTGCAGTGTGTGCCGACCACCTGCAGTTTGTGCCGACCACCTGCAGTGTGTGCCGACCACCTGCAGTGTGTGCCGACCACCTGCAGTGTGTGCCGACCACCTGCAGTGTGTGCCGACCACCTGCAGTGTGTGCCGACCACCTGCAGTGTGTGCCGACCACCTGCAGTGTGTGCCGACCACCTGCAGTGTGTGCCGACCACCTGCAGTGTGTGCCGACCACCTGCAGTGTGTGCCGACCACCTGCAGTGTGTACCGACCACCTGCAGTATGTGCCGACCACCTACAGTATGTGCCGACCACCTACAGTATGTACCGACCACCTGCAGTATGTGCCGACCACCTACAGTATGTGCCGACCACCTACAGTATGTGCCGACCACCTGCAGTATGTGCCGACCACCTGCAGTATGTGCCGACCACCTGCAGTATGTGCCGACCACCTGCAGTATGTGCCGACCACCTGCAGTGTGTGCCGACCACCTGCAGTGTGTGCCGACCACCTGCAGTGTGTGCCGACCACCTGCAGTGTGTGCCGACCACCTGCAGTGTGTGCCGACCACCTGCAGTGTGCGCCGACCACCTGCAGTGTGCGCCGACCACCTGCAGTGTGCGCCGACCACCTGCAGTGTGCGCCGACCACCTGCAGTGTGCGCCGACCACCTGCAGTGTGCGCCGACCACCTGCAGTGTGTGCCGACCACCTGCAGTGTGTGCCGACCACCTGCAGTGTGTGCCGACCACCTGCAGTGTGTGCCGACCACCCTGCACCCACCTGCAGTGTGTGCCGACCACCTACAGTGTGTGCCGACCACCTACAGTGTGTGCCGACCACCTACAGTGTGTGCCGACCACCTGCAGTGTGTGCCGACCACCTGCAGTGTGTGCCGACCACCTACAGTATGTGCCGACCACCTACAGTATGTGCCGACCACCTACAGTATGTGCCGACCACCTACAGTATGTGCCGACCACCTACAGTATGTGCCGACCACCTACAGTATGTGCCGACCACCTACAGTATGTGCCGACCACCTACAGTATGTGCCGACCACCTACAGTATGTGCCGACCACCTACAGTATGTGCCGACCACCTACAGTATGTGCCGACCACCTACAGTATGTGCCGACCACCTACAGTATGTGCTGATCACATTTAAAATTCAATTCATAGAAAATGATAAGAATTTGGGTTTCAATAAGCCATTTATTGTGCATGATGGGCAGTGTACTATAAATCTGTTCTAACCTGTTGTTTGTGGTCGGCCAAGGTTTATGATGTCCAAGCAGATGTTTATTCGATTCATGTCAATATGCCCACAGCAGTTTTATTATTACCTATTGGTGGAGCACTGGTTGGAGACCCACCGGGGAACCAAACCTGGGATGCTAGATGAGAAAGGTGAAACTTGTACTAGCTGCCACGTAGGTCTATACAGGTGAAACTTGCACTAGCTGCCACGTAGGTCTATACAGGTGAAACTTGCACTAGCTGCCACGTAGGTCTATACAGGTGAAACTTGCACTAGCTGCCACGTAGGTCTATACAGGTGAAACTTGCACTAGCTGCTACGTAGGTCTATACAGGTGAAACTTGCACTAGCTGCCACGTAGGTCTATACAGGTGAAACTTGCACTAGCTGCAACGTAGGTCTATACAGGTGAAACTTGCACTAGCTGCCACGTAGGTCTATACAGGTGAAACTTGCACTAGCTGCCACGTAGGTCTATAGGCAAAGGATTACCGAGGATAGTATGGTACAATTCTCCAGGCTTATTTTCGACTATTCAAAAATGTATAAAAATAAAAAAACACATGGTAGTTTTATCTCAAGTTGAAATTTCCTAATTTTTTTAATTGCCTCAGAAAAGTGACTTAATTGCTAATAAAGTATATGTGTGCCCTGTATGCAGCATCTGTAATATACTCTTATGTCAGTCAAATCTACAAAAAGTTTGATAAACATTTTAAACTTAAATACCTCCATGCAGATGTTTGAATACTTTTTTTTTCATCATTCAGTGCCTTTTGTTATTCTCTACATGCTACAGTCACTAAGCTTGACCCAACATGAAACAAACAAACAAAGGCCTGTTACGTCACATATGCAATAGGCTTCTTGTTAATGTTCACCAAATTTGGCCACATTTGTGAAGAACACTATATTTACAATATTGTGAAACTACAAAAAGCCTAGACATTTTAAAACAGAATTTCAAGACCTACATTTCTTGTTTCGTGAAGCAATTTTGTATATAGATTTTTTTTATTTCCCTAATTTATTTTATTTTTCTACAGCTTTCCTTTGTTTTGTAATGCGCCATTGACCTAACTCCAAGTTGTAGATGCGAGTGCTCTATAAATGTAGCAAATAATGATAATAATAATATAATAGAAATAATATGTTATTTGCCAACGAAATATTATTTCTTAAAAGCAATCTTTAACTTAGCTATCTTTCTGTTTTTGCACCGCCACTCACACTCATTGAAATTAATTGAAAGAGATTAAGAATGTTTGCTTGAAAACTATACGCTTTCAATTATACCATCGACTTTAACTAAAAATATAACCTACAATGAATTTCATATTGCATCACACAAAAAATCAATGTGTTTGTTGTTTAATTAGAGGATTATCAGCTGTGTTGCAAACTCTTGATTGTATGGTAAGCATCTACCAGCCTGTTCAAGTCATTTTCATTTCTTTTTTGAAGGAATTCTTTGGAAATATACTGTGTGATCATCAAGGAAGCACTGCGTGATCATCAAGAAAGCATTGAGGACATTATGTTAGGTTATCTGCATCTGCTGCTGTTTAACATGTGGAGGATAAATTAACTTGTAAGTACAAAACAAATTTATGGTAAAATTAAGCTGCTGTTGTAGAATGGATCCCTGAATTAAGAAACATTGATTGTCAAGTATAGAGGTTGTATACAGTAGTAACATTGATTGTCAAGTATACAGGTTGTATACAGTAGTAATTGGTGACTATTTAAAAATAAAAATTGTTTTCTTATATTAATAAATTCAGATATGAATTTCTGTCATTCAATTGACATGGAAATGTCTTTGGGCAAAGATTGAGAGTTTGAACTAAGGATTGTTCAGTAAAAGATTGAAGGGATATACTTGAGGTTTATTTGTGTGTGGGATGATATTAAACATGAAAAATAAAGCCACAGTTATTCTTAAAGCATAAGTTGAGCTGTTGCTTAGTTCATTAAAGGATGGTTCAGTGGTTTAATGCTTGCCATAGGGATGGTTCAGTAGTTTAATGCTTGCCATAGGGATGGTTCAGTGGTTTAATGCTTGCCATAGGGATGGTTCAGTAGTTTAATGCTTGCCATAGGGATGGTTCAGTGGTTTAATGCTTGCCATAGGGATGGTTCAGTAGTTTAATGCTTGCCATAGGGATGGTTCAGTGGTTTAATGCTTGCCATAGGGATGGTTCAGTGGTTTAATGTTTGCCATAGGGATGGTTCAGTGGTTTAATGCTTGCCATAGGGATGGTTCAGTGGTTTAATGCTTGCCATAGGGATGGTTCAGTAGTTTAATGCTTGCCATAGGGATGGTTCAGTGGTTTAATGCTTGCCATAGGGATGGTTCAGTAGTTTAATGCTTGCCATAGGGATGGTTCAGTGGTTTAATGCTTGCCATAGGAAAAAAGTGAAATAATTATTCGAAAATATTGTTCTGTTAAGGAGATATTAAAGTTCTATCATGGTGTTTAGAAATGACTGAGATCAGACTAATAGTGACATTCGCATTCCTCTGTGCTGAGATTTTTTTATTTTCAACTACTTGATATATGATGAGATTTTGTAACTTTCAACTACTTGATATATGATGAGATCATTTGAGCGTCTATTGTTTACCAACCGAGGAGATGAAGCGTCCAGGGTTTACCATCAGTGGAGATAAAGTGTCTATAACTAGGGCCTGAAAAACTTTTGAAAAAAGTTTTTTTAGTTAGTGAAAAAGTTGAAGAAAGCGAGGGCCTGACATTACTCTTACACTTTCCACACCAGTCCAAAATGTGTAAAATCTTTGAAAGCTGATATCTTACAGGGGCAAGATTGATTGCTTTGTAGTTTGCCCTCTATCATAAACTGGTCTGTGCCATTGACCTTATCCTTTAAAGGCATATGTGTTAGAGTTATATAAATATGGACCAATGGAGAAGATATTGTGAATGAAATGAAATATAAAAGGTCAATTATCGTCTTTTTAACATGGAGGTAAATAGATTTCAATTTGTGTGTTTTGATTGGTCCAAACACAATGGTACAGTGTGTACTTACATTGATAAGCCAATCAGAATCGTTTTGGAATAAAATGTACGCCGCCACATTTTAATCATGACAGATGGTCTTTTAAGAATGTGGGGTCTAAATGTATACAACCTAAGGAATACAGATGCAACAATACCTAATTCTAGTAAAATTCATGAAAATGTAAAGAAAGCTCAATCAAAACCTTTTAAAATAGACTTAAAAAAGTCTTTTAAAAAAGACTTTTAAAAAGACTTTTTAAAAGACTTGAAAAAGACTTTTAAAAAGACTTGAAACAAGACTTGAAAAAAGACTTAAAGGGGGACGCTCGTCTCAGTAAAATACGGTAAAAATGGGGGATACTTTATTTTGAAGTCACTTCCGGTTGTGGAGGCAAGATCCGATCCTCTGTCTGTTTGTACCAAACAGTACAGCCAGACACTAGCATGTACGTTGTGTGTGCAGAATTACATACACAGAGCATTACGTTACTGTGACGAGAAACTTATTTGTTTTTTTCAATGCTTTTTTTGTTAGAAAGCGAAAGTGAAATTTTAGTATTATAATACTACAATGATAGTCACCAAATGAAAATTACTGAGAGAAAAAAGAAGAAGATGAAAGCAAAAAGTCAAAATAAACGATTTTACCAGGGCTTGAACTCACGGCATGATTTAAAAAGAAACGCTACTTGCGACCGCTGCAAGCATCTGGGCTATCTCGTGTGGTGACCATCAAAGCGTTTTAAATAACTATATACCTTGCAATACGAGACAATGAATTGCGCAGCAAAATTTCAACCAATCAAAAAATGTGAAAGGAATTCTAAATGTTGTGCACATATGACGATATCGTGTGAATTATTAGGTAATACAATTTATACTGAGGCTTTTGCTTATTTGCTGTTTTTTTTGCTTGCTGTTGTTTTGGTTATTTGCAGTTTTTTTGTGCATATTTGCTGTTTTTTTTGCTTATTTACTGTTTTTTTGCTTATTTGCTATTTTTTGCTTGCTGTTTTTTGGTTATTTGCAGTTTTTTTGCTGTAGTTGCTGTTTTTTTTGCTTATCTGCTGTTTTTTTGCTTATTTGCTGTTTTTTGCTTATTTGCTGTTTTTTGGGTTATTTGCTGTTTTTTTGCTTATTTGCTTATTGTTGCTTATTTGCTTTTTTTTTGCTTGCTGTTTTTTGCTTATTTGCTGTTTTTGGCTTATTTGCTGGTTTTTTACTTATTTGCTGTTTTTTTTGCTTATTTGCTCTGTTTTTGCTTATTTGATGCTTTTTTGCTTCTTTGCTGTTTTTTTGCTTATTTGATGGTTTTTTGCTTATATGCTGTTTTAGTTGCTCATTTGCTGTTTTTTTTGGCTTATTTGCTATTTTTTTGCTTATTTTTGTTTGCTCAGTTGCTGTTTTTTTGCTTGGCTGTTCTTTTGCTGATTTGCTTTTTTTTTTTTTTGCTTTTTTTTTGCTTATTTGCTGTTTTTTGCTTATTTGCTATTTTTGTTTGCTTTTGTTTTGTTTGCTGTTTTTTTGCTTTGCTGTTTTTTTTATACTTATTTGCTGGTTTTTTGCTTATTTGCTGCTTTTTGCTTGTTTTTTTGCTTATTTGCTGTTTTGTTTGCTTATTTGCTGGCTTTTGCTTATTTACTGGTTTTTGCTTTGCTGTTTTTTTTATACTTATTTGCTGGTTTTTTGCTTATTTGCTGCTTTTTGCGGCTTTTTGCATATTTGCTGTTTTTTTGTGCTTCTGTTTTTTGGCTTATTTGCTGTTTTTTTTGCTTATTTACTGGTTGTTTGCTGGTTTTTTGCTTATTTGCTGGTTTTTTACTTATTTGATGGTTTTTTGCTTATTTGCTGTTTTAGTTGCTCATTTGCTGTTTTTTTGGCTTATTTGCTGGGTTTTACTTCCACCCATTATACAGAGTGTAAAGAGTGGAACTTATCAAATCGTACGTGAGCTCCTATATGTGCCTGCGCAGTGGTTTGCTTGAAAATGCATCTCCTCCAAGGGTTTAACAGTTTTGCTCTTGAAATTCTGGCTCAAACGAGATTTTTGTATGCTTCATATAGCATGTATTTTGCTAAGAGATATTTTAGGTATTTTTTTAAATTAAAGCTCCCGAAAGGTTTTACTAAAGTATCAGATTTCATACGTAATGGTGTTAAAAATAGCTAGCCATAGACACAATGCTCCGCATACCGTACATGGCTTAGGTCCTCATGCATTCAGTACATGTGTTTCCTATAAGCACTACGATATTTACTACTTTTACTAAACATATCTTAAAGCTGGTATAATATTATTAATATGTGTAGGAGTAGCACCTTTTATATAAGACCAAAATTATGCGATTTCCTGAAAATTTGAGTGAATTACGGAAATCTTTATTGGAGACTTGAAGCCGTGTGAAAGTTTTGGGACGTGACTTTGTGTTATGTCAGGGAGTTGGCATTTAACCCTTACTCTACCAGGGCTTTGAAAAAAGCAAGCTCAATTTTTGTAACTTTTTTTGCATATGCATTTTTGTCAACTTTCTTTTCATTTTCTTTCGTTACAAGTTTGGTCGGAATAGAGGCTAAGATATTTATTTTTTGAGTAATGAAAGCCAATTTAGGAAATATTGGACAAAAGTATGCAAATGAAGCAATATGATCATATTCTGATCACAAAGACTGACCCGAAACTGATTCTATTCATCAAGTCAGTTAATTAAAAAAAAAACTGATCAGAACTGATTGAAGAAAACTTACTCTAATGTAGTCAGTTTTGTTCCAAAATACAGATTCGAATCTGATTCAGCATTTCTGACTATACATTGATCCAAAAAACTTGATTCAAAACTGACTTGAATCTGACTACCATATATGATCTAAAAATCTGATTCAAAACTGACTTAAATCTGACTACTATATATGATCTAAAAATCTGATTCAAAACTGACTTGAATCAAACTACAATAACTGATCCAAAAAACCGATTAAAAACTGACTCGAATCATGCTACAATAAATGATCCAAAAATCTGATTCAAAACTGACTCAAACCATACTACAATAACTGATCCAAAAACCTTATTCAAAACTAACTGGAATCATGCTACAGTAACTGATCCAAAAAAATGTTTCAAAACTGACTCGAATCATGCTACAATAACTGATCCAAAAAACTGATTCAAAACCGACTCGAATCATACTACAATAACTAATCCAAAAATATGATTCAAAACTGACTTAAATCATACTACAATAACTGATCCAAAAACTGATTCAAAACTGACTCGAATCATACTACAATAACTAATCCAAAAATATGATTCAAAACTGACTTAAATCATACTACAATAACTGATCCAAAAACTGATTCAAAACTGACTCGAATCATGCTACAGTAACTGATCCAAAAAGATGTTTCAAAACTGACTCGAATCATGCTACAATAACTGATCCAAAAAACTGATTCAAAACCGACTCGAATCATGCTACAATAACTGATCCAAAAAACTGATTCAAAACCGACTCGAATCATACTACAATAACTAATCCAAAAATCTGATTCAAAACTGACTTAAATCATACTACAATAACTGATCCAAAAAACTGATTCAAAACTGACTCGAATCATGCCACAGTAAGTGATCCAAAAAAAATGATTCAAAACTGACTCGAATCATACTACAATAACTAATTTAAAAATCTGATTTAAAACTGACTTGAATCATACTACAATAACTGATCCAAAAAACTGATTCAAAAGTTGACCACCTCGCCGCCTCTTTCAGCAACATCTCGGCCTCGACCAACTACTCCAATGCTTTCAAAATCAAAAAAGCTTGCGATGAAGCCCGGAGAATCACTTTTCCCTCTGACAACTCCGAAAGCTACAACACCCCTCTCACCCTTTCTGAATTAAACCAAGCCATCAGCGACGCTGGCTGCACCTCCAAGGGCCCAGATAACATCCCCTATCAGTTTCTGAAACACCTCCCCATCAAAGCCACCACTACCCTTCTCACCATCTTCAACCACATTTGGTCCTCACACTCCTTTCCCCCTATCTGGAGGACAGCTATTGTCATCCCCGTCCTTAAACCGGGAAGGATAGCACCGACCCCACCAGCTACCGACCCATCGCCCTTACTTGCTGTCTCTGTAAAATTATGGAAAAGATCATTAATCAGAGACTAAACTGGTTCTCGAGACCAACAGAATCCCTCTCCTCACCAAAGCGGCTTCCAAAACGCCGCAATACCTAGACCAGTTAATTACGCTCGACACCGCTATCCGGGAATCCTTTGCAAAAAGGAACACCTCATTGCC
This sequence comes from Chiridota heheva, assembly GCA_020152595.1. Classification (NCBI taxonomy): domain Eukaryota; kingdom Metazoa; phylum Echinodermata; class Holothuroidea; order Apodida; family Chiridotidae; genus Chiridota; species Chiridota heheva. Next base: position 87,673 of record JAIGNY010001069.1, read on the forward strand.
ATATTTTTGACCTCGAGAAAGCTTTCGACACTACTTGGAAATACGGCATTACCCGGAAACTTCACACCATTGGCCTCAGAGGCCACCTCCCCATCTTTATTCAAAACTTCCTCTCACCCAGGCAGTTCCAAGTTCGTATTGGCCACACCCTCTCCAAGCCGTACCCCAAGAAGAGGGCGTCCCCAAGGCAGCATCCTCTCCCCACTCTCTTCAACCTGAGCATTAATGACATCGGGAATGACCTTGGCCCCAGCATCAAACGTACCCTCTCGTGGATGACTTCACCATCTTCTACTCCTCCCTAGCTTTCCTATTGTTGAAAATAGGCTTCAAACCAGCCTCAATCAGCTGCAAGTCTGGAGCAACAATAACGGTTTTAGATTCTCCAAAGACAAGACAGTCTGCATGCACTTTTGTCATTTCAACAACCTCCACCCCAACCTGAACTTTGTGCTCAATGGGAATCGCATCCCTAAAGTTGAAAACACAAAGTTCCTTGGTCTAACTCTAGACCCCAAGCTCACCTACAAGCCACACATCACCAACCTGAAACTAAAATGCAATAGCTCCCTCAACATCCTCCGACTGCTCTCCAACACTACTTGGGAGCGAACTATGCTCTCCTCAAAATTTTCAGGCTCACCATTCGTGCCAAGCTTGACTATGGCAATATTGTTTACTGTGCCGCTCACAACTCATACCTCAACCACATTAACACCATCCAAAATGAAGCCCTCAGGCTTTGTCTAGAGCCTACAGGACCTCCCCAATCACTAGCCTTCATGTTGAAGCCAACGACCCCCTTTCTACTTAGATGTAAAAAGCTTAGCCTCTCCTATGCTTTTAGAGTCCTCACCAACACCCAGAACCCTGTTTACAACCTCATTGGGTACCCCAATTTCTCCTCCCCTCTTTGATAGGACTAAAACCCTATCGCCCCCTTCAGCTTACGCATTAAATCAGACCTCTTTCAACTTGGCATCAACCCCGCCTCTCGGCACCTATTCCTGGCCCACTTTTCCGCCTTGGGCCACCCCCTTCCTTCTGTCCACCTAGACCTCTCCACTTATAACAAAACTCAAACTCACCCTAATCTCTTCATCAATCTCACAACCAAATCAAAGACCAACTCTCAAATTACACCTCCATCTATACTGATGGCTCCAAGGAAGGCAACAAGACAGCTGCTGCTGCCATCATCCAAGACATCACCCTCAGTAGCAGACTTCCTGACCACTCATCCATCTTTTCAGCTGAGGCTAAGGCCATTCTCCTCGCCCTCAACTTTATTGAGTACTCTCCTCTTAGTCACTTTGCCATTTTCTCTGACTCAAAGGCTGTTCTTACTTCATTACTCAATCTTAAATGGGATAACCTCACCTGCCACCTCCTCCTCCGGAAACTCTTTTCTCCCACCCTCTGCAGGAAAAGTGTTCTTTTCTTCTGGATACCCAGCCATGTTGGCATCCCTGGCAATGACAGGGCTGATACAGCCGCTAAGCTTGCCCTTAACCTCCTCCCTTCCCCTTTTCCCAAAACCCTCTCTGACATCAAACCGCTTATCGCTTCTCTTGTTCGTGACCGCTGGCAAACCTTATGGAACTCCAAATTGATAACAAACTCCATGTTATCCAGCCCACAATCCCGATCAAATCCACCATCAACAACCTTCTCGTATCGACAACGTTCATATTACCCGTCTTAGAATTGGTCACACCCACCTCACTCACTCCCACCTCCTTATTGGTTCCCCCAACCCCTCTGTAACAATTGCCACTGCATCCTTACAATCCAACACGTTCTCCTTGCTTGCCCCCTGTACAACCTTCCCAGAGCTTCTCTCGCTCCCCACAACTCAATTGCTGAGTTCTTCCAAAAAAATCCTCCAGATAAAATAGTCTCCTTCCTTCAGCATGCATCCCTCTACAACCATATTTAATCCTCCTCTTCCACCCCCTCTCTACTTTGTTTTTAGTTTTACCCATGCACCTCTCTCGATCACAGCTTTCTGGCTTTTGTTCTTGAATTTCTCTCATTCTTCCCCTGGTCTCTTTCCTTACTACCTCTAAAATGATCTGACCTCTCAGGCACAATTTGACCTTCGTTGTCGTGGTGCCGTTAAGACCTCATCAAACAAACAATCAAAACTGACTTGAATCATACTACAATAACTGATCCAAAACAAAAACTGATTCAAAAGTGACTGGAATCATAACAATAACTGATCCAAAAAACTTATTCAAAACTGACACGAATCATAACAATAACTGATCCAAAAAACTAATTCAAAACTGACTTGAAACATACCACAATAACTGATCCAAAAATCTGATTCAAAACTGACTTGAATTATACTACAATAACTGATACAAAAAAACGGATTAAAAACTTGACTCGAATCATACTACAATAACTGATCCTAAAAATTGATTCAAAACTGACACGAATCATACTACAATAACTGATCCAAAAAACTGATTCCAAACTGACTCGAAGCATACTACTATAACTGATCCCCAAAACTGTTTCAAAACTGACTTGAATCTGACTTTCAGCTCCATTAGGGATATGGAGCTGCAAAACAGCTAATTTAGTAGCATGACAGCTAGTGCCTGAAGACAAGAAGAGAACAAATATAATACACATGGCTCCAACCAGTGGTGTTAGCAGGGGCATGTTGCATTTCAGATATGCAACAATTGAAATGAATGATGCATACAACTTGCCAATAAGCAAATGGTTAAAACAGAAGAAAAGTAAAAATGACGCAGAAAAACAACGTTTGTTTTCTTCTTCATTCTTCATGTTTTTTTCTTTAAAAAATTAAAGCAAGTCCCTTGTTTACTATTTCAATGAGAAGATATTTCGCTTTGAGGTAATAAGCCTCGGGTGAATAAATACTTATTGTGCTTTGAGGTAGTAAGCCTCGGATGAATAAACACTTATTGTGCTTTGAGGTAGTAAGCCTTGGATGAATAAACACTTATTGTGCCTTGAAGTAGTAAGCCTCGGATGAATAAGCAAACACTCAACCAAATCTTTGATTGTCAGTCAATGTATTATATTACACAGCCACATATAATTTGTGATTGGGCTCAGCATTCCAATTTTGTTATGGACCTGTCATATTAAACAATTCCCCCCCCCCCCTCCAGCTGTTATTAGTTCTTCTTAGTTGACTTCTTCTGGTTACCCCTTACATCTGCACACATGCAATTAATGGCTTCATTGAACTCCTCAGCTATCATGCCTCCATCTCTGTGTTTCGAGCTCACATATTCTGCAAAAAAGAGGATATAAGCATGTCTTTACACAAGAATCCCTTTATTCATCAGCATAAAATGAGCATCAACATGGTATTCATAATTCGGCCCTACATGCAGCAGTTTAAAGGATTAGTTCAGCGGTTCATTAAGTTTATATTATATAAAAGCGAGAGAACTTTATAAGTGACAAAATGGGGGAAGAAATCGCACAAAAATCTTATTCCATTAAAGAGACATTCAAGTTTTATCTCTAACCAACATCAAAGCACTTTGAGAAGATAATACTCAGGGGAATGGAAAGAACATCAGAACAATCACATAAGACAGCAGGATGTATACTATCCAGACCTGGTGCTTTATTTGAATTCAAACCCTTTAACTTCTTAGACACAACATCAACAGAAAAATCAACATCTTTAATGGATACTGGAGAGTGCACACTAAGATAACCCACAACATCATCAGCAGGGGACTCCTTAGTAAAAACAGACACAACGTAGTCATCCAAAGCCTCGGCCATATTCTTACCACTATTGGTATTTTTGCTTTGAGCGAACATGAGAATGAAAGAATTTAGTGTTAATCTTTACCTTTACCTCTTCGGACAATCGTTCTTTTAAAAGCACTTTAGTATCTCTTTTCAAACCCTTTGTAAACTTTACATGAACCTTGTACCTAGCAAGATCCGCAGGACACCCACTGTGTTTATAACAACTCCACCACTTTTTTTCCTAACAGCCCACAAAGCCTCCCGAGACATCCACACTGGCTGATTTCTCCGGCAAACTTTCTTCAATGGCGCAAACTTATTTGCACCCTCCAAAACTTAAGTCTGGAGAATATCCATGCTTCAAAAGGATCTAAGTCACAAAGCAAAGAACTCTATCGAATGACAAATTATCCTAAAGTCCAGCAAAGTCAGCTACTAAAGTCTAACACCAGTTTATTGAGCTGGAGAGGCCTGTGAAACAACAGGGATCAAACTAATGAGGTCATGATCACTGCACTCAGCCTTACCACTACTTAACACATTTATACTAACCATACTTTCTTTACTACTGAAAATGAAATCAAGACACTTTCCATCACGCGTAGGAAACGACACATGTTAGGGGAAAAAGCAGTCGAATACAGCTTCCAGAAAATCTTTACTGTGTGGACCACTAGTACAAAGATTCCAATCAATGTCTGGAAAATTAAAATCTTCCGAAACAATAACCCTCCTAGAAGCAAAGTTTCCTTTGAAGTCCTATTTCACATAAGATGGGACTTGCTTGACTCAACTAAACCTTTTAAGGAGCAAAGTTTAAGCGCATAGCTTAGCTGCAAGGGGTTCCTGGTGCCAGAACTGCATGTATTAAGGGATAATTGTAGGGCTCTCAATAAAAAAGTTTTAAAAGAAATTTGAACTTGGGATATTATCCTTGTATATATTGACGATCCCTCAAATCTCCAGACAGACATTAAAATTCCCTGAAATAATTTATTTGTTTTTGCTTATTTCCTGTTTTTTGCTTATTTCCTGTTTTTTTGCTTATTTCCTGGTTTTTTGCTTATTTCCTGGTTTGTTGCTTATTTCCTGGTTTTTTGCTTGTTTGCTGGATCTGTTTATCTTATTTTACTGCTTGTTGTTTGTGTTTGTGTGTGAGTGTGTGTGGTGTGTGTGTGTTGGAGTGGTCACTCGATCCTCTTGAACCCCAGCTTCACTCGCTGTTGGAGAGGCATTTCAGCAGCTGGTTGCAAATGTACAGGAATTGTTTTACAATTTGCTGAATTTTCAGGGTGTTGCATCATTTGTGCAGGTTGACTAGACCTTTCTCAGGGTGTTGCATCATTTGTGCAGGAATGACCAGACCTTTCTCAGGGTGTTGCATCATTTGGGCAGGAATGACCAGAGCTTTCTCAGGGTGTTGCATCATTTGGGCAGGAATGACCAGACCTTTCTCAGGGTGTTGCATCATTTGGGCAGGAATGATTAGGGCTTTTTCAGGGTGTTGCATCATTTGTGCAGGTTGACTAGACCTTTCTCAGGGTGTTGCATCATTTGGGCAGGAATGACCAGACCTTTCTCAGGGTGTTGCATCATTTGGGCAGGAATGATTAGGGCTTTTTCAGGGTGTTGCATCATTTGTGCAGGAATGATCAGACCTTTCTTAGGGTGTTGCATCATTTGTGCAGGAATGGCCAGACCTTTCTGAGGGTGTTGCATCATTTGGGCAGGAATGACCAGACCTTTTTCAGGGTGTTGCATCATTTGAGCAGGAATGACCAGACCTTTCTCAGGGTGTTGCATCATTTGGGCAGGAATGACCAGACCTTTCTCAGAGTGTTGTATCATTTAGGCAGGAATGACCAGACCTTTCTCAGGGTGTTGCATCATTTGGGCAGGAATGACCAGAGCTTTCTCTGAGTGTTGTATCATTTTGGCAGGAATGACCAGACCTTTCTCAGGGTGTTGCATCATTTAGGCAGGAATGACCAGACCTTTCTCAGGGTGTTGCATCATTTGGGCAGGAATGACCAGACCTTTCTCAGGGTGTTGCATCATTTGGGCAGGAATGACCAGACCTTTCTCAGGGTGTTGCATCATTTGGGCAGGAATGACCAGACCTTTTCAGGGTGTTGCATCATTTGGGCAGGAATGACCAGACCTTTCTCAGGGTGTTGCATCATTTGGGCAGGAATGACCAGACCTTTCTCAGGGTGTTGCATCATTTGGGCAGGAATGACCAGACCTTTCTCAGGGTGTTGCATCATTTGGGCAGGAATGACCAGACCTTTTTCAGGGTGTTGCATCATTTGGGCAGGAATGACCAGACCTTTCTCAGGGTGTTGCATCATTTGGGCAGGAATGACCAGAGCTTTCTCAGGGTGTTGCATCATTTGGGCAGGAATGACCAGACCTTTCTCAGGGTGTTGCATCATTTGGGCAGGAATGACCAGACCTTTCTCAGGGTGTTGCATCATTTGGGCAGGAATGACCAGACCTTTCTCAGGGTGTTGCATCATTTGGGCAGGAATGACCAGACCTTTCTCAAGGTGTTGCATCATTTGGGCAGGAATGACCAGACCTTTTTCAGGGTGTTGCATCATTTGGGCAGGAATGACCAGACCTTTCTCAGGGTGTTGCATCATTTGGGCAGGAATGACCAGACCTTTCTCAGGGTGTTGCATCATTTAGGCAGGAATGACCAGACCTTTCTCAGGGTGTTGCATCATTTAGGCAGGAATGACCAGACCTTTCTCAGGGTGTTGCATCATTTGGGCAGGAATGACCAGACCTTTCTCAGGGTGTTGCATCATTTGGGCAGGAATGACCAGACCTTTCTCAGGGTGTTGCATCATTTGGGCAGGAATGACCAGACCTTTCTCAGGGTGTTGCATCATTTGGGCAGGAATGACCAGACCTTTTCAGGGTGTTGCATCATTTGGGCAGGAATGACCAGACCTTTCTCAGGGTGTTGCATCATTTGGGCAGGAATGACCAGACCTTTCTCAGGGTGTTGCATCATTTGGGCAGGAATGACCAGACCTTTCTCAGGGTGTTGCATCATTTGTGCAGGAATGACCAGACCTTTCTCAGAGTGTTGCATCAATTGGGCAGGAATGACCAGACCTTTTTCAGGGTGTTGCATCATTTGGGCAGGAATGACCAGACCTTTCTCAGGGTGTTGCATCATTTGTGCAGGAATGACCAGACCTTTCTCAGAGTGTTGCATCAATTGGGCAGGAATGACCAGACCTTTCTCAGGGTGTTGCATCATTTGTGTAGTAGAATGCACAATTCTCCATTGCACAAACAGGTATGCACACAAGGCAGCCTGGTCACTTCACACATACAATGGCCGCATATAAGCTATTAAAAAACCATAGGTCAAAGCATTTCTAAATGGAAATCCGGAAGATACATAGTTTACATAGGTTTTCCCCATTTTCTCTTGAAGAGGGGAATCTCCCGAACTGATTGTTGGGATAGTATAGAACCAGTTCAGAACAATGCAGTTTGAAAAGCACACTGCATGGCCCGGAGCATGGCTTGGAGCGTGGCCCAGAGCGTGGCCCGGAGCGTGGCCTGGAGCGTGGCCTGGAGCATGGCCTGGAGCATGGCCGGAGCGTGGCCCAGAGCATGGCCCGGAGCGTGGCCTGGAGCATGGCTTGGAGCGTGGCCTGGAGCGTGGCCTGGAGCGTGGCCTGGAGCATGGCCTGGAGCATGGCTTGGAGCGTGGGCACTTATTAGAAAGAAACTTTAAACCTAAAAAGTGGTGCAATTCTATTTCCATAGGTGCTTCGGGTGTCGAATGTAGATTTTGAGTTGTGTTAATGATGAAACTTTGTTCCTCTATGACATTTTACTTTGGCAAGCATCCTCAAAACGATTTGCTTGTTCATACAGTACATCACAAGTTTTGTACATCAGCAATCTGTGATAACTTGCTCTACTTATTTCTTCGTAACTAAATCTGCTATATTTTTAATCCAAAGATTTTTGTACTCAAAATTGTATGTTTTTGTAGGTTCCCTAACTAGTTGGCAAAAGAGATTCCATTTTTTGTCAGCATCCATCTTCCTTAGATAAAGATATTGCTTATATTACATGTTTTTTCATTACATGTCCATTCTCAAAGCCAGATTTCTAAATAGGCTGTCACTGATATTTACAAAGAGTCCTGTTTCACATTGAAGTCACAGAGAGATTGCGCATAGATATGCATTACATGCCTAGAAGGACTGCACATAAAATCATCCCCATTGTAAAAGCTGATAAGTACTATGGTGCCATGCACTCGTTTTCACTGGGAGGGGGCTGAGCACTTTTAACAGAAAATTATCAGAAATAATTACCTTACTAGAGTGGTGTAGCTAGACTTTGTTGCATGTGAATGGGAGTGGGGAGGGGGAGGGTGGGGAACTCAAAAAGAAAATTATATTTTGAGGAAAAATTAGGATATTTTGACAGTGTGAGGAAACAGTCAGTTATTTTGTGAAAAAACTTAAGAGATTTTGAAAAATAAGTTGGAAATTTGCTAAATATGTCAAAGTTAAAAATGAAGGTTTTTGGGATTTTGTGATCTTTTTCCCCCCAAGATGGCTGTTATGTTGATAATGATAAAGTCACGGACACAACATCAATTTGTTTTACTATTTTTAAAAGTGAATTAAAAATGCAAAGTTAAAATCTGAATTTTCAATTCTCCTGTTCTTAATTTATTAATCTAGTTAATTAGATTATCTATTTATCGAAACAATGGCAAAAATTTGCTGGAAAAATTGTGTATATGCTGCTTGAAAGGAGGGGGGGGGAACTGCCCCCCCTTCCCTCTCTCCCTCCTTCCCCGTCCTGTATGCCTATGCATGTATCACAGCAGCGCACAGCTTCTTATTAAAGCATCAGAACATTCACAGCCTTTTATTGGTTCCGATGCGACAGCATCAGGAACCAATGAGGTTATGATGGTGTGTGTGTATGTGTGTATGTATGTATGTTTGTGATGCCCGGCTCGTAAGCGCAATATCTGTCGAACAATACATAGGATTCATGTCATATGTTCAACACACATAGCCCATGGTCTGTAGATGTGCCCTGTTGTTTTTGGTAGCGATGTCATGCATATTAATGAGTAGACAGGGTTTAATGATAAAATCTTAAAATGCTGATTTGTTAAGAACCATATGTCTGTTTTGTTTCATATTTGGTGTAATGATGATGTTAGCTAGTGTGTACATGTTCATGGTACCAAAATGTTGAATTTCATTGATATGCATAGTGCGCGGAACTTAACATGATTTTGTTGAAAAGAACTTGTAAATAGAGTATGTCAAGAATGATACATCGGATTCAGTTCATATGTAGTACACAGATAGCCCATGGTCAGCTGATGTACTGTATTGTTTTTGGTGGCGAGATCATGCATATTAACGAGTACGTGGGGCTTAATGTTTACATCTTAAATTACCTATATTTGATCAATCGCATTGTTTGTTTTTCATATTTGGTATAATTGTGATGTTAGCTAATGTGTTGATATGCAATGACATCACAGATAATACAAAACTTGCAAATCAATCAGCTAATGAAAAAAAGCATCGGAACCACAAAACCTTTTGGTTCTGGTTAAAGCATCAAAACAACGCACAGCTGCTTATCACAACAGTGCACAGTCACTTATTCAGTAATACAAGTGCACAGCTGCTTATCACAACAGTGCACAGTCACTTATTCAGTAATACAAGTGCACAGCTGCTTATCACAACAGTGCACAGTCACTTGGTCAGTAATGCGAGTGCACAGCCGCTTATCACAACAGTGCACAGTCATTTATTCAGTAATGCGAGTGCACAGCCGCTTATCACAACAGTGCACAGTCACTTAGTCAGTAATGCGAGTGCACAGCTGCTTATCACAACAGTACACAGTCACTTATTCAGTAATACAAGTGCACAGCTGCTTATCACAACAGTACACAGTCACTTAGTCAGTAATGCGAGTGTACAGCTGCTTATCACAACAGTACACAGTCATTTATTCAGTAATGCGAGTGCACAGCTGCTTATCACAAGAGTGCACAACCATTGCCCATATTACAGTTTTTGAATTCAGTATGCATTATCATGAAAGGAAATATGCAAGGTAATGTCATAAGCAGAAGAACCGTGTGTTTAAGCATATGCCGAATTAGATTTAATGTGTTCTGAGATCTGCTTCATCATACTCCTTATCAACAGCTTGAGTGCACACATCAGTTGCTAAATTTAAATCATAAAATTCACAGAATTACGTAAACATCTTGGGCATGCCTTCAACTTAGTCCGTCGTAAATTCTCTGATATTAAAAAATCGTTGAGCTTTAATGAACTGTTACTGGGAAACCAAATAAACATTAATTCAAAACTGTTCTTTTTGACAATTTGAGTCCCATCATATTTTTGTCTTGGTCACACCATGGAGGTGCCTCCATGGTGTGACCTCATGATATGTTTACAGAGTAGTAAAATGAAGTAAGTGAAGTAAATTTGAGTAACAGTATGTTGGGGAAAAACCATCAAAATAGTTTGATTTAATTCTCACTAGGATGCAATAATACAGTAAGCAGGCAGTTGATGTTATTCTTGTAGACTCTACAAAAACAAAGTTGTGAGATTTTGAAAATTCAATAATTTCCTGATATCAAATAAGTTATTTATAATTCATATTTCTTATGCTCTCCTTTGTCTAACGTAATTGACCTTTATTATACTGAAACTTTTACTTTTAGAGCTTAATTGCTTGGAAATTGATTAAGACACATGAAATAAGATGACCTTAGTTCAATTTGATATGATTGAAAAGTTAACCATTTAACAGCTGTATGCAAATCTTATGCAAATTTGTGATCTACGAATGAACAGACTTCTATATTTTTGTATGTAAAATATTATATGTGATTTGATTTGATTTGAGTTATTGTTTTCCACACTAATGTACTTCAAAGTACTCTCTTTTAACTACATATCGCCACCTTTCGACAGCAGCTGATTCTGACATGATCCTATGTCATCCCTTAATCAAAACCGAATTCGAAAAAAACACAAAAAAGGAAAATAAAAAATTATACAGAATAATTTAATGTGAAGATATCTTGAAAACCTATAACTCAACCACCAATTGTATTAATAAGTGAAAATACAAAAGAAAGTAATTGTATCTAAAAATGATTTAAATGGCTTGTTTGGCAGTGGAAAGAATGAGAGATTGGTCTGATCGTACATGACTGTTGGTTGCCATGGGCAACCATATGGACACTTTGGCATTTGCCAAAGTTTTAATTCAAGGGGAGTACAAACATTGTGAAACACATTTTACAACTTCTTTTTTCCAGATTTGGTAAAATCTGTGATGTAGTGAGTGAGTGTGTGTGGGTGGGTGGGTGTATGTATGTGTGTATGTGTCGGCCAGCTTGTAAACGCGGTATCTCAAGATTGGTATCCTGGATGTCATAATTGTCATATGTGGTACACAGATAGCCTATGGTCTGTAGATGTGCCCTATTGTTTTTGATGGTGATGTCATGCATATTAATGAGTGTGTGGGGCGTAATGTAAAACTCTTGAAATGTTCATATTTTAACAACCGCATGTGTTTTATTTCATATTTGGTACAATTATGATGTTAGCTGGTGTGTACATGTTCATGATGTTATAACATTGAATTTCATTAATATGCATAGTGGGCAGAGCTTAATATCATTTTGCTGGAAAATATTGTAAACACGGTATCTCAAGAACAGTATACTGGATTCATGTCATATTTGGTACACAGATAGCCCATGGTCTGTAGATGTGCGCTATTGTTTTTAATGGTAATATCATGCATATTAATTAGTAGGTGGGGCTTAATGTAAAAATCTTGAAATGCTCATATTTCAATAAGCGCATGTCTGTTTTGTTTCATATTTGGTCTTATGTATGATGTTTGCTGGTATGTATATTTTCATGGCATAAAAACGTTGAATTTCATTAATATGCATAGTGGTTGGGGCATAATATGATTTTGCTGAAAAGAGCGTGTAAATACGGTATCTCAAGATTGGTAAACTGGATTCATATCATATTTGGTATGCAGAAAGCCCTAGGTCAATTATGGTGTTAGCTGGTGTGTGCATGTTCATGATGTAAAAACGTTGAAATGCTTATATTTGTACAACCATCTTTGTTTCATATTGGGTGTACTTATGCTGTTAGCTAGTGTGTAGATGTTCATGGCACAAAAATGTTGAATTTCATCAACATGCATAATGGGCGGAGCTCAACATGAATTTATTGAAAAGAACTTTTAAGCGTAGTATCTCAAGAACGGTAACTGCATGGATTCAGGTCTTATTTGGTACACAGATAGCCCATGGTCTGTAGATTGGCCCTATTGTTTTTTGGTGGTGATGTCATGCATGTTAATTAGTAGGCAGGGCTTAATGTGAAAATCTTGAAATGCTCATATTTTAATAATCACATGTCTGTTTTGTTTCATATTTTGTAGAATTATGATTTTAGCTAGTTTGTACGTGTTCATTTTGTAAAAACATTGAATTTCATTAATATTCAATTCAGATAATTAAGTGTTTAAACAGATCTCCTTTTTATCTCGCTCTATTTATGTCATCCACTGAGTTACACACATAACATAACATACATTATGCACAATAAGTTCGGATAAAAGCAATTGAACTATATAGGAATTTAACGCAATTGAACGTACATATTATCATCAATTTACCCGTACATGTCACCCACATAAACATACTCACTCACATGCACACAGTTCAGGTTTACATTTCAATCCTTGTGAATCACTGCTGGCAGGCGGCGAAGTCTGTCACTTACCATACAAACAAACTTTAACAAAGTAAATATTACACTCCAAGGCCCCATGGTTGGTAGGAGGGGGGGGGGGGGGAGGGTGGGCGGGCATTGACAATTGAATATCCATTGCAATTTTTACTCGTACATAAAATATTTTGTAGATCTTTCTAGAATTCTGATAAAAAACAATCTTTTTCGTTGACAATTTGTCAATAGAAGTGGACTAAATTTGAACCGTTGTTCATAAGAGGGGGGTCTAGGAGGTCACCCTGGAGCCTGGCACTCAAACTTGTCTGGTTAGAAACCTGGTATCAAATGAAAGGTCCTTTTTTTAACAATAGATTTTATCAATAGTTTGTTTTTGATTAGCCACAAGAGAGCAGAATATCACAAAGATAGCAGTTTTAGGACATATAATAATCTGAATTAATGACCTTATTTACAAAAATTTGCATATTTGACCTGAAAATTATGCAAACCAATGTAAAGTCCAAAGTCTTAGCTTTCATATAACATAAACTTGTTGCAGAAGAAAATGAAAATAAATTTGTAAAAAAGCCCCCTTTCCCAAAAGTTCCCTAAAATAACGCTTGTAATCTCAAATGCTCTGGTAGAGTAAGGGTTAATTAAACTCAATCTTTGTGTTCATTTCAAGTGAGAGACATGTCGAGATGGCATGGAAGGGCTTTTACTGTATTTCCTTGTATGAAATATTGTTTCTATGACAACACTTCTGTTTTGCTTCAGTTATTAGACAGAAATTATGTTAGAATGATTTGCACAATTTCAGCATAATGTACCATTGAAGGCTTATAAGTTAGCTGCTCCTGCTCCATAGAATCTTCATTCTGTTAAATAAAAACCCAATTACTTATGTTTTCTGTGCCAGAATTAGACTTGCTTCTGTCTCTGGACTTCATCCAGTCTGCTATGTTGTAACATGGAGCCATTGGTTGTAAGGTCTTTGTTAATAGTGTGATACACTTGGGAGATTTGAATGGCAGTTAATATGGAATGAAGCAACAAGTTGGATGAGCAAAACTAATGACTTTCATTAATCATGTCTTCATAGTCTTCCTTGTTATTGTGCATTCAGTGCAGTAACTTATAAAATGGATCCATTGAAAATAGAGGTTTTGCTATAAATTGAACAATTTGAAGATTATTAGTATTTAGAGTGGCTCCCTGTTAATCTTTCAAGTTTTGTCGACAGTTGGTCACATGACCCAACATGCTTGTATTACTGTGTTTTGAAAAGCTGGCATGCCCTCAAAAATGTGCCTCCCCACCCCCATTTTCGTGGTGCCTTGTGCTGCCAGCACCCCTGTAGCTATATTTGACCCTAAGTGTCACTAAATTTCTTTGTGAAGCTGCACACTGACAAGGGAGCTTACACAAAGTGGGTGAAATATTGATTTTTAGTGTATTACTTCATTTGAATGTGATTTGAAATGAGAGTCGTAACTTGTCTGATATGTTTGTCTGTCGTAGACAAAATTAAACAATGCTCGGATGACACAAATTTTCCGCTGAAATATTCTTGAACTTTTTGAAAGGTTAATTCTTTGATAATTGTATAGAGGACAAACAGGGATTAATTCATTGATGTTTGTATAGAGGACAGACAGAGATTAATTCCTTGATGTTTGTATAGCGGACAAACAGAGATTATATCATTGTTGTTTGTACAGAGGACAAACAGAGATTAATTCCTTGATGTTTGTATAGAGGACAAACAGAGATTAATTCATTGATGTTTGTACAGAGGACAAACAGAGATTAATTCATTGATGTTTGTATAGAGGACAAACCGAGATTAATTCATTGATGTTTGTATAGAGGACAAACAGAGATTAATTCATTGATGTTTGTATAGAGGACAAACAGAGATTAATTCATTGATGTTTGTACAGAGGACAAACAGAGATTAATTCATTGATGTTTGTATAGAGGACAAACAGAGGTTAATCCATTGATGTTTGTATAGAGGACAAACAGAGATTAATTCCAAGATGTTTGTATAGAGGACAAACAGAGATTAATTCATTGATGTTTGTATAGAGGACAAACAGAGGTTAATCCATTGATGTTTGTACAGAGGACAAACAGAGATTATTTCATTGTTGTTTGTATAGAGGACAAACAGAGATTAATCCATTGATGTTTGTATAGAGGACAAACAGAGATTAATTCATTGTTGTTTGTACAGAGGACAAACAGAGATTAATTCATTGTTGTTTGTATAGAGGACAAACAGAGATTAATCCATTGATGTTTGTATAGAGGACAAACAGAGATTGATCCATTGATGTTTGTATAGAGGACAAACAGAGATTAATTCATTGTTGTTTGTACAGAGGACAAACAGAGATTATTTCATTGTTGTTTGTATAGAGGACAAACAGAGATTAATTCATTGATGTTTGTATAGAGGACAAACAGAGATTAATTCCTTGATGTTTGTATAGAGGACAAACAGAGAGATAGAGGACAAACAGAGATTAATTCATTGATGTTTGTATAGAGGACAAACAGAGATTAATTCCTTGATGTTTGTATAGAGGACAAACAGAGATTAATTCATTGTTGTTTGTACAGAGGACAAACAGAGATTATTTCATTGTTGTTTGTACAGAGGACAAACAGAGATTAATTCATTGATGTTTGTATAGAGGACAAACAGAGATTAATTCATTGATGTTTGTATAGAGGACAAACAGAGATTAATTCATTGATGTTTGTATAGAGGACAAACAGAGATTAATTCCTTGATGTTTGCATAGAGGACAAACAGAGATTAATTCATTGATGTTTGTATAGAGGGCAAACAGAGATTAATTCATTAATGTTTGTATAGAGGACAAACCGAGATTAATCCATTGATGTTTGTATAGAGGACACAGATTAAATCATTGATGTTTGCATAAAGGACAAACAGAGATTAATCTATTGATGTTTGTATAGAGGACAAACAGATAAATTCATTGATGTTTGTATAGAGGACAAACAGAGGTTAATTCCTTGATGTTTGTATAGAGGGCAAACAGAGATTAATTCATTGATGTTTGTATAGAGGACAAACAGAGATTAATTCATTGATGTTTGTATAGAGGACAAACAGAGATTATTTCATTGATGTTTGTATAGAGGACAAACAGAGATTATTTCATTGATGTTTGTATAGAGGGCAAACAGAGATTAATTCATTAATGTTTGTATAGAGGACAAACCGAGATTAATCCATTGATGTTTGTATAGAGGACACAGATTAAATCATTGATGTTTGCATAAAGGACAAACAGAGATTAATCTATTGATGTTTGTATAGAGGACAAACAGATAAATTCATTGATGTTTGTATAGAGGACAAACAGAGGTTAATCCATTGATGTTTGTATAGAGGACAAACAGAGATTATTTCATTGATGTTTGTATAGAGGACAAACAGAGATTAATTCATTGATGTTTGTATAGAGGACAAACAGAGATTAATTCCTTGATGTTTGTATAGAGGACAAACAGAAATTATTTTATTGATGTTTGTATAGAGGACAAACAGAGATTAATCCATTGATGTTTGTATAGAGGACAAACAGAGATTAATTCCTTGATGTTTGTATAGAGGACAAACATAGATTAATTCATTGTTGTTTGTACAGAGGACAAACAGAGATTATTTCATTGTTGTTTGTACAGAGGACAAACAGAGATTAATCCATTGATGTTTGTATAGAGGACAAACAGAGATTAATTCCTTGATGTTTGTATAGAGGACAAACAGAGATTAATTCCAAGATGTTTGTATAGAGGACAAACAGAGATTAATCTATTGATGTTTGTATAGAGGACAAACAGAGATTAATTCCTTGATGTTTGTATAGAGGACAAACAGAGATTAATTCATTGATGTTTGTATAGAGGACAAACAGAGATTAATCCATTGATGTTTGTATAGAGGACAAACAGAGATTAATCCATTGATGTTTGTATAGAGGACAAACAGAGATTAATTCCTTGATGTTTGTACAGAGGACAAACAGAGATTAATCCATTGATGTTTGTATAGAGGACAAACAGTTTAATTCATTGATGTTTGTATAGAGGACAAACAGAGATGAATTCATTGATGTTTGTATAGAGGGCAAACAGAGATTAATACATTGATGTTTGTATAGAGGACAAACAGAGATTAATTCCTTGATGTTTGTATAGAGGACAAACAGAGATTAATTCATTGATGTTTGTATAGAGGACAAACAGAGATTAATCCATTGATGTTTGTATAGAGGACAAACAGAGATTATTTCATTGATGTTTGTATAGAGGACAAACAGAGATTAATTCATTGATGTTTGTATAGAGGACAAACAGAGATGAATTCATTGATGTTTGTATACAGGACAAACAGAGATTAATTCATTGATGTTTGTACAGAGGACAAACAGAGATGAATTCATTGATGTTTGTATAGAGGACAAACAGAGATGAATTCATTGATGTTTGTATAGAGGACAAACAGAGATTAATACATTGATGTTTGTAAACAGAGATTAATTCTTGATGTTTGTATAGAGGACAAACAGAGTTGATGTTTGTATAGAGGACAAACAGAGATTATTTCATTGATGTTTGTATAGAGGACAAACAGAGATTAATTCATTAATGTTTGTATAGAGGACAAGCAGAGATTAATTCATTGATGTTTGTATAGAGGACAAACAGAGATCAATTCCTTGATATTTGTATAGAGGACAAACAGAGATTAATTCCTTGATGTTTGTATAGAGGACAAACAGAGATGAATTCATTGATGTTTGTATAGAGGACAAACAGAGATTAATTCATTGATGTTTGTATAGAGGACAAACAGAGATTAATTCATTGATGTTTGTATAGAGGACAAACAGAGATTAATTCATTGATGTTTGTATAGAGGACAAACAGAGATGAATTCATTGATGTTTGTATAGAGGACAAACAGAGATTAATCCATTGATGTTTGTATAGAGGACAAACAGAGGTTAATCCATTGATGTTTGTATAGAGGACAAACAGAGATTAATTCATTGATGTTTGTATAGAGGACAAACAGAGATTAAATCAATGATGTTTGTATAGAGGACAAACAGAGATTATCCCATTGATGTTTGTATAGAGGACAAAGAGATTAATCCATTGATGTTTGTATAGAGAACAAACAGAGATTACTTCATTGATGTTTGTATAAAGGACAAACAGAGATTAATTCATTAATGTTTGTATAGAGGACAAACAGAGATCAATCCATTGATGTTTGTATAGAGGACAAACAGAGATTAATCCATTGATGTTTGTATAGAGGACAAACAGAGATTAATTCATTGATGTTTGTATAGAGGACAAGCAGAGATTAATTCCTTGATGTTTGTATAGAGGACAAACAGAGATTAATTCATTGATGTTTGTATAGAGGACAAACCGAGATTAAATCATTGATGTTTGTATAGAGGACAAACAGAGATTAATACATTGATGTTTGTATAGAGGACAAACAGAGATTAATTCCTTGATGTTTGTATAGAGGACAAACAGAGATTAATCCATTGATGTTTGTATAAAGGACAAACAGAGATTATTTCATTGATGTTTGTATAGAGGACAAACAGAGATTAATTCATTGATGTTTGTATAGAGGACAAACAGAGATTAATTCATTGATGTTTGTATAGAGGACAAACAGAGATTAATCCATTGATGTTTGTATAGAGGACAAACAGAGATTATTTCATTGATGTTTGTATAGAGGACAAACAGAGATTAATTCCTTGATGTTTGTACAGAGGACAAACAGAGATTAATTCATTGATGTTTGTATAGAGGACAAGCAGAGATTAATTCCTTGATGTTTGTACAGAGGACAAACAGAGATTAATTCATTGATGTTTGTATAGAGGACAAACAGATTAATTCCTTGATGTTTGTATAGAGGGCAAACAGATTAATTCTTTGATGTTTGTATAGAGGACAAAGAGAGATTAATTCATTGATGTTTGTATAGAGGACAAAGAGAGATTAATCCATTGATGTTTGTATAGAGGACAAACAGAGATTAAATCATTGATGTTTGTATAGAGGACAAACAGAGATTATCCCATTGATGTTTGTATAGAGGACAAACAGAGATGAATTCATTGATGTTTGTATAGAGGACAAACAGAGATTAATTCATTGATGTTTGTATAGAGGGCAAACAGAGATTAATACATTGATGTTTGTATAGAGGACAAACAGAGATTAATTCCTTGATGTTTGTATAGTGGACAAACAGAGATTAATCCATTGATGTTTGTATAAAGGACAAACAGAGATTATTTCATTGATGTTTGTATAGAGGACAAACAGAGATTAATTCATTGATGTTTGTATAGAGGACAAACAGAGATTAATTCATTGATGTTTGTATAGAGGACAAACAGAGATTAATCCATTGATGTTTGTATAGAGGACAAACAGAGATTATTTCATTGATGTTTGTATAGAGGACACACAGAGATTAATTCCTTGATGTTTGTACAGAGGACAAACAGAGATTAATTCATTGATGTTTGTATAGAGGACAAGCAGAGATTAATTCCTTGATGTTTGTACAGAGGACAAACAGAGATTAATTCATTGATGTTTGTATAGAGGACAAACAGATTAATTCCTTGATGTTTGTATAGAGGGCAAACAGATTAATTCTTTGATGTTTGTATAGAGGACAAACAGAGATTAATTCATTGATGTTTGTATAGAGGACAAAGAGAGATTAATCCATTGATGTTTGTATAGAGGACAAACAGAGATTAAATCATTGATGTTTGTATAGAGGACAAACAGAGATTATCCCATTGATGTTTGTATAGAGGACAAAGAGATTAATCCATTGATGTTTGTATAGAGAACAAACAGAGATTACTTCATTGATGTTTGTATAAAGGACAAACAGAGATTAATTCATTAATGTTTGTTTAGAGGACAAACAGAGATCAATCCATTGATGTTTGTATATAGGACAAACAGAGATTAATCCATTGATGTTTGTATAGAGGACAAACAGAGATTAATTCATTGATGTTTGTATAGAGGACAAGCAGAGATTAATTCCTTGATGTTTGTATAGAGGACAAACAGAGATTAATTCATTGATGTTTGTATAGAGGACAAACCGAGATTAAATTATTGATGTTTGTATAGAGGACAAACAGAGATTATTTCATTGATGTTTGTATAGAGGACAAACAGAGATTAATTCATTGATGTTTGTACAGAGGACAAACAGAGATTAATTCATTGATGTTTGTATAGAGGACAAACAGAGATTAATTTAATGATGTTTGTATAGAGGACAAACAGAGATTAATCCATTGATGTTTGTATAGAGGACAAACAGAGATTAATTCATTGATGTTTGTATAGAGGACAAACAGATTAATTCATTGATGTTTGTATAGAGGACAAACAGAGATTAATTCATTGATGTTTGTATAGAGGACAAACAGAGATTAATACATTGATGTTTGTACAGAGGACAAACAGAGATTAATTCATTGATGTTTGTATAGAGGGCAAACAGAGATTAATTCATTGATGTTTGTATAGAGGACAAACAGAGATTAATACATTGATGTTTGTACAGAGGACAAACAGAGATTATTTCATTGATGTTTGTATAGAGGGCAAACAGAGATTAATTCATTGATGTTTGTATAGAGGACAAACAGAGATTAAATCATTGATGTTTGCATAGAGGACAAACAGAGATTAATTCATTGATGTTTGTATAGTGGACAAACAGAGATTAATCCATTGATGTTTGTATAGAGGACAAACAGAGATTAATTCATTGATGTTTGTATAGAGGACAAACAGAGATTAATCCATTGATGTTTGTATAGAGGACAAACATAGATTAATTCATTGATGTTTGTATAGAGGACAAACAGAGATTAATCCATTGATGTTTGTATAGTGGACAAACAGATTAATTCATTGATGTTTGTATAGAGGACAAACAGATTAATTCATTGATGTTTGTATAGAGGACAAACAGAGGTTAATCCATTGATGTTTGTATAGAGGACAAACAGAGATTAATTTATTGATGTTTGTACAGAGGACAAACAGAGATTAATTCATTGATGTTTGTATAGAGGACAAACAGAGATGAATTCATTGATGTTTGTATAGAGGACAAACAACTACTCTATATTACTCTCTTAAAGATATGGGTGTGTAGAAGCAGTTAGTGAATTGCTTTCAAATCTATTCAAAATCATTGTAGAAATAAAAAACATGCTTCTAAATTGGGTAATTATTGACCATTTTACAGCATTTTAAAATCTCAGGCATGAATTTGTATATTTTATGCAAATTTTGCGATGTGGGTAACCAGGTATTTTGTGAAACCTTTGTGTTTTAAATGTCCTGAACATATTTCTTTGTGGTGCAGCAAATATTCTGACCAACAGTTTATGAGTCTTTGCTATGCCCCCAATAAAATGCCAGCGGGAACATACATTGCCATCATCAGACCTCTTGCTTGATTTAAAAAGGGGCAGGGTGCTAGAGTTATTGAGGGGCATATTATTGTGCGCATGAAGCGATGTGCTTTTTTAGGGGCCCCTTAAGCTCAATCCCCTTGTGAAGAAGCTCTGGGATTTTAGCTAAATCATACCTCAGAATGAAACTATTATAAGGATCATTCATGAGTCAAACATGACAATTGCTTACTATGCTATCATACTGTATTCATGTGAGGTATTTCATTTATGAGGTTCATTAGGATAATTAAGTTAAATTCTAAATTAAAATGCCTTGCAACGAAATTTGTGTAACCAAGTGGGGCAAACACCCTATATGGTACTAGTACAGTACAGCGGTGCACGCTCATGCAGTCAATGCAATATATAGTACAAAACAAATTTCTGCACACACAGCATTACGACAAGATAGTAAACAAAACTTGCACCTACTGTATGGACCCGCTATGGGCTTTGTAAATCTGATTCCCATTATGCAGGAAGGTTAGCAAACGGGATTTTGTTTATTCCTTTTGCTAAATCTCTAAAGATCCGGAGAAGTGCCATAAATGGATCAAAGCTTGTGGCAGGCCACATAAACATCTAAATGTCAAGGCATTGGTCATGCATGATTGCGGATTTGAGGTTTGTTTGCCTCACCTAGTTACAGCGTTGCTATGGTGGACAAGGCCTAATTCCGTACTTATAGAGGTTAATTATTAATGTATTTATTTTATTTAGAATTTTTGCTAATTGAACATTTTTATTCAATTAATTTCATAGGTTTAGGCTTGTGAGGAGTGTGAGGATATGAATCCAGACATTTCTGCACAAATAAAGCGTTGATCTAATGTGACATGATCTAATGTGACATGATCTAATATGACATCTAATGTGACATCATTTAATGTGACATCATCTAATTTGACATCTTCTAATGTGACATCATCTAATATGACATGATATAATGTGACATCTAATGTGACATCATCTAATGTGACATCATTTAATGTGACATCTAATGTGACATCATCTAATGTAACATCATCTAATGTGACATCATCTAATATGACATCATCTAATGTGACATCATCTATTGTGACATCATCTAATGTGACAGCATCTACTCAACGGAATCAGATTTTTCAACAGCTGTCGCCGCTGCTTTGGCAACAAAAACTATTATTATCTTGCATATAAGATTAACACATTACTGTATTAAAACTTTCTACTCTGATATTTTGCTTCGCCCAAATGCTTACTATTTGGTGTATGTGATGAATAATAATGCTTACTATCTGGTGTATGTGATGAATGATAATGCTTACTATCTGGTGTTTGTGATGAATGATAATGCTTACTATCTGGTGTATGTGATGAATGATAATGCTTACTATTTGGTGTATGTGATGAATGATAATGCTTACTATCTGGTGTATGTGATGAATGATAATGCTTACTATCTGGTGTATGTGATGAATGATAATGCTTACTATCTGATGTATGTGATGAATGATAATGCTTACTATCTGGTGTATGTGATGAATGATAATGCTTACTATCTGGTGTATGTGATGAATGATAATGCTTACTATCTGGTGTATATGATGAATGATAATGCTTACTATCTAATAGCGCTACGTGCATTGAGAGCAACGTGAATTTTGAATCTTCTCTAAACCTTTTCATTTACATTTTACTTCCGCCTTTTACCCTAAATCTTTTTTCATTCTTTCTTTTCGGGATTTTCTTTCTGTGGATGGGCGTCTGCTTTCGTTAAGATCAATTCTTTTGTTTTTTCCCTCCCATTTTGTCCAGACCTTTCACGCCCTTATCGTTACTATACAGTGGTCCTCCTATAGTAGTTCCGCGAATTTTTTTCTCGTTGCCTTGGGTCTCTCGGCCCTTGTTTTTTTTTTATCATTATGATGAAGCGCTTGTTTATTGACCTTGACCCTTCCTCCCCTCCGCGTGACCCACCTGCTACCTCCATTGACCATTCTTCAACCCCAATCCCAAAATTCTTAATCATACATGCCACCAACAAGCAAGAAAGCTTTTAAAAAGTTTCCCCCTTCCTCATACATAAAGTGCTCTACGGCCTTGTCGGTACCCTCCCCAAGGTCTCTACCCTCAGATCCGGCGATCTCCTGGTGCACTGCACCAGGGACACTCAAGCCACCACCCTCTTCTCCACCAAAACCCTAGCCAACACTAGTATTGATATCACAGTCACCCCCCATTGTTCTCTGAACTCCAGCAAAGGCGTCATACGCACCAGACATCTTGCTCACTTAATCGATAATGACCTCGTAGAGGAACTGGCTAGCCAACACATTATTGAAGCCCGTTGTCTCGTTCTCAAGAGAGACAGAGCCGAAACACCCACCAATACCATCTTCCTTACTTTCGCCACACCAACTCTCCCCTCCCACATCATTGCCGGCTACCTAAGAATCCCAGTCGCCCCTTACAGTCCCAACCCTTTAAGTTGTTATAATTGCCAGAGGTATGGTCATAGGAAAACTCCTGCTGCAGCCAAGCGCGCTGTGGTAACTGCGGAGCCCCAGACCATGACAACACGACAAAACCTCCTGCACCAACACCCCACTTTGCACAAATTGTGACGGTAATCACTCAGCCAATCATCTCTTTTCTCGAAAGACTGCCCTACCTGGCTTTAGGAAAAACAAATAACTAAACTTAAAACCCTTAATTGCAACATAACTTGCCCAGAGGCCAGAAAGCAGTTCCTCACTTCCCTCCACACCAAGCCTTTCTACTCGAACGTTGTCTTCTCTAACACCAATACTGCCTCCCCTAATACAACTAACACAACTAAAACTGACTCACATGCCCAAACCGACCTCACCTGGCTCTTCTTACCTAGTCCTAAGCCCATCACCATTGCCAACAGCCCAACCACACCCAATACCCACACCACCTCCACCAACACTTCTCTCCTCAACCTCCCTTCCATCTCTAAAGCCTTCACCGCCCCCTACACCAACACCACTAATACCATCATACATCAAAGTAAAACCAACTAGGCTAACAATCAACAAACCAACCAACAAACAACCAACCAACAAACAACCAATCAACAAACAACCAATAAACAAACAGCCCGCCACCCAAATCGCATGCATGACACTGAAGAGAATATGGATTGTTCGATTACAGAACACACCGATCATACTTCTCGTCCAACTTTCAGAAACAAATCGCCCCCAAAGAAACAGATCCAAAGAAAAAACAAGCCAACTCAGACCCAACAGATCTTCCTCCAGATAACCCCCTGCCTCCTTATGGCAAGCACCACAAACAATTACAATAACACCCACAACATCATACAATGGAACATAAGGAGCCTTACGGCCAATTCTGAAGAAATTGACCTTCCGGCCACCACCTTCAACCCGGCCGTCTTCTGCCTACAAAAAACTTTCTTGAAAATCACAGACCATTACTCCCTTAACAACTTTGCTTGCTATCGCAAACATCAAGTGGATGCCGACAGGGCCTGTGGCGGCGTCTCCATTCTAGTTAAACTCGATATCCCACACAGCCCTGTTCATGTGCACACCGACCTTCAGGCCATCTGTATATCTATCTCCCTCCACTAAACTTTCACTCTTTGCAATATCTATCTCCCTCCCAACACCAACATTCAACCAACCAGCCTTAACAACCTCATCTCTCAGCTTCCCACCCCCTTCATCCTTCTTGGTGATTTAAACGCTTACAACCCTCTGTGGGGCTCTATTACCCCCAGAGGCAAGCTCATCGAAAACGCTCTTCGTCAGCACAGCCTGTCCTTGCTTAACACTAACTCCTCGACCTACCTTCATCTTGCCACAGGCTCTCTCACCTGTATTGACCTGTCTATCTGTTCTCCTAACCTCCTCCCTGATTTTAGCTGGAGAGTCACTGCTGACCTCTGTGGTAGTGATCATTACCCTCCTCTTATACACTCCAACCTCCTAACCCACACTGACCACACTCCCAATTGGAACATCGAGAAGGCTGACTGGCCCCTTTTTGAACCTTCTGTGACTCACACCTCTCCCCCATCTCCTCGAGGATGAGGACCCCATGTCAAACTTTAGTAATATCCTTATCAACATTGCCACCTGCTCAATTCCCAAAACCTCCAAACCCCTTAATTATCTCCCCAACCCCGGGTTCTCTGATGACTGCAAAACCGCCATCAAGAACAGGAAAAGAGCCCTCAGGAACTTCAAAACTAAGCCGACCACCCATAACCTCAACCTCTTTCGCATCAGCCGTGCCAAGGCCAGACGCACTATCAAGGACAGTAAAACCAACACTTCGAACAACTTCATCTCTTCTCTTATCACCAACACTCCCTCTAAGAAGATTTGGAGAATGGTTAAGAGCTTCCACGGCAGAGTAGGCAAATCTCCCATCTCCCATCTCTCTTGGAAAGGTGACCTTCTTACCGCGAAAAAGGACATCGTTAACCACCTCGCCGCCTCTTTTAGCAACATCTCGTCCCCGACTAACTACTCCAATGCCTTCAAAACCAAAAAAGCTTGCGATGAAGCCCGGAGAAATCATTTTCCCTCCGACAACTCCGAAAGCTACAACACCCCTCTCACCATTTCTGAATTAAACCAAGCCATCCATGACGCTAACTGCACCTCCAAGGGCCCAGATAACATCCCCTACCATTTCCTGAAACACCTACCCATCAAGGCCACCACTACCCTACTCACCATCTTCAACCACATTTGGTCATCACACTCCTTTCCTTCTATCTGGAGGACAGCTATTGTCATCCCCGTCCTTAACCGGAGAAGGATGTTAGCGACCCCTCCAGCTACCGCCCCATAGCCCTCAGCTGCTGTCTCTCTAAAATTATGGAAAGGATCATTAATCAGAAACTAAACTGGTTCCTTAAGACCAACAGAATCTTCTCCCCTCACCAAAGCGGCTTCCGAATATGTCGCAATACCCTAGACCAGTTAATTATGCTCGACACCGCTATCCGGGTATCCTTTGCAAAAAAAGGAACACCTCATCGCCATCTTTTTTGACTTCGAGAAAGTTTTCGACACTACTTGGAAATACGGCATTACCCGCAAACTTCACACCATCGGCCTTAGAGGCCATCTCCCCATCTTTATTCAAAACTTCCTCTCATCCAGGCAGTTCCAAGTTCGTATTGGCCACAACCCATACCCCCAATAAGATGGCGTCCCCCAAGGCAGCATCCTCTCTCCCGCTCTCTTCAAGCTGACATTAATGACATCGGGAAATTTGTTGGCCCCAACATCAAATGTACCTTCTAGGTGGATGACATCACCATCTTCTACTCTTTCCCTTACTCTCCTATTGTTGAAAATAGGCTCCATATCAGCCTGAACCAGCTGCAAGTCTGGGGCAACAATAACGTTTTAGAATTATCAAAGACAAGACTGCATGCACTTTTGTCATTTCAACAACCTCCACCCTAACCCAAACTTTGTGCTCAATGGCAATTGCATCCCTAAATTTGAACACACAAATCCTGGGTCTAACTCTAGGCTCCAAGCTCACCTACAAGCAACACATCACTAACTTGAAACTCAAATGCAACAGCTCCCTCAACATCCTCTGACTCCTTTCCAACACCACCACTTGAGGTGCGAACCGCCATGCTCTCCTCAAAATCTTCAGGCTCACCATTCGTGCCAAGCTTGACTACAGCAATATTGTCTACTGTGCCGCTCACAACTCATACTTCAACCACATCAACACCACTTAAAATGAAGCCCTCAGGCTTTGTCTAGGAGCCTACAGGACCTCCCCAATCACCAGCCTTCATGTTGAAGCCAACGAACCCCCTTTCTTACTTTCTACTTAGACGTAGAAAGCTTAGCCTCTCCTATGCTTTTAGAGTCCTCACCAACACCCAGAACCCTTTTTACAACCTCATTAGGTACCCCAATTTCTCCACCCTCTTTGATAGGACTAAAACCCTATCCCCCCCCTTCAGCTTAAGCATTAATTCAGATCTCCATCTTGGCATCAACCCCGCCACTCTCGGCACCTTCTCCTGGCCCACTTTTCCTCCTTGGGGCACCCCCTCCCTTCTGTCCACCTGGGCCTCTCCACTCATCAAGAAACTCAAACCCACTTTAACTCTTCATCAATCTCCACAACCAAATCAAAGACCAATTCTCAAATTACAATTCCATCTGTATTGATGGCTCCAAGGAAGGCAACAAGACAGCTGCTGCTGCCATCATCCAAGGCATCACCCTCAGTAGCAGACTTCCCTACTACTCATCCATCTTTTCAGGCACCTTCTTCTGGCCCACTTTTCCTCCTTGAGCCACCCTCCTCCCTTCTGTCCACCTGGGCCTCTCTACTCATCAGAAAACTCAAACCCACCCTAACCTCTTCATTAATCTCCACAACCAAATCAAAGACCAACTCTCAAATTACACCTCCATTTATACAGATGGCTCCAAGGAAGGCAACAAGACAGCTGCTGCTGCCGTCATCCAAGACATCCCCCTCAGTAGCAGAGTTCCCGACTACTCATCCATCTTTTCAGCTGAGGCTAAGGCCATTCTCCTCGCCTTCAACTTTATTAAGTACTCTCTGCTCAGCCACTTCGCCATTTTCTCTGACTTAAAGGCTGTTCTTACTTCTTTACTCAATCTTAAATGGGATAACCTCACATGCCACCTCCTTCTCTGGAAACTCCTTTCTCCCACCCTCTGTGGGAAAAGTGTTCTTTTCTTCTGGATACCCAGCCATGTTGGCATCCCTGGCAATGACAGGGCTGATGCAGCGGCTAAACTTGCCTTCAACCTCTTCCCTACCCCTTTTCCCAAAACCCTCTCTGACATCAAACCACTTATCGCTTCCCTTCTTTATGACTGCTGGCAAACCTCATGGAACTCCCAAATTGATAACAAACTCCATGTCATCCAGCCCACAATTCCGATCAAATCCACCATCAACAACCTCTCTCGTATCCACAACGTTCATATTACCCGTCTTAGAATTGGTCACACCAACCTCACTCGCTCCCATCTCCTTATTGGCTCCCACAACCCCTCTGCAACAATTGCCACTGCACCCTCACAATTTATCACGTTCTCCTTGCTTGCCCCCTGTACAACCTTCCCAGTGCTTCCCTCGCTCCCCACAACTCAATTTCTGAGTTCTTCTAGAAAAATCTTCGGATAGAATTATCTTCTTCCTTCATCATGCTTCCCTCTACAACCATATTTAATTCTCCTCTTCCACCCCCCTCTCTACTTTGTTTTTGTTTCAACCATGCACCTCCCCTCTCAATCACAGCTTTCTGACCTTTTGTTCTTGAATTTCTCTCATTCTTCCCCTGTTTTCTTTCCTTCCTACCTCTAGAATGATCTGACCTCTCAATCACAGCTTTCTGACCTTTTGTTCTTGAATTTCTCTCATTCTCCCCCTGTCTTCTTTCCTTTCTACCTCTAGAATGATCTGACCTCTCAGGTACAATTTGACCCTCGTTGTCGTGGTGCCGTTAAGCCCTCATCAAAAAAATAAAAACAAACAAAACTATCTGGTGTATGTGATGAATGATAATGCTTACTATCTGGTGTATGTGATGAATGATAATGCTTACTATCTGGTGTATGTGATGAATGATAATGCTTACTATCTGGTGTATGTGATGAATGATAATGCTTACTATCTGGTGTATGTGATGAATGATAATGCGTACTATCTGGTGTATGTGATGAATGATAATGCTTACCATCTGGTGTATGTGATGAATGATGATGCTTACTATCTGGTGTATGTTTTAAATGATAATGCTTACTATCTGATGTATGTGATGAATTATAAACTGTTCTGGAATTATTGTTTTGATCGATTTACACGATTAGTTTTCCAAGCATTAAATATAGCAGAACTTGACAGCTGCACATTCACTATGAGGAGTCTTTTCCACTTTAGGTTCTCTTTCTTGTTATTGTTTTATTATTAAGTAAATAGCAGATAAATTAGCAAACTGGTGACCTCCTTTTCATCATATTATCCTAAGCAGGTTGCGGCTTGTAGATTGGCTGAATGCAGTATATACATGTGCTTGCAATCAAAAGTTTTGCATCAAGAATCTGATGTGAACACAAGCAGCTGTTTCTGATGGAGCATGTTGTTAGGTAGCGACCGATGAAACAGCTCCATTGTCGATTGGGATTTGCAAAGATATGAATCAATTAAAATATCATCTAGGGTGATGGAAAGGGTGATATCTGTCAAAACGCAAGCATATCATCATTGATGTGATGGAAAGAGTGATATAGGTTGAAAGGCAAGCATATAGCCGCAGGAAAGTAAAGTTGTCCTATGTCCATGTTTGGCAAAATTGACTATTTTATTGGAAAATATTCTATAACCAAGTAGGCTACTTTCTATACCTTTGACTTAACATATATCATCTAGGAAAGAAAAATATTGTGGAAAAATAATATGTGTTATGTCCCAGCAATACATTTTGTTGAAAGATAAACTGTCCTATGTCCTAGACATAGCATTATTTATTTCATTTGGACATTCATTTCCATAAACACAAACAAACTTGCAAATATTTGGACAAAGCACCTTTACTGAAGTGAACAAAAACAAGATATATTTATAGGGAGGATTACAATGGAATATTTTAATGATGTAATTTTGCTTAATCAATTATTTTATAATACCCAGATCCCTGTTATAATATGTTACCATGGTAACAAGTGTGGAAAACTTAGGTTTTTTTTTCCATTTCATCTATATTCTATATCTACATTATTGCTCTTACCCCTTTTCCAACATCAAGTGGTCGAATCATCAAGTGATGAAGCTATTTCTATATTCATGTGAATAGAGTTATAATAGGATCAATGGGATAAGAAAGATTATGGACATAGGACTTAACCAATTTCCCCCAAAATGAATATACGTAAAATATTTGGTATTAAAAATTGTCCTAAATCTATTTAAGATCCCAAAATGGACATAAAGTTATTGTTGACAATATTACGAATAAAAAGTAACATCAGCTTCAGTAGTATGCATCTTTACCATCTTAGCCTACTTTAACCAAATGTGCTAAATTTATGCAGAATTAGGAGCTTAAAATACAATTATCTCAGAATGGCATTATTGGACATAGGACAATTAACGTTTCTTCCCTGCAATGATATTATCATTGATGTGATGGAACTGGTGATGTAAAAACGCAATCATATCATCTTTGATGTAAGGGAAATTGTGATATGTCAAAACGCAAGCATATCATGATTTGATGTAAAAGTGATAACCAAAGAATATTCAATTTTACATTTTATTTCAATTTGCCTGATGGGAAGTTTTCACATTGCAGAGGTCTTTTTGTGATGAGATATGGGTAGAATTATTCTGTTGAAAATGGATGTTTTAGGGATTGGACCAAATTGCAAATAAGCTACCAAGGAGGTACCTATAGGCAGTACCTCTTTGTTACTACTGAGAGAATGTCCAGGTATACATGCACCACAGTATGTCTGTCAATGTGGAGTATGTGTACTGTATGATACAGTGTCTGTCAATGTGGAGTATGTACTGTATGGTACAGTGTCTGTCAATGTGGAGTATGTGTACAGTATGATACATAGTCTGTCAATGTGGAGTATGTGTACCATATGATACAGTGTCTGTCAAGGTGGAGTATGTGTACCATATGATACAGTGTCTGTTAATGTGGAGTATGTGTACTGTATGATACAGTGTCTGTCAATGTGGAGTATGTACCGTATGGTACAGTGTCTGTCAATGTGGAGTATGTGTACTGTATGATACATAGTCTGTCAATGTGGAGTATGTACCGTATGATACAGTGTCTGTCCAGGTGGAGTATGTGTACCGTATGATACAGTGTCTGTTAATGTGGAGTATGTGTACCGTATGATACAGTGTCTGTCAATGTGGAGTATGTGTACCGTATGATACAGTGTTTGTCAAGGTGGAGTATGTGTACCGTATGATACAGTGTCTGTTAATGTGGAGTATGTGTACCGTATGATACAGTGTCTGTCAATGTGGAGTATGTGTACCATATGATATAGTGTCTGTCAATGTGGAGTATGTGTTCTGTGTGATACAGTGTCTGTCAATGTGGAGTATGTGTACCATATGATACAGTGTCTGTCAATGTGGAGTATGTGTACCATATGATACAGTGTCTGTCAATGTGGAGTATGTGTACTGTATGATACATAGTCTGTCAATGTGGAGTATGTACCGTATGATACAGTGTCTGTCAATGTGGAGTATGTACTGTATGATACAGTGTCTGTCAATGTGGAGTATGTACTGTATGGTACAGTGTCTGTCAATGTGGAGTATGTTTACCGTATGATACAGTGTCTGTCAATGTGGAGTATGTGTACCGTATGATACAGTGTCTGTCAATGTGGAGTATGTACTGTATGATACAGTGTCTGTCAATGTGGAGTATGTACCATATGATACAGTGTCTGTCAATGTGGAGTATGTGTACCGTATGATACAGTGTCTGTCAATGTGGAGTATGTACTGTATGGTACAGTGTCTGTCAATGTGGAGTATGTGTACAGTATGATACATAGTCTGTTAATGTGGAGTATGTGTACCATATGATACAGTGTCTGTCAATGTGGAGTATGTTTACCGTATGATACAGTGTCTGTCAATGTGGAGTATGTGTACCGTATGATACAGTGTCTGTCAATGTGGAGTATGTGTACCGTATGATACAGTGTCTGTCAATGTGGAGTATGTGTACCATATGATACAGTGTCTGTCAATGTGGAGTATGTGTACTGTATGATACAGTGTCTGTCAATGTGGAGTATGTGTACCGTATGATACAGTGTCGTCAATGTGGAGTATGTACCGTATGGTACAGTGTCTGTCAATGTGGAGTATGTGTACTGTATGATACAGTGTCTGTCAATGTGGAGTATGTACCATATGATACAGTGTCTGTCAATGTGGAGTATGTGTACTGTATGGTACAGTGTCTGTCCAGGGATGGCAACTCCCTAGTCTGTTAATGTGGAGTATGTGTACCATATGATACAGTTTTTGTTAATGTGGAGTGTGTGTACCATATGATACAGTGTCTGTCAATGTGGAGTATGTGTACCATATGATACAGTGTCTGTTAATGTGGAGTATGTGTGCTGTATGATACATAGTCTGTCAATGTGGAGTATGTGTACCATATGATACAGTGTCTGTCAATGTGGAGTATGTGTACCATATAAAACAGTGTCTGTCAATGTGGAGTATGTGTACCGTATGATACAGTGTCTGTCAATGTGTAGTATGTGTACCATATGATACAGTGTCTGTCAATGTGGAGTATGTGTTCTGTGTGATACAGTGTCTGTCAAGGTGGAGTATGTGTACCGTATGATACAGTGTCTGTCAATGTGGAGTATGTGTACCGTATGATACAGTGTCTGTCAATGTGGAGTATGTGTACCATATGATACAGTGTCTGTCAATGTGGAGTATGTGTACTGTATGATACAGTGTCTGTCAATGTGGAGTATGTGTACTGTATGATACAGTGTCTGTCAATGTGGAGTATGTGTACCATATGATACAGTGTCTGTCAATGTGGAGTATGTGTACCATATGATACAGTGTCTGTCAATGTGGAGTATGTGTACTGTATGATACAGTGTCTGTCAATGTGGAGTATGTGTACTGTATGATACAGTGTCTGTCAATGTGGAGTATGCGTACCGTATGATACAGTGTCTGTCAATGTGGAGTATGTGTACCGTATGATACAGTGTCTGTCAATGTGGAGTATGTACCGTATGGTACAGTGTCTGACAATGTGGAGTATGTGTACCATATGATACAGTGTCTGTCAATGTGGAGTATGTGTACTGTATGGTACAGTGTCTGTCAATGTGGAGTATGTGTACCGTATGATACAGTGTCTGTCAATGTGGAGTATGTGTACCATATGATACAGTGTCTGTCAATGTGGAGTATGTGTACTGTATGGTACAGTGTCTGTCCAGGGATGGCAACTCCCTTGTCTGTCAATGTGGAGTATGTGTACCATATGATACAGTGTCTGTTAATGTGGAGTGTGTGTACCGTATGATACAGTGTCTGTCAATGTGGAGTATGTGTACCATATGATACAGTGTCTGTTAATGTGGAGTATGTGTGCTGTATGATACAGTATCTGTCAATGTGGAATATGTGTACCATATGATAAAGTGTCTGTCAATATGGAGTATGTGTACCGTATGATACAGTGTCTGTCAATGTGGAGTATGTGTACCGTATGATACAGTGTCTGTCAATGTGGAGTATGTGTACTGTATGATACATAGTCTGTCAATGTGGAGTATGTTTACCGTATGATACAGTATCTGTCAATGTGGAGTATGTGTACCATATGATACAGTGTCTGTGAATGTGGAGTATGTGTACCGTATGATACAGTGTCTGTCAATGTGGAGTATGTGTACCATATGATATAGTGTCTGTCAATGTGGAGTATGTGTTCTGTGTGATACAGTGTCTGTCAATGTGGAGTATGTGTACCGTATGATACAGTGTTTGTCAAGGTGGAGTATGTGTACCGTATGATACAGTGTCTGTTAATGTGGAGTATGTGTACCGTATGATACAGTGTCTGTCAATGTGGAGTATGTGTACCATATGATATAGTGTCTGTCAATGTGGAGTATGTGTTCTGTGTGATACAGTGTCTGTCAATGTGGAGTATGTGTACCGTATGATACAGTGTTTGTCAAGGTGGAGTATGTGTACCATATGATACAGTGTCTGTCAATGTGGAGTATGTGTACCATATGATACAGTGTCTGTCAATGTGGAGTATGTGTACCGTATGATACAGTGTTTGTCAAGGTGGAGTATGTGTACCGTATGATACAATGTTTGTCAAGGTGGAGTATGTGTACTGTAAACCATTTCTTTTGATAAATTCAAGAAAAATTTCAAATCTTACATCTTCAGGTAGGGACATGACTTACCAGCATTATTAGGGGAAGGGTGCATTTTTTTTACGGGGAGGTTGTAACTTTCTTAGACAAGCGACTTACATTTAATTTGGAACAAGCTCGACTCAGTAACACTCACCTGCTTAAATTAACAACATGTAATGTCTTATATAGTGTATTTGCTTTACATATGAAAACAATTGCAAAAGTATGTGACTTGCATGACTAAGTGTTTGATTCTCAGTGTTCTGTTGGCCTCACCTGGACCCCTAAGCTGTTAGCCTCACCTGGACCTCAAAGCTGTTATCCTCACCTGGACCCAAAGCTGTTAGCATCACCTGGACCCCCAAGCTGTTAGCCTCACCTGGATCCTAAAGCTGTTGGCTTCATCTGAACCCCAAAGCTGTTGGCCTCTCCTGGACCCCAAAGCTGTTGGCCTCACCTGGACCCTCAAGCTGTTGGCCTCACCTGGACTCTAAAGCTGTTGGCCTCACCTGGACCCCAAAGCTGTTGGCCTCACCTGGACCCTCAAGCTGTTGGCCTCACCTGGACTCTAAAGCTGTTGGCCTCACTTGGACCCTAAAGCTGTTAGCCTCACCTGGATACCAAAGCTGTTGGCCTCACCTGGACCCCAAAAGCTGCTGGCCTCACCTGGACCCCAAAGCACCTGGCAGAACACAAACTGGTGTAAGTCAGTTGGCAAACAATGAAACAAAAGGATTTGGATTAAATGGAGCAGAAGGTATTTTTCTGGATGATTATATACAGCTGTAATCTCGCACCCAGAGCTAATTATACAGCTGTATTCTCGCACCCAGAGCTAATTATAGAGCTGTATTCCCAGAGCCTAAAGGTGAACAATAGAATAAACAGTTTACTCCTTTGGGTTTGTAATTAAACAGATTTACCACATAGGTTTTCTTTGAATCTTCACCCCCAAAACAATGAGATAACTCCTCATTTGCATAGTCATTTAGTCATTAACATTTATGCTGCATATGATTAATAATCAAGAGTATCTTTTGATTTATGATTATATATGAGACACTGATTGCACAAAGTCCATTGTATAATGCACTAAGCTGTCCATATTTATTTATTGATTTCCACAACACTACATATGACAAATATTATAATGTACCTAAAAAAAACAAAAAAACAACACATAATACAAAGAGGTACTGTAAATGATTATATACAGAGCAGCATATATCATTAAATGGATACACATGATTAATTTTATGTATGATTATTTATGTGATATGTAGAGGAGACCTAAAGGAAGCAGTGCCTATTTGAATTCCAGGCAACCCAATAAAAAAAAGAAAAAAAAAGAATCAACCCTTAATTACTTGATCCCACCCACACCACCACCATGATAGGGATGATATAAAGAGGTCAATAATTATTTAACAGATATCTTTTAAAAGCTGATTTAAAGGAGGTTAGGAATTGCTGGGTGCGTTAGCACACATCTAAAGAATTCCATTACTTGTGTAAATCAAATATGTAAAGAATACGGTTCTCCTTAAAAAGGGGTGTAGTGTGTTCACGGTATGTTACATTGTTGATCAATCTTACAGCGCACTTAAAGAATGAATAAACGATTAACAATAGATGGATAGGTAGTAGCCCAGACAATAGAACAATATCTCAATATCTCATCTGCCCTAAAAATGACAAAAAATGGTCAAAAACCATTTTTTTTTAAAAATACCATTTTACAAATAAATTACTTAGCTTTCAGATGATAAATTCATGATAGTCTATTTCTACTAAATTTTAGTGAAAAAGGGGCTCAAAAATGAAAATATGCTTCAGAAAATATCAATTTTCATGAATTCCGCTACAATTTACACCCATAATCTATCAATTTGAATATTTCTACTTATACTAAACCAATTTTCATCATTTAAACACCAACATACAGCTTAAAGTGCAGAGAACAAAACTCTTTTGTTTTCATAAAGACTTCTCCTACCTATACCCATGTAATAGCGATATCAAATGTCATGGATCCAATCAGACAGTTTTTATAAGAGATAGTTTTTGTCAAAGCAGAGATTTCTAAATAGTAAATCTCTGGTCAAAGTAAATAACCAACCACATATGTCCATTGTATACCTGACTCAGATGTCCATTGTATACCACACTCAGATGTCCATTGTATACCGCACTAAGATGTCCATTGTATACCAGACTCAGATGTCCATTGTATACCGGACTCAGATGTCCATTGTATGCCGGACTTAGATGTCCATTGTATGCCGGACTTAGATGTCCATTGTATGCCGCACTCAGATGTCCATTGTATGCCGCACTAAGATGTCCATTGTATGCCGCACTAAGATGTCCATTGTATACCGGACTCAAGATGTCCATTGTATACCGGACTCAAGATGTCCATTGTATACTGGACTCAGATGTTCATTGTATGCCGTACTAAGATGTCTATTGTATACCGGACTCGGATGTCCATTGTATACCGGACTCAGATGTCCATTGTATACCACACTCAGATGTCCATTGTATACCGGACTCAAGATATCCATTGTATACCGGACTCAAGATGTCCATTGTATACCGGACTCAAGATGTCCATTGTATACTGGACTCAGATGTTCATTGTATGCCGCACTAAGATGTCCATTGTATTCTGGACTCGGATGTCCATTGTATACCGGACTCAGATGTCCATTGTATACCGGACTTAGATGTCCATTGTATGCCGGACTCAGATGCCATTGTATGCTGGACCCAGATGTCCATTGTATACCGGACTTAGATGTCCATTGTATACAGAACTCAATATGTCCATTGTATACCGGACTTAGATGTCCATTGTATAACCACACTCAGATGTCCATTGTATACCGGACTTAGATGTCCATTGTATACCACACTCAGATGTCCATTGTATACCGCACTAAGATGTCCATTGTATGCCGCACTAAGATGTCCATTGTATACCGGACTCAAGATGTCCATTGTATACCGGACTTAGATGTCCATTGTATAACCACACTCAGATGTCCATTGTATATCGGACTAAGATGTCCATTGTATACCACACTCAGATGTCCATTGTATACCGCACTAAGATGTCCATTGTATGCCGCACTCAGATGTCCATTGTATACAGGACTCAAGATGTCCATTGTATACAGGACTCAAGATGTCCATTGTATACCGGACTCAAGATGTCCATTGTATACTGGACTCAGATGTTCATTGTAAGCCGCACTAAGATGTCCATTGTATTCTGGACTCAGATGTCCATTGTATACCATACTCAGATGTCCGTTGTATGCTGGACTCAGTTGTCCATTGTATACCGGACTTAGATGTCCATTGTATGCCGCACTAAGATGTCCATTGTATACCGCACTAAGATGTCCATTGTATACCGCACTAAGATGTCCATTGTATACCGCACTAAGATGTCCATTGTATACTGGACTCAGATGTTCATTGTATACCGGACTTAGATGTCCATTGTATAACCACACTCAGATGTCCATTGTATACGGGACTTAGATGTCCATTGTATGCTGGACTCAGGTGTCCATTGTATACCGGACTCAGATGTCCATTGTATACCGAACTCAGATGTCCATTGTATACGGGACCCAAGATGTCCATTGTATACAGGACTCAATATGTCCATTGTATACCTTACTTAGATGTCCATTGTATAACCACACTCAGATGTCCATTGTATAACCACACTCAGATGGACTTAGATGTCCATTGTATAACCGGACTCAGATGTCCATTGTATACCGGACTCAAGATGTCCTAAGATGTCCATTGTATAACCACACTCAGATGTCCATTGTATACCGGACTTAGATGTCCATTGTATACCACACTCAGATGTCCATTGTATACCGCACTAAGATGTCCATTGTATACCGCACTAAGATGTCCATTGTATACCGGACTCAAGATGTCCATTGTATACCGGACTTAGATGTCCATTGTATAACCACACTCAGATGTCCATTGTATACTGGACTCAAGATGTCCATTGTATACCGGACTTAGATGTCCATTGTATACTACACTCAGATGTCCATTGTATACTGGACTCAGATGTCCATTGTATTCTGGACTCGGATGTCCATTGTATACCGGACTCAGATGTCAATTGTATACATGTACTTAGATGCCCATTGTATACCACACTTAGATGTCCATTGTATAGTGCACTAAGATGTTCATTGTATACTGCACTAAGATGTCCATTGTATACTGTGGTCCGATCTTTTGAAGATGATTTTTCCACAGATATGTTTTGTGCCAAATTTCAGAAAATTATAAATATTTTTCTGATTGTATTAAATTTACTGATCTTGTTTACCCACAGGCAGGGAGTCAAGTGAATAATCAAAGCTGATCTTACGAAGGAAAACTTTAGGTAAATGTCATTTCTGACGTCTTATTCTTGCAGTCTGTGTCTCACTGCTAAAAAGCTTGTGGGTTTTGAAAAATAAGCCACAATATTCAAGACCTTGGAGAATCTAAAATTGACTTGACTGCAATTAATTAGCTTGTGATCAAGGAGGAATTACCATTATTGTGGCCAATTTTATTTTTCCAATTTAGAGTACGGTTCGACAGATTTTACATTAAAATCTTTTATATGGAAATTTTGAATGAGATTTTTTTATGCCATTTCATTTGTAACCAGAATGATTTTAACTGTGTGTTTTATAATGAAAATGGTTTGAGTTTGTAAATGAAAGTTGATGAGTTTTTGTTTGGGTTGTTTAGGACAGGTAATCAAATAGTGAAATAAACGTGAAAATTCACAGATTATTCCTTCACAAATCTTGTATGTGGTTGCATGCCCAAAGTATGTCCTGTACGTGGGATTTTTAAGAAGATTAAATTGAAATAAGGTTCTTGACTACTTTCTTCAAAAATAAACTCCATGGACAGTTAAATGTTATTACCACTTGTTGCGATTTGTACATGTTGTATAGTAGTCCTAGTATAGATGTACTCCACAGTGATATTCATTGGGTGATTTCACATTGATTAAATTAAAATTGATTTTTTTTTGTGCCAGGTAGCATGAAATCATGAAATTGAATTAGATAACATCATTTCTGATAATTACTTTTTCCAGGTGTAGAGGCGGCTGAGTTAAAAAGCTCATCAAATAAAACAGGACTTTTTATAAAGTTGTGGACATGTATTGTTGGTATCCAATAAAGAGTAAACTCAGCTCATATGAAAGAATGCACTGCAAAACATTTTCTTCAAGAAATCGTTTTTTCATGGTTGGGTGCAACTGTATGTTTGACTATTTTGGACTTGCATTGGTTGCACTTGCATTGGTTGCTTTTGCATTAGTTGCACTTGCATTGGTTGCACTTGCATTGGTTGCACTTGCATTGGTTGCACTTGCATTGGTTGCACTTGCATTGGTTGCACTTGCATTGGTTGCACTTGCATTGGATGCACTTGCATTGGGTGCACTTGCATTGGGTGCACTTGCATTGGATGCACTTGCATTGGTTGCACTTGTATTATCAAATTGGACCTTGTTGCTAACAATCTTCTTGTCCTTTGTGTTTCTTTGGCTCATGGTTAATTTCTTTTTACCAAAAAAGCTCAGGCTCACCAACTATATTGTTTTGCTGTAATATTACGCAGCTTAGTCTATTGCATTTTATTGTCTTGGTGAAATATTACGCAGCTCAGTCCATTGCATTGTATTGTTTTGCTGTAATATTACGCAGCTTAGTCTATTGCATTTTATTGTCTTGGTGAAATATTACGCAGCTCAGTCCATTGCATTGTATTGTTTTGCTGTAATATTACGCAGCTTAGTCTATTGCATTTTATTGTCTTGGTGAAATATTACGCAGCTCAGTCCATTGCATTGTATTGCTTTGCTGTAATATTACGCAGCTCAGTCTATTGCATTGCATTGTTTTGCTGTAATATTATGCAGCTCAGTCCATTGCATTGTATTGTCTTGCTGAAATATTACGCAGCTCAGTCCATTGCATTGTATTGCTTTGCTGTAATATTACGCAGCTCAGTCCATTGCATTGCATTGTTTTGCTGTAATATTATGCAGCTCAGTCCATTGCATTGTATTGTCTTGCTGTAATATTACACAGCTCAGTCCATTGCATTGCATTGTTTTGCTGTAATATTATGCAGCTCAGTCCATTGCATTGTATTGTTTTGCTGTAATATTACGCAGCTCGGTCCATTGCATTGCATTGTTTTGCTGTAATATTACGCAGCTCAGTCCATTGCATTGCATTGTTTTGCTGTAATATTACGCAACTCTGTCCATTGCATTGCATTGTTTTGCTGTAATATTACACAGCTCGGTCCATTGCATTGTATTGTTTTGCTGTAATATTACGCAGCTCAGTCCATTGCATTGTATTGTTTTGCTGTAATATTACGCAGCTCAGTCCATTGTATTGTTTTGCTGTAATATTACGCAGCTCGGTCCATTGCATTGCTTTGCTGTAATATTATGCAGCTCAGTCCATTGCATTGTATTGTTTTGCTGTAATATTACGCAGCTCAGTCCATTGCATTGTATTGTTTTGCTGTAATATTACGCAGCTCAGTCCATTGCATTGTATTGTTTTGCTGTAATATTACGCAGCTCAGTCCATTGCATTGTTTTGCTGTAATATTACGCAGCTCGGTCCATTGCATTGCTTTGCTGTAATATTATGCAGCTCAGTCCATTGCATTGTATTGTTTTGCTGTAATATTACGCAGCTCAGTCCATTGCATTGTATTGTTTTGCTGTAATATTACTCAGCTCAGTCCATTGCATTGTATTGTTTTGCTGTAATATTATGCAGCTCAGTCCATTGTATTGTTTTGCTGTAATATTACGCAGCTCGGTCCATTGCATTGCTTTGCTGTAATATTATGCAGCTCAGTCCATTGCATTGTATTGTTTTGCTGTAATATTACGCAGCTCAGTCCATTGCATTGTATTGTTTTGCTGTAATATTACGCAGCTCAGTCCATTGCATTGTATTGTTTTGCTGTAATATTACGCAGCTCAGTCCATTGCATTGTTTTGCTGTAATATTACGCAGCTCGGTCCATTGCATTGCTTTGCTGTAATATTATGCAGCTCAGTCCATTGCATTGTATTGTTTTGCTGTAATATTACGCAGCTCAGTCCATTGCATTGTTTCGCTGTAATATTACACAGCTCTGTCCATTGCATTGCTTTGCTGTAATATTATGCAGCTCAGTCCATTGCATTGTATTGTTTTGCTGTAATATTACGCAGCTCAGTCCATTGCATTGTTTTGCTGTAATATTACGCAGCTTAGTCCATTGCATTGCTTTGCTGTAATATTACGCAGCTCAGTCCATTGCATTGTATCATGCTGAAATATTATGCAGCTCGGTCCATTGCATTGTATTGTTTTGCTGTAATATTATGCAGCTCAGTCCATTGCATTGTATTGTTATACTGCAATATTACGCAGCTCAGTCCATTGCATTCCTTGAGGTATTTGTTTTTTGTATTTCTGACTTTGTTTATCCGAGTTGTCATTTCTCAGAATTCACTTGTGTGAATAACATCTTCATTTGCTGTCTGTACTGTAGCTTCAGGGCTAATTGGAAGAGCTTCTCCCGGGAGTTTCTCAAACCATGCAATGATTATTTCCAAGTATTCGAATCTCTTTGGAAAAAAGAAATATATGAAAGGTTGTTGTCTGCTGATTGTTTATTGCATTTAGTCTAAACAATTTGGCATATACTTGCAGATAACTGCAGTGTTTGGCAAATAGACTAAATGCTGATGATGTAGAAGCCTTTGACATGTACGAAATGTTGGTTATTCTTGATATGTGCTTTTCTTAGCACAGTAGATGGCAGTTCAGTGAAGTGAGGGTAGAAGTTAGAAGATGCTACATGACGTTTAGTGATTAATCACATAACATATATAAAGCAAGTGTAGGGAGTTTTATGAATATATGTCATTAGGAATGGCACCCCAGAATAACACACTGTCACTATTTATTAAGTGCTAAATACCTCTGCACATGATGATATACCTCTGACAATGTTCCTCTGCACACGACGATGTGCCCCTGCACACGGCGATGTCCCTTTGCACAGCACACGACAATGTGCCCCTGCACACTGCGATGTGCCCCTGCGCAGCACACGGCAATGTGCCTCTGCACACGGCAATGTGCCTCTGCACACGGCGATGTGCCTCTGCACACGGCGATGTGCCCCTGCACACGGCGATGTGCCCCTGCACACGGCGATGTGCCCCTGCACACGGCGATGTGCCCCTGCACACGGCGATGTGCCCCTGCACACGGCGATGTGCCCCTGCACACGGCGATGTGCCCCTGCACACGGCGATGTGCCCCTGCACACGGCGATGTGCCCTGCACACGGCGATGTGCCCCTGCACACGGCGATGTGCCCCTGCACACGCCGATGTGCCCCTGCACAAGCCGATGTGCCCCTGCACAAGCCGATGTGCCCCTGCACACGCCGATGTGCCCCTGCACACGCCGATGTGCCCCTGCACACGGCGATGTGCCCCTGCACACGGCGATGTGCCCCTGCACACGGCGATGTGCCCTGCACACGGCGATGTGCCCTGCACACGGCGATGTGCCCTGCACACGGCGATGTGCCCCTGCACACGGCGATGTGCCCCTGCACACGGCGATGTGCCCCTGCACACGGCGATGTGCCCCTGCACACGGCGATGTGCCCCTGCACACGGTGATGTGCGCCTGCACACGCCGATGTGCCCCTGCACACGCCGATGTGCCCCTGCACACGCCGATGTGCCCCTGCACACGCCGATGTGCCCCTGCACACGCCGATGTGCCCCTGCAGATGTTCCTCTTGCACACCTGTATGTAAATTTGTTTTCCCACTTTCCACCCAATATTGAATTTTGCAAACTGAAGATAAGACCACTGGAGTTTTTTTGCTCTTTGCAGTAGTGTAGAAGGGTAAAGTCCACTCAATCATTGATACAGTATATTTACAGCCTCTGGTGAGATGCCAAAATTAAAGAAAAATCAGACACTACTTTTTATATCTCTTAAAGGGGAAGTTTATCGAAAAATAAATGGTGTGCTCTGATAACTGAGAAGGTCTAGATGGTATGTTGACATATAGGGGCTAGCAATTAAGCTTAAAGGCAAGTTTCATGTAACATGTTAACATTTATATATTTTACTATTCTACATTTCTGATTGGTTGAAATGTTTACAGACAAGTCAATGCATTTACCACCTGCGGAAGTGATGTAGTATAATCAGATTGACTATTGATGTATTAGTTAGGGACAGTGAACAATTTCATAGTGATTCTCAAAATTTATATATACTAACTCACTTCTCAAAATTATCTACCTCAATAAAATAAGTAACAAAAATTCTTCAATAGATTAGATTGTTACTTCCCCTTTAATCCATTCCATCTTTAATTTCCTGACTAATTTTGCCAAACAAGTTCATAAAAAGTTGAAAATAGCACTAAATTCTACATTCCTTGGTTGAGTACTTTATCATTTCTAAGATATATGAAAAGTACTTTCATATTTGAGTGTCATGATATATTCAACCTAGGCGTAGCTAGCATTTAGTATTTTGTTATTTTCTAGCACTTGATATTATGTTACTTTTTATTGTTTGGTATTATAATTTTGTTAGTTTTTTTTTTTTACATTTGGTGTTTTTGTATTTTTTAGCATTTGATGTTTTGGTATTTTGTTATTTTTCAAGTGTCTGTCTGTTTATTAATTGCCAAAGGATGCGATATCCTGGATTTTCTGTCGAAAATTTCCCTGAAAAAAAATGTGATGGCAACAATTGTTTAAACAGCGTTTTGGGCAGGTCAGGGGTCAAGCAAGCCCATAAATGAGGACTTCAAAAGAAATAGATTGGAGAAAAAAGC
This sequence comes from Chiridota heheva, assembly GCA_020152595.1. Classification (NCBI taxonomy): domain Eukaryota; kingdom Metazoa; phylum Echinodermata; class Holothuroidea; order Apodida; family Chiridotidae; genus Chiridota; species Chiridota heheva. Next base: position 131,758 of record JAIGNY010001069.1, read on the forward strand.
ATTCATAAATCTTATTATCAGTCGGAAACATGACTAATTTGTGAAGTAAAACTAAATGTTAAGTGTATGTCCATAAAACGGATGTACGTGTACTACACCAATAGACGATCTACAACGCTCCTGCCTCTCAAAAACAGCTGATGCTACTGGAGGGGAAATAAACGCTCAAGTTTACAAAATACTCTTGTATATCAAGAGAAAGGAGTTTATTTTGTGATTTATTAGAGTAATTTCATACCTAATTTTGAGATGTGTACCCGTCATATCAGCTTTAGCGTTTGGAAAGCTAGATACCCCTAAATCTTAATAACTGTCAAGTTTAGATAGATAAGTAGGCCCCATAAGTATTTTATGGACCCAATTTATCTAAATTAATAATATGAGGTAACATTTATTACAAATTTGGTCATTTTTTGAAATTTATTGAAAGGGGCTCTGGGGTCCCCAAAACCGTGACAGCTTTTATATTTCGCCTAGAACATGAGTTGTTTAATATAACTATTCTTTTTTTTTTTTTTTTTGTGGCAAAAGTTTGACATTTTTTTACCATGACCCCCCTCCCCCCTCCCCAACAGATCTAGCACTCTTAAATGGGAACCCCCTTGTTGAATTATTTAGAACCAACACTTTGAAGGGGCAGGCTCACAAAATAAGTTGATTCTTTTTAATTTGCAGCTATTCTCATATACATGGCATGGGACTTCAACATGCTCTGTAGGCAGTGGTGTAGCCACGGAGTGAATGGGGGGGGGGGGACCCTTTTTTACAGGAATATTTCAAAAATCGTGATAATTGTTTATATATATTTCGCTTTTCAAAATTGCCTTCAGAATTGGGCTAAATTTGAACACTTTCTCTTTGGAGGGGGTCTTGGACCCCTCACTTTTTGAATGCTGGCTACACCACAATCAGTGGTGCAGCTATCGTCCATGGGGGATATTATGTTCGGGACCCTTATCCAAATATTTGCAATATAACATTGCTTGAGCTGCTTACATTTATGTCAAGATGTAAACAAACACTTTTATCACACTGGCATAATATGGAGTTTAATTCATTAAAAGTGGTACCTCATTGGTTAGAGACCCTGGGAATAGAAGCATAACCTGATATGCTGGCACTTTTATCTCCAAGTCACTTGTGTCTCCTTACCAAGAACTTCGCTGCGGTATTCTGATTGGGCTCTGGGTCTCCTGAATGGTGGTGGTGGTAATGCAGGAGGGAGGGGGTTGAGGCATCAGGTTCCCAACTGGGTGGATTTATGAGGGTTCTTTCAAGAAGAACGGTTGGATTTCCAACTGCCATGTTAATTTTCCAACTGGCGTCCCATTTTGGGGGAGGCACCCCAACCCCACACGAACCCCTTAGAGTGACATCTCTGCTCCTTACCAACCATGTTGTTACACACTTGGTATGAATGTTTACCTCTGAAACATTTATAACTCACACGTGTAACATGGAACTCCAAACTTGGTTAAATTAACATTCCAGCTTTAAATAAATCTGCCCATCTGTCATGAATTCAAGTGGTTTGTGGGGCAAACTGTCAGTTGGGAGTGAATAGGGTGGGACATGAAGGGTACTGTCACTAAGCAATCCATTGGAGAATAAAACTCTCGACCAATAGAAGATCATGAATAGTCGCACGTAAGGGGTATACATAACACCGCTTAGGAGCAGTCCCCACCACGGGAGCTCGTATAACCTATAATATTCAAGCACTATTATGAGGGCTGGGGCAACCTATCGCAAACAATCATGGGAAAGGCCTGAGCAGAGTAAAATGATAGGGAAATCAATGACTATAAGGCAAACAAGTAATGTAGTCAGAGGGCTGTGCTGCGTCTCCTTGTCACTAACTGTCAGTCTGTCAATGTTGTGATACTGTTTTTGGATGTGCTGGAAGATAATCTGAATGGTCCAAGGTGCTTCCAAGTTCCAAACAGAAATCGACTTATTTTAATGTATTTTAATTTACTGCAAATTTTCCATTCACCAATTCCATCCCCTCTTCTGTGTGAATTAATCGTTTTCGAGAAAGGCTGAATGTTTAATACAGGGTCTTATATAAGGCTTCACATGGGTGGTATAACCCAATAAATAACCAAATGTGGCACCACCACAGTACTAGAGAGTCCCCAACCAGAGTCCCCAAATTATTGTCTTGGTTTAGTATTACACAACACATTACTTTGCGAATGCAGAACATTCATGTGTACCTTGCAGGTCTGTTGCAATAAGCCTGTCTGCTATTTCAATTACAAAAGTGGCTCCATCGATTTACAGTAACCTAAAACACAAAATACATACAAAACTGGTATGTCTATCCTTGTTTGAGGCAGATGAATTTATAGATAAATAATTAGGGGACAAATGGTACACAAATACAAACATTCACATAACACTTTAGAAAAGTCAAAGAATATACTTTTTTTGATAGCACAATTTATTTATCGCTTTTGGTTTAAATGTAAGTCTTGTTTCAACTTCATTACAAATAAGTGAAATAAACTGAGGAGGGTGGGAAGTATCCCCCGGTGTGGGGAAGAGTATCGCCCGTTGGGATCTACGGTACAAAAATGATGGCTGAACACACAAAAACTTGAAAGCACAAGTACATAACTTTTAATGAGACCAACTTCTAATATCCCACTTACACAGTATGCAATAACATCTTAACAAAATACTCTTTATCTTTATGCATGATACCAACACTTCTTTTTTTTTTTTTTTAATGTACAGATTATTTCTAGTCGCTAGTGCAATATTGCTTGTACTTTTTTCCTTTTCTATTATTTTTAATTCCAACATTTTGTAACCTACATTTGTGTATGTAAATTCAATCTCAGTAAAATAGTTATATGTATTATAACCAACAATTTTAAGCAAACATTTTTGCCATATAATTGATCCATGGAATATTTCAAAACCATGTCAAGTAAAAAAAGGTTAGCAAAACTGTTTTCCAACCTCAAAAAACGCAATTCCTTAGACGAGACAGAAAAAGCTGCACAATGTTTATTGCAGCGAACGGCAACTTGTTAGGACTTTGAAATTACGGGAAAATATGTACAAATTGCACTTGAAAAAAGTATGGGAGAATACACAATGAAATTAACAACATCAAATTACTCAGATAAATATATTCGGAATATTAAAGTCCTGGAAAAAAAAAAAAAATATTTAAAACTAACAAAACAAGTTTCCAAAGATAAAGAAAATTTTATTGAAACTTCTCCATCATAGAAAATAAAAGAAAACAAAAAGTATAAAAGCTGTAAAACTGCAAACAAATGCTATTTCCTTGTTTTGAAAACGTATTTTCTACTTCCATCTTTGCACATAACAAAGAATGAAAAAAACTTCCATAAACCAAATAGGGAGCTGTCGCCCCAGTTAATGGCCGCCAAGCTAATGTATAGCAAATTATTACCACACATCGCATCAGTATAAATTACACTTTTTAACGCAAAATCATTAGAACTGTGTCAGAAAAACAACACAATATCTCGTTCAATGATATGCCGCGGGCGTCCCCCTTCACATGTTACTACTTCTGGGTGGTTTATAACCTGGCGACAGGTTTCCTCGAATTCCTCGGCCACGCGGCTTCAAGTTGTTAAAAGACATACTGCATGCATGCATGACACTTTTATGTAAACATTCAAAATGAAGGAAAGCCGTAAAAATTAAAAAAGAAAAGACAATAATACCAAAACCGGGAGGGGGTGTGGACATATACCATTTTGTGAAGTGAGAAATATGAAGAAATTCACTGAGCACGGGAGAGGGATGATGGAAGCATTGCCTTATCTTTATTCGGAAAAACAAATGAAAATGGGGAGGGGGAAGGACAATATCATATACCAAGTATGTTTTCACAGTAAAAAGAATTCCCCCACCTCAAATTCAATGTTTGGTGATCAAATTTGCCATTTGAAACCTGAAACGGGGAGATCTTAACAAAGAACCATGGCACTGCCGCCCCCACCTTGCCCCCATTCACTCCCTTCTTCCTATTCGTAATACTTCCATTTTTTATGGAGAAATTTCAGAAAATAGGAGAGGGGACGATATGATCTACAAGATTATGTTTTCATAAAAGAGATTGCCTCCACCCCAAATTAAATAGTTTAACGATTCCAGTTTGTCGCTTCAACTTGCAAACGAGCTAGGAGATCATAACAAAGATCTACTCCCCTGCTGCCCTCGCCTTCCCCGCCCTAATCCACCACCCCCCCAAATCTGTCCCTTCTTGCTGTCGTAATAGTTTAATTTTTGTGAAGAAATTGAATCTACCAAATTACTGTATATTTTCATAAAGGAGAATGCCCCCACCTTAAATCCATAGCCTGATAATAATAAATCAAACATGTAGAAGAAGGAATTACTTTGGAGTACCCCTCCAAATCGCTATTAATTGCTGTGATCCCTGGTCCCTTACCCATAACCACCAAACTCAACTTTGTGTCTTTAGACTTCAAATATTTGGAAGACAACATGAAAATTGGGAGGGGGCATACACCTTTCTAAGTATTTCCCTTTAAATGTGAAAATCGTAAGTATTCCCCTTTAAATGTGCCAATCTTAATTATTTGGACCGCGCTAGGCCAAGTCCAGACGCAGCTGGCGTCAATTTGTAAACAAATCTGTCAGAGGTGCTGAGAATGGGGCAGCGACATTGTTTATGATTCTTTAGAAGTTTTCCCTGTTTTTGCGATATGTGTTTCATAGAGATTAATGTTAATGGAATTTATTGTTCGTAAGTTTCGGGTAAGAATTAGAATATATCTGTTGGCAGGAAAGACATTTTCGCACGATCTAATTATAAAGAAATAATTTAGAACCTGGGCTTATCAAATAGTGGGAGTAACATGTATGTTTCTGTTTACTTACGTCGCTGATTTCTAACTTTCGGACATAGATTGTGATGTTCTCTTTTCAAGATGGAGGTCTACACTGAGCAAAGAGTGCTTAGTAGAGAATTTTATTTGTTCTCATTTTATTTTATTTTTTCTATTTTCTTTCGCGTTTCACTTTTACTGTATATGGAACTGCATCAGAGATGGCGTTAACGACAAATTTGTCATATATTACGCCATGGCTGAAGTTTCTTATGACACAGGTTTTACCTGTGGCGTAAGATTTAGATAAAGCATGTGAAATTTTACGCCAGAGTTTTTCATTAACATAAATGAAAATCATGAACGTCTTACCTCTCTGATGCGGTTCAAAGTTTTATTTCACATAAAAATGATTTTGAATTACTCGGAAATAAAAGAAAACTGACACAACTATGAGACTAACGGCTGAATGATTCAACATGCCCGTAGTGCTATACATAAACACATATAGGCTAGTACAGTACTAGAGACCCTAGGCCCTATGCATGATGTACGTACACTGTACAGTGTACATGAAAGTTTTGATGTGTTTTGAATGCACGCTGACAATTGTCAACGATATTGTTATCTAGGATTCTGCTTTCCTCCTGTATTGTGTTGTATGTGTAAAAGCAAGCCTGGAGCGCGGCAAATGTTTTGTCTCCGTAAAGGCCCTAACACACCGAACGCGACGCGGCAAACTGGTTGGGATAGGAAGTGACGGAGCATCAGTGATGATTGGACAGCATACAGGAGTTTGTGCGAGAATACGGGAATTAAATCCAAAATTAATCAACGTACATTGCTCTGCCCACAGATTACATCTAGCAGTGCCACAAGCAGCTAGTAAAGTCCCTTATCTTACAAAGTACTGGGATATTATCAGTTCCATCTACACCTTTTACAGCAGATCAAGTTTGCAACAGAGCAAATTAAGAGAAATACAACTTATGCTGCATGAAGGGGATCTCACACTGAAACAGGTATATGAAGTGAGATGGCTGGCCCTGCACAATTCGGTAAAAGCTATATCATCAAACTATGCCAGTTTGGTGACAGCACTTGAGGCTGAGGCTGCCTTAGATGGTGATTCAGTTGCACATGGATTGACAGTGTTCATAAAAACTAAATTGTTTGTACTAACAACAGCACTTCTTCTTGATTGTCTAGACATCATTACACGTTTGAGTCTCTTCTTCCAGAAAGAAACATTAAACATTTCTTCAATTGGACCAATGGTAGATGCAGCTGTGAAAACCCTCAAAGAAAACAAATCTAAAAATGGCAAGGAGCTTCAACTGGTATATGATGCCTTAGAAAAAGATGAAGTGGACGCAAACACATACAAGGGCATAGACCTCAATCAGAATACACGTGGGAGCCGTAGAGGTGATGTGGACACACTAGAAACTGTCAGAGACAATTTTATCACAAACTTGGTGTCAAACTTAGAAGCCCGATTTTCCTCGAAAGCACACTCTGTAACATCAGCATTTTCCATTTTTAACCTAAAGACCCTACCTAAAAAGCAAAAGGACATGGACACATTTGGAGAAGAAAAACTCAAAGTTTTGGGGGACTTTTATGGGAAATCTAATGTGGACTGTGAACCACTTATTGATAAAGAAGAATTATTTAAAGAGTGGGCTATCGTTCGCCAGCTTATTTTCAGCTCTTATGCAAAAATGAAAAGTGTAGAACTTTGTAAAAATATTGTCCAAAATTATTCGGAGGATTTTCCGAATATTGCCACACTCTGTACCATTGCCCTTACCATTCCAGTTTCAAGTGTACCCTGTGAAAGGGGATTTAGCTACCAAACCAGAGTGAAAACCAAGCTGAGATCACGGATTGCCGATGATAAACTTGAAGTGCTCATGCGTATTTCATGTGAAGGGCCACCAATGTTGGAGTTTAATTTTCAAAGAGCAGTAAAACTGTGGCAGGAAAAGAAGCCAAGAAGAAAAGTTTTTTAGCCTGGTTTTTAAAGGCAATTTAACATTTTGAAGTGTTTAAATACTGTACATGTTTGTTTTTTGTTAGTTTTCGGTAAAATGTGCTAGAAACAAATAAGAATATTTTACATTCAAAGTTTGATCACGCATTCCCAGTTGCCACAAACAGATTCTACAAGTTCCAACTTACAATATTTTACCATGCACAAGATCGTGTAAGTTACTATACTGTAAGAAGTAGGCGTGTCCGAAATCTCAATAGCATATTATTGTTGACAATTGGTAAAAGTTCACTAAAACCTCATGGAAGTTTGGATTCGATAAACAATCTTATTATTATTATTTTTTGGGGATTGTTAACCCAGATTTTATGAATCAACAATCAACATTATACAAGGATTGGGTAAAAACGTTTTCTTAATATTTTCAAGATAATAATGGTCAGTTATTTTGATTTTTTGGGTATTTTAAGCACAATTTCCATTCACTTTAGCAAGGCAGGCCTACGCAAGTGTGCGTGTGTGTGTTAACAATACTTACAAGCTTCGCTAGCGCGCAGTGCTCCGTACATTACACAGTGCCCTGTACATTACGCAGTCCCCTGTACTTACGACGGCAAATTTGCAAAATACGCCAACAACCAAGGGCTTGTCGTAACCAAATACGCCAGACAAAAAATTATAACGCAATCTCTGAACTGCATATTAAACAGTTTTTGACAACGTTTCTTAATATTATGGTGGAAATATTTCACGAGGTAAAATTTTACTCGACTATTTGGAATACTATGAAAAGGGCGCCCCCCAAGGCAGCATCCTCTCTCCCACTTTCTTCAACCTGAGCATTATTGACATCGCGGATAAACTTGTCCCCAACATCAAACGTACCCTCTACGTGGTCGACTTCACCATCTTCTACTCCTCCCCTAGCTTTCCTATAGTTGAAAATAGGCTCCAAATCAACCTCAACCAGCTGCAAGTCTGGAGCAACAAAAACGGTTTTAAATTCTCCAAAGACAAGACAGTCTGCATGCACTTTTGTCATTTCAACAACCTCCACCCCAACTCGAACTTTGTGCTCAATGGCAATCGCATCCCTAAAGTTTAACACACAAAGTTTGTGGGTCTAACTCTAGACCCCAAGCTTACCTACAAGCAACACATCATCAACCTGAAACTAAAATGCAACAGCTCCCTCAACATCCTCCGACTCCTCTCTAACACCACTTGGGGTGCGAACCGCCATGCTCTCCTCAAAATCTTCAGGCTCACCATTCGTGCCAAGCTTGACTACAGCAATATTGTCTACTGTGTCGCTCACAACTCATACCTCAACCACATCAACAACACTTAAAATGAAGCCCTCAGGCTTTGTCTAAGTGCCTACAGGACCTCCCCAATCACCAGCCTTCATGTTGAAGCCAACGAACCTCCCTTTCTACTTAGATGTAGAAAGCTTAGCCTCCTCTATGCTTTTAGAGTCTGCACCAACACCCAGAACCCTGTTTACAACCTCATTAGGTACCCCAATTTCTCCAACTTCTTTGATGGGACTTAAACCCTATCCCCTCCCTTCAGCTTACGCATTAAATCAGACCTCTTCCATCTCGGCATCAACCCCGCCACTCTCGGCACCTTCTCCTGGCCCACTTTTCCTCCTTGGGCCACCCCCTCCCTTCTGTCCACCTGGGCCTCTCCACATATCACAAAACTCAAACCAACCCTAACCTCTTCATCAATCTCCACAACCAAATCAAAGACCAACTCAAATTACACCTCCATCTATACTGATAGCTCCAAGGAAGGCAACAAGACAGCTGCTGCTGCCGTCATCCAAGACATCACCTTCAGTAGCAGAGTTCCCGACTACTCATCCATCTTTTCAGCCAAGCTAAGGCCATTCTCCTTGCCCTCAACTTGATTGAGTACTCTCCGCTCAGCCACTTTGCTGTTTTCTCTGACTCAAAGGCTCTTCTTACTTCTTTACTCAATCTTAAATGGGATAACCTCACATGCCACCTCCTCCGGAGGAAACTCCTTTCTCCCACCTTCTGCAGGAATAGTATTCTTTTCTTCTGGATACCCAGCCATGTTGGCATCCCATGCAATGACAGGGCTGATGCAGCCGCTAAGCTTGCCCTCTACCTTCTCCCTACCCCTTTTCCCAAAACCCTCTCTGACATCAAACCGCTTATCGTTTCCCTTGTTCGTGGTTGCTGGCAAACCTCATGGAACTCCCAAATTGATAACAAACTTCATGTCATCCAGCCTACAATTCCGATCAAATCCACCATCAACAACCTCTCTCGTATCGACAACGTTCATATTACCCGTCTTAGAATTGGTCACACCCACCTCACTCACTCCCACATCCTTATTGGCTCCCCCAACCCCTCTGCAACAATTGCCATTGCACCCTCACAATCCATCACGTTCTCCTTGCTTGCCCCCTGTACAACCTTCCCAGAGCTTCCCTTGCTCCCCACAACTCAATTGCTGAGTTCTTCCAGAAAAATCCTTAGGATAAAATTATCTCCTTCCTTTATCATGCTTCCCTCTACAATCATATTTAATTCTCCTCTTCCACCCCCTCTCTACTTTGTTTTTGTTTTAACCATGCACCTCATCTCTTGATCACAGCTTTCTGACTTTTTGTTCATGAATTACTCTCATTCTCCCCCTGTTTCCTTTCCTTCCTACCTCTAGAATGATCTGACCTCTCAGGCACAAATTGACCCTTGTTGTTGTGGTGCTGTTAAGCCCTTATCAAACAAAGAAACAAAGAAACACTTAAAATATCGCTGTACACGAGCACTCATTTTTATCTCCTCGACTTTCACAGTGCAGACGGCCTATATTCTATTAAACAACCTAAGCCACTTTCATAATATACTGTATTAGCATAGTAACAAAATACAAATGAAAATAATCAATTCAATCAATACATTTTCAATATCATCAACAATATGATAATTACAGGCCTAGGGAAAGAGAGAGGTTATCCAGCACATCATCTTTCTGAATAAGACTTCATTTCTGATTTCCTAATAAATACCTAAATTCACAATACAGGGCCTAAAAATGACATGGTACACAACAAGATTCTCTTTTAATCCACGATCCTTTGACTTTCACTCGAGATCGCTACGCTTGGGACATCGCTATGCTCTTGAATAGAATTGGAATTATTCTTTTATACGCTTGAAATATTCCTTCACTCGCTACACTTATTACTGCAATAGATATTACAATTTGCCTGGCAGCATAAACATCAATGTCAGAGAGCCCAAATACTCCCATCTGCAATGCCGATACTGTACAACCGCAATTTCCTTTACACTCCACATCCACCAACGCCACAGAGCTTATACTCCATCTGCGATGCTGACAAACCTGTTTACTTCCACAGTGAACCACACTGCTGTTAACGTAACCTTATATTAATTTCAGCAAATGGTAACGCCATCTTGATTAAAGTTGCAAACTTACGAAAACTTGTCAAAAGTCACTCTACAAACATCGCAAGTGTTATCAATACAGTTAAACACAATGAAGAATTACTGGGGATACATCTGATTATGGGAATTGACATATTTAGTTGTAATATGTCTCACAAAATGGGATGACGAACTTGGAACTCCAAAGTCTGGAGCTGCTGGCAACCGATATAGGTCCTCATGCAATGACTCCAGCCAGCAAACTGAAGAGGATGCTGCCTGAATATAAAGATCCTGTTGACAAGTACAGTAGGCCCTTTGTCCACATGGCACTGTTCGTTTACACACTGCATCTCAAAAAGGTCAATGTCACTAAGCAGAAAACTCAGAGCAAACGGTGACGCTCCAGCACAATTGTATGAATAAATATACAATGATAACAAATTTCCACTTCACAACATAAGCAATGCATTAAACCCTTCCTATGTATAAGTGCTTTAACCCTTACTCTACCACGCGGCGATACTATCGCCGATTTCAAACCACTTTTTTCTAAAAATAAAATCGGGACTTTACCACAGTCCTATACGAGTGATCTTGGTATCATTTTAAAGTACTCGAATAGTTCTTTCATAAAATAAAACTTTTTTTTAGGGGTTATATTACATAATTTTTAGAAAAATTACATCGAGAAATGGTAAAATCAATAATTGCTAAAAAAATTGCATTTTTTTTTTTTTTTTTAATCTCACGATAATTTCAAGATCACATTTTTGCTTCAAAATCAAACACGCAAGTCCTAAGACATGATAGTATTGGTTTCTGGTATAATTTTTATAATCCCTACGTCCAATCTTTTGTTCTAGTGAAAGTTCTGCAAAATTTCATGAATTTCTGCCATTTTTGGCGGTTTTGTTCAAAAATCGTGAAACCCAAACCTCACAACACGCATGCTTGGTTGAACCGTTCAAAGCGCTTGAAATTTCCTTTCATTTGACATATAAATAAAGGCATACCCCCCTCTATTTAGAACCTATCCTATAAGAACAAAATTACAGCCTTTCAATTTTAACGACCACATAGCGCAGGGGAAAATTACGCGACTAGCGTGCGAGCGCTCCGGGTTCGAGTGCCGCCGTGACCACTGCGTAATTATTTTTCTGCTGCAGCTTTCAGGGGACGTTTGACTTTGATCATTTTTGATGATAAAAGCTTACCCTTTCTTTCTAAAAAATGTAGGTTAGTATCATTAGAAAGGAAATTTCAAAATAAATCTAAATATGTAACACAAATCTCTGTTTTCAATACTGACAAGAAGTTATACTTCTGCAAAGATTGACCATTTGTTGACCAAATTTAGCCAAAAATTGCTTATTTTGCATAATTCTGTCTAATATTTCCTCAATTGGTTTTAATTACTCAAAAGCTAAATAACTTAGCATCTATTCCAACCAAACTTGTAATGAAAAGAAAATGAAAGGAAAGTTGTCAAAAATGCATAGAAAAAAAGTTACGAAAATTGGGGTCGCTATTTCTAAAGCCCTGGTAGAGTAAGGGTTAAAGAAGCAGCAACTTAAGCTAAATTGCTTTAAATTCCATGGAAAATGGCAACAAAAAAATTATCCAAATCGGTTAACAATTGACCATTTTAGAGCATTTTGAATTTGAAGGCCACAATATGCAAATTTGTGTTCCTCTTTATGTTCCTCGTCTGATGTATGAGTGGGTGGAAGTTCCTTTTTTCTTATGTAACCCCTTTGTTTTGATTTTTAATTCATTGTCACAAAAATGGAAAGGAATTTCAACCAAACGTTTTTAAGTGTTGACCATACCCTTAACCATAATCTAGCAGGAACAGACTTTGTCCTCATTTGAAAGAAGTGAAATTTAGGAAGAAAATATAAAGAATTACATAAAGCTTTTCACCTACCCATTCGTAAACTTTCAAAATTTGATTTGGACTACAGATATATTTCACTTTACATCTAAGCAAGCTTTATATGTTTGCTTTAAAGGACCAGACATCAGTTAATGATGTAAGTTAAGTTTAGTTTTTAATTTGAGTATTTTAAAGCTTTGTGAAATAACACAACAAATTATTGTTCACATAAATACAAAGTGTTGGTTATCTCGTGAGTGAGACTGCCCTCCATTTCATCTTTTTTTCTTCTTTGAAATTGTAATCTAGAATAGTTTCAAAGAGAGCAACTAGCTTTGTTTTTTCTTTGCCATATCTCACAGTGAAAAATAAATTCTCTAGGTAAATAGAGCAAAAAGACAATATATTACACTATACAAATATTTTATATCATACTGTTCTACATAACATATTTTACATACTCTAATAAAGCTCAAATTTTAATTTGCTACTGTTCGTCTGAAACTTGATATGCTTTTTTACTAGACTTCCTTGTCAATATTTTCTTGCACCAAACTATAAGGTAAATGTTCTAGATGTTACTAGTCTTTTATGACAGCCTTTCGAAGTATGTGTCTATGAAGTGCATACAAATAAAATACTATTCGATATCAACAAATCTATCAATGCCTTACCCTGGTGTCAGAAAATGAAGAAAAAAAATCATCAATATATTCTAAAAGAATCCATACAAAGTTCTATTTATCTTCCTGCTCCTCCCCACCATTTTCTCTTTGTACAGCGCATAGAAATGCTTAACATGATTTTGCACTATGCAAATTAATTATCGTTTTATAATAATAACATTATTGGTAAAGATGGTAATTATTGACCATTAAACAGGTAAATGACACTTTAATTTTTTTAAGTTGAGTTTTCTAAAGAACCGATAATGATAGTTTGCATAAAACATTAAAATATCTGCATCTTGTTTACCTTTTCTGGTAATGCAAAGATATTGTGGTACCCATATTCATGTCTTACACTGCTCCAATATCAAAATGTACTGATCCAATTTATTACTGCAGGTAAAACAAAGAAAGATATAATATGAAAGAATCATCTCATGAAACAATATTTCACATATAGCAACAATCATTTTATCAGTATAAAGTATGCTGTTAAAAAACAGGATGGACGGAGACATCATTCGATGCTGTATAACTGTCAGTCACAGCATTCTTCTTCAGTTGGTGCTGCTGTAGCTTCCATGCAACCTAAATGACTGGGTAAATTACGGATCTAGTCCTGATATTGTACTTATTTGAGCACATTTTTTTCTTCTTTTTTTTTCTTTCTTTTAGAAATATAGTACTTAATTTATTTCTCTGTTGCTCTGCCACAATCTTTGAGGGAAAGTAAAAGGTAGTGATAATTTAATGTCAAGACAATGTGGTGCCGCAGTACTTTCCTCTCGACAAATTTATCATCAAATGATACTGTAGGTTATGAATAAAAATATGACATGTTAGGTAAAACAAAATTGTGATGGTTTTGCTATACAAATTGTTTTGACCAAATGTCTTTTTGGTTGGCATGCGAAGCATTTATGCGAACCTATGTAATGGCGATTACCTTCGTCCGGCCGTCCGGCTGCAGATTTGTCCTGAGATTTCCTCAGAAATGTTGAAGTTTTTTGAGAATTCCTCAGAATTTCTTTATAAAATGTTATAAGTTTTTTAAAGGCACTTAAAATAAGATTAAAGACTAGTTTTTAAAAAAAGTCTACAATACATTTGATATTTTCTTAGAAGATAACTGTAAAATGATATGATTTTCCAATATTCTTCAGAGATCCTCAAGTCTCTCTTGTAGCATTTGAGATTTGAAATCCTTAAAATTCTTTAAAATATTTGGGCACCAAACAGTTATATCAGGCATGATTTTTTAAACTCCACCTTTATTATTGTGTTTATTTGCATAAAGCTACTACAGTATATGACCTGACCAGATTTTTTTATTTAGCATGCTTAGTCAGGGAGTGTGACAGGATGTGATTGCATATAAACATAGGGAGGGACATGGATGGGGGCCATGAGGGACATATGATATAATATTTACCATGTTGTATACACCAAGGGCTATATCAGGCATAATTATTTGACTCCACCTTTTTTTTTTTAATCAACAACTCATTTGCATATAACTTATTATACGAACTGACACTTTAATACATAGTATGCTCAATCAGGGACTGTGATAGCTAGGATGCGACTTCTTATGGAGCTTATTTGACGTCATGTGAGACAGGGTGGGATGACATGTGGGATGTCATGTGGGACATGGGGTGGGATACCATATGGGACATGGGGTGGGATGCCATGTGAAACAGGGTGGAATGCCACGTAGGATATGTGGTGGAATACCATGCAGGACATAGGGTGGATTGCCATGGGATGGAATGTCATGTGGGACATGGGATGTCATGTGGAACATGGCGTCCCACCCCATTTCAACAAGTCATTTGCATATAAGTTATTATATGAACTGATACTTTCATACATAGTATGCTCAATCAGTGACTGTGATAGCTAGGATGAGACTTCTTATGGAGCCTATGGGATGTCATGTGGGACATGGGGTGGGATGCCATGTGGGTCATAGAATGGGATGCCCTGTGGGACATATGATAAAATGCCATGTGGGACATGGGATGTCATGTGGGACATGGGGTGGGATGCCATGTGGGAGATATGGTGAAATGCCATGTGGGACATGGGATGGGATGTCTTGTGGGACATGGGGTAGGATGCCATGTGGGACATGAAGTGGGATGCTATGTGGGACATGGGGTGGGATGCCATGTGGGACATGGGGTGGGATGCCATGTGGGACATGGGGTGGGATGCCATGTGGAACATAGGATGCCAAGTGGGACATAGGGTGGGATGCCATGTGGGATATATGGTGGAATGCCATGTGGGACATGGGATGGGATGTCGTGTGGGACATGGGGTAGGATGCCATGTGGGACATGGGGTGGGCTGCCATGTGGGACATGGGGTGGGATGCCATGTGGGTCATATGATGGAATACCATGTAAGACATGGAATACCATGTGGGACATGGGGTGGGATGCCATGTGGGAGATATGGTGGAATGCCATGTGGGAGATATGGTGGAATGCCATGTGGGACTTGGGATGGGATGTCGTGCGGGACATGGGGTAGGATGCCATGTGGGACATGGAGTGGGATGCCATGTGGGACATGGAGTGGGATGCCATGTGGGACATGGAGTGGGATGCCATGTGGGACATTGGGTGGGATGCCATGTGGGACATGGGGTGGGATGCCATGTGGGACTTGGGATGGGATGCCATGTGGGACATAGGATGCCATGTGGGACTTAAGTGTGAGATGTCATTTCTATATTTGGCCGGATCATATGATATGGGTGTCTTGAGCAGAAGCAGAATTCAAATATTTTTGCAAACAGCACAAAGAGTAATTTTAAGTAGGTAAGACAGCATTTTAACAATAAAAACATTGACCCTTCTTACATTCTGGGCTGCAAACATCAGTGATTTATGTTGAATATCTTAAATATTTTTTCCCTAATATACACTGTTCTGAAATGAATACGATTTGTTATTTCTATTTATACAGTATAGGGGCCTTAAAGCAACATGCATGAAGGCAATTTGTGTACAAAACAATTGTTACAGTAGCTTTCTTAAGAATGAATGTATGATGGTGAGAAAAATGGCTGCAATATAATAGCAGAACTATAAAAGAGAGCAATACTTTATATGGAATTGACTACCTACTGTGGTGTAGCGGTTATCACACCTGTCTACAGACCATGAGGCCCTGGGTTCAAGCCTGGGTTAGGTAGACACACCAGTGCACCACATCTGGGTTATTAAAGGCCGTGGACATTGACTTGGTTGTTGATGTTATGTCTGTCCGTACGTCGTACCTGTGTTCACGTCCGGGTCGTATTAAGCGTTTCGTGATAGCATTGTTACTATCATAACCGAATACACAGGCGACGACCCCGTCATTGTAATTGTGTGTTCACTCATCATCATCATATGGAACAGAACTACATTTAATTTATAATCTTTTCAATTTACACAAACAATATGACAGAATAAATGTACTGTAACGACAAGATTTTTAAAGACGGTACATGATGTTACTGTAAAGTCCTGGCAACAGTACACTGCTTTATATGTACTATATCTAAGGGATTAAACTGAAAATCAAAAGAGTTAACCAAATTTGTTGTCTATCTCAGTATTGCTAAAAAAAAAAAAATCAGATCTACTTGTGCCATAAGAATGATTTATGGAGCCTGTGAAAGCATGAAATAATCACAAATCTGCAATGCAGAACAAGCAGCATAAAATGTTCTAAATGATATCAGTTCTGAAATGAGAACAAGACTGAGAACAAGAACATCAAATTTGTATATAGTACTCTAACTTGTTTCTTACTCCGAAAAACAGTTATTTCTGCATTAATGCTCTATACTGATCTAGCCAGATAATGATTCCAGAATTTTGATGAATTTTTTTTTGGAACAAACGAAAAACATTTCGTTGTAATTTAAACTAGACTAGTTAACATTTCAGAAACTTTCTATATCAAGGTCTTGTGTAAGGTAGATATACAATGTATGATCTGTCACTGCAAACTTATGTTCAAAACCAATATCAGTTTTATGTTATGCTTTTTGTGTTATTTCTGTGATCCAAAAGTGAATTTGCACAATTTTGACAACACAAAATAAGTTGCGAAAAAGTAGCAAATAATCAACATTCATTAACAGTACCACAATGCAATGTTAAGGCTCATACTATTTTGTAACTGTGCAGCCTGCATTGCATCTGCATGACAGGAGTTTTGATGTCAAAGATGACATAATAATTTTCAAATATTTCATAGTAGTCTGAAATTATCTGAGTATGACCATGACAGTAGGAATACAGTATATTAAAGTGTTACTTTAGTTTAATATGACATACCAGAGAAGACGGTAAATATTAACAAATTTCCAACACTTCGGGACAAGCAAACTAAAGGGGGATACTACTATAATTCCGAAATTGTGTTAGAATCTGCAGTTGCTCTTAAAAATGTTACACAAAAGAATGAGTAATATTAGAACTTAGCAAATTATTATCAATGTTGTATGCTTACATTTTAAAACACTAAGAATATCAATCATAAGGTTAGATTTTAATAAGAATATCAATGCTAAGGGCAATCTAACACGGGGATGATGAGGGATATGCAAATTCGATTTTACGCCGAACACCGACCACTATGCAACATGACGTAACTTGCATAATACAGTCACGTCGAATGCATATTTGTCAAAGGTGGCAGGTAAGTGTTTGACAGAAAGATTATTTTTAATATAATTTTTGGAATTATCTGGATTTAAGCATTAGTATTTGAGAAATTTGGTGCTAAACTTAGATCCTAAATTTTACAGGTTACAAATAGTGGTCCATATTTGCTGTGTTCCTGGCCCAGCAGACACAAATTATCCCATTTTAATACTAGATTTGTGTAGGTGACATTGCATACATTCGATACATACCTAATTCACGATGTTGCACCCATGAGAACATGACAAAATCTTCTGACGAATTATTCACCAAATTTCCTCATTTCTTCATTATTGTTGAAGTGTAATATACGGTAATTACCATGTTTGAGTTATGTGAAAAATTAGGTGAAAGACTAGAAATGAACATAAAAAGTTACAATAAATTAACCTTCCTTCCTTGTTAAGTTGGAACCAGGCTTTTTAGATCTGCATATTAAGGTTAAGGCTCTGTGCATTCTATTTGTTGTGCTGTTGCAAGTACTTTTTAGTTCGCATGCGAAGCATAATGCGAACCTATGTATTGGCGATTTTATCCGTTCGGCCATCCAGACGTCTGGCGGTCAATAGTTTTTTCCTGAGATTTCCTTAGAAATGTTCAAGTTTTTTGAGAATTCCTCAGAAAATGTTAAAATTTCTTCTCTGAGTTTCTCAAAAAAAGTAAAAGTTTCTTTAAATATCCTTATGGAAGGTTAGAATTTCCTTACAAAATGTTAGGTTTTTTTAGAGACACTTGAGACAGGATTGAACACTAGAATAAGTCTACGAAACATTTAATATCTCTTAGAAGATAACTAACTGTAAAATGATATAGTTTTCCAATATTCTTCAGAGATCCTCAAGTACACTTGAGATTTAAAATCCTTAAAATTCTTTAAAGAGGTCATGACACAGACCAAGTTGCTTCTTGGAAAATGAATATTTGGATCAATTGTTAGACAAAAATATAACTTTCCCCGGTATACACTCTTAGATTTATCATAGATAATTGTACGAAATCACATGATATACCAAATCAGAATCCGGACCTTTAAAAAGCTAATTTTCCAGCGATCAGCCTCGTGACGTCATTGTGGGGATATCGCTATCGCTTGACGACGCGCTGCACACACATAGCGTATAGTAAACAATGTGTTACGTTCTTTTACAACCAAGAATTTTGCACCTTATTTATACGAAAAATAATCTAAGAAATGTCAGAAAGAGATAGTGATCAGGCAGTTTAATTAGACTGAATCTGTCTCGCTCTTTGTCGTCTACCGGAGATGAAAATGAGGAAGAAATACCCCAAGAACAAGGAGATGTGGAGCTTGGGTTGCAACCTTACCAGTACGAACCTTTAGCAGTCATGAGCCATTTTTAAGAATACTGGAGTGTGGGAAAAAACTTGTAGAAGGGATATATTCTGTCCACAGTGGTGAATTCAGAGGGGGGTCAGGGGAAACTTCACCACCTCTTGGCAAAATTCCGAAAGTGAAATGTAAGGGACGGAATATAGACCTACCTGTACGCATGTATGGGAAATAGGCCTAAACTGAAAGAATTCATTTATAAGGTTTAATATAATGATTTAATAAGGTTTAGTATAATAATTTGGTGATGAAATGTGCCCCTAGTAAATTTTTAATTTTTGTGAAATTTTTACGGCAATTTTCTTCGATTTTCGGGAAAATGTTCTTCGATTTATGGGAAATTTTCTTCAATTCCGTCTATTTTCGGGAAATTTGAGGGGCAATTTTATTCGATTTTTGGGACATATCTTCAATTTTCGGAAAAGTTTCCTTCATTTTCAAGAAAGTTTATTCAATTTTCGGGACATTTTCTCTTTCATTTTCAGGAAATTTTATTAGATTTTTGGGACATTTTCTTTGATTTTAGGTAAATTTTTTTCAATTAAGAGAAAATTTGTATATTTTTTTGTGATATAATAATAAAATATGTTTTACAAAAATGTGCATACTTTCATTTTACCAAAACTTCCAGGCTCACTTTTTAACTTTCCTCATCGTTCCTACGCCCTCTGCGCACAGCCCTTTTACTATGATACAGTTTGCCCCTGAATTTATTATTCATTATCTTTGATATATTAATTGAATTGGGATATTTCCCTACTGGTCAAAATAATTACCACTGGGGGTGCATTTCCTTCCGCCCCCAATTAGTAACTTAAAAAAGGGCGATGCTAGCAGTACCAAGAGATGAGGCTGAAGGTGGTTTAGAAAATGAAGCCATTGGCGTGCCCGATAGGTTGCAAATGAAGGTGAATGACTGGTCAGTACGTTATAGTATTTACTTTTTCTTTGAGAATACCCCCATTTCTGTGTTCCTTGCCATAAGTTTTACAAATCCAGTGGCCGTGTGTAGTCCGCGCTACAATTCGAAACTCCTACGTTATCAGTCTTTAGCGAAATGCTCGCTACACATAGCACGCTATACAATAAGTATCCTTAAAGTCTGGCCTTGTATTGTTTACGAATCAGATCCAGATTCTCCGATTTTTGTCTTATGTAAATATGTGTAGACTTATTCCACTGCCTGAAATATTGCTACACCCTCCTACAACACATCTTGCATGCAAAAATCAAAATAAAAAAAGAACAAAAAAAAGCATAAAATCATTACATTTGACGAACTTTTCTTAGTCTATGTTGGTATGCCACTTGCTGATATCGTATGTTCACGTTGTAATTAAGCCAGTCATCTTAAACAAAAGAGAGACCACATCCCCGCAATGACGTCACAGCCATTTGTGGCTAGAACAGTGTTTTTACTTCCGGAATTTTACTTGATATTTTAATCGGATTATTTCAAGAGGATGGAAACAATCTTTTTTAGGGAAAAGTTATATTTTTGTCTAACAATTGATCCAAATATTAATTTTCCAAGAAGCAACTTGGTCTGTGTCATGACCTCTTTAACTTATTTGGGCACCAACAGTTGTATCAGGCATGATTATTAAACTCCGCCTTTATTAGTGTGGTCATTTGCATAAAGTTGCCACAGTATATGAACTGACCAGACTTATTATATTTAGTATACTTAGTCAGGGAGTGTGACAGGATATGCATATAAACATAGGCAGGGATGACATGTGGGACATGGATAGGGGCCGTGCGGGACATATGATATAATATATACCATGTGGTATACACCAAGGGCTATCTATATCAGGCATAATTATTTGATTCTGCCTTTTTTCCCTTATTCAACAGTTCATTGCATATAAGTTATTATATGAACTGACACTTTCATACATAGTATGCTCAATTAGTGACTGATAGCTGGGATGAGACTTCTTATGGAGCCTATGGGATGTCATGAGGGACATAGGATGGGATGCCAGTGGGACATGGGATGGGATGCCATGTGGGAGATGGGGTAGGATGCCATGTGGGACATAGGGTGGGATGCCATGTGGGACATAGGGTGGGATGCCATGTGGGACATGGGGTGGCATGCCATGTGGGACATGTAATGGCATGCCATGTGGGATGCCATGTGGGACATTAGGTAGGATGCCATATGGGACATGGGGTGGGATGCCATGTGGGACATGGGGTGGAATGCCATGTGGGACATGGGGTGGGATGCCATGTGGGACATGGGGTGGGATGCCATGTGGGACATGGGGTGGGATGCCATGTGGGACATGGTGTGGGATGCCATGTGGGACATGGGGTGGGATGCCATGTGGGACATGGGGTGGGATGCTATGTGGGACATGGGGTGGGATGCCATGTGGGACATGGGGTGGGATGCCATGTGGGACATGGGGTGGGATGCCATGTGGGACATGGGGTGGGATGCCATGTGGGATATGGGGTGGGATGCCATGTGGGATATGGGGTGGGACATGGGGTGGAATGCCATGTGGGACATGGGATAGAATGCCATGTGGGACATGGGATAGAATGCCATGTGGGACATGGGGTGGAATGCCATGTGGGATGGGATGTCATGTGGGACATGGGATGGTATGGGATGTCATGTGGGACATGGGATGGTAAGGGATGTCATGTGGGACATGGAGTGGGATGTTGTGTGGAACATGGGATGGGATGTTATGAGTAACACAGAGTATGACATAGGTTGGAATGTCATGTGCTACATAGGGTGGGAGGCTATGTGGGATATAGGGAAGGAGGCCATAGGGACATGGGATGTGATGCCTTGTGGGACATAAAGTAGGATGTCATTGGAGGGATACCATGTGGAACATATGGTGGGATCCAATGTGGGACATAAGGTGGTATGCCATGTGGGGACATCAGGTGAGAAGCCACTGATGTGGGACATATGGCGGGATGCGATGGGCGACATAGGGAGAGATGCCAAGTGGGAGACAGGGAGGGATGCCATGTGGGACATAGGGAGGGATGTCATGTAGTACATATGGTTGGATTAATGTGGGACATACATGTAGGATAGGATCCATGTGGGACTTAAGGTGGGATGCCATGTAGATCATAGGGTGGGATGCCAAGTGGTCATATGATGGAGTGCCATGTGGGACATATGGTGGAATGCCATGTGAGACGTACTGTATGGTGGGATGCCATGTGGGAGATATGGTGGAATGCCATGTGGGACAAGGCATGGAATGGGATGGCAAGTGGGACATGGGGTGGGATGTCATTTGGCATATGGGATGGTATCCATGTGGGTCATGGAATGGGATGCCATGTAGGACATATGATGGAACGTCACGTGGGACAAGGCATGGGATGGGATGTCATGTGGGACATGGGGTGGGATGCCATGTGGGAGATATGGTGGAATGCCATGTGGGACATTGGGTGGGATGCGATGTCATGTGGGATATGGTGTGGGATGACATGGGATGCCATGTGGGACTTAGTTTGAGATGCCATTTTTATAATTGGCTGGGTCATATGATGTGGGTGTCAATTTGTATGGCCATGCAAACCATGATGGTATTTACCGTTCTAGTTGTTTTTTTCTGCCCATAAATTCACTCTTTTTCTTTCTGTTTTTAACAAAGTTGTTATTATACACAGTATGATAGGGGACATCGTATGATAGGGGACACCGCACGAAAGGGGACACCGCACGAAGGGGACACCGTACGATAGGGGACATTGTACGATAGGGGACATTGTACGATAGGGGACACCGCACGATAGGGGACACCTTACGATAAGGGACACCTTGCGATAGGGGACACCTTGCGATAGGGGACACCTTGCGATAGGGGACACCTTGGGATAGGGGACACCTTGCGATAGGGGACACCTTGGGATAGGGGACACCTTGCGAGGGGACACCTTGCGGGACACCTTGCGATAGGGGACACCTGCGATAGGGGACACCGCGCGATAGGGGACAGCGCGCGATAGGGGACAGCGCGCGATAGGGGACAGCGCGCGATAGGGGACAGCGCGCGACAGGGGACAGCGGCGACAGGGACAGCGTAGCGACAGGGACAGCGCGACAGGGGACAGCGCGAGACACAGGGGACGGGACAGCAGCGACAGGGGACAGCGCGACAGGGGACAGCGAGACAGGGGGCGACAGGGGACAGCGCGCGACAGGGGACAGCGCGACAGGGGACAGCGCGACAGGGGACAGCGCGACAGGGGACAGCGCGCGACAGGGGACAGCGCGCGACAGGGGACATCGGCGACAGGGGACATCGCGCGACAGGGGACAGCGCGCGCGACAGGGGACACGGCGGGGACAGCGCGACGGGGGACAGCGACGGGGACAGCGACCGCCAGCGACGGGGACAGCGCCCGACGGGGACAGCGACCCCGGGGAGCGACCGACGGGGACAGCGACCGCGGGGGGACAGCGACCGGCGAGAGGGGACAGCGACCGGACGGGGACAGCGACCGACGGGGACGCGCCCGGCGGGGACAGCGACCGACGGGGGGACAGCGGGACAGCGACCAGGGGACAGCGACCCGACAGGGGACAGCGCCCGCGACCGACGGGGACAGCGCCCGACAGGGGACAGCGCCCGACAGGGGACAGCGCCCCCGACAGCGAGACAGCGCCCGACGGGGACAGCGCCCGACGGGGGACAGCGCCCGACGGGGGACAGCGACCGACGGGGGACAGCGACCGACGGGGGACAGCGCCCGACGGGGGACAGCGCCCGACAGGGGACAGCGCCCGACAGGGGACAGCGCGCGACAGGGGACAGCGCCCGACAGGGGACAGCGCCCGACAGGGGACAGCGCCCGACAGGGGACAGCGCCCGACAGGGGACAGCGCCCGACAGGGGACAGCGCCCGACAGAGACAGCGCCCGACGGGGACAGCGCCCGACAGGGCGAGCAGCGACAGCGCCCGGCAGGGGACAGCGCCCGTCAGGGGACAGCGCCGGCGGGGACAGCGCCGGCGGGGACAGCGCCCGGCAGGGGACAGCGCCCGGCAGGGGACAGCGCCGGCGGGGACAGCGGCAGGGGGACAGCGCCGGCAGGGGACAGCCCGGCAGGGGTTGCGCCGCCAGGGGCAGCGCCCGGCAGGGGCAGCGCCGCGGTAGGGGCAGCGCCGGTAGGGGCAGCGCGCGGTAGGGGGCAGCGCCCGGCAGGGGGCAGCGCCCGGAGGGGACAGCGCGCGCGGTAGGGGCAGTGGACGCACGGTAGGGGTCAGCGCAGGGGCAGCGCGGGGGGACAGCGACGGTAGGGGACAGCGCGCGGTAGGGGGCAGCGCACGGTAGGGGACAGCGCACGGTAGGGGACAGCGCACGGTAGGGGACAGCGCACGGTAGGGGACAGCGCACGGTAGGGGACAGCGCACGGTAGGGGACAGGGTACGGTAGGGGGCACGGTATGATAGTGGACACCGTATGATAGTGGACACCGTGTGATAGGGGACACTGTATGATAGGAGACACTGTATGATAGGAGACACCGTAAGATAGGGGACAGCGAGGGGACACCGTATGATAGGGGACATTATATGATAGGGGACACCATATGATAGGGGACACCATATGATAGGGTACCCAAGGGGTGGGGGGTTGCCACCCCAATTACATGTTCTTGCCCTCCCAATTCTCAATAATATATAATTAAAATGTTGATTCCTATCAGGCGTATGGGCCAGGGAGCAAGGAGGAAATTGCTCCTCCGTCCCCCTCCCTCCCATTTGAGAAAATTCAGCAATTTTTGGTCAGCAGCAGTTTTTTTC
The DNA here is from genome assembly GCA_020152595.1 of Chiridota heheva. Lineage (NCBI taxonomy): Eukaryota > Metazoa > Echinodermata > Holothuroidea > Apodida > Chiridotidae > Chiridota > Chiridota heheva. Next base: position 156,447 of record JAIGNY010001069.1, read on the forward strand.
AGGCAGAATGGTGAAAGAATGAAAAATAAACAAGAATACCTCTTTTTAGGCCTTGTTAGAAGTTTAAAAACCAAAAAAAGTTACAAGTTTGGCTAAAATGCCTAAAATTGTCTAATAATCATTCAAATTAAGTTTGGAAATTCCTAAATATGGTTGAAAATTGCCCAAAGTTTCGTTAGAAATTGCCCAAACTTGACAGTAAAAATTTGGATTGAAAATCGTTTAAATTTGGTTTAAGCTTGCCTGACTAAATATGGTAAAAATTGCCTATATTTCTTTAAAAGTCTGCCAACTTTAGTTTACAATTGGCCACATAAATTAGGTTGAAAATGTTCAATAGTTTTGGTAAAACTGCTCAAACTTGGTTAAATTGCCCGAATTTGGATTAAAAATTGCTCAAAAATGACACTGAATCAGCTACTTTGTAAACACCTTTAGATATTTTGCCCACAGAAAATTATCATTGTCTATTAATTCATTTCCACTTCATTTTTTCACTTTTTGTTGAACTGCGGTCATGATGGCGTGCGTGTATGTGCGTGTGGGTGTATGTGTATATGTATGTGTGTGTGTATGTATGTATGTATGTATGTATGTATGTATGTATGTATGTGTATATATATGTATGTATGTATGTATGTATGTATGTATGTATGTAAGGGTGTGTATGTATGTGTGTGACAGCCAGCTCGTAAATGTGATATCTCAAGAATGATACATTGGATTCATGTCATGTGGTATACAGCTAGCCCATGGTCGGTAGATGTGCCCTAATGTTTTGGTGGTGATGTCATGCATATTAATAAATAGACTGGGCTTAATGTAAATATTTTGAAATCTTGAATAGTTTATAACAACCACGTATTTATTTGTTTCATGTTTGGCATAATTATGATGCTAGCTGGTATGTACATGTCCATGATGTGAAAATATTGGATTTCAATAATATGCGTAGTGGCAGGGCTTAATATGATTTTGCCGAAAAGATCTTGTAAACACAGTATCTCAAGAACAATGGAATTCATATTGTATTTAGTACACAGATAGTATTGTTTTTGATGGTGATGTCATACATATTAATGAGTAGGCGGCAGTGGTGTAGCCAGGATTTTCATATGGAGGAAGGGGGAATTGAATTGAACTGACACGATATTTAGTGGCATAGTTGAGGTAATACCAAAGGTGTCACTTCGAGCGCAAGGCACTTATTTGTTTGGCGTGTGGTCAAGGATAAGGGCCCCTGGTGGGGTCCAGGGGTGAAGCCCCTGGAAACTAAAAAAATGTCAAAGAGAGGTACTATGCACCATATACAATATGGACTTGTCAGCGTGGGGTCCAAAGAGCTGGAAATTTAAGAAACTTTCCAAAATAAAATAAAATTTCCTGAAAACAGAGAAAATTGAACAAAAATTTCCTGATAAGCAACAATGTTTATTTGAAAGAAACTTATTTTACCAGAGTGCAATTTTCCCACTTGTAACCCGGAAAGTTTTGGAGTTCTTGTTCCCCTGAGAGGTAACCCATCTACGCCCCTGGCGTACCCACAAACATTACGAACTTATAATGCTATAGCTTTTACCCCACAATTCCCAATAGGGTAATGCGTGTATTGATGTACAACCCCATCCCTGGTAACACAAAAGATTTGGGGGATTTCAGTTAAAGTTGTTGTGGTTACAGTGACATGAAATCTTGGTCTAAAAACCTCATTTTCAAACCTCTAATCTCTCCCTGTACTCTAAGCGGGGCCCTTGCACAATCCTTGTCCCATCTCATTAGCTCATCTCGCTTCACGACTTGTGCCAAACCTCTAATCTCTCCCTGTACTCTAAGCGGGGCCCTTGCACAATCCTAGTCCCATCTCATTAGCTCATCTCACTTCACGACTTGTGCCAAACCTCTAATCTCTCCCTGTACTCTAAGCGGGGCCCTTGCACAACCCCTTGTCCCATCTCATTAGCTCATCTCGCATTCACGACTTGTGCCAAACCTCTAATCTCTCCCTGTACTCTAGCGGGGCCCTTGCACAATCCTAGTCCCATCTCATTAGCTCATCTTGCTTCACGACTTGTGCCAAACCTCTAATCTCTCCCTGTACTCTAAGCGGGGCCCTTGCACAATCCTAGTCCCATCTCATTAGCTCATCTTGCTTCACGACTTGTGCCAAACCTCTAATCTCTCCCTGTACTCTAAAAGCGGGGCCCTTGCACAATCCTAGTCCCATCTCATTAGCTCATCTTGCTTCACGACTTGTGCCAAACCTCTAATCTCTCCCTGTACTCTAAGCGGGGCCCTTGCACAATCCTAGTCCCATCTCATTAGCTCATCTTGCTTCACGACTTGTGCCAAACCTCTAATCTCTCCCTGTACTCTAAGCGGGGCCCTTGCACAATCCTAGTCCCATCTCATTAGCTCATCTCGCTTCACGACTTGTGCCAAACCTCTAATCTCTCCCTGTACTCTAAGCGGGGCCCTTGCACACCCCTAGTCCCATCTCATTAGCTCATCTCGCTTCACGACTTGTGCCAAACCTCTAATCTCTCCCTGTACTCTAAGCGGGGCCCTTGCACAATCCTAGTCCCATCTCATTAGCTCATCTCGCTTCACGACTTGTGCCAAAGTTTCATCAATATTTAGCTGTGACCTTCCAGTTTGGTTACTTGGACCCGTTGTTGGATAGTTTCTAGAGCAACCACTGTTTTAACTTTGATAGCTTTGCCCGCCTAGAGAGGATTGTTGTCCCTAACAATATAACCCTGGCTACGCCACTGTGATAACGGCACTTGCATGGCAATTTTTAGGTATTTTTTTGCCAATCATGTACTGTTTACTAAATTATTAGAAACTGGTTTTTTAAATTGAATAAGACATGGGTATGATTACTTTATATGAACATATTTTGCTTCCCTGTGCATGCACCCAGTTTGCCCAGTAGATTTTATGTAAGAAATACCATATATATATATATATATATATCAATAAATACAAATGACTTTTGGTAATGTGATGTCACACCTAGCCTGTTGCCAGCAGTACAATTTCTCAGAGCTTTAAACATGAATAAGGCTGTGAAATATATTCACCGATTTGCTTCTTTAATTGTCCTCGGTCTTGTGCAATCATATTTGTGCAATCGTATCTCTTTCTGTATTGTATCTCATTAACTGCAATTGATTAGATTCTCTTGTACTTACTTGGTGGTCAAACAAAGCTAATTGTTTGCTCTTTGTTTCTCTCACAAAATTCTCAAAAAGAGCTGATTAGTATTTACTGTATTTTTCCTGTTTATTGATCAGGGTATCCTTGAGGTGCAATATTTGTTGGGAAAGAATTTGTCCTATTCTTAAGTGACAGATTTGAAATGTTCTTATAATATAAAGTTAATGAATAGAGGGATTTCATCACATGACTCTAACTCAACATGACTCCAGTTTGCAGCACAGAGACATTGTTACGTTTCACCCGTCTTTACACAGCTCAGTCACGTCACATGTACAACAAACATACAACATGCTAACTCACCAGTACCAGTTCAGCGAATTTTACTAATCGTAGTTTTTTTTGTTCGCTTTTGATTTACTTCATATTTTACTTAAGTTTTATATATTCACCGGGTATACGAAGAGTAACTTTAATGTTAACGCCAGCTGTTTTTTTGTATACTCAGACAAAGCCTACATTTCTAATATAAAGTGCTTGCTGCAAATCATAGTGTGAACTTAAGGTTGAAAGCCGTCGCGTAGTACAGCAGAAACCCACTCGAACGTCGATCAGGATCAGATAATAATCGAGAAAATATTTGTTTATTCCCCCTCACACATCTATTTGGGCAACCAACAGCACAGCAAGATTCCGGCATGATCATCTCACAAAAATAATCTATAACAATATGCAAACATACGTCAGTCTAATTAAGTGTACAGCAGACGGCAGTGTTCCTGCCCGACAAAATGGGGAATTCAAAGTCATGTGACCATATGACATCAGCTGAAACACCCTTATATAATATTCATACAAAGATATGATTACTGTGTAAAGTCATGAAGAAGTATTTGATCAGAAAGTCCATTGAGTATTTTCATGTGGAATTGTCTTTATGTAAGCAATGCCATTGAATATATTCATAAAAATACAAGGTCTTTGTAATTAAAGCCATTTTGCAAGCTTTAGATTATGAATTGATTTTGGAATGGAGTCAAATCACATGAATAGACATGCTCTTGTCTTATATAAACAAGCAGCTGAATAAATGCATGTGTGAACTCATCTTGTATAAGCAAAGGTTAAAGGCGATAAGAGATTTTGAACTAATTTAAGTTTTGTCTTCAGTATGTTTCTTCAGGTAGTCAATTTAGATAACAGTCTGTTGTAACTTTCCTGACATTTGCAAAATATGAGTGTTAAATATAACAGGTTGTGAGGAGGTGAGTTGAGTCCTTTCCATGAGTTAATGGAGTCAGACTTTTGAACGTTAATTTTATCATTTTTTTTTTTTTGAAGTCCTCTTTAATATAAGATGGATTTGCCTGTTCATAGCTTTGATACATGCCAATCCATAGGCAGGATATGCCTACCAAAAGTGTGGGGGGTGGGGGGCATAGTCAAAAGTGGAGGGGCAAATCACACAGATATGAAAATCATGGCACTAAAGATATAAATTCAGAAAATATTAGGTGGAGGAAAGTTTCCCCTTGCTCCCCCAAGTCCTGCCTATGCTCCAATCTCTCATTTAGAACAGGGAGCTGCCCCCATCTGCCCCTATATTTAAGAATTATTTTTGCATGGAAGCTTAACTTGAACCTTCTGTGTGAAATTGATTTGCATTGAATTAAAAATTTATATCCACTATTAGAGCATAAATACATTTAAAAGCAACATAAATGATTGTTCTGGTTGAGTGGGTTGCAGACACAGTAATAAAGGATGAGGAAAACTGCCCCAAGAAGCTAAGAAGCTTGTACATGATGAAATACATCTTAGCAAAACAGGAATTGAGAAAGTGATAGGAATTGAGAGTGTGACAGAAATTGAGCAAGTGACTGGAATTGAGCAAGTGACAGGAATTGAGCAAGTGACAGGAATTCAGAAAGTGACAGGAATTGAGAAAGCGACAGGAATTGAGAAAGCGATATGAAGTTTTACATTAGTCAGTCAAATCGGTTTGTTCCTTGAGTTAATCATGGAGGTAAAGTAGGACCTCCATGAGTTGATTAATCATGGGTAGGATTCTTCCTCGAGGAACTAAGTGTGGCTTTGTTTGATGATAAAGGGCAAGTACTATTATTGTGACCCTGTATACATACACGTAGCTTGATGACTGTGGTAGAAAGACAAGTAGTAATTGTTGATTGTTGATGGGTTTTGCTGATTGGTTTACTAGCTGATGACATAAAAGAATTGCTGAGAATTGCTGCATACCCCTTGTTTTCATTTGGGCCAGTTTAACCCTGTACGTGCAGTGTTTCATTTGGGCCAGTTTAACCCTGTACGTGCAGTGAAAAATTCTTAAAAGAAAGTGCGTGCTTGAAAGTTACTCAGTTGATTTCGGTTATGACTAAGTATTGATTTCGGTTATGACTAAGCTTTGATTTTGGTCATGCTAAGCGTTGATTTCGCTTATGACTAAGCGTTGATTTCGGTTATGAATAAGCGTTGATCTCGGTTATGACTAAGCGTTGATTTCGTTTATGACTAAGTATTGATTTCGATTATAACTAAGCGTTGATTTTGATTAAACTTAGTGTCTCATGTTTATTGATCATGTTGATTTGTCTTTTATGTTGCAATTTTGTTTAATGTGTATAATGTGTATATGGTGAACTTACGGCAACAACACTTCGAACAGAATACTGTAGTAAAGGATTAAACCATATTTAGATTTCATAGCTACTTCACACGCTTTTGCTTTTTCCCCTCATTTACCACTCTGGGCTTCATTTACCCATTTGCATGTGTTGCGCTAATGTAACATTTTGGTTACTTTGATGATCAAGAAGTCTACCTTGATCAAGAAGTCTACCTTGATCAAGAAGTCTACCTTGATCAAGAAGTCTACCTTGATCAAGAAGTCTACCTAATATAAAGCATGATGGGAATGTCTTTTCTTATTGTATTCAACTTTGATTTAATTTCAGATTAATTGTCGGAAGGAATTACAGAATTCTTGCAATTATTTCAAAGCATACAGACAAGTTAAAAGGTATCTCGGTGAAGCGTTGCAGGACTATTTTTAGTTTATTTTGTTATCCAGCTGAAGATCACTGTTTGTTAGGAAGGACACAGGGGATACGTGAGACAGTTAAAAGAATTAAAATCTTCTTGAGAATTTGAACAGTGAGAATTGTCAGTGATGAAGGCTGACTCAGGGGGAAGACAATAAATTGTAAAAGTATATAATCTTAAAGTTTTAAGGGTCTTTGGAATCATTTTCCTTTATTGTTTTGTTTTTCCAAAATATAAACAAATATTCCAAAACTTCCATTTTACTTAAATTTTAAGACAAATCTGTTATTTCCTGATTTAATTTTAAACTTTTCCCCCATTAACATAAGATAACATAGCACAACATAACACAACATTACACAACATGATATAACAAGATGATGGGCTAAGAAGGGTTTAATTCACCCCATAAAAAGCCCAAACTAACACCACCACTACCATACAAAAAAAAAAAAAAAAACCTACAATATCAAAGATGTCCAGTGTTTAGTAGAACTTTAATTAATATCAATGTTGACCTTGAAATTGTGAACAGATTTGGAGCTAACCACTCACTCAGGCAAACCATAAATCCAAAGCATTAACAACTCTTTGTGAAAAGCTTAAACGCTGAATATCAATCCATGAGAACTCTTTGGCCAACTTCAAACTGTTACCATGTGCCACATGAGGATTAGCTGAAACATACAAGATATTGCAGGAAGTCAAGCACCACAACCAGATAGGATTTTAAAATCTAAATCATTATCGCCACAAACTCATCTCAACTCAAGCGAGGTCAAACCATGAATTATCAACCTAGATTCATAAGAGAAATTTCTTACTTTAATTTAAGTCTAGTGGCTCTTCGCTAGACCTGTTCGAAAATAGACTTGTCCTTCTCATAGAACAATCAAATGGACTCCAAGCCTGAATAGCATACCAAGGTGAGGTCTGACTATATACATTATACAAATTAATAACAACTTCTCCACCAAGAAAACAATTTTTTTGTTATAATCAAACCAGGCATCCTATTTGCCCGCAACTGCTAAAGCACACTGTTTAGAAGGCTTCAGATTGCTAGTAATGACAACACCTAGATCCTTTCTTGTTCAACACAACCAAGATTTTAACAATTCATGCAGTAATCAAAGGCCAAATTGCTCTGACCAAAATGAATAAGTTTGTGGCATTTATCAACATTGAATGACATCTACTACATTTGGGACCAAAATCTAATTTATCCAGATCACTTTGCAACAGTGAAGAATCCCTAGCATCATCAACAATCCTGTAGAGTGTAGCATAATGAGCCAACTGAAACATCAATATCATCAATAATCATACATATCATTAATATTATCAATAATCATCAATATCATTAATATCATCAATATAATTAATATTATCAATAATCATCAATATAATTAATATTATCAATAATCATCAATATCATTAATATCATATAATTAATATCATTAATATCATCAATATAATTGATATCATCAATATCATCAATATCATTAATATTATCAATAATAATATCATCAGTATCATCAGTATCATCAATATCATTAATATCATCAATAATAATATCATCAGTATCATCAGTATCATCAATATCATTAATATCATCAATAATAACATCATCAGTATCATCAATATCATCAATATCATTAATATCATTAATATCATTAATATCATCAAAGTCATCAATATCACCGATGTCATTAATGTCATTGATGATGTCATCAATGTCATCAATATCATCAATATCATCAATATTATCAATATTAATATCATGAATATCATCAGTATCATCAATATCATTAATATCATTAATATCATCAATATCATTAATATCATGAATATCATGAATATCAATGTCATCAATATCATCAATATCATAAATTCATGAATATCATTAATATCATTAATATCAATAATATCATTGATATCATTAATATCATCAATATCATTAATATCATCAATATCTTTAATATCAGTGATGAAGTTATTGAATTTAATGAAGATTAAGAAAAGAATCAAAATACAGAACCCTGAAGAACACCACACTTATTAATATTTCACCATTAACAACTCTTTGTGACCTGTTTCTTCCATGAAGATACTTCACCATTAACAACTCTTTGTGACCTGTTTCTTCCATGGAGTATTTCACCATTAAGAACTCCTGTGACCTGTTTCTTCCATGGAGATATTTCACCATTAACAACTCTTTGTGACCTGTTTCTTCCATGGAGATATTTCACCATTAAGAACTCTTGTGACCTGTTTCTTCCATGGAGATATTTCACCATTAAGAACTCTTGTGACCTGTTTCTTCCATGAAGATACTTCACCATTAACAACTCTTGTGACCTGTTTCTTCCATGGAGATATTTCACCATTAACAACTCTTTGTGACCTGTTTCTTCCATGGAGATATTTCACCATTAACAACTCTTTATGACCTGTTTCTTCCATGAAGATACTTCACCATTAAGAACTCTTAGTGACCTGTTTCTTCCATGGAGATACTTCACCATTAACAACTCTTTGTGACCTGTTTCTTCCATGGAGATACTTCACCATTAACAACTCTTTGTGACCTGTTTTTTCCATGGAGATATTTCACCATTAACAACTCTTTGTGACCTGTTTCTTCCATGGAGATATTTCACCATTAAGAACTCTTGTGACCTGTTTCTTCCATGGAGATATTTCACCATTAAGAAAAGAACTCTTGTGACCTGTTTCTTCCATGGAGATATTTCATCATTAAGAACTCTTGTGACCTGTTTCTTCCATGGAGATATTTCACCATTAACAACTCTTGTGACCTGTTTCTTCCATGGGAATACTTCACCATTAAGAACTCTTGTGACCTGTTTCTTCCATTGAGATATTTCACCATTAACAACTCTTTGTGACCTGTTTCTTCCATGGAGATATTTCACCATTAAGAACTCTTGTGACCTGTTTCTTCCATGGAGATATTTCACCATTAACAACTCTTTGTGACCTGTTTCTTCCATGGAGATACTTCACCATTAACAACTCTTTGTGACCTGTTTCTTCCATGGAGATATTTCACCATTAAGAACTCCTGTGACCTGTTTCTTCCATGGAGATATTTCACCATTAACAACTCTTTGTGACCTGTTTCTTCCATGGAGATATTTCACCATTAAGAACTCTTGTGACCTGTTTCTTCCATGGAGATATTTCACCATTAAGAACTCTTGTGACCTGTTTCTTCCATGAAGATACTTCACCATTAACAACTCTTTGTGACCTGTTTCTTCCATGGAGATATTTCACCATGAACAACTCTTTATGACCTGTTTCTTCCATGAAGATACTTCACCATTAACAACTCTCAGTGACCTGTTTCTTCCATGGAGATACTTCACCATTAACAACTCTTTGTGACCTGTTTTTTTCCATGGAGATATTTCACCATTAACAACTCTTTGTGACCTGTTTCTTCCATGGAGATATTTCACCATTAACAACTCTTTGTGACCTGTTTCTTCCATGGAGATATTTCACCATTAAGAACTCTTGTGACCTGTTTCTTCCATGGAGATATTTCACCATTAAGAACTCTTGTGACCTGTTTCTTCCATGGAGATATTTCACCATTAAGAACTCTTGTGACCTGTTTCTTCCATGGAGATATTTCACCATTAACAACTCTTGTGACCTGTTTCTTCCATGGGGATACTTCACCATTAAGAACTCTTGTGACCTGTTTCTTCCATGGAGATATTTCACCATTAACAACTCTTTGTGACCTGTTTCTTCTTTGGAGATATTTCACCATTAACAACTCTTGTGACCTGTTTCTTCCTTGGAGATATTTCACCATTAACAACTCTTTGTGACCTGTTTCTTCCATGGAGATACTTCATCATTAACAACTCTTTGTGACCTGTTTCTTCCATGGAGATATTTCACCATTAACAACTCTTTGTGACCTGTTTCTTCCTTGGAGATACTTCACCATTAACAATTCTTTGTGACCTGTTAACCATTGCTTATACTTGGGAGTTGTCATCAAAGAAATGAGTATATGTTTATATCTATTAAAAGAACATTGTGATGAATTAGTGTCCCAGCACAGCTCATGGATGCTGGATGGATATTTAAAATAAGAAATCTGAAGATTCGTACATTTGAAGCAAAAAGGGTAAAAAAATGGGGGATTACTTTTTTTTCTTGCAATGTAATTAACCTTGCCAAGTACGGAAATAAGCCACACCCACCATAGCAACATGGTAACTAGGTGGGGCAAACAAACCTGGAATCCGCAATCATATGCATGACCAATGCATTGACATGTTCATGTGGCCTGCTGCAAGCTTTGTTCCATTTATGGCACATTTCCGGGGGTCTTTGAATTTTTAGCAAAAGGAATAAACAAAATTCTGTTTGCTAACAGTTCTGGGTAAGGGGAATCGGATTTACAAAGCTTGTAGTGGACTCGTAGGTGCAATTTTTGTTCACTATCTTGTTGTCACTGAATCTGTTTGTGCAGAAATTGTTTTGTGCAGTATATTGCTAGCTAGCTGTACTGTACCAGTACCACTGCATAGGATTTTTTTCCCCACTTAGTTACACAGATTTTGTTGCTAAGCAAATTTGTGTGGTGATTGGTTGAAAAGATGTCAATCAACCAACTCCAAGAGGTTTATTGGTCTCCCAAGAAATTGAGAACAGTTTAGGCAATGACCCAGAAACACAGTTAACTTTAGATGTAGATATAAACTTTAGATGTAGATGAAAACTTTAGATGTAGATGTAATCTGGTAATACCAATGGATGTTGTATTACCAGACATTTTAAAGACATTGTACATGTACCAAGTCTCAACTGTTTCAGGCTGTTTTCAAGCTAAACTAACTTACACTTGTATTGTTAACTAGTTTTTTTATATATTTTTACTCATACTTTTTACGCTCGGTTGGCGTTCATGTCATCTTGAAGGATTTTTGCCAACTTACCCGATTCAGATTCAGATGTAACCTGGTAATACAAGTGAATATAATCTAGTGATACCAATGGGTGGTATCTGGTCATACTAATGTAGTAAAACTAATGGGTGTTATGTGGTAATACCAGTGGATGTAATCTGGTAATACCAATGGATGTAATCTGGCAATACCAGTGGATATATTCTAGTGATATCAATGGATTTAACCAGGTCATACCAATGGTTGTAATCTGGTAATACCAATGAGTGTAATCTGGTGATACAATATATGTAATCTGGTGATACTAATAGGTGTAATCTGGTGATACCCATGAATGTATTTTGGGGATACCAATGAATAATCTGGGGATACCAATGAATGTAGTCGGTTGAAACCAATAGATCTTATTTTATAATAGATATGGATTTAGTGATACCAATGGATTTAATCAGGTCATACCAATCAATGTGATCTGGTAATACCAATGGGTGTAATCTGATGATACCAATGGATGTAATCTAGTGACACCAATGAATGTAATCAATAATACCATTGGTTTTAGTAATACCAGGGGATTTAATCAGGTCATAATGAATTTAATAAGGTCAGTACCAGTGGATGTAATCTGGTGATACCATTGGATGTAATCTGGTAATGATACCATTGGATGTATTCTGGTAATATTACCATTAGATGTAATATGGTAATACAATTGAATATAATCTAATAATGCCAATATATCTAAGTGGGTTATACCAATGAATGTGATAAGGGTGTAATCTGGTGATGCCAATAGGTGTAATCTGGTGATACCAATGGATGTAATCTGGTAATACCATTGGATGTAATCTGGTAATACAAGGATGCAATCTGGTGATACCAGTGGATATAATCTAGTGATACCAATATATCTAATCAGGTCATACCAGTGAATGTGATGAGGGATGCAATCTGTTAGTACCAATGGATTTAATCTGGTGATACCAGTGAATGTGATGAGAAAGTATTCTTCTGATGCCAGTGGATGTAATCTGGTGATACCAATGGATTAAATCAGAGTCTTACCAGTGTGTGCGATTTCATTCATAGTGGAAGTGTTTTTGGTTTATTTTATACCAAAGATCTGTTAAAGATTTAATATTATTTTTCCTGATGATGCAGACTTCCAGAGAAAAAAGCCAAAAGGATAATTCACTAATTTTCCCTGACATACTTCACTGAGGGTGAAAGTTATGCAACTAATTGTGTTCTGCAACTAAATGTGTTATGCAACTAATTGTGTTTGCAACTAATTGTGTTATGCAACTAATTGTGTTATGCAACTAATTGTGTTATGCAACTAATTGTGTTATGCAATTAATTGTGTCATGCAACTAATTGTGTCATGCAACTAATTGTGTCATGCAACTAATTGTGTTATGCAACTAATCGGGATTAAATTAGAAGATTTTACAAGTTATCCTTACATTGTTGTAAATCTTTGAAGTCCTCTATAATGTGAAGTGCTGCCCTCTGTACTTTGAGGCGCTGCTCTCTGTGATTTAAAGTGCTGCCTTCTGTAATTTGAAGTGCTGCCCTCTGTATTGCATCTCTCATATGTACAATGAACTTGAAGCAGGCTTGATCTACAGTGTGTACAATTTGAGGATGAGCTGGCATTGAAAGGTGTACTAACAGACAATTCATAACCTAATAGTACTCACTTTGTTTTTATGATTCAGAGAATTCTGAGTAAGTTATTTATTTTGGAATTGTTTTTGTTGGTACAGATCTGTTCTTTAGTACTGCATCTATTTTCAGTGAGGTGTTATAATTGTTAAAGAGAGATAGCAAAAGTTGTAATTTTATGGAAAAAAACAAACAGATTTTCGGTTGTAAACTTTAAGGATTTAAAATTGTATTTTTGAGAACTCTCGGCTGGTTCTTGGTTTTTGTTGGTGATATCAGTACATAGCCTTTCTGTTAATATCAGTAAATAGCCTTTGTGTTGATAACAGTACATAGCCTTTGTGTTGATATCAGTACATAGCCGTACTGTTAATATCAGTACATAGTCGTTGTGTTGATATCAGTACATAGCCTTTGTATTGATATGAGTATATAGCCTTTGTGTTGATATCAGTATATAGCCTTTCTGTTGATATCAGTACATAGCCTTTCTGTTGATATCAGTACATAGCCTTTGTGTTGATATCAGTACATAACCTTTGTGTTGATATCAGTTAATAGCCTTTGCGTTGATATCAGTACATAGCCTTTGTGTTAATATCAGTACAAAGCCTTTGTGTTGATATCAGTACATAGCCTTTGTGTTGATATTAGTACATAGCCTTTGTGTTGATATCAGTAAATAGCCTTTCTGTTGATATCAGTACATAGCCTTTCTGTTGATATCAGTACATAGCCGTACTGTTGATATCAGTACATAGCTTTTGCGTTTATATCAGTACATAGCCTCTCTGTTGATATCAGTACATACCCTTTGTGTTGCTATCAGTACATACCCTTTGTGTTGATATCAGTACATAGTCTTTGTGTTGATATCAGTACATAACCTTTGTGTTGATATCAGTAAATAGCCTTTGCGTTGATATCAGTACATAGCCTTTGTGTTGATATCAGTACATAGCCTTTGTGTTGATATCAGTACATAGCCTTTGTGTTGATATCAGTAAATAGCCTTTCTGTTGATATCAGTACATAGCTTTTCTGTTGATATCAGTACATAGCCGTACTGTTGATATCAGTACATAGCTTTTGTGTTTATATCAGTACATAGCCTTTCTGTTGATATCAGTACATAGCCGTACTGTTGATATCAGTACATAGCTTTTGTGTTGATATCAGTACATAGCCTTTATGTTGATATCAGTACATAGCCTTTCTGTTGATATCAGTACATAGCCTTTCTGTTGATATCAGTACATAGCCTTTGTGTTGATATCAGTACATAGCCTTTGTGTTGATATCAGTACATAGCCTTTGTGTTGATATAAGTACATAGCCTTTGTGTTGATATGAGTATATAGCCTTTGTGTTGATATCAGTACATAGCCTTTCTGTTGATATCAGTACATAGCCTTTCTGTAGATATCAGTACATCACCTTTGTGTTGATATCAGTACATAGCCATATCATTGACCAATTTATTTATTTTTGCAATTTAAAGGTTGAATTTGCAAAATCACTTCTTGGAACAACAGTTATATAATTCAAAAGCTGCCAATTATTTTCCCAGTCTGAGAAAGCTATATCTCAGCTTAGTTGGAAAGTACTTGAATGGTTCTACTATATTATCTATAATTTGTTACTTTCTTGGATCTCATTTTTTGGGGTGACACTGATTGTTAAAGTGGCGAAATCGTCATATGGACACAATATTTAGAATTCCATTCAATTTGTTTGATTGGTTGAAATTTCAATTGCTGCAGAATACGTCATCTCTTATTTCAAGGTATATATTTGTTACAAACGCTGTGAAGGTAAACACATGTAATAGCCCAGTTGGTTAGGACAATGGGCTAAGGACTTTTTTCAAATCATCAGTTGTGAGTTCGAGCCCTGGTAGAATCATTTATTTCAGTTTTTGCTGTTATCTTTTTTGTTGTTTATAATTTTCATTTAGTGACTACTAATGTAGTATTATAATACTAATAATCTACTATTGTAGTATTATAATACTAATATTCTACCATTGTAATATTATAATACTAATATTCTACTATTGTAATATTATGAAATTATTATTCTACCATTGTAGTATTATAATACTAATATTCTACTATTGTAGTATTATAATACTAATATTCTACCATTGTAGTATAATGATACTACGAATATTCTACTATTGTAATATTATAATACTAATATTCTACCAGTGTGTATTATAATAATACTAATATTCTACCATTGTAGTATAATGATACGAATATTCTACTATTGTAATATCATAATACTAATATTCTACCATTGTAGTATTATAATACTAGTATTCTACCAATGTAGTATTATAATACTATAATTATACTATTGTAGTATTATAATTATAATATTCTACCATTATATTATTATAATACTAATATTCTACCATTGTAGTATTATAATATTAATATAATACTACTAATCTACCATTGTAGTATTATAATACTAATATTCTACCATTGTAATATTATAGTACCAATATTCTACTATTGTAGTATTATATTACTAATATTCTACCATTGTAGTATGATAATACTAATATTCTACTATTGTAATATTATATTACTAATATTCTACCATCGTAGTATTAAAGTACTAGTATTCTACCAATGTAGTATTATAATACTATAGTTATACTATTGTAGTATTATAATTATAATATTATACCATTATATTATTATAATACTAATATTCTACCATTGTAGTATTTTAATACTAATATAATACTAATAATCTACCATTGTTGTATTATAATACTAATATTCTACCATTGTAATATTATAGTACCAATATTCTACTATTGTAGTATTATAATACTAATATTCTACCAGTGTAGTATTATAATACTAATATTCTACTATTGTAGTATTATAATACAAATATTTTACTATTGTAGTATTATAATATCAATATTCTACCATTGTAGTATTATAATACTAGTATTCTACCATTTCAGTATTATAATACTAATATTCTACCATTGTAGTATTATAAAACCAATATTCTACCATTGTAGTATTATAATACTAACATTCTACTATTGTAGTATAATACTAATATTCTACCATTGTAGTATTATAATACTAATATTCTACTATTGTAGTATTATTTGATTTGATTTGAATAAAAAAAAATCCATTTTCATGCATATATTACAATATTTATAATGAAAACACATAACAATTTATGTGAAAATGGTGGAAGGGCTTAGAAGCCGGAGCTTTTACAAGAAGCCCACCGTAACTTTAATATTTAATCACAAAGGAAATGTATAGAAAAGTGAAATTGTGAAAATAAAAGGAAAAGAGGAACCCCTTCCCCTCCCTCCCCGCTAACAGAAAGAAGCCTAGAGGAAAATGAATCAAGTGGTTGGGTAAAAATAGAGAAGAGGTCAAATATAATCTTAAACTAAATGGAGATGAAAATACATGAAGGTAAAGTAGAGTTAGTCATATTTAGATATAAGTGTCTTTTTTCCCATGCGAAGCATTTATGTAAACCTATGTAATGGCGATTACGTCCGCCTGGCCGTCCGGTCGTCCAGCCGTCCACAGATTTGTCCTGAGATTTCCTCAGAAATGTTAAAGTTTTTAAAGAATTCTTCAGAATTTCCTTATAAAATGTTAAAGTTTTTCAGAGGTACTTAAGATAGGATTAAAGACTAGTTCCTTAAAAAGTCTACAATACATTTGATATTTTCTTAGAGATAACTGTAAAATGATATAATTTTTCAATATTCTTCAGAGATCCTCAAGTCTCTCTTGTAGCACTTAAGATTTGAAATCCTTAAAATTCTTCAAAATATTTGGGTACCAAACAGTTATATCAGGCATGATTTTTTAAACTCCACCTTTATTATTGTGCTCATTCGCATAAAGTTACTACAGTATATGACCTGACCAGACTTTGTTATTTAGCATGCTTAGTCAGGGTGTGTGACAGGATGTGATTGCATATAAACATAGGGAGGAATGCCATGTGTGACATGGATGGGGGCCATGAGGGACATATGATATAATATTTACCATGTTGTATACACCAAGGGCTATATCAGGCATAATTATTTGACTCCACCATTTTTTCTTTTAAAAAACTCATTTGCATATAAGTGATTATATGAACTGACACTTTAATACATAGTATGCTCAATCAGGGACTGTGATAGCTAGGATGAGACCTCTTATGGAGCTTATGGGACGTCATGTGAGACATAGGGTGGGATGACATGTGGGACATGGGGTGGGATACCATATGGGACATGGGGTGGGATGCCATGTGAAACAGGGTGGAATGCCACGTAGGATATGTGGTGGAATACCATGCAGGACATAGGGTGGGATGACATGGGATGGAATGTCATGTGGGACATGGGATGTCATGTGGGACATGGCGTCCCACCCCATTTCAACAAGTCATTTGCATATAAGTTGTTATATGAACTGACACTTTCATACATAGTATGCTCAATCAGTGACTGTGATAGCTAGGATGAAACTTCTTATGGAGCCCATGGGATGTCATGTGGGACATGGGGTGGGATGCCATGTGGGAGATATGGTGGAATGCCATGTGGCACATGGGGTGGGATGCCATGTGGGAGATATGGTGGAATGCCATGTGGGACATGGGATGGAATGTCGTGTGGGACATGGGGTAGGATGCCATGTGGGACATGAGGTGGGATGCCATGTGGGACATGGGTTGGGGTGCCATGTGGGTCATAGGATGGGATGCCCTGTGGGACATATGATAGAATGCCATGTGGGACATGGGATGTCATGTGGGACATGGGGTGGGATGCCATGTGGGAGATATGGTGGAATGCCATGTGGGACATGGGATGGGATGTCGTGTGGGACATGGGGTAGGATGCCATGTGGGACATGGAGTGGGATGCCATGTGGGACATGGAGTGGGATGCCATGTAAGACATGGAGTGGGATGCCATGTGGGACATGGAGTGGGATGTCATGTGGGACATGGAGTGGAATGCCATGTGGGACATAGGATGCCATGGGACTTAAGTGTGAGATGCCATTTTTTTAATTGGGCGGATCATATGATATGGGTGTCAATTTGCATGGGTATGCGAACCACGATTGTATTTACTGTTCTAGTTTAACTTATCAGAAAATAATTTTACAGTTTTTATGTTTTTTTTTATAGAATCGTATATTTGATTCCAGAATTTAATACCATTAGATACAATGGAGCATTTGAAAATGTCAGAATTTATGGGAAGAGAAAATAAATGATGAGAGAACCTGGTGTTGTGGGAATGTATATTATGAGTAAAAGAAAAGTAATCCTTGAAAATATCTGGTAATTAATTGTTGATTAACAAATTTAAAAATGAATACAGCGCATTGGTGTCTGTGGATATTAAAAATATTCAGAAAACATAATCTGGTAAAAAGAGGGGATGTATGTGCTCGAAAACTTGATTGGGTGATAATATGAAGGGTGAGCATTACCCCATACTACATTGCAATAGCTTAAATGAGAAAGAATAAGAGTATTATATAATTTTTTAAGGATCTAACTTGGTACAAACTGTATAATTTTATAGAAAACCCCCAATTATTTTAGAAATAGATTCTTAATATTATTAATATGAGAAGACCCTTTTGATAAAGGGATCGATGTATAAACCTAAAAATGTTGATGGTATCAACACGTTTGATTTGAGAATTATCAATCGATATATCAATATTATTTATATTTTTATGATGGAGATGAAAAACCTTGAAATGAGTTTTGCTGATATTTAAAGATAGCCTATTAACCTTAAACCAATTAGCTATATTTTAAAATTCAGAGTTAATGACTGAAATGACATCAAAATTGTTATGCTTATACAAAATACAAGTATCATCAGCAAAAAAATGTAAAGAGTAAAAGAAGTGAAGAATAGGTAATATCATTTACATATAGCAAAAATAACAAAGGCCCAAGGATTGACCCCTGGGGCACACCACAATTTAATCCTTACTCTACCACGTGGCACAATTATTGCCGTTTTGGGTGCCCCATCTTTGGCTCCGCCTCCCGAGCGCTTTTTCAAAAAAGTGCTGGTAGAGCAACGGTTAAATTATGATAGGATGAATAATAAGTGTTATCAATGGATACAAGCTGATGTTTGTTTGATAAGTAACTAACAAACCAATTGTAGGCTACTCCTCTAATACCATGATGATACAATTTAGCAAAAAAAATGTTATGATTGACAGTGTCGAAAGCTTATGATAAGTCCAAAATTACACCTAATGAGTACTCCCTATTGTTAAAACCATTTATAATATATTGAGTGACATCTAAAGCTGCCATAGCAGTACAACGGCCTTTACGAAAACCAAACTGTCTGTTGCTAAGTGTCCTAGTCTTATCAAGGAAATTAGTAGTATGATTGTAAATAATATGTTCTAGAATTTTAGATAATGATGAAAGTACTGAGATGGGTCTATAGTTAGAAACACATAAACAATCACCACCTTTGAATATCAGAGTTACTTTAGCTTCTTTGGAAGGAAGTGGTACAACACCAGTGGAAATTGATAAATTAAAGATAAACATTAGAGGAGCTGCTAAAGCAAAACCATTATCTTTAGAGAAAATTAACATAAATATTATCAATACCACGAGCAGCTTTTTTCATATTCATAATTAAGTCAATAATTTCTGAGCAGTTAGTTGGTGATAGAAACAAAGATGTTAGGATTGCAGCTGGAGAAAAATACGAAAATTTGAATTACATGTGGGGATTGCACTAGCAAGATTTTTACCTTATATTAACAAAATAATCATTAAATGTGTCAGCCATTACATGTTTATCGCTTATAAAATTGTCATTACATTTAATTTTATCAATAAGAGTTTTGGCTTAAGTACGACCAAAATTTTATTAATGATATTCCAAGTTTTCTTTAGGTTGTTTTTATTGTCATCAAAACATTTTTCAAAATGTATCTTTTTAGCCAATCTGATAATGTTAGTAAGCTTATTTTTATACTGTGTGTACTTGCACTTATTTTTAATAAAGGAATGAGAAAGATATTTCTTATAAAGCTTATTCTTTTTGGAAATAGATCTTACGATACCTTGTGTAATCCATGGAGATTGGAGCTTTTGAGAATTAACCTTAAATTCTTTAACAATACAATGCTTAGATATAATGTGATGAACATTATCAACAAATAAACTATATGCAACATCTGCATCAGTTTCATTAAATAGAGGTCCACAGTCAGAAGAAGAAAGAACAAGTTTGACACTGTAGCGCTTTAGTACTAGTATCTCTCCTATGGTAAGCAAGCTTATTTGTGTTAATAACAGATGAACTAGAACCAAAATCCCTACAACAAAAAATTGGTAAGTGGTCACTTATGTCAGATAATAGAATGCCAGATCTTGAATTAAGAGTAGAATCATTAGAACAAATATTATCAATGAGTGATGATGAGGATGTAATCCTTGTTGGTTTTGATATCAATGGTAAATAAGAATAAGAATACATTAAATCTAGAAAATGTGAAATATGAGGCAAATGGTCTTGCTTCAAAAGATCAATATTGAAATCACAGGTAAGATAGCAAGTTTTCTTTTCATTTAATATGTTTTACAAAATACCAGATACTGTAATTCATCATTGAAAGTAGATATTAGGACATCAAGAGGTTTATAAATGACTCCTAAGATTAAAGTTTTATTATTGAGTTTAACCTCAACAAACATAGATTCAAATAAAAGAGGGTTTGACAAAAGATCATTTCTAATTGCAAATGGTATTAATGTATTAATATAAAATCCAACTCCCCCACCTTGTTTATCACCCCTGTCCCTGTGAATGAAGGTATAATTTGGAATTTGAATTGAGCAAATATTTAAATCAGTATGAAGCCAGGTTTCTGTAATAGCTAAGGCAGTAAAATTACATGAAGAAATCAAAAATTCATTTATGGCATCAAAATTCTTTAATAAACTACAACTATTTATATGTAGCATAGAAAAAGAACTTGGTGATTTATCAAAGAATCTTTCAAATCACTTACATCTGAATATGCAAGTGGTGAAGAGTTCATGAAGTCCATAGAGTCCTCATGAAAAAGTACATAGTAGTCAACTTTAGTGGTTATAAGTTTGTAAGATCACTCACACCGGCGATCCTCCGCTTTGTTTCGGTGCCCTCTGATGATTTAATTAATCCAAAGATCTGACCATCAATGGACCATACTGTGGGAACACGGGGATGATCTGATACCTTTTTCAGTAGTGCTTGGTTTCTGGTGGTGAAGTCTTTTTGAATTACGATACCCATGGATTTAAGTTTCTGTCTTGTTCTCAATAGTTGAGTCTTCACTGTATGATTTGTAAACTTTGTTATTATAGCTTTGCACCCCTTTGAGTTTGGTTTGCCAATTCGGTGACTTCTGTCGATGTCTGTTTCTTTCACATACACCCCCAATTTGTCATGGGCCAGATTCTTGATAAAGAGATCCGTGTTTCCCCCTGTATTTTCTGGGATGCCAAAAACATGTACACAATTGCGTCGTGAATATTCTATGATGTTAAACTCGCATTTCATTATAATTTTAATATTCTACCATTGTAGTATTATAATACTAATATTCTACTATCGTAGTATTATAATACAATTATTCTACCATTGCAGTATTACAATACTAATATTCTACCATTGTAGTTTTATAATACTAATATTCTACCATTGTAGTATTATAATACTAATATTCTACCATTGTAGTATTACAATACTAATATTCTACCATTGTAGTGTTATAATACTAATATTCTATCATTGTAGTAATATTATAATACTAATATTTTACCATTGTAGTGTTATAATACTAATATTCTATCATTGTAGTATTATAATACCAATATTCTACCATTGTAGTATTATAATACTAATATTCTACCATTGTAGTATTATGATACTAATATTCTGCCATTGTAGTATTATAATGCTAATATTCTACCATTGTAGTATTATATACTAATATTCTACCATTGTAGTATTATAATACTAATATTCTACTTGTAGTATTATATACAATTATTCTAATTGCAGTATTACAATACTAATATTCTACCATTGTAGTTTTATAATACTAATATTCTACCATTGTAGTATTATAATACTAATATTCTACCATTGTAGTATTACAATACTAATATTCTACCATTGTAGTGTTATAATACTAATATTCTATCATTGTAGTATTATAATACTAATATTCTACCATTGTAGTGTTATAATACTAATATTCTATCATTGTAGTATTATAATACCAATATTCTACCATTGTAGTATTATAATACTAATATTCTATCATTGTAGTATTATAATACTAATATTCTACCATTGTAGTGTTATAATACTAATATTCTATCATTGTAGTATTATAATACCAATATTCTACCATTGTAGTATTATAATACTAATATTCTACCATTGTAGTATTATGATACTAATATTCTGCCATTGTAGTATTATAATACTAATATTCTGCCATTGTAGTATTATAATACTAATATTCTGCCATTGTAGTATTATAATACTAATATTCTGCCATTGTAGTATTATAATGCTAATATTCTACTATTGTAGTATTTATATTACTAGTATTCTACCATTGTATTACTATAATACTAATATTTTACCATTGTAGTGTAATACTAATATTCTACCATTGTAGTATTATAATACTAATATTATACCATTGTAGTATTATAATACTAATCATCTACTATTCATAGTATTATAATACTAATATTATATTATTGTAGTATTATAATACTATTATCCTACCATTGTAGTATTATAATACTAATATTGTAGTATTATAATACTAATATTCTACCATTGTAGTATTATAATACTACTATTCTACCATTGTAAAATTATAATGCTAATATTCTACCATTGTAGTATTATGATATTGATATTCTACCATTGCAGTACTATATTACTAATATTCTACCATTGTAGTATTATAATACTAATATTCTACCATTGTAGTATTATAATACTAATATTCTACCATTGTAGTGTTATAATACTAATATTCTATCATTGTAGTATTATAATACTAATATTCTACCATTTTGGTATTATAATACCAATATTCTACCATTGTAGTATTATAATACTACTATTCTACCATTGT
This sequence comes from Chiridota heheva, assembly GCA_020152595.1. Lineage (NCBI taxonomy): Eukaryota > Metazoa > Echinodermata > Holothuroidea > Apodida > Chiridotidae > Chiridota > Chiridota heheva. The sequence continues at coordinate 179,515 of JAIGNY010001069.1, forward strand.
AGCAATATAATACTACTATTCTACCATCATAGTATGATAATACTAATATTCTACCATTGTACTAATATAAAACTAATATTCTACCATTGTAGTATTATAATACTACTATTCTACCATTGTAGAATTATAATACTAATATTCTACCATTGTAGTATTATACTACTGATATTCTACCATTGTAGTATTATAATACTAATATTCTACCATTGTACTATTATAATACTAATATTCTACCATTGTAGTATTATAATACTAAAAATCTAACATTGTAGTTGTATAATACTAATATTCTACCATTGTAGTAATATAATACTAATATTCTACCATTGTAGTATTATAATACTAATATTTTACTTTGGTTTTTCATTCTGACAAATGCTTTGAAAAACCCCCAAGTTTCTCATCACAGTAACATAATGCAATGTGCATGAAACTCGACACAAACAGTGTGTCACTGTCTTAGCACATGGATCTTGCATTCACAACCGTTCCCATCTTGTTGTCATTACACAATTGTACTGAGACGAGGCTCCCTCTTTAAGTTTCTCTAAAGCTTTTATAAGTTGAAAATGATCTGTACTGAAGTAATTATTAACTGTAAATAAAAAGTGGATTATTAATTTATTTTATGTATGTACTGTGAGAAATGTTCTAGTAGGATTACCAGGGAGTGGGGATTCAACCCGTGATTGGAGGTATATGGCTAATATGTATAATACAAAAAATGCCAGACCCCTGTGACTACTCCTCTTCAAGTAATTGTAGTAAACGGTGTAAATCCATTAAGAAAAAAAAAGGGAGGGGGACGGGGGTTAATTTGTAAGATTTGTCCATTAAGGTGGCACCAAAGGTGTCTCTGCGAGCGCGCAGTGGTCGCTTTTTGGCATGGGGTCCTGGGGCTTAAGAGCTCCAGGTGGGGTCCAGGGGGCGCAGCTCCCCGAAGCTCTCGTAAAATTGACATTTCAAGGAAAAAAAAGTATGTTACAACACATAGGAAGAAGGTATATTATATAAGTCAAAATTCATGTCAAAGAGAGCTATAATACCCTATATACAAATCACAAAATCATGAAAATGCATGTGGTATATCGTCACTCTTTGAAAAATATGTGTAGTCTAAAAGAAAAATGTTTGACAAGCTTCCAATAATTTACTATGAACACGTGTAAATTTTGTCACACTCTTAAAACGAACCTGTTCTGTATTACTCCCTTCTCCCCCTCTATCTCTCGGTGTCTTAGTTCATGTATTAAATGCATTATCACACAAAGTAATAATATATTACTAATAGATTATTTTCCTTTTTCAAACTTTTTTCTGAAGAATGCCCTTTTTCTGAGAAAGTGCCCTTTTGACAAGTTAACAGCTCCTATGACTCACAATATTTTACCTAAAACTTTGAATGATTGTATACTTGCTTATCAGTTTTCAGAGTTTTTTTTGGATGAGATCAAGCAAATTCATCATGAAGTTGTGAACACCTCAAGATCTGAGCTCTTCACGTTGTCTTCTGATTGCACCTCATCTCGTTTTTCTGACTTTACTTCAGTTTTTGAGGAATCTGTAAGGAAACTTATTATGGAATCGCCCTCTTCATGTTGTAAACTTGACCCATACTGTCATGTTTACTCAAACACTGCATTGATGTTATTTTGCCGATCATAACAAAAATTGTTAATCTTTCACTAGCAAATGGACACTTCCCTGACTCACTTAAGTGTGCGCACATTAGGCCCCTCATTAAGAAGCCAACTTTTGATTGCAATAATTTGAAAAACTATTGTCCGGTGGCTAATCTTAAGTTCCTGGCAAAAACTGTTGAGCGTTCATGTGCAGCACAGACACATAACTATCTTCAAAACAATGAATTATTTGGAAAGATGCAAAGTGCTTACACAACATAACTATCTTCAAAACAATGAATTATTTGGAAAGATGCAAAGTGCTTACACAACTCACCACATCACTGAAACATTCTGCTTCATGTATATAATGATCTGCTTCTTGCCATGGATAAGGGTGAGGAAGTCGTTTTGATATTGCTTGACTACTCTGCGGCATTCGATACTATCAATCATAACCTATTCTTTGAACGTCGATAGATATGGTATTTCCAGCACAACATTAAGCTGGTTCAAAACTATCTTCATGAACAGATCTGAAGTTGTTACAATAAATGGAAAAGAATCTAATGTTCATGCCCACAAGGAAGGAGTACCACGGGGTTCTGTGATCAGTCCAATGGCATTCACAATGTACACTTCTCCTTGAGAAATCTAATGTTCATGTCCCCAAAGAAGGAGTACCACAGGGTTCTGTGATCAGTCCAATGGCATTCACAATGTACACTTCTCCTTGAGAAATCTAAGGTTCATGCCCACAAGGAAGAAGTACCACAGGGTTCTGTGATCAGTCCAATGGCATTCACAATGTACACTTCTCCTTTAGAAGACATCAAGTTTCACGGTGTCAGCAGCATGATATATGCTGACGATACCCAAATTTATGTGTTTCAAGTCAAGAGTGGAAGAGCATGATTCTATACTCCCAAAATTGAAAGCTTGCATAAGAGACATCAGGTCATGGTCTTAACCGCTAATAATATGAAGTTAAATGATGACAAGACTGAAATAATTCACATAACTTCACGCTTCAGATATGTCATTTCAATTCCACCACTCCATATTGGTAACATTTGTGTTGAGCCCGTAATAAGTGCTAGGAATCTGGGCTTAACGTTTGATCAAAAGTTGAATATGAACTAACTTGTTAATAACATCTGCCGGGCAGCTTCTCATGCTCTTACACAAGATTGGAAAAATCCGTAACTACCTGGATCAACAAGCAATGAAATGCTTGTACATGCATTTGTGTCCTCACGCTTGGAATAGCTTTCATACAAAACTCTGCTGCAAGACTGGTCATACGTTGTAAACCATTCACTCATGCAACTCTAATCCTTCACAACTTACACTGGCTCCCTGTTAAATCGTGCATCAACTTTAAAGTTCTTCTGTTAAAATTCAAATGTGTCCACAACCTTGCTCCCACTAACTTACAGGATCTTATCCACATGTACACTCCGACTCGCCGTCTACGCTCCAGTCGCCGTCTACGCTCCAGTCCTAAGTTATCGCTCATACCTCCTTCTGTTTCTACAAAGTCATATGGTCATCGTTTGTTTCAATCTTCAGCTGCTTTTCTCTGGAACAATCTACCAACACATATCAAAGAGGCTCAAACTGTAACTAACTTTAAATCATTGGTAAAAACACATCTTTTCTCACTTCTATAAGTTGTTTCCCTATTTTCCCCCTTTTCTTAAATTGTATTTGTTTTTTCAGCGCAATGAGACTTTGGTGTGTGTGGCACTTTATAATAACTGTATATTATTATTATTATTATTATGATAATGATGACAACGACGAGGACGGCGAGGACGACGACGAGAACGACGACGACGAGGATGATTATTATTATTGAAATCTGAAAAGATAATAAGCACTTGGAATTTCAAAGCTTGTTGAAGTACTGGAACAGTTCTGACCATTTGATGAACATATATTTCCTACTCTACTGGGAAAAAATCCTGATGTAGAACGTCGCGTTCCTATTTTCATTTTTCCGAGGTACAGGAACGAAGTGCCCTTTTATACGGAAAAACAACCCCCTCTCAGAGTCCTGTCTATGGACCTGCATAAAATAAATCTTTTGTCCATCTCACTTGCTGAGTCAGGTTGCAACTTGGGGTTGGGGGAGTGGTTGGGGGAGTGGTTGGGGTGGGAGATCGTGTTCCGAGCCTGCTTCATATGCTTCTAAATATACCTTTAAAAATGTAATTTATTACTTAATTTTAAAGTACCTTCGGCTCAAATTGTGTGTGTGTGTATTGGATGTGTGGGCAAAGGGATGATAGTATGGATCATCCCCTTGTCAACAAGTGTGGTTGGGGGATGGGGGCACATACCCCTGGATTTAAACCCATTGTAGTATATGATTTAAGGTCCAGTCATACATCACAACTTTGAATTCAAAATTGCACTTTGATCCCTGAAAATGGCAAATCTGTGATTTTTGATGAACATTCATGGTTTGAATTGATTGTAAAGCAATTCACTTGCATCAAAGAGCTTCTTTGCTTGCATCTTTCGTACCTCTAATGTTAGGTTGAACAACGTATGAATATTGATAATAAATCATGTCGGAAATAAGTGAAACTTAATACTTTTTGTTGCTTCAATAAGCCAGACTATGAATTATTGATCTGTGTGATATACAAGGAAGTTTTGAGTGGAAATTTGATCTCTGGCCTTGAAAATGATGGCAAAAATGAGGTATCATACAAACAGAATCCTCATTTCTCGTATTATCTCATATCTATATTATATACAGAAATAGCTATCTTGTATTATTATATCATATACAGAAATAACTATCTTGTATCATTATATCATATACAGAAATAAGTATCTTGTATCATTATATCATATACAGAAATAACTATCTTGTATCATCGCAATATTACTTAGGATATTTCTTGTAATACTGTCTCATGTTTTGAGTGAATCACACATGTTACTGTTCATCTGTAACAACTGGGTTTGTGCATGCTCAGTGCTATGAAATATACGGGTGGGGCTGTACTGAGCAATAAGTCTGGATCCAAAGGGTTGTCTTATGTGACTCACTGAGCAACAAGTAATTGAACCACAATGGTGTCCTATGAAGGGATAAGGAACACAGGTTTCAGTAAAAGGAAAATTAAGGCTGCCATTTATGGGCATAGCAGTAAATCAGTTCTTCGTTATAGTCACAGGACAGTTCTTGAGCAGTTGCAGTCGTGTGCAGACCTTCAGCAGTCAATTGGCTTTTTTTTGTTAACCTTAAAATTTGAATATCTCCTGGTAGGAATAACATATCAACATGATTTTTGTACTAAATTGTTCTCTTATAAAGAGTTAGGAAAAAACATGGGAATATTCCTTTAACATCTAAAGGACTACTTCACTGTGGTCAAGCAAGTTCATTTTATGCAAAGGACTACTTCACTGTGGTCAAGCAAGTTCATTTTATACAAAGATTTAAAAAGAAGCAAAATGGTGAAGGAACTACTTAAACATCTTATATCTCAAATAAGATGAGCTTGTTTGGCCACTGACCATCAGTTGACCATCAGTTGATATCTCATATAAGATGAGCTTGTTTGACCACTGACCATCAGTTGATTATAAGATGAGCTTGTTTGACCACTGACCATCAGTTGATATCTCATTTAAGATGAGCTTGTTTGACCGCTGACCATCAGTTGATTATAAGATGAGCTTGTTTGACCACTGACCATCAGTTGATATCTCAAATAAGATGAGCTTGTTTGACCACTGACCATCAGTTGATATCTCAAATAAGATGAATTTGTTTGACCACTGACCATCAGTTGATTATAAGATGAGCTTGTTCAACCACTGACCATCAGTTGATATCTCAAATAAGATGTGTTTGTTTGACCACTGACCATCAGTTGATTATAAGATGATCTTGTTTGACCACTGACCATCAGTTGATATCTCAAATAAGATGAGCTTGTTTGACCACTGACAATCAGTTGGTATCTCAAATATGATGAGCTTGTTTGACCACTGACCATCAGTTGATATCTTAAATAAGATGAGCTTGTTTGACCACTGACCATCAGTTAACATCTCATATAAGATGAGCTTGTTTGACCATCAGTTGATTATAAGATGAGCTTGTTTGACCACTGACCATCAGTTGATTTCTCAAATAAGATGAGCTTGTTTGACCACTGACCATCAGTTGATATCTCAAATAAGATGTGTTTGTTTGACCACTGACCATCAGTTGATTATAAGATGATCTTGTTTGACCACTGACCACTGGATATCTCAAATAAGATGAGCTTGTTTGACCACTGACAATCAGTTGGTATCTCAAATATGATGAGCTTGTTTGACCACTGACCATCAGTTGATATCTTAAATAAGATGAGCTTGTTTGACCACTGACCATCAGTTAACATCTCATATAAGATGAGCTTGTTTGACCATTAGTTGATTATAAGATGAGCTTGTTTGACCACTGACCATCAGTTGATTTCTCAAATAAGATGAGCTTGTTTGACCACTGACCATCAGTTGATTATAAAATGAGCTTGTTCAACCACTGACCATCAGTTGATATCTCAAATAAGATGTGTTTGTTTGACCACTGACCATCAGTTGATTATAAGATGATCTTGTTTGACCACTGACCATCAGTTGATATCTCAAATAAGATAAGCTTGTTTGACCACTGACAATCAGTTGATATCTCAAATAAGATGAGCTTGTTTGACCACTGACCATCAGTTGATATCTCAAATAAGATGAGCTTGCTTGACCACTGACCATCAGTTGATATCTCAAATAAGATGTGTTTGTTTGACTACTGACCATCAGTTGATTATAAGATGATCTTGTTTAACCACTGACCATCAGTGGATATTTAAATAAGATGAGCTTGTTTGACCACTGACAATCAGCTGGTATCTCAAATATGATGAGCTTGTTTGACCACTGACAATCAGTTGATATCTCAAATAAGATGAGCTTGTTTGACCACTGACCATCAGTTGATATCTCAAATAAGATGTGTTTGTTTGACTACTGACCATCAGTTGATTATAAGATGATCTTGTTTAACCACTGACCATCAGTGGATATTTAAATAAGATGAGCTTGTTTGACCACTGACAATCAGCTGGTATCTCAAATATGATGAGCTTGTTTGACCACTGACCATCAGTTGATATCTCAAATAAGATGAGCTTGTTTGACCACTGACCATCAGTTAACATCTCATATAAGATGAGCTTGTTTGACCATTAGTTGATTATAAGATGAGCTTGTTTGACCACTGACCATCAGTTGATATCTCAAGTAAGATGAGCTTGTTTGACCACTGACCATCAGTTGATTATAAGATGAGCTTGTTTGACCATTGACCATCAGTTGTTTATAAGATGAGCTTGTTTGACCACTGACCATCAGTTGATTTCTCAAATAAGATGAGCTTGTTTGACCACTGACCATCAGTTGATATCTCAAATAAGATGAGCTTGTTTGACCATTAGTTGATTATAAGATGAGCTTGTTTGACCACTGACCATCACTTAATTTCTCAAATAAGATGAGCTTGTTTGACCACTGACCATCAGTTGATATCTCATTTAAGATGAGCTTGTTTGACCCCTGACCATCAGTTGATTTCTCAAATAAGATGAGCTTGTTTGACCACTGACCATCAGTTGATATCTCAAGTAAGATGAGCTTGTTTGACCACTGACCATCACTTGATTATAAGATGAGCTTGTTTGACCACTGACCATCAGTTGATTATAAGATGAGCTTGTTTGACCACTGACCATCAGTTGATTTCTCAAATAAGATGAGCTTGTTTGACCACTGACCATCAGTTGATATCTAAAATAAGATGAGCTTGTTTGACCACTGACCATCAGTTGATATCTCAAATAAGATGAGCTTGTTTGACCACTGACCATCACTTATTTTCTCAAATAAGATGAGCTTGTTTGACCACTGACCATCAGTTGATATCTCAAATAAGATGAGCTTGTTTGACCCCTGACCATCAGTTGATTTCTTAAGTAAGATGAGCTTGTTTGACCACTGACCATCAGTTGATGATAAGATGAGCTTGTTTGACCACTGACCATCAGTTGATGATAAAATGAGCTTGTTTGACCACTGACCATCAGTTGATTATAAGATGAGCTTGTTTGACCACTGACCATCACTTGATTTCTCAAATAAGATGAGCTTGTTTGACCACTGGCCATCAGTTGATATCTCAAATAAGATGAGCTTGTTTGACCATTAGTTGATTATAAGATGAGCTTGTTTGACCACTGACCATCACTTAATTTCTCAAATAAGATGAGCTTGTTTGACCACTGACCATCAGTTGATATCTCAAATAAGATGTGTTTGTTTGACCACTGACCATCAGTTGATTATAAGATGATCTTGTTTGACCACTGACCATCAGTTGATATCTCAAATAAGATGAGCTTGTTTGACCACTGACAATCAGTTGGTATCTCAAATAAGATGAGCTTGTTTGACCCCTGACCATCAGTTGATTTCTCAAGTAAGATGAGCTTGTTTGACCACTGACCATCAGTTGATTATGAAATGAGCTTGTTTGACCACTGACCATCAGTTGATTATAAGATGAGCTTGTTTGACCACTGACCATCAGTTGATTTCTCAAATAAGATGAGCTTGTTTGACCACTGACCATCAGTTGATATCTCAAATAAGATGAGCTTGTTTGACCATTAGTTGATTATAAGATGAGCTTGTTTGACCACTGACCATCACTTAATTTCTCAAATAAGATGAGCTTGTTTGACCACTGACCATCAGTTGATATCTCAAATAAGATGAGCTTGTTTGACCACTGACCATCAGTTGATTATAAGATGAGCTTGTTTGACCACTGACCATCAGTTGATATCTCAAATAAGATGAGCTTGTTTGACCACTGACCATCAGTTGATTATAAGATGAGCTTGTTTGACCACTGACCATCAGTTGATTATGAAATGAGCTTGTTTGACCACTGACCATCAGTTGATTATAAGATGAGCTTGTTTGACCACTGACCATCAGTTGATTATAAAATGAGCTTGTTTGACCACTGATTGTCAGTCGATTATAAGATGAGCTTGTTTAACCACTGACCATCAGTTGATTAAAAGACCACTGACCATCAGTTGATTATAAGATGAGCTTGTTTAACCACTGACCATCAGTTTATATCTCAAATAAAATGAGCATGTTTGACCACTGACCATCAGTTGATATTTCAAATAAGATGAGTTTGTTTGACCACTGACTATCAGTTGATATCTAATATAAGATGAGCTTGTTTGACCACTGACCATCAGTTAATATTTCATATAAGATGAGCTTGTTTGACCACTGACCATCAGTTGATATCTCAGATACAATGAGCTTCTTTGACCATCAGTTGATTATAAGATGAACTTGTTTGACCATTGACCATTAGTTGATATCTCATTTAAGATGAGCTTGTTTGACCACTGACCATCAGTTGATATCTCATATAAGATGAGCTTGTTTGACCACTGACCATCAGTTGATATCTCAAATACGATGAGCTTGTTTGACCATCAGTTGATTATAAGATGAGCTTGTTTGACCACTGACTATCAGTTGATATCTTAAATACGATGAGCTTGTTTGACCATCAGTTGATTATAAGATGAGCTTGTTTGACCATTGACCATCAGTTGATATCTCAAATAAGATGAGCTTGTTTGACCTTTGCTTGATTATAAGATGAGCTTGTTTGACCACTGACCATCAGTTGATATCTGAAATAAGATGATCTTGTTTGACCATTAGTTGATTATAAGATGAGCTTGTTTGACCACTGACCATCAGTTGATATCTCATTTAAGATGAGCTTGTTTGACCACTGACCATCAGTTGATATTTTATATAAGATGGGCTTGTTTGACCACTGACCATCAGTTGATATCTCATATAAGATGAGCTTGTTTGACTGACAAAAATCATGCTGATATGTTATTCCTACCAGGAGATATTCAAATTTTAAGGTTAACAAAAAACGCCAATAAAGGAATAGGAAACCGCTCAGTATGACATCACAGCAACACATTCTTCCACAAATTGTATGTATTTCATTCAAATCTGTCATCCTTTTTTGTTAGTAAAACCTGCAAGAAAATAGATCGATGAAAGTGAGGTATTTATATACATTGCCAAATATACCCTACTTTAATAACTTTTGGAAAATTGTTTTTTGTCATACAGAACAACCAATAAACATTCAAAGAAATGTATAAACATTTGCAATGGAATTGTCTCTATGACATCATCAAACACGAATTCATCATACTGTACAAAAACTTTAAAATGCAATTGGGAAATCTGTAAAGATCCCCTTTCTTTTCACCTTAATTTTTTCTCCAAATTTACCCTATTTCCCCCTTTTTATCCCTCAATACCCCATCTCCTCTCTACCCTAACTCTTACACCTTGATTTTTTAACACCTCTTGTCACATTTGACTCTGACTGTCGCGCTCATAAACATTTACAAACCAAACCAATCTTTAAAAATCCATATCTCCTGAACGGAATATGACATCAACCTGATTTTTGTACCAAATTGGCTCTAGAAGTGGCGCTCTTTCAAATAGAATTTGACAAAAAACCATAGGAATATTCCCTTAACCCTTACTCTACCAGGGCTTTAGAAGAAACGACCCCAATTTTCGTATCTTTTTTTTCACATGCATTTTTGACAACTTTCCTTTTATTTTCATTTGTTACAAGTTTGGTTGGAATAGATGCTAAGATATTTATCTTTTGAGTAATTAAAACCAATTTAGGAAATATTGGACAAAATTATGCAAATCAAGCAATTTTTGGCTAAATTTGGTCAACAAATGGTCAATCTTTGCAGAAGTATAACTTCTTGTCAGTATTGAAAACAGAGATTTGTGTTACATAATTAGATATTTTTTGAAATTTCCTTTCCGATGATACTAATCTATAATTTTTAGAAAGAAAGGGAAGATGAAAACACATAAAAAATGATAAAAGTCAAACGACCCCTGAAAGCTGCAGCAGAAAAATAATTACGCAGTGGTCACGGTGAGACTCGAACCCGGAGCGCTTCCATGCTAGCCGCGTACATTCCCTCTGCACCACGTAGTTGTTCAAATTGGAGAGGTGTGATATTTTTTATAGGACAGGTTCTAAATAGAGGGGGTATGCCTTTATTTTTATATCAAATGTAAGGAAATTTTAAGCGCTTTTGAATGACGGTTCAACAAAGCATGTGTGATGTACGGTTTGGGTACACGATTTTTGAAGAAAAAAAACGAGTCAAAAATGACAGAAGTTCATAAAATTTTGAGAAATTTCTCCAGAACAAAAGATTGCATGTAGGGATTATAAAAATTATACCAGAAAAGAATACTATCATGTCTTAGGAATTGAGTGTTTGATTTTGAAGCAAAAATGTGATCTTGAAGTTATTGTAAGATTTAAAAAAAAATATTAAAAAAAATTGTAAATTGTTTAGCGATTTTTGAGTTATACCCTTTTTTTATGTACTTTTTTCAAAAATTATGTAATATGACCTCTATGAAAAAGTTTCATTTTGTAAAAGAAATATGCGAGTACTTTAAAATGATACCAAGATTACTCCTATAGGACTGTGGTAAAGTCCCGATTTTATTTTTAGAAAAAAGGTAGTTTGAAAACGGCGATAGTATCGCCACGTGGTAGAGTAAGGGTTAAGTCACAGCTCACATATAACAATATTTTGTTGCTTGAAAACAAAAGATTTTTTACATATGCAGATTTGAAGGTCTAAGGATGTCTATAGCCATGTACGCATGCAGATTTGAAGGTCTAAGTATGTCTATAGCCATGTACGCATGCAGATTTGAAGGTCTAAGGATGTCTATAGCCATGTACTCATGCAGATTTGAAGGTCTAAGTATGTCTATATCCGTGTACTCATGCAGATTTGAAGGTCTAAGTATGTCTACAGCCGTGTACGCATGCAGATTTGAAGGTCTAAGGATGTCTATAGCCATGTACGCATGCAGATTTGAAGGTCTAAGTATGTCTATATCCGTGTACTCATGCAGATTTGAAGGTCTAAGGATTGTCTATAGCCGTGTACTCATGCAGATTTGAAGGTCTAAGGATGTCTATAGCCGTGTACGCATGCAGATTTGAAGGTCTAAGTATGTCTATAGCCATGTACGCATGCAGATTTGAAGGTCTAAGTATGTCTACAGCCATGTACGTATACAGATTTGAAGGTCTAAGGATGTCTATAGCCGTGTAGGCATGCAGATTTGAAGGTCTAAGTATGTCTATATCCGTGTACTCATGCAGATTTGAAGGTCTAAGGATGTCTATAGCCGTGTACTCATGCAGATTTGAAGGTCTAAGGATGTCTATAGCCGTGTACGCATGCAGATTTGAAGGTCTAAGTATGTCTATAGCCATGTACGCATGCAGATTTGAAGGTCTAAGTATGTCTACAGCCATGTACGTATGCAGATTTGAAGGTCTAAGGATGTCTATAGCCATGTACGCATGCAGATTTGAAGGTCTAAGTATGTCTACAGCCGTGTAGGCATGCAGATTTGAAGGTCTAAGGATGTGTATAGCCGTGTACTCATGCAGATTTGAAGGTCTAAGGATGTCCACAGTCGTGTAGGCATGCAGATTTGAAGGTCTAAGGATGTCTATAGCCATGTGCGTATGCAGATTTGAAGGTCTAAGTATGTCTACAGCCGTGTAGGCATGCAGATTTGAAGGTCTAAGGACGTGTATAGCCGTGTACTCATGCAAATTTGAAGGTCTAAGGATGTCCACAGTCGTGTAGGCATGCAGATTTGAAGGTCTAAGGATGTCTATAGCCATGTGCGTATGCAGATTTGAAGGTCTAAGGATGTCCACAGTCCTGTAGGCATGCAGATTTGAAGGTCTAAGGATGTCCACAGTTGTGTAGGCATGCAGATTTGAAGGTCTAAGGATGTCTATAGCCGTGTACGCATGCAGATTTGAAGGTCCAAGGATGTCTATAGCCATGTACTCATGCAGATTTGAAGGTCTAAGGATGTCTATAGCCATGTACTCATGCAGATTTGAAGGTCTAAGGATGTCTATAGCTGTTTGCTCATGCAGATTTGAAGGTCTAAGGATGTCTATAGCCGTACGCATGCAGATTTGAAGGTCTAAGGATGTCTATAGCCGTGTACTCATGCAGATTTGAAGGTCTAAGTATGTCTATAGCCGTACTCATGCAGATTTGAAGGTCTAAGGATGTCTATAGCCGTGTACTCATGCAGATTTGAAGGTCTAAGGATGTCTATAGCCGTGTACGCATGCAGATTTGAAGGTCTAAGTATGTCTATAGCCATGTACGCATGCAGATTTGAAGGTCTAAGTATGTCTACAGCCATGTACGTATGCAGATTTGAAGGTCTAAGGATGTCTATAGCCATGTACGCATGCAGATTTGAAGGTCTAAGTATGTCTACAGCCGTGTAGGCATGCAGATTTGAAGGTCTAAGGATGTGTATAGCCGTGTACTCATGCAGATTTGAAGGTCTAAGGATGTCCACAGTCGTGTAGGCATGCAGATTTGAAGGTCTAAGGATGTCTATAGCCATGTACTCATGCAGATTTGAAGGTCTAAGGATGTCTATAGCCATGTACTCATGCAGATTTGAAGGTCTAAGGATGTCTATAGCTGTTTGCTCATGCAGATTTGAAGGTCTAAGGATGTCTATAGCCGTGTACGCATGCAGATTTGAAGGTCTAAGGATGTCTATAGCCGTGTACTCATGCAGATTTGAAGGTCTAAGTATGTCTATAGCCGTGTACTCATGCAGATTTGAAGGTCTAAGGATGTCTATAGCCGTGTACTCATGCAGATTTGAAGGTCTAAGGATGTCTATAGCCGTGTACGCATGCAGATTTGAAGGTCTAAGTATGTCTATAGCCATGTACGCATGCAGATTTGAAGGTCTAAGTATGTCTACAGCCATGTACGTATGCAGATTTGAAGGTCTAAGGATGTCTATAGCCATGTACGCATGCAGATTTGAAGGTCTAAGTATGTCTACAGCCGTGTAGGCATGCAGATTTGAAGGTCTAAGGATGTGTATAGCCGTGTACTCATGCAGATTTGAAGGTCTAAGGATGTCCACAGTCGTGTAGGCATGCAGATTTGAAGGTCTAAGGATGTCTATAGCCATGTACGCATGCATATTTGAAGGTCTAAGTATGTCTACAGCCGTGTAGGCATGCAGATTTGAAGGTCTAAGGATGTCTATAGCCGTGTACTCATGCAGATTTCAAGGTCTAAGGATGTCTACAGCCATGTAGGCATGCAGATTTGAAGGTCTAAGGATGTCTATAGCCATGTACGCATGCAGATTTGAAGGTCTAAGTATGTCTACAGCCATGTACGTATGCAGATTTGAAGGTCTAAGGATGTCTATAGCCGTGTACTCATGCAGATTTGAAGGTCTAAGTATGTCTACAGCCGTGTAGGCATGCAGATTTGAAGGTCTAAGGATGTGTATAGCCGTGTACTCATGCAGATTTGAATGTCTAAGGATGTCCACAGTCGTGTAGGCATGCAGATTTGAAGGTCTAAGGATGTCTATAGCCATACAGCCGTAGGCATGCAGATTTGAAGGTCTAAGGGATGTGTGTACTCATGCAGATTTGAAGGTCTAAGGATGGTCTAGGCATGCAGATTTGTAAGGATGTCTATAGCCATGTACGCATGCATATTTGAAGGTCAGTCGTGTAGGCATGCAGATTTGAAGGTCTAAGGATGTCTATAGCCATGTACTCATGCAGATTTGAAGGTCTAAGGATGTCCACAGCCATGTAGGCATGCAGATTTGAAGGTCTAAGGATGTCTATAGCCATGTCTACAGCCATGTACGTATGCAGATTTGCAGATTTGAAGGTCAGATTTGAAGGTCTAAGTATGTCTACAGCCGTGTAGGCATGCAGATTTGAAGGTCTAAGGACGTGTATAGCCGTGTACTCATGCAGATTTGAAGGTCTAAGGATGTCCACAGTCGTGTAGGCATGCAGATTTGAAGGTCTAAGGATGTCTATAGCCATGTGCGTATGCAGATTTGAAGGTCTAAGGATGTCACAGTCGTGTAGGCATGCAGATTTTAAGGATGTGTAAGTACTCATGCAGATTTGAAGGTCTAAGGATGTCCACAGTCGTGTAGGCATGCAGATTTGAAGGTCTAAGGATGTCTATAGCCGTGTGCGCATGCAGATTTGAAGGTCTAAGGATGTCTACAGCCGTGTAGGCATGCAGATTTGAAGGTCTAAGGATGTCTATAGCCGTGTACTCATGCAGATTTGAAGGTCTAAGGATGTCCACAGTCGTGTAGGCATGCAGATTTGAAGGTCAAGGATGTCTATAGCCCGTATGCAGATTTGCAGATTTGAAGTCCACAGTCTAAGCAGATGTCTAAGGATGTCCACAGTTGTGTAGGCATGCAGATTTGAAGGTCTAAGGATGTCTATAGCCGTGTACGCATGCAGATTTGAAGGTCCAAGGATGTCTATAGCCATGTACTCATGCAGATTTGAAGGTCTAAGGATGTCTATAGCCATGTACTCATGCAGATTTGAAGGTCTAAGGATGTCTATAGCTGTTTGCTCATGCAGATTTGAAGGTCCAAGGATGTCTATAGCCGTGTACGCATGCAGATTTGAAGGTCTAAGGATGTCTATAGCCGTGTAC
This sequence comes from Chiridota heheva, assembly GCA_020152595.1. Taxonomy (NCBI): domain Eukaryota; kingdom Metazoa; phylum Echinodermata; class Holothuroidea; order Apodida; family Chiridotidae; genus Chiridota; species Chiridota heheva. The sequence continues at coordinate 194,900 of JAIGNY010001069.1, forward strand.
GCATGCAGATTTGAAGGTCCAAGGATGTCTATAGCCATGTACGCATGCAGATTTGAAGGTCTAAGTATGTCTACAGCCGTGTAGGCATGCAGATTTGAAGGTCTAAGGATGTCTATAGCCATGTACTCATGCAGATTTGAAGGTCTAAGGATGTCTATATCCGTGTACTCATGCAGATTTGAAGGTCTAAGTATGTCTATAGCCATGTACCCATGCAGATTTGAAGGTCTAAGGATGTCTATAGCCGTGTACTCATGCAGATTTGAAGGTCTAAGTATGTCTACAGCCGTGTGCGCATGCAGATTTGAAGGTGTAAGGATGTCTATAGCCGTGTAGGCATGCAGATTTGAAGGTCTAAGGGTGTCTATAGCCGTGTACGCATGCAGATTTGAAGGTCTAAGTATGTCCACAGTCGTGTACGTATGCAGATTTGAAGGTCTAAGGATGTCTATAGCTGTTTGCTCATGCAGATTTGAAGGTCTAAGGATGTCTATAGCAGTGTACGCATGCAGATTTGAAGGTCTAAGTATGTCTACAGCCATGTACGCATGCAGATTTGAAGGTCTAAGGATGTCTATAGCCGTGTACGCATGCAGATTTGAAGGTCTAAGTATGTCTACAGCCGTGTACGCATGCAGATTTGAACGTCTAAGGATGTCTATAGCCTAACCACATCCCAAAAGAACCCCATTTGGAGTATTTACATCAAGATGCCCATGGCTGTTATAACCACTTGTTGGACTGGTTGCATGGAGACCAACCATGTGATCCAACCAGGGATGCTAGATTGGGAACCTATTGGCATGCTACTGTATCAATAAATCTGTTAGAAAGAGTTTTTATTGGCTGATTGAAATTTGAGGAAGTTTCATTATTCAAAAAGTGTGTTATATGACTGCAGACAGTTAGACGAAAAAAATGATGACATTCCTGGTAGAATTTGATAGGGTACAGTACAAACTTAAAAGATCAGAATTTGCTGCACCCTTTCACAGAATTAAGAACGAACCAGGAGGTGAAGCCTTTGGAAAAAGCTACCTTAACCAGCACCCAAAATATTTAAGGAGGGGGGGGAAGGGGGCTTGGTCCTACCCAGTTAGTGGTGCCTGGTTCCGAAGCCTGGTCCCAGAGCCTGGTCCCGGAGCTGGTCCCGGTGCCTGTTCCCGGAGCCTGGTCCCGGTGCCTGGTTATGCCCGGTGCCTGGTCCTGGTAATGCCCGGTGCCTAGTGCTGGTGCAGGTCCCCGTGCCTGGCGCCGGTGCCTGGTCCCTGTGCCTGGTCCCGGTGCCTGGTCCCGGTGCCTGTGCCTGGTCCTGGTGCTACTGAATGAGAAGTCTTGACAGGAAACAAGGCGTCAAGGATCATTTGATCCTTGACGGGAAAGTCCTACCCAGTTAGTGGTGCCTGGTTCCGAAGCCTGGTCCCGGAGCCTGGTCCCGGAGCCTGGTCCCGGAGCCTGGTCCCGGTGCCTGTTCCCGGAGCCTGGTCCCGGTGCCTGGTTATGCCCGGTGCCTGGTCCTGGTAATGCCCGGTGCCTAGTGCTGGTGCAGGTCCCCGTGCCTGGCGCCGGTGCCTGGTCCCTGTGCCTGGTCCCGGTGCCTGGTCCCGGTGCCTGGTCCCGGTGCCTGTGCCTGGTCCTGGTGCTACTGAATGAGAAGTCTTGACAGGAAACAAGACGTCAATGATCATTTGAAATGTAGCCAGTCAACAATAAGAGTGTAAATTCATATGTTCTTATAAACCACGTGTCAAACCATATGCTCTAATTAACCACACATAAAACTATATAATCTTACAACCATGTGTAAAACCAAATACTCTTATCAACCATGCGTACTTAAACTCTTATCAACCATGCGTAAAGCCATATACTCTTATCAACTACACATACTTATACTCTTATCAACCTTGCGTAAAACTATATACTCTTATCAACCACGCATACTTATACTCTTATCAAACACACGTAAAGCCATATACTCTTATCAACCATGCTTAAAACCATATAATCTTACAACTATGTGTAAAACCATATACTCTTATCATCCACGCGTAAAACACATACTCTTATCATCCACGCGTAAAACCATATACTCTTATCAACCATGCGTAGAACCATATACTCTTATCATCTACGCGTCAAACCATATACTCTTATCATCCACACGTAAAACCATATACTCTTATCAACCATGCGTAGAAACATATACTCTTATCATCCATGTGTAAAACCATATACTCTTATCAACCATGCGTAGAACCATATACTCTTATCATCCATGCGTAAAACCATATTCTCATCCACGCGTAAAACCATATACTCTTATTAACCACACATACTTATACTCTTATTAACCATGCGTAAAACCATATACTCTTATCAACCATGTGTTAAACCATATACCCTTATCATCCATGTGTAAACCAAATACTCTCATCAGCCATGTGTCAAACCATATACTCTTATCTACCACGTGTCAAACCATATACTCTTATCATCAACCATGTGTTAAACCATATACTTTTGTCAACCACGTGTAAAACCATATACTCTTATCCACCACGTGTAAAACCATATACTCTTATTAACCACACATACTTATACTCTTATTAACCATGCTTAAAACCATATACTCTTATCAACCATGTGTTAAACCATATACCCTTATCATCCATGTGTAAAACCAAATACTCTCATCATCCATGTTACAAACCATATACCCTTATCAACCACGTGTCAAACCATATACTCTTATCCACCACGTGTCAAACCATATACTCTTATCCACCACGTGTCAAACCAAATACTCTTATCCACCACGTGTCAAACCATATACCCTTATCCACCATGTGTCAAACCATATACTCTTATCAACCACGTGTCAAACCATATACTCTTATCAACCACATGTCAAACCATATACCCTTATCCACCATGTGTCAAACCATATACTCTTATCAACCACGTGTCAAACCATATACTCTTATCCACCACGTGTCAAACCATATACCCTTATCCACCACGTGTCAAACCAAATACTCTTATCAACCACGTGTCAAACCATATACTCTTATCCACCACGTGTCAAACCATATACTCTTATCCACCACGTGTCAAACCATATACTCTTATCCACCACGTGTCAAACCATATACCCTTATCCACCACGTGTCAAACCATATACTCTTATCCACCACGTGTCAAACCATATACCCTTATCCACCACGTGTCAAACCATATACTCTTATCCACCACGTGTCAAACCATATACCCTTATCAACCACGTGTCAAACCATATACCCTTATCCACCACGTGTCAAACCATATACTCTTATCCACCACGTGTCAAACCATATACCCTTATCCACCACGTGTCAAACCATATACCCTTATCCACCACGTGTCAAACCATATACCCTTATCCACCACGTGTCAAACCATATACCCTTATCCACCACGTGTCAAACCATATACCCTTATCCACCACGTGTCAAACCATATACCCTTATCCACCACGTGTCAAACCATATGCCTTATCCACCACGTGTCAAACCATATACCCTTATCCACCACGTGTCAAACCATATACTCTTATCAACCACGTGTCAAACCATATACTCTTATCCACCACGTGTCAAACCATATACCCTTATCCACCACGTGTCAAACCATATACTCTTATCCACCACGTGTCAAACCATATACCCTTATCCACCACGTGTCAAACCATATACTCTTATCCACCACGTGTCAAACCATATACCCTTATCAACCACGTGTCAAACCAAATACTCTTATCAACCACGTGTCAAACCATATACCCTTATCCACCACGTGTCAAACCATATACCCTTATCCACCACGTGTCAAACCATATACTCTTATCCACCACGTGTCAAACCATATACCCTTATCAACCACGTGTCAAACCAAATACTCTTATCAACCACGTGTCAAACCATATACCCTTATCCACCACGTGTCAAACCATATACCCTTATCCACCACGTGTCAAACCATATACCCTTATCAACCACGTGTCAAACCATATACCCTTATCCACCACGTGTCAAACCATATACCCTTATCCACCACGTGTCAAACCATATACCCTTATCCACCACGTGTCAAACCATATACTCTTATCCACCACGTGTCAAACCATATACTCTTATCCACCACGCGTGTCAAACCATATACCCTTATCCACCACGTGTCAAACCATATACCCTTATCCACCACGTGTCAAACCATATACCCTTATCCACCACGTGTCAAACCATATACCCTTATCCACCACGTGTCAAACCATATACCCTTATCCACCACGTGTCAAACCATATACCCTTATCCACCACGTGTCAAACCATATACCCTTATCCACCACGTGTCAAACCATATACCCTTATCCACCACGTGTCAAACCATATACCCTTATCCACCACGTGTCAAACCATATACCCTTATCCACCACGTGTCAAACCATATACCCTTATCCACCACGTGTCAAACCATATACTCTTATCAACCACGTGTCAAACCATATACTCTTATCCACCACGTGTCAAACCATATACCCTTATCCACCACGTGTCAAACCATATACTCTTATCCACCACGTGTCAAACCATATACCCTTATCAACCACGTGTCAAACCAAATACTCTTATCAACTACATGTCAAACCATATACTCTTATCCACCACATGTCAAACCATATACTCTTATCCACCACGTGTCAAACCATATACCCTTATCAACCACGTGTCAAACCATATACCCTTATCAACCACGTGTCAAACCAAATACTCTTATCAACCACATGTCAAACCATATACTCTTATCCACCACATGTCAAACCATATACTCTTATCCACCACGTGTCAAACCATATACCCTTATCAACCACGTGTCAAACCATATACCCTTATCAACCACGTGTCAAACCAAATACTCTCATCATCAAGCACGTGTCAAACCATATACTCTCATCATCCATGTGTAAAACCAAATACTCTCATCATCAAGCATGTGTCAAACCATATACCCTTATCAACCATGTGTCAAATCATATACTCTTATCAAATACGCATACTTATTATACATTGTATCATTTGCCAACTCAGTGTTATTTTTGGTTGACAAAATGTTTCGTCTTCCTTTTTGTTGTAGAGTTATGAATGACAGACACAAGCTCTGGCTGATTGACTTCTTAATGGATCATCAAATTACTGAGCATGTAATAGATGGTGCATCAGTTTTGACTGGCAAGTACTGTACAGTATGTATGACACATTTCATGATATTGTTAATATGATCTTGTTTTTCAATCTGAATACTTGCTCATAATGTAATTATCAGTTACCTAATACTTAATAGGCAGAATAGAATGTAAAAACAACATGTAATCAGGAAGAATTGATTGTAAAAACAACAGATAATCAGGAAGAAATGATTGTAAAAACAAGAGATAATCAGGAAGAATTGATTGTTAAAACAACAGATAATCAGGAAGAAATGATTGTAAAAACAACAGATAATCAGGAAGAAATGATTGTAAAAACAAGAGATAATCAGGAAGAATTGATTGTTAAAACAACAGATAATCAGGAAGAATAGAATGTAAAAACAACAGATAATCAGGAAGAATTGATTGTTAAAACAACAGATAATCAGGAAGAAATGATTGTAAAAACAAGAGATAATCAGGAAGAATTGATTGTTAAAACAACAGATAATCAGGAAGAATAGAATGTAAAAACAACAGATAATCAGGAAGAATTGATTGTTAAAACAACAGGTAATCAGGAAGAATTGATTGTAAAAACAACAGATAATCAGGAAGAATTGATTGTTAAAACAACAGATAATCAGGAAGAATAGAATGTAAAAACAACAGATAATCAGGAAGAATAGAATGTAAAAACAACAGATAATCAATCAGGAAGAATAAAATGTAAAAACAACAGGTAATCAGGAAGAATAGATTGTAAAAACAACAGGTAATCAGGAAGAATAGATTGTAAAAACAACAGGTAATCAGGAAGAAAAGAAAAACAATATCAAAAAAACAGAATGTAAAAACAACAGGTAATCAGGAAGAATAGATTGTAAAAACAACAGATAATCAGGAAAAATTGATTGTAAAAACAACAGGTAATCAGGAAGAATTGATTGTAAAAACAACAGGTAATCAGGAAGAATTAATTGTAAAAACAACAGATAATCAGGAAGAATAGATTGTAAAAACAACAGATAATCAGGAAGAATTGATTGTAAAAACAACAGGTAATCAATCAGCAAGAATAGATTGTAAAAACAACAGGTAATCAGGAAGAATTGATTGTAAAAACAACAGGTAATCAGGAAGAATTGATTGTAAAAACAACAGATAATCAGGAAGAATTGATTGTAAAAACAACAGATAATCAAGAAGAATATATTGTTAAAACAACAGGTAATCAGGAAGAATTGATTGTAAAAACAACAGATAATCAGGAAGAATAGAATGTAAAAACAACAGATAATCAGGAAGAATTAATTGTAAAAACAACAGGTAATCAGGAAGAATTGATTGTAAAAACAACAGGTAATCATTTAGGAAGAATAGATTGTAAAAACAACAGGTAATCAGGAAAAAGAGAATGTAAAAACAACAGGTAATCAGGAAGAAATGATTGTAAAAACAACAGTTAATCAGGAAGAATTGATTGTTAAAACAACAGGTAATCAGGAGAAGAATTGATTGTAAATACAACAGATAATCAGGAAGAATAGATTGTTTAAAAACAACAGGTAATCAGGAAGACTAGATTGTAAAAACAACAGGTAATCAGGAAGAATAGAATGTAAAAAACAACAGGTAATCAGGAAGACTAGATTGTAAAAACAACAGGTAATCAGGAAGAATTGATTGTTAAAACAACAGATAATCAGGAAGAATAGAATGTAAAAACAACATGTAATCAGGAAGACTAATAATTGTAAAAAAACAATCAGGAAGAATTGTTTGATAATCAGGAAGAATTGATTGTAAAAAAACAACAGATAATCAGGAAGAATTGAATTGTAAAACAACAGATAATCAGGAAGAATAGAATGTAAAAACAACAGATAATCAGGTAATCAGGAAGGAAGTATTGTAATTGATTGTAATAAACAACAGATAATCAGGAAGAATAGTAATCAGGAAGAATTGATTGTTAAAACAACAGATAATCAGAAGATAAAGAATAGAATGTAAAAAACAACAGATAATCAGGAAGAATAGAATTGTAAAACAACAGATAATCAGGAAGAATTGTTTGTAAACACAACAGATAATCAGGAAGAATTGATTGTAAAAACAACAGATAATCAGGAAGAATAGATTGTTAAAACAACAGGTAATCAGGAAGAATAGATTGTAAAAACAACAGGTAATCAGGAAGAATAGAATGTAAAAACAACAGATAATCAGGAAGAATAGAATGTAAAAACAACAGATAATCAGGAAGAATTCTGTGTAAAAATAACAGATAATGAGGAAGAATTGATTGTAAAAATAACCGATAATCAGGAGGACTTGATTGTAAAAACAACAGGTAATCAGGAAGAATTGATTGTAAAAACAACAGATAATCAGGAAGAAATTGTAAAAAACAACAGATAATCAGGAAGAATAGAAGAATAGAATGTAAAAAAACAACAGATAATCAGAGGAAGAATTGATTGTTAAAACAACAGGTAATCAGGAAGAAATAATTGAATAAATGTAAAAACAAAAAACAACAGATAATCAGGAAGAATTGATTGTAAAAAAAACAGGAAGAAAATTGTAAACAGGAAGAATTGATTGTAAAACAACAGATAATCAGGAAGAATAGATTCAGGAAGAATTAAAACAACAGGTAATCAGGAAGAATTGATTGTAAAAACAACAGATAATCAGGAAGAATTGATTGTAAAAACAACAGGTAATCAGGAAGAATAGAATGTAAAAAAAACAGGTAACAGATAATCAGATAATCAGGAAAATTGATTGTAAAAACAACAGGTAATCAGGAAGAATTGATTGTAAAACAAGAGGTAATCAGGAAGAATTGATTGTAAAAACAACAGGTAATCAGGAAGAATTGATTGTAAAAACAACAGATAATCAGGAAAAATTGATTGATAATCAGGAAGAATTGATTGAAAGTAATCAGGAAGAATTGATTGTAAAAACAACAGGTAATCAGGAAGAATTGATTGTAAAAACAACAGGTAATCAGGAAGAATAGAATGTAAAAACAACAGGTAATCAGGAAGAATTGATTGTATAAACAACAGATAATCAGAAAGAATAGAATGTAAAAACAACAGGTAATCAGGAAGGATTGATTGTAAAAACAATAGATAATCAGCAAGAATAGATTGTAAAACAACAGATAATCAAGAAGACTTGATTGTAAAAATAACAGATAATCAGGAAGAATAGATTGTAAAAACAACAGAAAGTCGGGAAGACTTGATTGTAAAAACAACAGATAATCAGGAAGAATAGATTGTAAAAACAAGAGGTAATAAGGAAGAATAGAATGTAAAAACAACAGGTAATCAGGAAGAAATGATTGTAAAAACAACAGATAATCAGGAGAATAGTATGTAAAAACAACAGATAATCAGAAAGAATTGATTGTAAAAACAACAGATAGTTAGGAATAATAGATTGTAAAAACAACAGATAATCAGGAAGAATAGATTGTAAAAACAACAGGTAATCAGGAAGAATTGATTGTAAAAATAACAGGTAATCAGGAAGACTTGATTGTAAAAACAACAGATAATCAGGAAGAATTGATTGTAAAAACAACAGATAATCAGGAAGACTTAATTGTAAAAACAACAGATAATCAGGAAGAATTGATTGTAAAATCAACAGACAATCAGGAAGAATAGAATGTAAAAACAACAGGTAATCAGGAAGAATTGATTGTAAAAAGGATCGAGTATTGGGAAGTTGGGAAGCATGAAGGCCTGTTTAGAAGTAGTAAATGGGGATGAATATTGAAAATGAATTTAAACAATTCTACTCTTAGAGAAAGATGGCAATAAATTGTTAAACATTTTTAGGGACTCAAAGAATCACATGGAGATTTTACCTCCATGTTTTAACATTGCATATTAAGTCAAGAACTGAATATGCTCCAAATTCAAAGACTCTTTTACTTAAAATGGGATGCTAAAAACTGCACCATTGAATTTGACTACACACATAACTGTCCATAGACCTTTTAGCGATGTGTAAAGAAATATTCCCATGGATTTTCATTTTTTCATATATGTTGGAGATAATTTGTGGAAACAAAAGTGGTAAAAAAACTATGTTAATATCTTTTTCCATTTAGAAGTTATAACAATTTAAAGAGTAGAAAAATGTTCTTAAAAACACCTCGTACAGTATGTCCTTCAGCTTGGTGATGTTATCATGGCAATTCTAGTACAGTTCTTATTTTTACATTATCGAACAGAATTTTTGGATTATTATAGAGATAGGGGGAAATATATAATTTACAAGTAAGCATTTTGTTTTTTTCTTGGAGTACATCACATTTTCAATGAGAAAAAAATCCATATTATTTTTAAGGAAATACAAAAGATGTTTTGTTGAAATTGTCTCTATGACATCACAGATGTTGCCAATCAGGCACTTTTGTCTAAATACAAAAATACTTTAAAATCTTGTAACTTCCAAATGGAATAAGACATTAACATAGTTTTTTTTCATCATTTAGTTTCTAAAAAAATTCTCTATCATATATGAAACTAGAACATCAATGATGTGGTAGCTCAACATGTATTGTGGGGTGGTAACACCAAGCCTGTTTTAGTGGTGAGTAGTTAATTAGAGTAGGAAAGAAATACAAGTCTGATGTTTACTTCATTTTTGGGAAATGCAAGCGGGAGCTATAATATCGTTGTGATCAGTGGCGCTGTCATGGGGAAGGGCAGCGGGGGCATTGGGGACATGGCAATGTTTGAAATGTCAAAAATATATTTTGTCCAAAATGGCTATTTTTGATATTTTTTAATGGGGGTGGGGGTGGGGTAGTCTGTATCATTGCAAAATTGTATGCTGCTATACTAGAATGTTCGTAATCATCTTATTTTAGTGTTTAAAAAGCCGTGTATTGCACATATTCAGTCTTTTAGGGGCATCTAAAACTTGGAAAATGCGAGGTTTCTCTGGGCCACACCCCCAAGACCCCCCTATTGTGGCTTTGTCCCTGGATTCCTAAGGTGGGCCCCTTGACCACATGCCGAAAAGGTTTGTGCCCCTCCCCCTTCAATATTAAACCCCTGGCGGTGCCACTAGTTGTGATGCTAGAACATCAATGATATAGTAGCTCAATATATGTATTGGGGGTGGTATAAGACTGGTTCCGACATCGCTGCAGAGGCAAAAGTTCCCATGGGCCCCCAGGCATGCCAGGACTTAAGCTGCCCCACTGGGTATTGGAGCTTCAATATCGTTTGAAAATGTTAAAACTGTTTTTCAAGTAAGCCTAAAAAACTGAAGCTTAACTGTAATATGATGTAAATTTGTATTAACAATGTTTTGCTTTTGAGTGATATTGAAATCTTAAACAGACAAACTAACAGCAAAATACTGCTGTATCAAATCAAGATGGATTTTGTATAAGCTTGGGCGGTATTACAATGGTTGTTGTGTTATACCGGTATATCGGCGGGAAAATACAGAAATACCAGTATGCAGATGAGCTTTTAAATAAAGATATGTTTTGTTTAAATTATATATGCAGATGTACAAAAAAATGTTGAATTTATTGTTAAATATCAATGTAGTATTTCTGTAATATTTTAAAGAAGGATAAAATTAGGAATAGCATGAAATTGGTTTCATTTACACAGTACAGTACAGATATGATCAGTTTGACAATTGCTCCGGTAACTTTAATGCCGGTAAAGCGCAGAGAATCTTTTTTTTGCAGATCTAGCAGGCGGCATGATCGCATGACTTTTACGTTCATCATGCATCATGCACGTGTTTGGTAATTCAGCCAACGTGACCATGAATCATCGAAGTGAGAGCCTGAGTGGCACATTCTGGACCAATTTTTCGTTCTTTATGTCAACTTACATCGGCTCGTGCCAGTGTGTGGTGACGGAGCATGATTTTTAATTAGTTGTTTTTATGTTTCACGATTATTTTGCATTTTTTTAATGGCTTACTGTAAACTTGATTTTCAGATTTAGTTCCGTAACGTTAAAACTGTAACGTATGAAGTAGTCTAGCATAGTTGGCGCGAAAAAGTCTTAGTTGAGTATTAGTTTTTGGTATCGCAACATGTTACGAGAGGCATATTTCATGTCGTGGGAAAAGAGATATCGCGATAATCGATATGTCATGACAGCACTAGTTTTCATGCAACTTGGAATTTAATTTTTTAATACAAAGATACTTTTGCGAGCGTTATTTTTCGATCACAACTCTCATTTTTTTCAGCGAGAAAAGTCCTTGACAGACCTCGGTCTACTGTGTGTATTAACGTCTGCACAGTTGTACCAAACCTGCAAATTTCACTCAAATCATCTTTAGTTCATATGATACTTTTAAACTCCTGCAAATTGCCGTATAAAGCAAAATTAAGTATTTCATTCCCATGTATTTTCAAAGGACACAGTTCAGCCCACAAAAAGTGGGTAGCGGCAAGCAGAGTGTACCACAGAGATTTATGATCAATATTTATTTTCAATATGTTCAACAACAAAATTACAACCTGAAAAGTAAGGAACCGTGGCCCCAGCGCAACTTGCTTCACCACTATCAGGGCGGGCGTGACCATTTTTTATGAATCATAAAATGAAAATTGGATAAATTAATATAAACTAAAACTGAAATGATAAGCGAAATAAAAAAGGTCAGCAAAATAAAAATAAACAAGATTAACTTACTGAGATTTCCATGTTTTATTCCGAAATATGTAGTATTCCAAACAGTCGGTAAAATTTTAACTCCTGAAATATGTCCACAAAAATATTTGAAAATGTTTATTGTTTTGTAATATGTAGTTCCATATACAGTAAAAGTAAAACATAAAAGAAAAGTACAGAAATAATAATGAAATGAGAACAAATACAATTCTGAACTAAGCACTCTTCACTCAGTGTTTGTAACACAGACTTCCATTGTTGAAAAGAACACATCAAAATCTATTTCTGAAAGTTTGAAGAAATCAGCGACGTAAGTAAACAAAAACATACACTATAAGCCCAGGTGCAGAGGAATTATTTCTTTATCAATTAGATTGTGTGACAATGTCTTTCCTTTCAACTAAAATATTATAATTCTTACCTAAAACTTACGAACATTAAACTCCAATAACATTAATCTCTCCAAAACACATACCACAAAAACATGTCAAATTTCTAAAGAATCATAAATAATGCCTCTGCCCCATTCCCAGGCACCTTTGACAGATTTGTTCACAAATTGACGCCAGCTGCATCTTTTATTTGGGCTAGCGCGATCAATTAATTAAGATTGGTACATTTAATAGGAAATACTTACAAAGGTATATTTCCCCTCCCAATTTTCATGCTTTTTGTATTCCAATTATTTGAAGTCTAAAGACATAAACTTGAGTTTGGTGGTTATGGGTAAGAGACGGGGGTCTCAGTGGTTAAAAGCGATTTGGAGGGTGGAGGCGGCGTGGGGGTAGCAGTGCCATGCTTCTTTGATAAGATCTCCCCGTTTGCAGGTTTCAAATGGCAAATTGGATTGCCAAACTATGGAATTTGAGGTGGGGGAATTCTTTTTATTGTGAAAACATATTTGGTATATGATGTTGCCCCCTCCCTCTTCCCATTTTCATGATTCGTTTCCCCGAATGAAGTATAAGGCGATGTTTCCATCATCCCTCTCCCGTGCTCAGTGAATTTCCTCATACTTCTCACTTCACAAAATGTCCACTCCCCCTCCCGGTTTAACGGTTTTGATATTTTTTATTTTCATTTTTTTAATGGCTTTCCTCCATTTTAAATGTTTACATAAAAGTGTCATACAGTTTGTCTTTCAACAACTTAGCGCTGTGTGGCCAATAAGTTCTTACTCCATGAACGATACATCAGATTTATGCTATATGAGGTACACAGATAGGTCATGGTCTGTATGTAGGCCTATGTTGATTTGTGCTATATCAGGTACACAGATGGGTTATGGTCTGTATGTAGGCCTATGTTGATTTGTGCTATATCAGGTACAGAGATGGGTCATGGTCTGTACGTAGGCCTATGTTGATTTGTGCTATATCAGGTACACAGATGGGTCATGGTCTGTACGTAGGCTTATGTTGATTTATGCTACATCAGGTACAAAGATGGGTCATGGTCTGTACATAGGCTTATATTGATTTGTGTTATATCAGGTACACAGATGGCTCATGGTCTGTACATAGGCTTATATTGATTTGTGTTATATCAGGTACACAGATGGCTCATGGTCTGTACATAGGCTTATGTTGATTTGTGCTATATCAGGTACACAAATGGGTCATGGTCTGTACATAGGCCTATGTTGATTTGTGCTATATCAGGTACACAGATGGGTCATGGTTTGTACGTAGGCCTATGTTGATTAGTGCTATTATTAGGTATACAGATGGGTCATGGTCTGTACGTAGGCTTATATTGATTTGTGTTATATGAGGTACACAGATGGGTCATGGTCTGTACATAGGCCTATGTTATAATGTTATGGTAGTGATGTCATGAATGGTAGTGATGTCATGAATGCTAATGAGTAGGTGGGGCTTGCTGTCAAATTATTGTAATAGGATAAGAGCAATCGTTTTTGCATCATACTTGCTATGATAATTTTGTTAATTATTGTGCAAATTGCTAATGTTGTCAACATTTTTATTGATCTTGCATGGTAGGTTTGGTTATCCTGGAATAAATATTTTATGATATACAATGACATGACAGTGAGTACAAATTTTGCAAATCAATCAGCATATGGAGGAAAAAAAAGGACCAGAACCACAAAACCTTTTGGTTGTGGTTAATCAATTATTTGACCTCTGGCCTTTGACCTTTAATGTACATGACCTAACTTGTGCGGGACATAAGTTTACCTCACCCTATACCCTTCTACCAAGTTTCAACTTAATAGCTTTTACTCTGTATATGCGACACAAAATTTGGTATTTTTAATCAATTATTTGACCTTTGACCTTTATTGTACATGATCCAACTTGTGCGGGTTATAAGTTCACCTCACGGTACACCCTCTTACCAAAAGTCTTTTTGAGAATTTCTCAGAATTTCTTTATAAAATGTTAAAGCTTATCAGAGGTACTTAAGATAGGATTAAAGACTAGTTTCTTAAAAAGTCTACAATACATTTGATATTTTCTTAGAAGGTAACTGTAAAATCATTTAATTTTCCAATATTTTCAGAGATCCTCAAGTCTTTCTTGTAGCACTTGAGTTTGAAATCCTTAAAATTCTTCAAAATATTTGGGCACCAAACAGTTATATCAGGCATGATTTTTTAAACTCTACCTTTATTATTGTGTTCATTTGCATAAAGTTACTACAGTATATGACCTGACCAGACTTTTTTATTTAGCATGCTTAGTCAGGGAGTGTGACAGGGTGTGATTGCACATAAACATGTGGGACATGGATGGGGGCCATGAGGGACATATGATATAATATTGACCATGTTGTATACACCAAGGGCTATGTCAGGCATAATTATTTGACTCCACCTTTTTTTCTTATTCAACAACTCATTTGCATATAAGTTATTAGATGAACTGACACTTTAATATATAGTATGCTCAATCAGGGACTGTGATAGCTAGGATGAGACTTATTATGGAGCTTATGGGATGTCATGTGAGACATAGGGTGGGATGACATGTGGGATGCCATGTGGGACATGGGGTGGGATTCCATATGGGACATGGGGTGGGATGCCATGTGGAACAGGGTGGAATGCCACATAGGATATGTGGTGGAATGCCCTGCAGGACATAGGGTGGATTGCCATGGGATGAAATGTCATTTGGGACATGGGATGATATGGGGTGTCATGTGGGACATTACGTCCCACCCCATTTCAACAAGTCATTTGCATATAAGTTATTA
Source organism: Chiridota heheva (assembly GCA_020152595.1). Taxonomy (NCBI): domain Eukaryota; kingdom Metazoa; phylum Echinodermata; class Holothuroidea; order Apodida; family Chiridotidae; genus Chiridota; species Chiridota heheva. The sequence continues at coordinate 210,038 of JAIGNY010001069.1, forward strand.
TATGAACTGACACTTTCATACATAGTATGCTCAATCAGTGACTGTGATAGCTAGGATGAGACTTTTTATGGAACCTATGGGATGTCATGTGGGACATGGGGTGGGATGCCATGTGGGACATGGGGTGGGATGCCATGTGGAATAGTGTAGAATGCCATGTGGACATGGTGGGATGCCACAAGTAACACAGAGTGTGACATAGGTTGTGATGCCATGTGTGACATAAGGTAGGATGCCATGTGTGACATAAGGTAGGATGTCATGTGTGACATAGGGTAGGAGGCTATGTGGGACATAGGGTGGGAGGCCATGGGAACATGGGATGTGATGCCATTTGGTACATAAAAAAGGATGCTATTGGGACATTGGGAGGGATACCATGTGGAACATATGGTTGGATGCCATGTGGGACATCAGGTGGGAAGCCACTGATGCAGGACACAGGGAGGGATGCCATGTGGGACATAGGGAGGGATGTCATGTGGTATATATGGTTGGATTAATGTGGGACACACATGTAGGATGGAATCCATGTGGGTCATAGCATGGGATGCCATGTGGGACATATGGTGGAATGCCATGTGGGACATATGGTGGAATATGCCATGTGAGACACTGTGTGGTGGAACGTCATGTGGGAGATATGGTGGAATGCCCTGTGGGACATATGATGGAATGCCATGTGGGACATGGGATGTCATGTGGGACATGGGGTGGGATGCCATGTGGGAGATATGGTGGAATGCCATGTGGGACATGGGGTGGGATGCCATGTGGGAGATATGGTAGAATGCCATGTGGGACATGGGATGGGATGTCGTGTGGGACATGGGGTGGGATGCCATGTGGGACATGGGGTGGGATGCCATGTGGGACATTGGGTGGGATGCCATGTGGGTCATAGGATGGGATGCCCTGTGGGACATATGATGGAATGCCATGTGGGAGATATGGTGGAATGCCATGTGGGACATGGGATGTCATGTGGGACATGGGGTGGGATGCCATGTGGGACATGGGGTGGGATGCCATGTGGGTCATTGGATGGGATGCCCTGTGGGACATATGATGGAATGCCATGTGGGACATGGGATGTCATGTGGGACATGGGTGGGATGCCATGTGGAAAATATGGTGGAATGCCATGTGGGACATGGGATGGGATGTTGGTGGGACATGGGATAGGATGCCATGGAACATGGAGTGGGATGCCATGTGGGACATGGAGTGGGATGCCATGTGGGACATGGGGTGGGATGCCATGTGGGACATGGGGTGGGATGCCATGTGGGACATGGGGTGGGATGCCATGTGGGACATAGGGTGGGATGGGATGGGACATGGGGTGGGACACTGTGTGGGACATGGGGTGGGATGCCATATGGGACATGGGGTGGGATGCCATGTGGGACATGGGGTGGGATGCCATGTGGGACATAGGATGCCATGTGGGACATAGGATTCCATGTGGGACATAGGATGCCGTGTGGGACATGGGATGCCATGTGGGACATAGGATGCCATGTGGGACTTAAGTGTGAGATGCCATTTTTATAATTGACTGGATCATACGATATGGGTGTCAATTTGCATGGGCATGCGAACCATGACGGTATTTACCATGCTAGTTAATCAATTATTTTACCTGACTTTTGACCTGTAAGGTTTATGACCCAACTGATGCAGGACAGAAGCTCACATTACCCCTACACCCTCCCATCAAGTTTCAGCTTGATAGCTAGTATAGTTTTCTTTGCACACGTGGCACATAATTTGGTATTTTTAGTCCAACTTTTGACCTCTGACCTTTAACAAGGTACATGACCCAACTTATGTGGGATATAAGTTCACATCACCTTACACCCTCCCACCAAGTTTCAATTTGATAGCAAGTGTGGTTTTCTCTACACGTGACAACAAATTGGTATTTTTATTCAATTATTTAACATCTGACCTTTGACTATTAAGGTACATTATTCAATTTGTGCAGGGCACCAGAAAACCTCACCTTACACCCTTCCATCAAGTTCCAACTTGATAGCTTGTACGGTTTTTTCTGTAAATAAGACACAAAATTGGGTATTTTTAATCAGGATATGAACTGACCAGACTTTTTTGTATTTAGTATGCTCAGTCAGGGAGTGTGACAGGATATGACTGCATACGGACGTAGGGAGGGATGCCATGTGGTACATAGGTATACACCAAGGGCTATATCAGGCATTAATTGACTCCACCTTTTTATTCTATTCAACAATTTATTTGCATATTAGTTATTATATGAACTGAAACTCATACATAGTATGCTCAATCAAGGACTGTGATAGCTAGGATGAGACTTCGTATGGAGCCTATGGGATGTCATGTGGGACATTGGGTGGAATGCCATGTAGGATATAAGGTGGAATGCCATGTGGGACATGGGGTGGACTGTTATTGTATGGGATGTCATGTGGGACATGGGGTGGGATGGCATGTGGGACATGGGGTGGGATGCCATGTGGGATATGGGATGTCATGTGGGATATGGGGTAGGCTGCCATGAGTAACACACAGAGTGTGACATAGGTTGGGATGCCATGTGTGACATAGGGTAGTAGGCTATGTGGGACATACGTTAGGAGGCCATGGGATGTGGGACATAAAGTAGGATGTCATTGGGACATTGAGAGGGATACCATGTGGAACATGGTGGGGTCCAATATGGGACATAATGTGAGATGCCATATGGGACATCAGGTGGTGAGCCACTGTATGGGACATGCTGTGGGATGCCATGGGGGCATATGGAGAGATGCTATGTGGGACACAGGATGTTTATGTGGTATATATGGTTGGATTAATGTGGGACATATATTAGGATGGGATCCATGTGGAACATAGGGTGGGATGCCATGTGGGTCATAGGGTAGGATAACATGTGGGATATGGAGTGGGATGTCAATTTGCACATGGGAGTGGATCCATGTGGGACATTGGGTGGGATGCCATGTGGGTCAAAGGATGGGATGCCATGTGGGACATGGTGGAATGCCACATGGAGCAATAAATGGAATGTTATGTGGGACATGGGGTGGGATGCCATGTGGGAAATTTGGTGGAATGCCATGTGGGACAAGGGATGGAATGGGATGTCATGTGGGCCATGGGGTGAGATGCCATGTGGGACATGGGATGTCATGCAGGACTTAATGTGAGATGCCACATTTTTATATTTGGCTGGGTCATTTGATATGGGTGTCAATTTGCATGGGCAAGTGAACCATGGCGGTATTTACTATTCTAGTTGTTAATTATCATGTTTTTGTTTGTTAACTATTTATCATAATGTTTGTTTTTGTTAACTATATATATATGGTTGTTTTTGTTAAATATCTATCATAATGTTTGTTTTTGTTAACTATCTATCATAATGTTTGTATTTGTTAACTATCTATCATGTTTGTATTGTTAACTATCAAAATGTTTGTTTTTGTAAACTATCATAATGTTTGTTGTTGTTAACTATATATCATCTTTGTTTATCTCAAAGCGTGCGTGTGCAACGAGAGCGACGTGCCTTCTGATTCTTTTCTCTCATACTATTTCGCTCCGTTTCACTTCACTTTGCACCAATTTTTGTTTTATATCCTCATTTTGGGATTTGTTCTCAGTGGATGGGCTTCTGTTCCCGGTGAGATCGTTTCTTTTATATTTTCCTTTTCGTTCTGACCAGACTTTCGCGCCTTTCGTTACTAGTATAGCGGTTCTTATATAGTAGTTCAGCAACCTTTTTTCTAGCTGCCTCGGGTCTCCCGGCTCTTGGTTTTTTTTTCACGACAAAGAAACACTTTTGCCTTGACCTTGATTTTGACCCTCCCTCCCCTCCTCGTGACTCACCTACTATCACTATTGACCATTATTTAGCCCCAATCCCTAAAATTCTTATAATACAGGCCACAAATAAAGAAGATAGTCTCAAAAAAGTTTCCCCTTTCCTAATCCCCTCCTCAAAGTCTCCACCCTCAGATCCGGCGATCTCTTGGGGCACTGCACCAGAGACACTCAAGCTACCACCCTTCTCAACACCATAACCCTAGCCAATACAGGTATTGACGTTACCGTCACCCCCCACCGTTCCCTAAACTACAGCAAAGGTGTGGTCAGATCCAGAAACCTAGCCTACCTAAATGATGAAGACCTCTTAAATGAATTGACAAGCCAAAACGTCACAGAAGCCCGTCCTCTCGTCCTCAAGAGAGACGGTGCCGAAACGCCTACAAACACCATTTTTCTGACATTTTCTACACCAACTCTCCCCTCCCACATCACAGCAGGCTACTTCAGAATTCCAGTCACCCCTTATATCCCAAACCTGTTGCCATAAGTGCCAGAGGTATGGCTAAGGGAAAAACTCCTGCCGCAGCCAAGTGCGCTGTGGCAACTGTGGAGCCCTAGACCATGACAACCCCTCCTGCACCAACATCCCACTCTGCACAAATTGTGGCGGTATTCACAAGACTGCCCTCGAAAGACTGCCCCACCTGGCTTCAGGAAAAACAAATTACCAAACTAAAAACCCTTAATCCCAACATCACTTACTTAAAGGCCAGGAAGCAATTTCTTGCTTCACTGCACACTAAACCATCCTACTCCAGCATTGTCTCCTCCAACACCAATAATGTCCCCTCCTAACACAACTAAAACTGACTTGTATACCCAAACAGACCTCACCTGGCTCTTCTTACCCAGTCCTAAGCCCATCACCATTGACAACAAGCAAACCACACCTATTACCCAAACGACCTCCACCACCACCACGTCTCCCCCTAACCTTCCTACCTCCTCTAAGACTCCGCCATCCCCTACGCCAACACCCCTTATGCCAACAAACATCAAACTCAAGCCAACGTGGCTAACAGTAACAGTCACTCAATCAACAAGCAACAAACCAAGAAACAACCAATAAACAAACAGTCCACCATCCAAACCCACACAAATGACACGGAAGAGAACATGGATTGTTCGGTTACCGAACATACTTCTCGTCTAACTTTCAAAAACAACCGTTCCCCAAAAAACAGGGACAAATCCAAAGAAAAAATAAACCAACTGAGACCCAACAGATCCTTCTCAAGATAACCCCTGCCTCCTAATGGCGAGCAACATAAACGATAATAATAACATTCACAACATCATACAATGGAACATACGGAGCCTTAAGGCCAATTCTGAAGAAATTGACCTTCTGGCCACCACCTTCAACCTGGTCGTCTTCTGCCTACAAAAAACGTTCTAGAAAACCACCGACCATTACTCCCTCAACAACTTTGCTTGCTATCACAAACATCAAGTGGACGTTGACAGGGCCTGTGGGGGCGTCTCCATTCTTGTTAGACACGATATCCCACACAGCCCTGTTCATGTGCACACCGACCTTCAGGCCATCTGTATATCTGTCTCCCTCCACAACACTTTCACTCTTTGCAATATCTATCTCCCCCCAACACCAACATTCAGCTAACCAGCCTTAACAACCTCATTTCTCAGCTCCCCTCCCCCTTCATCCTTCTTGGTGACTTCAACGCTCACACCCCTCTGTGGGGCTCTATTACCACCCCCCCCCCCCCCAGAGGCAAGCTCATCGAGAACGCTCTTTGTCAGCACAGCCTCTCCTTGCTCAACACCAACTCCCCGACCTACCTTCACCCTGCCACAGGCTCCCTTACCTGCATTGACCTGTCTATCTGTTCCCCCAACCTCCTCCCTGATTTTAGCTGGAGAGTCACTGCTGACTTCTGTGGTAGTGATCATTACCCTCTTCTTATACACTCCAACCTTCAAACCCCCACTGACCACACCCCCAATTGGAACCTCGAGAAGGCTGACTGGCTCCTTTCCGAAACCCTCTGCGACTCGCACCTCTTGCCCCATCTCCTCGAGGATGAGGACCCCATGTCAAACTTCAGTAATATCCTTATCAACATCACCACCTGCTCAATTCCCAAAACCTCCAAACCCCCAAATCATCCCCCCAACCCCTGGTTCTCTGATGACTGCAAAACCGCCATCAAGAACAGGAAAAGAGCCCTCAGGAACTTCAAAACTAACCCAACCACCCATAACCTCAACCTCTTTCGCATCAGCCGTGCCAAGGCACTATCAAGGACAGTATTAAAAACCAACACTCGCAACAACTTCATCTCTTCTCTCACCACCAAAACCCCCACTAAGAAGATTTGGAGAATGGTTAACAGCTTCCACGGCAGAGTGGGCAAATCTCCCATCTCCCATCTCTCTTGGAATGGTGACCTTCTTACCGCGAAAAAGGACATCGTTGACCACCTCGCCGCCTCTTTCAGCAACATCTCGTCCTCGACCAACTACTCTTATGCCTTCAAAAGCAAAAAAAGCTTGCGATGAAGCCCAGAGAATCACTTTTCCTTCCGACAACTTCGAAAGCTACGACACCCCTCTCACCCTTTCTGAATTAAACCAAGCCATTCACGATGTTGGCTGCACCTCCAAGGGCCCAGATAACATCCCCTACTAGTTCCTGAAACACCTCCCCATCAAGGCCACCACTACCCTACTCACCATCTTCAACAACATTTGGTCATCACACTCCTTTCCCCTTATCTGGAGGACAGCTATTGTCATCCCCGTCCTTAAACCAGGGAAGGATGGTACCGACCCCTCGAGCTATCGCCCTATCGCCCTCACCTGCTGTCTCTGTAAAATTATGGAAAGGATCATTAATCAAAGACTAAACTGGTTCCTTGAGACCAACAGAATCCTCTCCCCTCACCAAAGCAGCTTCCAAAAACTACTCACCATCTTCAACAACATTTGGTCATCACACTCCTTTCCCCTTATCTGGAGGACAGCTATTGTCATCCCCGTCCTTAAACCAGGGAAGGATGGTACCGACCCCTCGAGCTATCGCCCTATCGCCCTCACCTGCTGTCTCTGTAAAATTATGGAAAAGATCATTAATCAGAGACTAAACTGGTTCCTTGAGACCAACAGAATCCTCTCCCCTCACCAAAGCAGCTTCCAAAAACGTCGCAATACCCTAGACCAGTTAATTACGCTTGGTACCGCTATTTGGGAATCCTTTGCAAAAAAAAGAACACCTCATTGCCATATTTTTTGACCTTGAGAAAGCTTTCAACACTACTTGGAAATACGGCATTACCCGCAAACTTTACACCATCGACCTCAGAGGCCATCTCCCCATCTTTATTCAAAACTTCCTCTCACCCAGGCAGTTCCAAGTTCGTATTTGCCGCACCCTCTCCAATCCGTACCCCCAAGAAGAGGAAGTCCCCCAAGGCAGCATCCTCTCTCCTATTCTCTTCAACCTGAGCATTAATGACATCACAGATAATCTTGGCCCCAACATCAACATACCTCATACGTGGATGACTTCACCATCTTCTACTCTTCCCTAGCTTTCCTATGATTGAAAGTAGGCTCCAAATCAGCCTCAACCAGCTGCAAGACTAGAGCAACAAAAGTGGTTTTAAATTCTTCAAGGACAAGACAGTCTGCATGCACTTTTGTCATTTCAACAACCTCCACCCCAACCCGAACTTTGTGCTCAATGGCAAACGCATCCCTAAAGTTGAACACACAAAGTTCCTGGGTTTAACTCTAGACCCCAAGCTTACCTACAAGCAGCACATCACCAACCTGAAACTAAAATGCAACAGCTCCCTCAAACTCCTCCGACTCCTCTCCAACACCACTTGGGGTGCGAACTGCTATGCTCTCCTCAAAATTTTCAGGCTCACTATTCGTGCCAAGCTTGACTACGGCAACTTTGTCTACTGTGTCGCTCACAACTCATACCTCAACCACATCAACACTATCCAAAATGAAGCTCTCAGGCTTTGTCTAGGTGCTTACAGGACTCCCCAATCACCAGCCTTCATGTTGAAGCCAACGAACCCCCCCCCCCCCTCCTTTCTTTCTACTTAGATGCAGAAAGCTTAGCCTTTCCTATGCCTTTAGAGTTCCTCACCGACACCCAGAACCCTGTTTACAACCTCATTAGGTACCCCAATTTCTCCACCCTCTTTGATAGAACTAAAACCCTATCCCCTCCCTTCAGCTTATGCATTAAATCAGACCTCTTCCATCTCGGCATCAACCCCACCACTTTTGGCACCTTCTCCTGGCCCACTTTTCCTCCTTAGGCTATCCCCCTCCCTTCTGTCCACCTAAGCCTCTCCACTCATTACAAAACTCAAACCCACTTTAAGCTCTTCATCAATCTCTACAATCAAATGAAAGACCAACTCTCAAATTACACCTCCATCTATACTGATGGCTTCAAGGAAGGCAACAAGACAGCTGCTGCTGCCGTCATCCAAGACATCACCCTCAGTAGCAGACTACCCGACTACTCATCCATCTTTTCAGCTGAGGCTAAGGCCATTCTCCTTGCCCTCAACTTTATTGAGTACTCTCCGCTCAGTCACTTTGCCATTTTCTCCGACTCAAAGGCTGTTCTTACTTCTTTACTCAATCTTAAATGGGATAACCTCACATGCCACCTCCTCCTCTGGAAACTCCTTTCTTCCACCCTCTGCAGGAAAAGTATTTTTTTTTCTAGATACCCAGCCATGTTGGCATCCCAGGTGATGACAGGGCTGATGCAGCCGCTAAGCTTGCCCTTAACCTCCTCCCTGCCCCTTTACCAAAACCCTCTGACATCAAACAGCTTATCGCTTCTTTTGTTCGTGACCGCTGGCAAACCTCATGGAACTCCCAAATTGATAACAAACTCCATGTCATCCAGCCCACAATTCCGATCAAATCCACCATCAACAACCTCTCTCGTATCGACAACGTTCATATTACCGGTCTTAGAATTGGTCACACTCACCTCACTAGCACCCACCTCCTTAATGGTTCCCCCCAACCCCTCTGCAACAATTGCCATTGCACCCTCACAATCCATCACGTTCTCCTTGCTTGCCCCCTGTACAACCATCCCAGAGCTTTTCTTGCTCCCCACAACTCAATTGCTGAGTTCTTTCAGCAAAATCCTCCGCATAAAATTATCTCCTTCCTTCGTCATGCTTACCTCTACAACCATATTTAATTCTTGTCTTTCACCCCCCTCTCTACTTTGTTTTTTTTTCACCCATGCACCTCCTCTCTCGAACACAGCTTTCTGACTTTTGTTTTGGAATTTCTCTCATTCTCCCCTGTTTTCTTTCCTTCCTACCTCTAAAATGATCTGACCTCTTAGGCACAATTTGACATTCGTTGTCGTGGTGCCATTAAGCCCTCATCAAACAAACAAATAAACATAATGTTTGTTTTTGTTAACTATTTATCATGTTTGTTTTTGTTAACTATCTTTCATGTTTGTTTTGTTAACTATCATAATGTTTGTTTTTGTTAACTATCTATCATAATGTTTCTTTTGTTAAATATTTATTATAATATTTGTATTTGTTAACTATCTATTATGTTTGTTTAAAATCATGTTTGTGTTTGTTAACTATCTATCATAATGTTTGTGTTTGTTAACTATCTATCATGTTTGTTTTTGTTAACTATCATAATATTTGTTTTGTTAACTATCATACTGTTTGTTTTTGTTAACTATCTATCATAATGTTTGTGTTTGTTAATTATCTATCATAATGTTTGTTTTTGTTAACTATCTATCATAATGTTTGTTTTTGTTAACTATCATACTGTTTGTTTTTGTTAACTATCTATCATAATGTTTGTGTTTGTTAACTATCTATCATAATGTTTGTTTTTGTTTACTATCTATCATAATGTTTGTTTTTGTTAACTATCTATCATAATGCTTGTTTTTGTTAACTATCTATCATAATGCTTGTTTTTGTTAACTATCAACATGTTTTGAAGAGCTGCAGCAAATCCTGACCAAAAGTTTTTAATTTTTTTATATATTTCTGACAAAACCTTTAAAATATTAATCACACATTCATGTTTCATGGTTTTGTACAATTGTTAACTAAATTCTCTAGCCTTCAAATCAAAGAAATTAGATTTTAAAAAGGAAAATCATCTTTTATTAATAATCAATCAATTCTTTATTCTTCTGTCAACAACTAAATGTCATAGCCCATAGCCTGCACACAAAACTGTACAACCTGCTAGACAAATAATAATACCTTGAAAATACTAGTTTTTCCTTCAAACAATAATCACAAGTCTATTCAGAATTAAGTTGAAGTTCAACTAAAAGAAAGTTTATTTGTGTCTTCTTTCCTTCAAGATGATATTTTTGTTCAATTGATTCACTCTTAGATATTTAACACACATAGATCTCTTTCATGATACAGTTAAGAAATATATGCAGCTTTTTTCCCTACAGTAATTGAAATATTGTGTCAACAATTTGATCTGTTCATCTTTTAAAAATGTAATAATTGTTTTCCTTGCAGAGCTTCTTCCGTCTCCGCAATGTGTAATTATCCAGAGGTGATTATTTTCTTGAGACATTGGTGAAGGTTATCTCTTCCTTCAAGGAAAGAAGATGTGTGTCCTAAGGAAAATTTAAAAACCTCTGGCTGTTATGCACAGCTTATCTACCAATCAATAAAAGATTCATCAAGCCCGCCAACTGCTGTTGTAAAATGCCTGGTGTGGAGATTCATCCAGCCAGCCAATCACGGCCAGGCAGCAGTTCTAGCAGCCGCAGTCATATTAAAAGAAGAGAGGATGACAAGCAGAGATTGTGTGAGAGTTCGTACAGTTTGTATGAGCAAGCAAAAGCAGCTGAAGCAGACAGATTAGGCCAAGAGGTAACCGACATGCCAACAAAGGAAAGACCTGCATCCACTAAAAGTTCTCAAAGTAAATCTGCTTGGGAACAGAAGACTAAAATGGTTGCCCCACAGAAGAAAACTTTGGAAGTTGGTCGGAATGGAAATGTCAGGGTAAAATCGGTGGAACTACATGAGGTGGATGGGAATGAAATTGATTCGGAACTGAACGCCAGATTCGGGGCGTCCTGTTGCAACTCTCTGAAAGGGCTGCCGAGGATTTGCAGGTCTAAAAAATTCAAATCTTATCAGTTGGAAAGTTTGTATCAAAGATATTTTTTCAGTTTAAATAAGAGCAGCTTATTCAGTCTGCTATTGTTACTGGTGTTTATTCTCATTGTGATGCTTGTTTTCCATTATGGTGCCAAACTGACAACACCTTACAAAGGAATCTTTCTTGGATTATCATTGGTCGTGTTCTGTGTGGTGATTGTTCTGTGCAGTCGGGGCTCTTTTTCACAACTTCAACTAATCATATCGTGTTATCTTATACTTATCAATATAGCTATAATAATAATTGTGGACGTATTAGATGCGGAACCTAGATCGGCAGCCACAGGGGTTTGGACCACAGCGTTTTTTATTTACATGGTATATACTCTTTTACCGGTTCGAATGCGTGTAGCAGTTATTGCAGGGTTTTCTTATGGAATTATTCAACTGGTGTGTGCAATTGGAAAAAATAGAACAGATGACTTTCTCTGGAAGCAGGTAAGATTTTGCAAATAAATTATTTAGTTTTTTCAAAAGTTTTTTAAAAGTTAAAAAATTGCCCTTTTTAGAGATGAGAAGTACCCTTAGAAATGGAATATTGAAAAGTGAAGCTCATTCAGGCCCAATTTGCTTGATTTTTGTCTCAAGCTTTTTTCTTCTACCTACCCCCTTTTATCTCACTTTATATGCAGGCGTGTTAGTAAACAATTTTGACTGGGGGGTGGGGTAAAATACAAGAATTACCGATGGCCTCGAATTAGCAACCATTTGAATAAACTGCCTCCCCGTGAAAAAGTTAATAATACAAAATTGGTAGTTTTACCTACAAAATTGGTAGTTTTACCAACCTGATACCAGATTTACCGGCTTATCTCAAATTTTACTGACAAACCTCATTTTTTTTTTTTTTTTAAGGAGGGGGGAGGGGTGACACTCCTTACACTCCCAGTATTTACGCCCTTGCTTATATGTTGTAAGAACCCTCTTATGCAGGTACAGTATGTCTTTTACTTGAAGTGAGAATAAATGTGATCGCTGGATTGAGAACTGGCCATTTCTAATCTTTTTACAAAAGTGGATTGAATGGTACTGTACAGTTTTTGTGGAATTTACAACCTTCTAATTTACAACCTTCTAATTTACAACCTTCGACTTCTAATTTACAACCTTCTAATTTACAATTCTAATTTACAACCTTCTGATTTACCTTCTAATTTAATTTGATTTACAAGCTTCTAATTTACAACCTTCTAATTTACAACCTTCTAATTTACAACCTTCTAATTCACAACCTTCTAATTTACAACCTTCTGATTTACAACCTTCTAATTTACAACCTTCTAATTTACAACCTTCTAATTTACAACCTTCTAATTTACAAGCTTATAATTTACAACCTTCTAATTCACAACCTTCTAATTTACAACCTTCTAATTCACAACCTTCTAATTCATAACCTTCTGATTTACAACCTTCTGATTTACAACCTTCTAATTTACAACCTTCTAATTTACAACCTTCTAATTTACAACCTTCTAATTTACAACCTTCTAATTTACAACCTTCTAATTTACAACCTTCTAATTTACAACCTTCTAATTTACAACCTTCTAATTTACAAGCTTCTAATTTACAACCTTCTAATTCACAACCTTCTAATTTACAACCTTCTAATTCACAACCTTCTAATTCACAACCTTCTGATTTACAACCTGATTTACAACCTTCTAATTTACAACCTTCTAATTTACAACCTTCTAATTTACAACCTTCTAATTTACAACCTTCTAATTCACAACCTTCTGATTCACAACCTTCTGATTTACAACCTTCTAATTTACAACCTTCTAATTTACAACCTTCTAATTTACAACCTTCTAATTTACAACCTTCTAATTTACAACCTTCTAATTTACAACCTTCTAATTTACAACCTTCTAATTTACAACCTTCTAATTTACAACCTTCTAATTCACAACCTTTTAATTCACAACCTTCTAATTTACAACCTTTTAATTTACAACCTTCTAATTTACAACCTTCTAATTTACAACCTTCTAATTCACAACCTTCTGATTCACAACCTTCTAATTTACAACCTTCTAATTCACAACCTTCTAATTCATAACCTTCTGATTTACAACCTTCTGATTTACAACCTTCTAATTTACAACCTTCTAATTTACAACCTTCTAATTTACAACCTTCTAATTTACAACCTTCTAATTTACAACCTTCTAATTTACAAGCTTCTAATTTACAAGCTTCTAATTTACAAGCTTCTAATTTACAACCTTCTAATTCACAACCTTCTAATTTACAACCTTCTAATTCACAACCTTCTAATTCACAACCTTCTGATTTACAACCTGATTTACAACCTTCTAATTTACAACCTTTTAATTTACAACCTTCTAATTTACAACCTTCTAATTTACAACCTTCTAATTCACAACCTTCTGATTCACAACCTTCTGATTTACAACCTTCTAATTTACAACCTTCTAATTTACAACCTTCTAATTTACAACCTTCTAATTTACAACCTTCTAATTTACAACCTTCTAATTTACAACCTTCTAATTTACAACCTTCTAATTTACAACCTAATTCAAATTTACAACCTTCTAATTCACAACCTTTTAATTCACAACCTTCTAATTTACAACCTTCTAATTTACAACCTTCTAATTCACAACCTTCTAATTCACAACCTTCTAATTTACAACCTTCTAATTTACAACCTTTTAATTCACAACCTTCTAATTCACAACCTTCTAATTTACAACCTTCTAATTTACAACCTTCTAATTTACAACCTTCTAATTTACAACCTTCTAATTTACAACCTTCTAATTCTTTTAGAATTATTTTAGGCCTTTTCATCAAACCTCGGCCCCTGTATATATAAGAGGGTATTCGGGGCCCTTCCCAGGGCACTGCACTGCTTTCAAATATCAGTAATATAAATAGATAAATAAAAATACAACTTCCTGATAACATATACAAAGCAATGATATAATTTCTTTTGAGCAAAAAGTGTTTGCAGATTCTTTTTGAAGAATCTAAAGGTATGGTTTCTATAGAACTCTCACTGAGAGATTTATGTTTAATTCTGGGACAAAGTTTAGTTTTGGGGACGGAGACCACAGCTAGACGGCTTCGGTATCTACAATGATGGCTCTATATCACACAAGTATCTACAATCTTGGACAAAACTCATTGGGATACCCCCATCCCCGTTGGTGAAATGGGTAAAAAATGTTGATAATTGCTTTCCATGTCTCTATATTTCCTTGTGAAATATTTTGACAACATTGAAAGGGGGAGTGTAAGGGATGGGAGGGGGCACCTGAAAATAGCTTGTACATGAAAATTTGAAATTCAATGCAAACTTTCCAGTAGGTGTCCCAAAGATTTTGTCCAAGATGTCTGAGAAACGTCAGTAAGTAAAATTATTTTTAGGTAGGTTGGTATTTGTCGTAAAAACAATTGTTTTGAGAATTTAAGGCAATACAATAGAAGGCATTAGCTTCTTTTGTCCGTGCTATCCTAAGTAGATAGGAAATATATGCTTTTTCTTTATTTCGGCAAACAAAAATAATAAAAACAAACCTTTGTATATATTTGCCACCCATTTTTTCAGAATGTCTGAGTGCTTTAATCTTACCACTGCATTAGATCTGCACATTTTCGATTACAAGTGAAATAATAACAGTTAGGGGGATTGGGGCTGTTGGAGAAGGGAGGGGGTGTGAAGAAAAGAAGTGGATGAGATAAAGACATAAATAATGGCAGTTAGGTGAAGATTGTTTCAATGTTTTTTATCAGAATCCAGCATGTAAACAAGAAGTAGTTTGGGCATGCTCATATTGCTTTTCCAATATTATTATGGATAATACAGCACAAGAATATGGGGTAGCCAGGACATGGATGAAAAAAGTAAAAGTACAGTAAAATTTGATGAAATAAAAGAAATACAACACAATTTTGTAGATAATAAAAACTGTTAGATTCCATGTTTAATTTAGACCCTGACGTGCGCCACAATCTCGTCTTAGCTAACTGATTTACCAAATTTGTGGTCGATTGTTTTGTCTTTTATTTGAAGAAAGTAAAACGAATGTATATGTTTTCCATGTTGAAGTTGTAGTGACTAGGAATTGATAAAGTGAAAATAATCGTATAAAGTCCATACACAAATTGAAAAGGAGTTTCTTCTTAAGATAGAAATTGTTGTCAAACGATTTACCACAGACTATAGCAAATCTCATCAAGGATAGTGATCTTTACTCTATTTTCATGGTAAATTGTTGGGTGGCCCTGGTTCAGTGAAATAATGCAGCTATTATATTAACTTTCAGTTGCCAAAGTTTCACGTTGTCTCCCCATTACTGACGACATGAACTTTCATAACAAAGATAAAAACTATCCACATATATCAAAAAGCCCCTTTAAATCTTCAGCAAAAAACGCTTGTGTTTGCCACATTTCTTTTAGACAATCTTGGACAAAACTCGTTGGGACACCCCAGTTCCCCGTCTGTGAAAAATGTTGATAATCGCTTTCCATGCCTCTGTATTTCCTAATGAAATATTTTGACATAGAAAGGGGGAGTGGAGGTGGAGGGGGGGTTACCTGCAAAATAGTCTGTACATGAAAATTTGAAATAACATGCAAACTTTCCGATAAGTATCCCAACAATTTTGTCCATGATTGTATGTGCAAGACATTTGAGGCAGTCTCCACTCATACTCAATCTAAAGCAGACTTTCTGACCAAAAACAATTAATTTCATGCTCCACCTACAGCAGACTTTATGGCCGGAAACAGTAAATTTTATGCACCACCTACAGCAGACTTTATTGCCAAAAACACTTAATTTGTATGCTCCTCCTAGAGCAGACTTTATGGCCAGAAACAGTTAATTTTATACTCCACCTACAGCAGACTTTATGGCCAGAAACAGTTAATTGTATACTCCACCTACAGCAGACTTTATGGCCAGAAACAGTTAATTTTATACTCCCCCTAGAGCAGACTTTATGGCCAGAAACAGTTAATTGTATACTCCACCTACAGCAGACTTTATGACCAGAAACAGTTAATTTTATACTCCACCTACAGCAGACTTTCTGTCAAGAAACAGATAATTTTATGCTCCACCTACAGCAGACTTTATGGCCAGAAACAGTTAATTGTATACTCCACCTACAGCAGACTTTATGGCCAGAAACAGCTAATTTTATACTCCCCCTAGAGCAGACTTTATGGCCAGAAACAGTTAATTTTATACTCCACCTACAGCAGACTTTATGGCCGGAAACAGTTAATTGTATACTCCACCTACAGCAGACTTTCTGTCAAGAAACAAATAATGTTATGCTCCACCTACAGCAGACTTTATGGCCAGAAACAGTTAATTGTATACTTCACCTGCAGCAGACTTTATGGCCAGAAATAGTTAATTTTATACTCCCCTTAGAGCAGACTTTATGGCCAGAAACAGTTAATTTTATACTCCACCTACAGCAGACTTTATGGCCAGAAACAGTTAATTTTATACTCCACCTACAGCAGACTTTCTGTCAAGAAGCAAATAATTTTATGCTCCACCTACAGCAGACTTTATGGCCAGAAACAGTTAATTGTATACTCCACCTACAGCAGACTTTATGGCCAGAAACAGCTAATTTTGTACTCCCCCTAGAGCAGACTTTATGGCCAGAAACAGTTAATTTTATACTCCACCTACAGCAGACTTTCTGTCAAGAAACAAATAATTTTATGCTCCACCTACAGCAGACTTTATGGCCAGAAACAGTTAATTGTATACTCCACCTACATCAGACTTTATGGCCAAAAACAGTTAATTTTATACTCCCCCTAGAGCAGACTTTATGGCCAGAAACAGTTGATTGTATACTCCACCTACAGCAGACTTTATGGCCAGAAACAGTTAAGTTTATACTCCACCTACAGCAGACTTTATGGCCAGAAACAGTTAATTTTATACTCCACCTACAGCAGACTTTCTGTCAAGAAACAAATAATTTTATGCTCCACCTACAGCAGACTTTATGGCCAGAAACAGTTAATTTTTTACTCCACCTACAGCAGACTTTATGGCCAGAAACAGTTAATTTTATACTCCCCCTAGAGCAGACTTTATGGCCAGAAACAGTTAATTTTATGAAATATAATAGAAAATATTTATTACACCAAAATATTTGTTGAATGAGAATGATAGTGTAACGGTCTGAGCAATTACAAAAAGAGCTTTCAGTGAAGAAATGAAAGTTTATTACTAAATTTCCGCAAATGAAAACTGGTAGCTTTACAGACACAATTATAGAAATACAAAATGGTTCTCAGACCATTTGCATGAGTTGTGCAGTCCTACAGACTATTGTCCAAGTCCCAGCCACATATACTGATGGTTCCATGTGGCTAGGCTTTCTGCTGGACTTAACTGTCAACCTACATAACTCAGGCTGATAGGTCTGCTGCCTTAGAGCTCAAAACATCAACTCAACATAGAATTACAAGAACTCAGCAGTCAACTATAGGCTAGATCACATGACCAGCCTCAGCCAATTAAGAAGCAACAAGTGTGGCTTACGGCTATTTGCATGAATCCATGCTGCTTCATGAAATACCAGCCAAATTAGCATAACTGAGGTCGAGGTAACACTTGAGATAGAGAAGAACAATAGAATTACAGGCTAAGAGGTATGTCGTTCAACCAGTGACAAAAGACCTGGTCAGTTTAGGAATTTTGAACCCAGGAAAAGCAGGTTAACAAGCTGCAACAGCCAAAGACATGCAGCAATAACATGCTGCCTAACACGGGGGTAAACTTTCACACCGATTTGATGTAAGAGCAATACGAATGAAAACAATGACCGTTACACTATTATTTGAAATTTCAAGTGAGTGACGCTAGTCTAACCGGAAACTTCAACAGCTAAGTTTAGAAATTGTTAGTGTGGGTATATATATGCCACTTTCCATCTGCTGAAGTAATCTTGCAACCTGAATTTGAAAGGTTAAGGTAAAGGTAATGAAAACTTATGGTATAGCGCACATTACTCTATGAACATTCAATGGTGCTTTGCAAACTTAGTAAACTTACAGGTTAAGTCGGCACAAATCCTTCTGGACATGAAGCACAACCAAGCATAACAAGTATAAGGAAAAAACAGTGAACAAGTTTAGTATAGGCTAAGGAGTACAAGTTAAGTATAGGCTAAGGAGTACATGTTTAGTATATGCTAAGGAGTACATGTTTAGTATAGGCTAAGGAGTACATGTTTAGTATAGGCTAAGGAGTACATGTTTAGTATAGGCTAAGGAGTACATGCTAAGTTTAGCTTTGAAACAGTTTAGATTTGGTGAATGTATATTAATGTCTGGTGGTCTGGTGGCAAAGCATTTCAGTCTTTTAGTGTTTGAGCAGTTAGGGAAAGGAGTATTTACATTCGTTTTAGCATAGGGAACGTGGAAATTCAGATATGATTATTTCTTATATTGATTATTATGTTTGGGATTAGGTTATCATTACCAATGGCGATGATTGTTATTGATATTACATAGCATATGGAAGCAGGTGTTTTTCTTATTGTTTTTTTGC
Source organism: Chiridota heheva (assembly GCA_020152595.1). Classification (NCBI taxonomy): domain Eukaryota; kingdom Metazoa; phylum Echinodermata; class Holothuroidea; order Apodida; family Chiridotidae; genus Chiridota; species Chiridota heheva. The sequence goes on from JAIGNY010001069.1 coordinate 228,683, forward strand.
ACGAGCCAATCTAATTTATGAAGGCTTTATTTATTTTTTGTATCAGATTCTATTTTATGATAAATTAATTAATACCTACATCACCTTGTTATCTTTCTTTGTTTTTCATTTTTGAGGAAACTGACCGAGGGCCGGTTTTAGACTAGGGAGGACAGACTGACTGAGGCGCGTAGGAACTTAAAGGCCACCCCCAAAAAGGGTTTCCTGGTTGCATGCATGCTTTTATTTTGATGACAAATTGTGAAATTATTAAGATAAAATTGGAATTTTTGTTGAAATTTTGTACCATTTTGGCAACATTTCCTGAAAAATTATCAAAATTGACAGTGTTTTTCTGGAAAGTGAAGAATTTTCTTTAGAAATATAAGAAAAATTTCCGGAAATTGAAGATTTCACAAACATGCAGGAAATTTCTCTGAAAATAAAGATATCCCAAAAATTTACAGAGATTTCATAAAAATTCATAATTTTTTTGCAGAAATTGAAATTTTGTTTTGAAAAATTCTCAAAATTGACAGTGTTTTCTTGTGTTTTCTTGGAAAGTGACAAATTTACTGGAAATTGAAGAAATATTTCTGAAAATAAAGAAAATTTCCTGAAAATGAAGAAAAATTCCTGTAAATTCAAGGAGAATTCCTGAAAATTTCCCATGATTTTTCCCAATCAGTATTGACAAATGATAAAGGCCTATTTTAAATTGTTATTGCTTTGAAAATTGATTATGGCTCCCATCTGCGCATGACCCTGATATTATAAGAACTTCACCTCCGTATCCAAAGGTTTTTGGTTCTTTGTTGTAGATTGTAGCCCTCAAAAATTTTGGTCCAAATTTTGTGATCTGTTGACAAAAGTCTGGAAGACCTTTATCCAAAAGTGCAGATTTTGGGGTCAATAATGAAGATTTTGGGGCTAAAATGAAAGACGTTTGGTCGAAAAAAGAATTTTTTTTAGTGCAAACTTTAAAAGGTTTTGTCCAAAATTAAAAATAACTTAGTCGATACGATTGCAAAAATGCCACACATGATTCATTTGATATTTCAGTTAATTTTATTTATGGCTTCCACTTAATTTTGGGAAGTTAGGGGGAGGCTAAGCCCACAATAGCCCTCTTAGACCCGTCACTGCTTTCTTTATTACTATCCATAAAATTAAAAGCCACGACAGCCATTTTTTAAAAAGTTGTTCTTGTTGACCTTGATATTGGAATTTACTAGGAAATGTACATCATTATCACACTCACGCTTCACCACGAATGGTCATTTTAATCAATAACATTTACAGTTGTTAATTAGCTAGTTGTTGAATTCTGGAGTGTTGTTCAGGGTTATTTGAAGGTTTTGTTGTCAGAAAGTAAATAACATTCCAAGCAGTAGGTTAATAGCCTTTTTTTTTCTTCAAATTTTGGTGATTATTGATTTGACAAAAACTCATGCATATACTCAGTATCAACACTGACATTGCAGCTTCTCAGCAGAAATGATGTGTTATATCAATGCTGACATTACAAGTTTTCAGCAGAAATATGTGTATATCAATGCTGACATTACAGCTTTTCAGCAGAAATATGATGTGTATATCAATGCTGACATTACAAGTTTTCAGCAGAAATATGTGTATATCAATGCTGACATTACAGCTTTTCAGCAGAAATATGCTGTGTATAATAATGCTGACATTACAGCTAGAGCAATATATGGAAAAAAAGTTATATACCAGAAAATTGGTTAAACATTGATCCAATTGTTTTTGAAATTTTAGATACCATTATGCAGATTTTATGCAAACTTGTGATGTGTATATATATCTAGGGGTGAAATTGGTATTGTCTTTTGTAAATACTTCAATTTAATTGTCTGTCTTAATTCTTTAAATGTGTGCAGCAATTTCGACCAAAAACCAATTAACTGTCAATATTTAAACAATTATTTTTTCATGTTGGAGTTAAATTTAAGCCTATGATAAACCTTATAATGCCTTTAGTTGTGAAAATCACTACTGAAAAGTGCCAAAATGACTTAATTTTCAGTAATTTTTTTGTAATAATGTACATAGCATATTAAATCAGGGATACCAAATTCCTTGTTAAATAGAAATACAAATCTGCAGTGTATGAAGAAAGGTCAAATTGAATCAAAGATTCCTTATTGATCGGGTGTGGACTAGCTCACAGCAGCTCTGTAATGTTCTCATTCATCGGGTGTGGGCTAGCTCACAGCAGCTCTGTAATGTTCTCATTCATCGGGTGTGGGCTAGCTCACAGCAGCTCTGTAATGTTCTCATTCATCGGGTGTGGGCTAGCTCACAGCAGCTCTGTAATGTTCTCATTCATCGGGTGTGGACTAGCTCACAGCAGCTCTGTAATGTTCTCATTCATCGGGTGTGGGCTAGCTCACAGCAGCTCTGTAATGTTCTCATTCATCGGGTGTGGACTAGCTCACAGCAGCTCAGTAATGTTCTCATTCATCGGGTGTGGGCTAGCTCACAGCAGCTCTGTAATGTTCTCATTCATCGGGTGTGGGCTAGCTCACAGCAGCTCTGTAATGTTCTCATTCATCGGGTGTGGGCTAGCTCACAGCAGCTCTGTAATGTTCTCATTTATCGGGTGTGGCCTAGCTCACAGCAGCTCTGTAATGTTTTCATTCATCGGGTGTGGACTAGCTCACAGCAGCTCTGTAATTTTCTCATTCATCGGGTGTGGACTAGCTCACAGCAGCTCTGTAATGTTCTCATTCATCGGGTGTGGGCTAGCTCACAGCAGCTCTGTAATGTTTTCATTCATCGGGTGTGGACTAGCTCACAGCAGCTCTGTAATGTTCTCATTCATCGGGTGTGGGCTAGCTCACAGCAGCTCTGTAATGTTCTCATACATCTGGTGTGGACTAGCTCACAGCAGCTCAGTAATGTTCTCATTCATCGGGTGTGGGCTAGCTCACAGCAGCTCTGTAATGTTCTCATTCATCGGGTGTGGGCTAGCTCACAGCAGCTCTGTAATGTTCTCATTCATCGGGTGTGGACTAGCTCACAGCAGCTCAGTAATGTTCTCATTCATCGGGTGTGGGCTAGCTCACAGCAGCTCTGTAATGTTCTCATTCATCGGGTGTGGACTAGCTCACAGCAGCTCTGTAATGTTTTCATTCATTGGGTGTGGACTAGCTCACAGCAGCTCTGTAATTTTCTCATCCATTGGGTGTGGACTAGCTCACAGCAGCTCAGTAATGTTCCCATTCATCGGGTGTGGGCTAGCTCACAGCAGCTCTGTAATGTTCTCATTCATCGGGTGTGGACTAGCTCACAGCAGCTCTGTAATGTTCTCATTCATCCGGTGTGGGCTAGCTCACAGCAGCTCTGTAATGTTCTCATTCATCCGGTGTAGGCTAGCTCACAGCAGCTCTGTAATGTTCTCATTCATCCGGTGTGGGCTAGCTCACAGCAGCTCTGTAATGTTCTCATTCATCGGGTGTGGGCTAGCTCACAGCAGCTCTGTAATGTTCTCATTCATCGGGTGTGGACTAGCTCACAGCAGCTCTGTAATGTTCTCATTCATTGGGTGTGGGCTAGCTCACAGCAGCTCTGTAATGTTCTCATTCATCAGGTGTGGACTAGCTCACAGCAGCTCTGTAATGTTCTCATTCATTGGGTGTGGGCTAGCTCACAGCAGCTCTGTAATGTTCTCATTCATCGGGTGTGGGCTAGCTCACAGCAGCTCAGTAATGTTCTCATTCATCGGGTGTGGGCTAGCTCACAGCAGCTCTGTAATGTTCTCATTCATCGGGTGTGGGCTAGCTCACAGCAGCTCTGTAATGTTCTCATTCATCGGGTATGGGCTAGCTCACAGCAGCTCTGTAATGTTCTCATTCATCGGGTGTGGGCTAGCTCACAGCAGCTCTGTAATGTTCTCATTCATCGGGTGTGGACTAGCTCACAGCAGCTCTGTAATGTTCTCATTCATCGGGTGTGGGCTAGCTCAAAGCAGCTCTGTAATGTTCTCATTTATCGGGTGTGGGCTAGCTCACAGCAGCTCTGTGATGTTCTCATTCATCGCGTGTGGGCTAGCTCACAGCAGCTCTGTAATTTTCTCATTCATTGGGTGTGGACTAGCTCACAGCAGCTCTGTAATGTTCTCATTCATCGGGTGTGGGCTAGCTCACAGCAGCTCTGTAATGTTCTCATTCATCGGGTGTGGGCTAGCTCACAGCAGCTCTGTAATGCTCTCATTCATCGGGTGTGGACTAGCTCACAGCAGCTCTGTAATGTTCTCATTCATCGGGTGTGGACTAGCTCACAGCAGCTCAGTAATGTTCTCATTCATCGGGTGTGGGCTAGCTCACAGCAGCTCTGTAATGTTCTCATTCATCGGGTGTGGAATAGCTCACAGCAGCTCTGTAATGTTCTCATTCATCGGGTGTGGACTAGCTCACAGCAGCTCTGTAATGTTCTCATTCATCGGGTGTGGGCTAGCTCACAGCAGCTCTTTAATGTTCTCATTCATCGGGTGTGGACTAGCTCACAGCAGCTCTGTAATGTTCTCATTCATCGCGTGTGGGCTAGCTCACAGCAGCTCTGTAATGTTCTCATTCATCGGGTGTGGGCTAGCTCACAGCAGCTCTGTAATGTTCTCATTCATCGCGTGTGGGCTAGCTCACAGCAGCTCTGTAATGTTCTCATTCAGCGGGTGTGGGCTAGCTCACAGCAGCTCTGTAATGTTCTCATTCATCGCGTGTGGGCTAGCTCACAGCAGCTCTGTAATGTTCTCATTCATCGGGTGTGGGCTAGCTCACAGCAGCTCTGTAATGTTCTCATTCATCCGGTGTGGGCAGCTCACAGCAGCTCTGTAATGTTCTCATTCATTGGGTGTGTGGGCAGCTCACAGCAGCTCTGTAATGTTCTCATTCATCGGGTGTGGGCTAGCTCACAGCAGCTCTGTAATGTTCTCATTCATCGTGTGGGCAGCTCACAGCAGCTCTGTAATGTTCTCATTCATCGGGTGTGGGCTAGCTCACAGCAGCTCTGTAATGTTCTCATTCATCGCGTGTGGGCTAGCTCACAGCAGCTCTGTAATGTTCTCATTCATTGGGTGTGGGCTAGCTCACAGCAGCTCTGTAATGTTCTCATTCATCCGGTGTGGGCTAGCTCACAGCAGCTCTGTAATGTTCTCATTCATTGGGTGTGGGCTAGCTCACAGCAGCTCTGTAATGTTCTCATTCATCGGGTGTGGGCTAGCTCACAGCAGCTCTGTAATGTTCTCATTCATCGGGTGTGGACTAGCTCACAGCAGCTCTGTAATGTTCTCATTCATCCGGTGTGGGCTAGCTCACAGCAGCTCTGTAATGTTCTCATTCATCCGGTGTGGGCTAGCTCACAGCAGCTCTGTAATGTTCTCATTCATCCGGTGTGGGCTAGCTCACAGCAGCTCTGTAATGTTCTCATTCATCGGGTGTGGGCTAGCTCACAGCAGCTCTGTAATGTTCTCATTCATCGGGTGTGGGCTAGCTCACAGCAGCTCTGTAATGTTCTCATTCATCGGGTGTGGGCTAGCTCACAGCAGCTCTGTAATGTTCTCATTCATCGGGTGTGGACTAGCTCACAGCAGCTCTGTAATGTTCTCATTCAATTTAAAGAAGCTCTACAAACAAATTTTGGACCTAGTTGAATGTGTATTGAGATATGTGTACATTGAGCAGTAGTAATCAGCTTGATTGAATCTATTGTAGATTCTTTTGTCTCTCCCACTTCTTGCAAATTGAATTCTTTTTTGTGTAGTAAGAATACTGAGCTTCCCCTCCCCTCCCCCTCCTCTCCGCCTTCTCGAGCAGATTTGTGTCTTTTATTACATGGGATTACAAACGTAGTGGCGATGCCGCTCAATAAATCCATTTTATGAAAGACAAGAAATTCCTAGTAATGATTTGTAAGCACCACTGTGTTGCTTTGCAGGCTTTTATTCTTGAATATAAAGGTTGTGTTCAGTCAGATCAGGCATGTTCTTGAAGAAAGGACAAAATGTTTAAGAAATTGTCCAAAATCTTAAACTGTTAACGAGGTATTTAAGATTAAAATATACATTTTTTTTCTGATTTGTGCAGAAATGATGATGGAAATCAAACTATCAAATGTAAATTCCTGAAAAGTCATTGTGTATGTTATTAATTGATGGATATATTGATTTGCACACTAATATAACCAAGCTTTATGTACATAATTGAATTATTTCCTGAGATTTTGTGGACATGTTAGGAGAAGAGTATAACAGAACATACAGTAGCTTAGTTAGTAAAAACCTTTGTTAAAGAGAGTGTGACACCAAGAAATTAAAATTGAGTTGCACAGTTTGCATAGTTCATTAATATCAAAATAAATATTCCATCAAAAATCCCGAAAAGAAACCATTTGCATGAAAAAAATCTAAACTAATCAAGTAATCGATGCTCCTGACAATGCAAGAATTGAAATGTGCGCAAAACCAGAAGTTGTCTGATGTCACTCCCGAATGATCTCATCAACGAACATACAAATACAGTGCAAATTCCATAAGCAAAGTTTCTCTTGTGCGTCACGATTCCATAAGCAAAGTTTCTCCTTTGTGTCACGATCCCATAAGCAAAGTTTCTCTTGTGCGTCACGATCCCATCAGCAAAGTTTCTCCTGTGTGTCACGATTCCATAGGCAAAGTTTCTCCTGTGTGTCACGATTCCATAAGCAAAAATTCTCCTGTGTGTCACGATTCCATAAGCAAAGATTTCATGTGCGTCACGATTCCATAAGCAAAGTTTCTCCTGTGTGTCACGATCCCATAAGCAAAGTTTCTCCTATGTGTCACGATCCCATAAGCAAAGTTTCTCCTGTGCGTTAGGATTCCATTAGCAAAGTTTCTCCTGTGCATCACGATTCCATAAGCAAAGGTTCTCCTGTGTGTCACGATCCCATAAGCAAAGTTTCTCCTGTGCGTCACGATCCCATAAGCAAAGTTTCTCCTGTGCGTTAGGATTCCATAAGCAAAGTTTCTCCTTTGTGTCACGATCCCATAAGCAAAGTTTCTCCTTTGTGTCTCGATCCCATAAGCAAAGTTTCTCCTGTGTGTCACGATTCCATAAGCAAAGTTTCTCCTGTGCGTCACGATCCCATAAGCAAAGCTTCTCCTGTGTGTCACGATTCCATAAGCAAAGTTTCTCCTGTGTGTCACGATTCCATAAGCAAAGGTTCTCCTGTGTGTCACGATCCCATAAGCAAAGTTTCTCCTGTGTGTCACGATTCCATAAGCAAAGGTTCTCCTGTGTGTCACGATTCCATAAGCAAAAATTCTCCTGTGTGTCACGATTCCATAAGCAAAGTTTCTCCTGTGCGTTAGGATTCCATAAGCAAAGTTTCTCCTTTGCGTTAGGATTCCATAAGCAAAGTTTCTCTTTTGTGTCACGTTCCCATAAGCAAAGTTTCTCCTTTGTGTCACGATCCCATAAGCAAAGTTTCTCTTGTGCGTCACGATTTCATAAGCAAAGTTTTTCCTGTGCGTTACGATTCCATAAGCAAAGCTTCTCCTGTGTGTCACGATTCCATAAGCAAAGTTTCTCCTGTGCGTCACGATTCCATAAGCAAAGGTTCTCCTGTGTGTCACGATCCCATAAGCAAAGTTTCTCCTGTGTGTCACGATTCCATAAGCAAAGGTCCTCCTGTGTGTCACGATTCCATAAGCAAAGTTTCTCCTGTGTGTCACGATTCCATAAGCAAAGTTTCTCCTGTGCGTCAGGATTCCATAAGCAAAGTTTGTCCTTTGCGTTAGGATTCCATAAGCAAAGTTTCTTTTTTGTGTCACGATCCCATAAGCAAAGTTTCTCCTTTGTGTCACGATCCCATAAGCAAAGTTTCTCTTTTCCATAAGCAAAGTTTTTTCCTGAAAGCGCCACGATTCCATAAGCAAAGGTTCTCCTGTGTGTCACGATTCCATAAGCAAAGTTTCTCCAAGCGCCACGATTCCATAAGCAAAGTTTCTCCTGTGTGTCACGATCCCATAAGCAAAGTTTCTCCTGTGTGTCACGATTCCATAAGCAAAGTTTCTCCTGTGTGTCACGATCCCATAAGCAAAGTTTCTCCTGTGTGTCACGATTCCATAAGCAAAGTTTCTCCTTTGGTCACGATCCCATAAGCAAAGTTTCTCCTGTGCGTCACGATCCCATAAGCAAAGTTTCTCCTGTGCGTCACGATTTCATAAGCGAAGTTTCTCACGATTCCTATTCTTTAGGAGACACTGATCTCGATGTATTGGGTTTTTTCGGATGTAAATAAATGGTTTTAATATAACTGTCAATGTTTGCAATAATTATAATTTGAGTCAATACTTTGAAAGCCCGTTAAAATTTGTGACATCAAAAAATCTTTTTGGAACAAATCAATGTACTAATTAAGTCAATGGATTATTTTAGCATGATTTTCGTATTATGATTTACTATGTTAGGCTGCTGTGGAGCAGGGAAAATTTGGGGACGTATTTTGGTTTTAACATGATTTCTTTGTAAGAACCTGTGCATAGTGATAATTTTTGCTATATTTTAATTCTATGACAATAATGAACAAACAATATATGATATTATCTTGTGAAATGTCAAATTAAGAAAAATATTGAATACCTTCATGCTCAACTTCGTAAACTTAAAGTTTAATTGCAGTGTTAGGCCTAATGTTAGACACACGCTTTAATTGCAACACTTGATAGGCCTAGGCCTATATCATTATGGCATTTGAAAAGTGATGATATATATTCATGCAACTTGAAGAGATGACTATTTCAGAAAATAATATTAACTTGATAAGAAATGTATTGTCGAAAAATCGTTTTACTCTTAGTGTGAATACGTCAATTTCAAGGAACACACATGATAACACTATGTTCTTGTTTAATGTGAAAGTGTCGCAAGAAATTCTGTTCTGGGAGTGATGTCATCACAAGTTCACCACTTTTTATGAGCAAGAACATGAGCTGACGAGTACGAATGCCATATTTGCTTTTTCCTCCAATGTCTGCTTTTACAACTAACACAAGTGTTGGAAGAATCTTCTATCAAATTGTCAAATAATCAAGTCAGAGTCACATGAAAACCCAGGTCATGACCTCTTTGAAAAAAGCTGGAGAATTTATTTTTAATTATGGTGATCTGCAATTACGATGCTGTTAAGGTGGTTTGGTGATCTACAATTACAATGCTGTTAAGGTGGTTTGGTGATCTACAATTACGATGCTGTTAAGGTGGTGTGGTGATCTACAATTACGATGCTGTTAAGGTGGTGTGGTGATCTACAATTACGATGCTGTTAAGGTGGTGTGGTGATCTACAATTACGATGCTGTTAAGGTGGTGTGGTGATCTACAATTACGATGCTGTTAAGGTGGTGTGGTGATCTACAATTACGATGCTGTTAAGGTGGTGTGGTGATCCACAATTACGATGCTGTTAAGGTGGTGTGGTGATCTACAATTACGATGCTGTTAAGGTAGTGTGGTGATCTACATTTACAATGCTGTTAAGGTAGTGTGGTGATCTACAATTATGATGCTGTTAAGGTGGTGTGGTGATCTACAATTACGATGCTGTTAAGGTGGTGTGGTGATCTACAATTACGATGCTGTTAAGGTAGTGTGGAGATCTACAGTTACAATGCTGTTAAGGTGATCTACAATTATGATGCAGCTAAGGTGGTGTGGTGATCTACAATTATCATAATTACTTTGTTGGAGATATGCCTATTTTCATTCCTGTACTGCATGTTCTTTCATTGCTGATGGGATCAGAAATATTTGTAGCTACATGTAGCACTCATGGTTCTAATGAGTTTGGTATATAGAGTGTTTCCATATGAGTTTGGTATATAGAGTGTTTCCATATGAGTTTGGTATATAGAGTGTTTTCATATGAGTTTGGTATATAGAGTGTTTCCATGTGAGTTTGGTATATAGAGTGTTTCCATGTGAGTTTGAGTTTAGAGTTTCCATGTGAGTTTGGTATATAGAGTGTTTCCATATGAGTTTGGTATATAGAGTGTTTCCATATGAGTTTGGTATATAGTGTGTTTTCATATGAGTTTGGTATATAGAGTGTTTTCATATGAGTTTGGTATATAGAGTGTTTTCATATGAGTTTGGTATATAGTGTGTTTTCATATGAGTTTGGTATATAGAGTGTTTCCATGTGAGTTTGGTATATAGAGTGTTTCCATGTGAGTTTGGTATATAGAGTGTTTCCATATGAGTTTGGTATATAGAGTGTTTTCATATGAGTTTGGTATATAGAGTGTTTCCATATGAGTTTGGTATATAGTGTGTTTTCATGTGAGTTTGGTATATAGAGTGTTTCCATGTGAGTTTGGTATATAGAGTGTTTCCATATGAGTTTGGTTTATAGAGGGTTTCCATATGAGTTTGGTATATAGAAGGTTTCCATATGAGTTTGGTATATAGAGTGTTTCCATATCAGTTTGGTATATAGAGTGTTTGGTATATAGAGTGTTTGGTATATAGAGTGTTTGGTATATAGAGTGTTTCCATATACAGGACTGAATCCTGGAAAGGCTGAGTCAAATGTAGGAAAAGAAGAAGGGTACTTGAGGAGCCAGATTGTTTCAGCCTGTTTAACATATCAAACTTAACTTTTAGGGGAATGCATGGTCACCCAATGTGCCCCTATACCCTTGATTCTTGCCTGGAAGGGGCTTACATCAGTCTAAATACATGGAAGGCACATCATATATAAGGATTATGTGTTCCTCCCCCCTCCCCTTCCCCCACCATTGCTCTTATGATTATGGCAAAATCTGTTTTGAGAAAGGGATTATTAACTTGTACCACCTGGACTTGTTTTTGTGAATTTTTCAAATAAAAAACACCTGTAGATCATATATGAAGATGCCCCCGCAGGAGTATACTTCAGTAGTGTGTTCCTTTAATAAGTCCCGCTTTCCCACTGCCACCCGTGCACATACGTCCATGTTCCTTTAATAAGTCCCGCTTTCCCACTGCCACCCGTGCACATACGTCCATGTTCCTTTAATAAGTCCCGCTTTCCCACTGCTACCCGTGCACATACGTCCATGTTCCTTTAATAATTCCCGCTTTCCCACTGCCACCCATGCACATATGTCCATGTTTCTTTTAATAAGTCTCTTTTTCCCTCTGCTACCCATGCACATACGCCCATGTTCCTTTAATAAGGTCCTCTTTCCCACTGCCACCCGTGCACATATGCCCATGTTCCTTTAATGAGTCCCTCTTTCCCACTGCCACCCGTGCACATACGTCCATACTCCTTTAATAAGTCTCTCTTTCCCACTGCTACCCATGCACATACGCCCATGTTCCTTCAATAAGTCCCTCTTTCCCACTGTCACCCGTGCACATACGTCCATGATAGTGTCATATTAAAATGGCTCTTTTCCAATTTTTTGGCCAAATTATTCAATGAAATAATCAATGTGTCATCAGCATAATAGATTGCTATTTTCTTATTTAAATACGCTGTTACGCTGTTTTCTAAATCTTTTGCCACTTACGTTGATGATGCACAACTTTAAGAATTTCTAAAACGTGCCTAAACATCCCCCCCCCCTCCCCTCCCTCTCCAGCAGTTTACTGGATAAGATGTACAGAACTTGTCAATGGCTGCATTTGTTAATCAAAATTTAACTGTTACACCATGTAGGTATAATAATTAAAATAATACTATTTATAATGATAATTAACACAATTATAATTATAATAATAGTTAACAATAATAAATATAATGATGATGGTGATGATGATTTTTGATGATGATTTGATTTTTTGTAATTATGATGATGATGATGATGATTTTTAGGATCAATTTCAAAAGATTTGATTTTTGTTTTAAAAGTAATAAAAATTGAAAATTAAACAATTTGTGGACTCTTTTTTAGCAGCACTTAAAAGGAAAATGTAATCGATTGAGTTTAATCTGCCATCAAGAAACTGATTCGTTTGTGAAACTTTGCATTTACGTTAGAAGCAAGATAGAATTTGAACGTTCTTTCTTTCATTTGTAGAATGTAAAGCAGATAATTGAACTTACTGTTTGGATAGCATAATAGCAGCCAGAAACTTGATTAAAGAATCCACATCACGCTAAGAAATACCCCTGTGGCCATTGTGTACCAAGATTGATTTTTGCTAAGAATTCTGAACTACTTTTCTCTGGTTTTGTTCAACTTTCTTGGGATTGCAAGAAGAATATTAACTAAGATCTGGTCTTTTTTCAATGCTGTAGCTTCGGAGGAAGTGTTTTAATCGATGAAATCTGAATTGACCATGCGTGAATTAGTATTGGTGTGAAATGGTGCATAAATACTACCTTAAATCGAGCAAGTTATGTTTTGAGGTCATTCAACTCAAGCTTTACTCAATATGTGTTCCTATTCGTGTTTTAAGTATGAGGGGTTTTAGGTTTATGCTCAGGAACAATCATGGGTTGGGCTACCTCTGAAATAGAGGGGTTTCAGGTTTATGCTCAGGAACAATCATGGGTCGGGCTACCTCTGAAATGGAGGGGTTTTAGATTTATGCTCAGGAACAATCATGGGTCGGGCTACCTCTAAAATGAAGGGGTTTTAGGTTTATGCTCAGGAACAAATGGCTACCTCTAAAATGGGGTTTTAGGTTTATGCTCAGGAACAATCATGGGTTGGGCTACCTCTAAAATGAAGGGGTTTTAGGTTTCTGAAATGAGGTTTTAGGTTCAGGAACAATCATGGGTCGGGCTACCTCTAAAATGAAGGGGTTTTAGGTTTATGCTCAGGAACAATCATGGGTCGGGCTACCTCTGAAATGGAGAGGTTTTAGGTTCATGCTCAGGAACAATCATGGGTCAGGCTACCTCTGAAATGATGATCACTCGTTGCACGAAAGAAAGCGATGTACTAAAGGCAAAATAGTATGTAACAAAACAGTAAAACAGAGAATCTGATTACCTAAAATGAAGGGGTTTTAGGTTTATGCTCAGGAACAATCATGGGTCGGGCTACCTCTGAAATGGAGAGGTTTTAGGTTCATGCTGAAATGGAGGGGTTTCAGGTTCATGCTCAGGAACAATCATGGGTCAGGCTACCTCTGAAATGAGGTTTTGATCAGGAACAATCATGGGTCAGGCTACCTCTGAAATGATGAAGCGATGTACTAAAGGCAAAATAGTATGTAACAAAACAGTAAAACAGAGAATCTGATTACCAATTATTGGTTCCGATGAGATAGCATCAGGAACTCATGCGGTCATGATGGGCGTGTGTGTGTGTGGGTGTGTGTGTGTATGTATGTGTGACGGCCAACTCGTAAATGCGATATCTCTAGAACAATACACTGGAATCATCTTATATGTGGTACACAGGTAGCCCAAGGTCTAGATGTGTCCTATCATTTTTAATGGTGATGTCATGCATATTAATTAGTAGGCAGGGCTAAATGTAAAAATCTTGAAATGTTCATAGTTTAATAATCACATGTCTGTTTTGTTTCATATTCGGTATAATCATGGAGTTAGCTGGTGTGTACATGTTCTTGATGTACAAATGTTGAATTTCATTAACATGCATAGTGGGTGGGTCTTAATATGATTTTGCTGAAAAGAGCTTGTAAACACGGTATCTCAAGAATGGTAAACTGGATTTATGTCATGCGTGGTACACAGTTAGCCAATGGTTTGTAAATGTGCTCTAATGTTTTTGGTTTTTACTATCTTGCATATTAATGAGTGAACCGGGCTCAACGTAAAAATTTTGAAACGTTCATTTTTTAACAATCACATGTCTTTTGTTTCATATTTGGAATAATTATGGTGTTAGCTGGTGTGTACATGTCCATGATGTAAAAATGTTGAATATCATTGACATGCATAGTGGGCGGGGCTTAATATGATTTTGCTGAAAAGAGCTTGTAAATACCGTATTTCAAGAACAGCAAACTGGGTTAATGTATTATGTGGTACACAGATAGCCCATGGTCTGTAGATGTGCCCTATTGTTTTTGGTGGTGATATCATGCATATTAATGAGTAGGCGGGACTTAATATATAAATCTTGAAATGATCTTATTTTGACAATCACATGTCTGTTTTGTTTGATATTTGTGATAAAAATGATGTTAGCTAGTGTGTATGTTTTCATGGTATGAAAATGTTGAATTTCATTAATATGCATAGTGGACAATATGATTTTTTTTATATGATTAATACAAGTTTGTAAACAAAAAGCACAAGTAAACACGATATCTCAAAATCTATGAACTGGATTTACATCATGTGTGGTACACAGATAGCTCATGGTCTGCAGATGTGACCTAATGTATATTGTGGTGATCATGCATATTAATAAGTGGGCGGGGTTTAAAGTGAAAATTTTGAAAAAGTTATAAATGAGCAAATATGTCGGTTTTGCGTCATGTTGGACATGATAATTTTGTTGGTTATTGTGTACATGCTTATGTTATCAACAGATGTCATTAATATACATGGTGGGCGTGGCTTAATGTAAAAGTGCTAAATGATGTAAATACCATAAATGACATATCAAATTTATGCTATATGTGGTACACAGATGGGTCATGGTCTGTATGTTCTAATATTGTAGTAGTGATGTCATGAATGCTATGCTAATGAGTAGGCAGGGCTTACTGACAAACTGTTGAAATACAGTAGGATAAATGAGCAATCGTTTTTGCATCATGCTTGCTTTGATGTTCTTAATTATTGTGCAAATGCTAATGTTGTCAACAATTTGTATTTGATCTACATGGTGGGTGTGGCTTATAAATAAAATCATGGAACAAATATTTCATGATATGCAATGACATGACAGTCAATACAAATTTTGCAAATCAATCAGCTGATGAAAAAGCATTGGAACCACAAAACTTTTTGGTTCTGGTTTTCTTAGTATTTGTATGATTTAATACTCATGCAGGGCCCACCATTGGGGAATGGGGATAAAAGGGGCATCTGCATTTTGGTTGCCAACTCGGATAAACTGGCGTCCATGTTCCTTCATTTGCAAAAATTTTTGAAAAACCTGTTTTAGACTGTAATTTTGTATGAAACCCCCCCCTTTTTTTTTCAATTGCAAGCCACATAGAGAAGTGTTGACAGATTAATAGCTCATGGGTGTGTCTCATACGGCCAATGAGAAACACATATAAGGAGGTGAGTCCACGAACAAGGGAAAATTTCGAAATTCATATGTACTTCAGTCAGCGCTTATAAGGGAGAAGTATACATATCAGGGAAATTTGAGTGAGAAAAAAAAATGAAATCGCTAGAAAAAATTGTAAGCTCCATAGCAAAATAAATCTAATTGCCCAAACATGCCAAGTGCTTTCTTTAACTGAAAATTCTGAGGATGTCCATTGATGAAACTAGCATATTTTTTGTAGTTTCAGCCACCTCTTGTGGGCTAACGGGACCATATGTTCGTATGTATATTGTTGATCAGTGATATGGTATCGTACATGTTGTATTGGCGCCATGGGGCTTAGGATGGGGAAGGGGGTGGAAGTTATGCTGTAACAATTTACGATAATTACCAGTAATTTGATTTGGGGCAGCATAAGAATAAAGATACTGCTACCGAAATATTTTAAGTACATTTCTCATTTAAAGAAACTTTTATTTTGGTTGCCAAGTGTTATTTCTCTGGCGACTAAAAAATTTATTGAAAAAATGTTTGGTCGACAAGATTTAAATTTTCATTCATTGCCATGGCGACCATGGCAACAGGAATTGTTGGAGTTGACCCTGACATGGGACTTAAGGAGATCTGAAAAAGTATTGTCATGAAGTTTCATTGTTTACGTAAAGAGCAGGGTCACAGAAAATTGATTGGTACAATTGCAAAAAATAATGTATTTATCTAAAGTTATATCTTACCTTCCATGCCATAATTATTCAATCTGGTCCATGACCTGATTCTAATGCACTTCTACCTGAACTTAAAAATATAGTTACCAATGCAGCCCTGACCTCTAATATACCTCTAACATCCCACACTGCTGTCACAACATTGCTGGTCGACTGGTTTGAAATTTTCCTTAAAAAGTTTTTTCCTTGCAGCTCCTACCATTAGGGTTTTTAAGCTGTTTGCCACTTGAGGTAAGATGGGGTGGCCTGGGAAGTATGCAGTCCAACTCTTAGGACTATCTCCATTGAAGTTAGTGTAAGTCTAGAGTGTTTTTCCATCTGCCCGTACAAAACGGGTGGCTAGAACGAGTGAGTCCCACTCTCGTGGCATGAAGTTTTTGTCCTTAGAGCACCAGGTATGCTTGTGTTTAGGACCCCTTTCCCTCGGGTAGATGTGTTTTCACCCTAGGCCCCCGCCCTTTCACGAGGATAGTCTAGTGTTATACTGTACGTATGTATTACATGTTAGGCTATCTTCAGTGCAGCTTCTCATATACATTAGGCCAACTCCTCGATTTGCTGTTGGCGCATGTGCAAGAGGTCGACTTCACCACAGGATGGCTAAGGAGTTGGCTGCAACTAGCTCCAAGGAGCTACAGTTTGTACAAGAGAGCCTATATTTTATTTTACGTTACCATACATAGCGTGAGTTCATAGGTCTAGCACTATTTTAAGACTTAAGTTTGTAATTTAAGTGTTCAAGTGAGTTGGCACAGGAGGGACCTTAAGGAGGTTTCCCTTGTGCCCCCTTTACGGGAGAATTTACCTTTTCTTTTATCTCCACAGACACCAAGATCACATTGGTTTGTGTTTTCCACACTTCCCCTGCGCTTTCAAAGATTTTGCATTTCTTGCAATTTCTCGGGTTTTTAAGATAAAATTTTAAGATATCAGTCTTATCTGATTTATCATTTTGGTGTACTTAATTGGTGTGGCTTGCCTCATACCATGTTCATTGTCTGTGGCTTGCCTCATACCATGTTCATTGTCTGTGGCTTGCCTCATACCAGGTTCATTGTCTGTGGCTTGCCTCATACCATGTTCATTGTCTGTGGCTTGCCTCATACATGTTCATTGTCTGTGGCTTGCCTCATACCATGTTCATTGTCTGTGGCTTGCCTCATACCAGGTTCATTGTCTGTGGCTTGCCTCATACCATGCTCATTGTCTGTGGCTTGCCTCATACCATGCTCATTGTCTGTGGCTTGCCTCATACCATGTTCATTGTCTGTGGCTTGCCTCATACCAGGTTCATTGTCTGCCTCATACCATGTTCATTGTCTGTGGCTTGCCTCATACCATGCTCATTGTCTGTGGCTTGCTCATACCATGTTCATTGTCTGTGGCCATGTTCATTGTCTGTGGCTTGCCTCATACCATGTTCATTGTCTGTGGCTTGCCTCATACCATGTTTGACGTCTTCCACAGTGCCGTCTCACCTGCATAAGGGACGTAAGTACATTCGCCGTAGGGGAACTTTGGTGTAAGTTATATCTTGTTTAGTCTAGCACCTTAGAGGCATATCCTCAAAGTCAACTACTTTTGCCAGGACATCATGGCTCGACAATGCTGAGTCTTTGGGATCATAGGCAGTAGTCAACTTTTTAAACTTATACTGACCAACCACCCTGGGGCACCACAGCTCAACGCTTCCGAGTCAGTGAGGTCACAGATAGAGGTTCGTCGGGTATAAGTTAAAACTGAATTAAATTTGGGAGCGCATGAGTTGCATCTTAATGACATAACTTAGAATAAAGCACATAATACTAGTGCGCCACGTCTCAATGCTACTGAGTCGATGGGGCATGGGTAGTGGTAGGTGACTTGTTATAACACCACTCTGGGCCACGGTTCTGTGTAGGGACTTGTAGGAGCACAAGGTGTCTTAAGATAGTTGCAAGTAATGGGTCCATACCGGTCCACACGCCTCTGGTGAACGGCTCTGTATGGGGCCATATTGCTCCCGTAGCATGGGTTTATGACTCCGTACGGGTCCATGACATGGCTTTACGGGGCCATTGTATAGCTCTGTATGGGTCCATATGGCGCTATATCTAAGTTTTATGGGTTCTTATGGCTCCGGTGTATGGCCCCATATGGGTCCATGCGGCTCCTCAACCCTTACTCTTCCAGTGCTTTGAAAAAGCGAGCCCAATTTTCGTAATTTTTTTCATGTCTTTTTTTTTGACAACCTTCCTTTCATTTTTTTGTTTGTCATAAGTTTGGTTGGAATAGAGGCTAATACATTTATCTTTTGAGTAATGAAAGGCAATTTAGAAAATATTGGACAAAAACTTGCCAATTAAGCATTTTTTGGCTAAATTTGGTCAACAAACGGTCAATCTTTGCAGAAGTTTAACTTCTTGTCATTATTGCACAGAGATTTTTGTTACCTATTTAGATTCTTTATGAAATTTTCTTTCCAATGATACTAATCTATAATTTTTAGAAAGAAAGCAAAGATGAGAAAACATAAAAAATAATTATAGTCAAAAGACCCCTGAAAGCTGCAGAAAAATAATTACGCAATGGCCACAGTGAGACTCGAACCTGGAGCGTTCACGTGCTAGCCTCGTACATTTCCTCTGCACCACGTAGTCATTCAAATTGGAGAGGTGTCATATAATTCTTATAGGAAAGGTTCTAAATAGAGGAGGTATGCCTTTATTTATATATCAAATGAAAGGAAATTTCAAGCACTTTTGAACAGCGGTTTAATGAAGCATGTGTGATGTACGGTTTGGGTACATGAATTTTTGAAGAAAAAAAACGGGTCAAAAATGGCAGAAATTCGTAAAATTTTGAAGAAATTTCTCCAGAACAAATAATTGCAGGTAGGGATTATAAAAATTAGACCAGAAACCAACACTATTATGTCTTAGGACTTGCATGTTTGATATTGAAGCAAAAAATGTCTGTACAGCTACATAGAATCTGAACAGGGTAACATAACAGTGTACGGTAAACCCAGAAATAGTCCCAGTAGCTACACAGCTATTGTATGTGGTGAAGTGGTAAGTAAGCTTACTCCACAGGAAGTGTAGCCTCATGAGAGCTAATTTCTTCCTGCTTAAGCAGCCAATAGCTACGTAGTTCCACGGCCATGAGAACTAACCATAGAGTACTTTTCGCGTTTAACGTTAATGTTCCTGAACTGTCAACTGTCACTAGAATCATGGACACTGAGGAGAGGTCCCCCAGTGCTGGTGCTAGACGCACTTCCAAAGTCCCTCGATGCATCGCGTGTAAGCGGCTTGTTAAGTTACTCTCCGGAGACATCCATAACATGTGCTACGTTTGCAAGTTGTGCTGTGAGTCTAACTCGTGTACACTCTGTAGTGACTGGGATCAGGCAGCATGGTTGGAGCACCGACTCTATTGTAGCCTGCTTTTTCAGAGAGTGGCCGTTAGGGCGGAGAAGAGATGGTTGTATAGACTGTCATCATCTTCTCCCCTCCACCACTGCTGCCCAAGTCAAAGCAGCAGCAGCAGTACCCTCTCAGGGAGGCGAGGCCACCAACTACCAACCACACTCAACAGGGCACCTGATGATGAGCCCCCTCTACTAAGCAGAGTTACGCTTACATGTACGCCTTTTTCGCCAGACGCTGCCGCAGGGCCCATCACTTCCAGGGCTCCCGTCCCGCCGGTACTGACCTCCCCTGAGTGAGACAGGTCTCGGACGAGGGACAGAGAGTGGGATAGCAAGCATAGGAGGGGTCGATGTAACCCTTCCCTTCCCCTTCTTCTTCACCCTTCCCTGAGCCAAGGCGGAGGCTGAGGAAAAGACATAGGTGCATGAAACCCTCTGGAGGATGATTCCTTTAGAATCTTGAGACCTAGGTTTCTCAGGCAGTGGAGCAGAGGCTATCGCCTCCCGTGCTCCTACACCCAGCAGGGCCGCTGCCGGGGTAAGGCAACCCCCCGACCACGCGGTCTCGGAATAAGATGCCCTTGACATCTACCCCTCGAGGGAAGATGTTGACCTCATGGACGACTTGGTCCCACCTGCAGAGCCTCTGGACACTCAGGGCACCGGACCAGCCTCTGGAATCCATCCCGCTGCCCTACCCAAGTCACTCCTTTGTGCCACCTCACTGACACAGGCCACACTACTAGATAGGACCCTCGTACCTTGTAGGTACCAGGTGAGGTCATGTCCCCCAGCCTAGAATTCATGACCCCCTGCCTCAGTGAGGGGTCTTTTGCCCCATCCCCACTCTTTGCTTGGGCAGTCACGCTGAGTTATTAAGGACAGAGATCAGGGAACTGCTGTCGAAAGACACTATTATCCCAATCTCATATCCACCCAGGGACCTTGTGATGTCCACGTTTTTCCTGGCCTCAATAAGGGGAACAAAACAAATTCAGTTGTCCGTTGTAATTCAAGATGGAGATGCTGCACTTCATCCTCTCTTAGTTGACAAGGGGCTTGTGGGCCACCTTGGTCGACTTCGCAGACATGTGTCTGCACTTGCCAATGCAGGAGTAACACAGGTGCTTCCTTGTGTTCCAATTTGGGCTGTCAACCGCTCCCAGGGTCTTCACCCAGATAACGAGGGTTCTCGTGGCCTTTCTTTAAAAGCAAGGCATAAGAATCTTTAAGTACCTGGACAACTGGCTTATTGTTGCAGAAGACACAGCCACCGTCACAGAACACACAAACATAGTTATAAGAGTGGCACAGAACTAAGGTTGGGTTATCAACCTAGCCAAGTCCAGCCTAGTTCCATCCCAGACTCCTACTTTTCTGGGAGCAATCCTGGATTTCACATAAGGTCGCATACAACCGACAAAGGAACACATTCTGGCTGTGAAGGCAGGAGCCGACGTTCTCCTCTCACAATCGGCATCGCCGGCGAGAGAGCATGGCTGGTATTCCTAGGATGCCTGGCCAATCTGATAGATGTAGTCCCAATGTGCAGGTTTCACATGCGAGAACTACAATTCCACCTACTGGATCATTTCGTTCCATTCAGGAGGGATCTCAAGTGTTCCCGTCCCCTGTACACAGGCAGTGGCCCCCCACATATTGTGGTGGTGCATCCACTCACCACCTGCACAGGGAGTGATTTTCTTGCTCACCAGAACTTCGCGGTCAGTGGTGACAGACGCGTCTTTGACGGGGTGGGGAGCGCATTTAGCATGGATTTTGGACGGGCACTTGGTGCAATTAGCACATAATATGTTGGAACTAGAGACAGTGTGCCTGGCTATTGTTCATTTTCTACCACAGGTACGGAACAAGACTGTTTTAATATACACTGACAACACCATGGTAGTGGCATATATCAACATACAGGGAGGCACAAGATCCAGGAGACTCTGGAACCTCACCAAGTTTCTTTTGTCTTGGTGCATGACAAAGAAGGTCAGCCTTCAGGCAGTCCACCTACCAGGCAAGGAGAACACGATCGTGGATTTGTTATCTTGCCTTCAGGGAGCACCCACAGATTGGGCTCTCCTGCCACAGGTGGCCAATGCGATCTGGATGACTTTTGGTCTCCCAGACGTAGACGTGTTCGCATCCATGGACAGCAAGCTACCAACATTTTGCACTCTGACGCCTGACCTGAGAGTCTGGAGAGTCAACGCAGTCACAATCAAGTGGACCCACTTCGTGGGCTACAGTGTACCTTCCATGCATCCCGTTCTGCCTCCCCTCTCATTCAGGCCTGAGTGGAATGTTAAGTGAGGGATGTTAGAGGTATTATGGAGGTCAGGGCTGGGTTGGTATCTACTCTTTTAAGGTCTGTTAGAAGTGCATTAGAATCAGGTCATGGACCAGATTGCATATTTATAGCATTTAAGGTAAGTATAACTCTTGTAAATATCACCGCTATGGGAGGTAGGTAAGTTTGATGTGTTTATATCTTTTTAATGCTTGGATTTGTGATTTAGTAATTTTAAGAGCCAATATCAATTTGATATACACATTTATGTATGATGCATATATAGACATGATATACACATGCATGTATGATGCATATATAAACATGATACACATGCATGTATGATGCATATATAGACATGATATACACATGTATGTATGATGCATGTATAGACATGATATACACATGCATGTATAATGCATGTATATACATGGTATACACATGCATGTATGATGCATGTATATACATGATATACACATGCATGTATGATGCATATATAGACATGATATACACATGCATGTATGATGCATGTATGATGCATATATAGATATGATATACACATGCATGTATGATGCATATATAAATATGATACACACATGCATGTATGATGCATATATAGACATGATATACACATGCATGTTTGATGTATGCATAGACATGATATACACATGTATGTATAATGCATATATAGACATGATATACACATGTATGTGTGATGCATATATAGACATGGTATGCACATGCATGTATGATGTATATATAGACATGATATACACATGCATGTAGGATGCATATATATAGACATGATATACACATGCATGTATGATGCATATATAGACATGATATACACATGCATGTATGGTGCATATATAGATATGATATACACATGCATATATAGACATGATATACACATGCATGTATGATGCATATATAGACATGATATAC
The DNA here is from genome assembly GCA_020152595.1 of Chiridota heheva. NCBI lineage: Eukaryota > Metazoa > Echinodermata > Holothuroidea > Apodida > Chiridotidae > Chiridota > Chiridota heheva. Next base: position 251,235 of record JAIGNY010001069.1, read on the forward strand.
ACATGCATGTATGATGCATATATAGACATGATATACACATGCATGTATGATGCATATATTGATATACACATGTATTATTATTATTATTATTATCATTATCATTATTATTATATATTCCAGTACAAATTTAAAACATTTGTAAAAGGAAAAAGTACATGCATATGAATATTAAAACACATAGCAGAAAATAAAAGAATATGAATAAATAAATAAGGAGAAAAATTAAAGATAAAAGGTTTAAAACAGTAATTCTAACTCTCCTGTCTGTAAGTAAATTGCCGCACGGTAAATGAATGAATTTTTGTAGATGTTTATCCTGTATTTTAGCAATATGTTAGGGGTTCAAAGGTTTCTGTTTGAACCTACTAGATGACTTTGTAATGTATTGTGTAAAGGATGGTTTTGTTCTTTGTTGATTTTTGTCGTCATTGCAATGAATTCCGATTTCGCTCTGTTTAAAATTCCAATAAGCATTGGATAATGTAGTTTAAGAATCTTTGAAATGTTACTGTAAACAAATTCTGATTCTGTCTTTGTCTTTCTGTAAGATTAAATAATACCAAACGGTTACAGTATAAAGAACCTGTGATAAAATAACTGATTTAAAAAAAGATTAACTCTAACATTACGATTTCAAAAAAATAAAATGTATGATAATCTCGAAACAATATAGTAAACTTTACTTAAAATTTAGGACACATGATGGGAAAAAGTCAGTTTATCATCAATACATACACCAAGATAATCAGTTTTTATGCATTTTGCAAGCTCTGAACCTTGAATAACTTGTATGTATAATGCATATATAGACATGATATACACATGCATGTATGATGCATATATAAACATGATATACACATGCATGTATGATGCATGTATAGACATGATATACACATGGATATATGATGCATATATAGATATGATATACACATGCATGTATGATGCATGCATAGACATGATATACACATGTATGTATGATGCATATATAGACATGATATACACATGCATGTATGATGCATATATAGACATTAGTGTTATTAAATTATGATTATATAGCACTTCTTTTGCTACCTTCATTGACCATTCCTCAGCCCCAGTCCCCAAAATTGTAATCATTCAGGCCACCGACAAACCAGACAGTTTCAAAAGAGTTCCCCCTTCCTCATACACAAGGCGCTCCATGGCCTTGTCGGTACCCTCCCCCAAGGTTTCTACCCTCAGGTCTGGCGATCTCCTGGTGCACTTCATAAATCAAGCCACCACCCTCCTCACCACCAAAACCTTAGCTAATACTGGTATTGAAATAATAGTCACTCCCTACCATTTCCTTAACTTCAGCAAAGGCGTTATAGAACCAGAGACCTTGCCTACTTGACAAGACCTTCTTGAGGAACTTGCCAGCTAACACATTACTGAGGCCTGTCGTCTTGTCCTCAAAAGAGACAGTGCCGAAACACCCACCGATACCATCTTCCTAATTTTCCCTCCCACATCACTGCCGGCTATCTTAGAATCCCATTTGCCCCCTACATACCCAACCTTCTCTGCTGCCATGAAAAACTCCTGCTGCAGCCAAACAAGCTGTGGCAACTGTGGAGCCTCAGATCATGACAGAGCCTAGTGCACCAACACCCCACACTGCACCAATTGCGACGGTACTCACCCAGCCAACCATCCCTCCTTCTCAAAGACTGCCCCATCTGGCTTCAGGAAAAACAGATAACTAACCTGAAAACCTTTAATCTCAGCACCACTTACCTGGAGGCCAGGAAGCAATTCATCGCTTCCCTCCACACCAAACCTTCCTACTCTAGCACAGTCTCCTCAAACATCAATCCCGTCCCCCCTAAGCCCATCGCCTTTGCCAACAACCCAAGCACACCCATTACACAAACCACCTCCACCACCATCTCTCTTCCAGCCTTCCTTCCTTCTCTAAGATCCCCCGTCCCCTCTCCCAACACCTCGAGTGCCATCAAACTCAAGCCAACCTGGCCAACAAATCAACAAACAGCCCACCATACAAACCCACATGTATGACACTGAAGAGAGCATGGATTGTTCGGTTACCGAACCCACAGAACATACAGTACTTCTCATCCAATTTTCAAAAACAACCCTTGTAGAAATTTCTGATTAAATTTCTGTTTATATTTTAGTCAGAAAATTATCAGATTATAATCCTGGATTTGGAATCCTCTTTTCTGAATATATTCTGAATAAATTGGACAAAGGAAAATATAATCAGAATTGTAAAATCAAATTGTAATCAGAAATGGTTCCAAATTCAAGACTATCATCTGACTATCACCATCTCTGCTTATTTTAATCAGAAATTAAGTCAGTTCTGATTATCCATTATAATCAGATTTTCTATAATAAGATTTTTAAGTCAGAATTTTAGTCATAAAAGTTTTAGTCAGAAAATATCTGACTATAATTAATATAATCAGAAATGTAATTCTGATTATCCAGAAATATTATTTGAATGTGAATCCATAATAATCAGAAATATTATGATTTTAAATTCAGCTACATGTATACAGGCCTGGATGAACATGCATGCTGATCTAGCTAGATTACCCCTTACAGCGACCATTTGGTTGCAAATGAGGTACAATATGGGAGAACATCAGGACTAAGTAAGTGTAGGCCTATACAGAAGTGTTTCAATTCTTGTCTCAATTTGTGGATATTTTCATCTGGATTTGGGATTTTATTCAGGCTGAGTTTTACCATTTTGTTGTTTCTTACATTTTTTTTTCTGCATATTTGTGATTTTGTTGTTTTCATTAATTTCCTTAATTGTTAATTTTTGTTGTTGTTGCTGCTGGTTTGTGTGGTATACTAACTCTATCCTATTACACACTTTGTTGCTGTTCTTATAGGCTGGGCTTTACAGTTGTTGTAAGCTAGGCTTTGATATTGTTGTGTTAGGGTTTGTTATTTTTTTTAATTTAAGTGTATAGACTTATGTGTTAAGTGTTGGCTAGTATATTGTGTGTTGAAGCTAAGGTATTTCTTTAGGTATTATTGGGCCTACTGTTCCTCTTTTAGGTTGCTGCTTTTGGTTTTCTGCTTCTGGTTATTTATATTGTATGATCATGGAGAGTTTGATTTACTGTGATAGCTGTAATATGTGGATTGATTTTCAGGAGTCCGGTGTGACATGTAGTTTTGATGAAGCTTCGGTTGATAGTTTTGTGTTTGTCTGTTTAAAGTGTACAGGGTTGAAGGCTCTGGAGTTGGGATTTTCTGGTTGTAGTTGTATCGTTCGAAAGGTTGATGCTAATGTGCAGACTGAGTTTTGTGGCTTAGATGTGGATAGTCAGACATGTGATGTTGATTATTTTTTGGGTGAGGAATTTGATAGAGGTTCTGTTCAAATAAATAGTCTTGGATCAGATTCTGTTGACAGGTCTGATGTAGGGTCGGGTGTAATTGATGATTGTACAGGTGCCATTGGTCGTGAGGTTGTTGATTCATCTGGTACGTTGCCTGTGGATTCTGTTAGGGACAAGGTGTTATGGACAGGGGATTCACTTGTTGGGTATGTTGACAAAAGAGTTTTGTGGAGTAGATCATAGTAGAAGGTTTAGGGTGTGTCTTCCATGTGCTATGGTTAATGATGTTACTTTTCGTGTTAAGACTTTATGTAAGGGTGAAGATACCTTCAAAGTTTCAATTGGTACAAATGATATTTCAAGGAGAAATGTTGATTCTGTTAGGCGTAGTTTCATGGATTTGTTATTCAAGTTGAAGGACACAGGCTGTAGGGTTCTAGTTGTTGGTCTGTTGCCGCGTAGCTGTAGTTCCTTCATGATAGATAAGATGTTGTTGATCTATAGTTGGTTAGAGAGTATTTTTTTGGGGGGGGGGAGGGGAGGGGGGGAGAGTTTAAACCCACCTGTCAGGCATGTTTCTGTGGATAGGGATTGTTCTAGTGGTAGAATTAAGGTTATGTTTTCAAATGTTCGTAGCATTTTGAATAAGCATGATGAGCTTCTGACAAAAGTTTCAATTAGTAGACCTGATATAATTGGTATTACTGAGAGTTGAATTTATAGTGAAATTAGTGATTCAGAGGTACATATTCCAGGTTACTCAGTTTTCAGGCAAGACAGATATACTCTCAATGGTAGAGGAGGTGGTGTTTTATTGTTTGTGAAAGATAGTTCTAATTGTATAGATAGGACTGTTCAGTTTTCTTTTGGTTTTTCAAATTTCTTATGATGTGAGCTTATAGTTGATGGCGATGTTGGTAGTTCAGTGGTTGTTGGTGTTGTGTATAGATCACCAAATTCTAGTCCTGAGAACAATCAGAAATTGCTTGACTGCTTTAGGAAAGTTGCTTCTAGGAAGGTTATTGCTTTTGGGGACTTTAATTTTCCAGACATTGATTGGAATCTTTGTACTAGTGGTCCACATGGTAAAGATTTTCTGGAAGCTGTATCTGACTGCTTTTTCACCAAGCATGTCTTGTTTCCCACGCGTGGTAGAAATTGTCTGGATTTTATTTTCAGTAGTGAAGAAAGTATGGTTAGAAATGTGCTAAGTAGCGGTAAGGTAGGGTGTAGTGATCATGACCTCATTAGTTTTAATCTGTATTGCTTCACAAAGGTTTCTCGAGCTAATAAACTGGTTTTAGATTTTAAGAATGCTGACTTTGCTGCACTTCAGGATAATTTGTCATTCGATTGGACTTCTTTGCTAAGTTAATTAGATCCCTTTAAAGCATGGGATGTTTTCCTACCTATAATTTTGGAGGGTGTAAATAGGTTTGTCCCATTAAAGAAAGTCTGTAGGCGTAGTCGGCCTGGTTGGATGTCATGGGAGGTTTTGCAGGCTGTTCGGAAAAAGAAGAAGTTGTGGCATTGTTATAAATGTAGTGGGTGTCCTGCGGAGCTTGCGAGGTATAAGGATCATGAAAAGTTCACAAAGGGTTTGATAAGAGATACTGAAGTGCTTTTTGAAAAACGTTTGTCCAAAGAGGTTAAGATTAATCCTAAGTCATTTCATTCGTATGTTCGCTCAAAGCAAAAAACTAAGGAGGTTGTTGGTCCCCTTCAGGGTAATGATTGTGTTACTGTCAATAGTGGTAAGGATATGGCTGAGGTTTTGGATGACTACTTTGCGTCTGTTTTTACTAAGGAGTCCCTTGCTGATGATGTTGTGGATTATCTTAGAGTGCACTCTCCAGTATCCGTTAAGACTGTTGATTTTTCAGTTGATGTTGTGTCTAAGAAGTTGAGGGGTTAGAATTTAGATAAAACACCTGGTCCAGATGGTATACATCCTGCTGTCTTACGTGAGTGTTCTGATGTTCTTTCTGTTTCCCTAAGCATTATCTTTTCAAAGTGCTTTGATGTTGGTGTTGTTCCTAGTGATTGGAGAATTGCTAATGTCACTCCTATTTTTAAAAAGGGTGACCACAGTTTGCCTTGTAACTATAGGCCAGTGAGTCTTACTAGTGTTGTCTGCAAGGTCATGGAGTCCATTGTTAAGGATGTTGTACTAGATCATTTACTGGTCAATGGTTTGTTGAAATTGTCCCTGCATGGGTTTTTAACTAAGAGGTCTTGTGTTTCTAATTTATTGGAGTTTCTTGATGATGTTACTACACAAGTTGATTCTGGTCATAATGTGGATGTTATCTATTTAGATTTTCAAAAAGCATTTGATAAGGTTCAATTAGGCAGGCTCATGATGAAAACAAGAGCTTTTGGTGTGGAGGGAAAGTGTGCCAGTTGGATATATTCTCGGTTAGTTGACAGGTCACAAAGAGTTGTTGTTAATGGTAAAGTATACCCATGGAAGAAGGTTACAAGTGATGATCCTAAGAGTTCTGTATTGGGTTCGCTTTTTTGCTTAATCTTCATTAATGATAATGATGTTTCCCTTGGCTCCAGGACACTAAGCTGTACAGGATTGTTGATGATGCTAGGGATTCTTCACTTTTGCAAACTGATCTGGATAAGTAAGTTTCTTGGTCCCAAACATGGCAGATGTCAATCAATGTTGATAAATGCAAAGTTATTCATTTTGGTCAGAGCAATTTGGCCTTTAATTACTGCATGAATGGTTCAAATCTTGGTTGTGTTGAGCAAGAAAAGGATCTAGGTGTTGTCATTACTAGCAATATGAAGCCTTCTAAACAGTGTGCTTTAGCAGCTGCAAGGGCAAATAGGATGCTTGGTTTGATTAGAAGAAGTTTTGATTTTTTGGTAGAGTGGTTGTTCCTAATTTGTAAAAGCAGTTAGGCAGGCCTGACCTTGAGTATGCTATTCAGGCTTGGAGCCCCTTTTATAAGAAGGATAAGTTCATTTTGGAGCAGGTTCAGCGAAGAGCCACTAGACTTATTCCTGAAGTAAGGAATCGAAGTAAGGAATTCTTGGATTGACCACACTTGAGTTGAGAAGAGTATGTGGCGATATGATTCAAGTTTATATCTGGTAGTGATGCTTTGACTTCCTGTTATTTCTTGCATGTTTCAGCTAATCCTCATGTGACACGTGGTAACAGTTTGAATTTGACCAAAGAGTTCTCATGGATAGATATTCAACATTTTATCTTTTCGCAAAGAGTTGTTAATGAGTGGAATGGTTTGCCTGAGTGGGTAGCTAGCTCCAATTCTGTTCACAATTTCAAAGTCAATATTGATAGGTTCTTTACTAACTCTGGGCGTCTTTGATTTTTTTTTTGTGGTGGTGGTGGTGGTGTTAGTTTGAGCTTTTTATGGGGTGACAAACCCTTCTTAGCCCGTAATCTTGTTATGTTATGACATTAAAGTAGAGTTTGCATTATCAGGTGCCAGACTGTTGTTGATATTTTGTACTAGCTTGTTACCATATCATATCAAACTTTTCTGTTCCGTCCGTCTCAATGGGTTTCTTTTTAAATCCAGATCCTCTTACACAATTCCCTTAGCAACACTTAAAAGAAATTAGTATACATCAAAGCTTGAGTACTGATTGTATGAGGGAAGGGAAATCCTATAATACATTTTGTAAATGTTTTAATCCAAACTGATTGCTGGCTGTATACATAACAAAACTATTAAAGAAATGTTCATGGTTCTTCTCAAACTTGTCTTTCTTCATTAACAAGCAATCAAGATTTTCCTTCTCTGTGTGCTGATTCAAGCAGTTTCTTAGATAGCCTATACAGTAAAGAGAAGCAGAAAAAATATGTAGTCTTAAAAACATTGGAAGAAGGAAATAATCAGAATTATTACTTGCAATACATTAACGCCCCTTCATGAAGGCAAATTGACTAAATTACCTTTATTAATTTTTGTGAGTCCCCTTTCCTCTAGGGCCTCTACCAAATGGCCACCCCACTTTGTGTGGGACAATTACTGACATGTTGCCCTGATGCCCTCCCCTCCTATTTGTAAAGGACACTTGCAGCTTTGTCCAGCAGAATGTTGTTATTGAAGCCAATGATCACAGGTTCACTGCCCAATCATGTCTATCATGTGCAGTATGATAGAGGACAAAAAAAAAAAAAAAACTGTAAAGAGTTTTGTAAACTTTTTTTAATTTTTACACATATAAATGCCGTTAATTAATTTAACAAACTTCTGTAATATTTTGTACTTTTTATGGTGGAATTTCAAACTTAACAATTTTTTTTGAAAATTGCTAGTGTTGAACATGTTTATGAAAAGTGTTATTACACCCTCTAATTGGTTAATGTAAGTGTATTTAAAAAAAAAGTATTAGAATTATTTGTAACTGATGAAACATTTTTCTTCTTCAAAAGCATCTTAAATCTCGTGACAAAAGATCCTTACATCTTGTGACATCTTCAAAAGCTCCTTAAATCTCGAGACAAAAGCTCCTAAATCTCGGGACAAACGCTTCTTAAATCTCAGGACAAAGGCTCCTTAAATCTTGGACATCTAATTGTCGTAAGTTACACAATTTCAGAAAACACCCAAAGAATTTGAAGGATTGTTAGGATGTGATGCCACTTCTAGTCCGATTCCAAATTTTTAAAAGAAATCTAAGACAGACTGTACACATAAAACTTCAATGTCTCATTGAAATGATAGTTGAAAGACCTTTTCAACATGTTGTTGCTTCTAGCATCCTGTATCGTATATATGAAGCATGTGACCTCTCCCTGCTTGTACAATAAGATATTAAATGATGAAGATGGTATCAAATGTAGTGTTGCTGCATCACTTAAAGGGCACTTATCGTTTCCAACGTGGAGGTAAATAAATTTCAATTTGTGTGTTTTGATTGGTAGAAACAATGCTACAATGTGCACTTACATTGATAGGGCAATCAAAATTGTTTTGTAATACAATGTACGCCGCCACATTTTAATCACAATAGATGGCCTTAAAATAATTATCCTTTAAATGATGTTAATAAAAAGCATCACAAACATTTAAATGGTACTAGCTTTTGCATACCTTGATTCCTGATAATGAATTGCATTGTATTTGCATATTTACTCGTTAAAGCAATTAGTTCAACCATGTTCTGTTAGGTCAAAAAAATACAAACATGTCACACTACAAATTAATATTATGATAAGTAAATCAATTTTTGATCAAACATTATGATAAGTTTTTAATTTAGGCTAGATTTATATGACTGGTAGACAACATAAAAAGGCAATTCTTTCAATTTCTTCTTACAGTGGGAAAGTTTATTTCTACTTGAATTTTATTGGGGTCATGACAAAAATGCAAACACTTGCAGCAGAATTTGCTGCACCACTTCAAACAATTTTTTGGTAGGAATTAAAAGAAAAACACAAGAAAATACCAAGGTTGCCATGTTAATACATCACAAATTTGTGTTACGTACTAAAATTTATGCCTGAGATTGAAATAAGCAGTAAATGGTGAACTGCTTAACTGACATGATGAGTTTTAATAGATTTTAAAGCAATTTAGCTTATACTGCGTCCTTTAAGATTTTCTTATATGAATCCACCCACCTGTCCACCCACCTGTCCACCCTCCTCTCCACCCTCCTGTCCACCCTCCTGTCCACCCTCCTCTCCACCCTCCTGTCCATCCTCCTCTCCACCCTCCTCTCCATCCTCCTCCCCACCCTCCTCTCCACCCTCCTCTCCACCCTCCTCTCCACCCTCCTCCCCACCCTCCTCCCCACCCTCCTCCCCACCCTCCTCTCCACCCTTCTGTCCACCATTCTGTCCACCCTCCTGTCCACCCTTCTCTCCACCCTCCTCTCCACCCTCCTCTCCACCCTCCCCTCCACCCTCCTGTCCACCATCCTGTCCACCCTCCTGTCCACCCTCTCCACCCTCCTCTCCACCCTCCTCTCCACCCTCCTCTCCACCCTCCTGTCCACCCTCCTGTCCACCATCCTGTCCACCCTCCTCTCCACCCTCCTCTCCACCTCCTCTCCACCCTCCTGTCCACCTTCCTGTCCACCATCCTGTCCACCCCTCCTGTCCACCCTCCTCCCCACCCTCCTCTCCACCCTCCTGTCCATCCTCCTCTCCACCCTCCTCTCCACCCTCCTCTCCACCCTCCTCTCCACCCTCCTGTCCACCATCCTGTCCACCCTCCTCTCCACCCTCCTGTCCACCCTCCTCTCCATCCTCCTCTCCACCCTCCTCTCCACCCTGCCTTTTCTCCACCCTGCCTTTTCTCCACCCTGCCTCCTCTCCACCCTGCCTCCTCTCACCCTGCCTCCTCTCCAACCTGCCTCCTCTCCACCCCTGCCTCTCCACCCTGCCTCTTCTCCACCCTGCCTCCTCTCCTCCCCTGCCTCCTCTCAACCCTGCCTCCTCTCCACCCTGCCCCTTCTCCACCCTGCCTCCTCTCTGCCCTGCCTCCTCTCCACCCTGCCTCCTCTCCACCCTGCCTCCTCTCCACTTTGCCTCCTCTCCACCCTGCCTCCTCTACACCCTCCTCTCCAGGGGTGGTGTTAGGATTGAATGACAGGGGGGTATCACCAGATAATAAATTTTCCATTTAGATATAAGTTCATATACATAATATTAAATATTCAAGCTCACAATCCAACAAGTGCTTCCAAGACTAGACGATTGGACGATACATGGTTATCCAACATTTAAAAGGAAAATAAAGCTTAAATGATCAATATGCCCATTTTGCCTTGTTTTAAGAGTAAGCCTCAAAAACGAATTTCTACAAGCCGTCAAATTATTTCAAAGTTAGGAAATCAACTTAATCAATTACGCATGCATGTTAATTTGTCCATAATTTTTATATTAATTCCTCCCAGAAAAGCAGGGCCATGTGGTAGATATTCTCAATGACAGCGTATCTTTTAATACTGGTGCTGATGTAATTTCTGGGAGGGTGCTGAGCTAAAATAGGCAGGGTTAGGAAAGAGTTAAAGCTGTTAAGTGTGCCATGGGGAAAGTGAGAGATTAATTTATTTTACGCTTCACAGACTGCATTACCTATCTCATGAAAACTTAATTTTGCATTAATCAAAAATAATTCTGTATTTGAAATAATTCTGTATAGATAATTCTGTATTGAAAATAATTATGTATTGAAAGAAAAAAACTTAGCACAGTAAGTCATAGATGTAGGTCTTTAGAACCTTCGCTGCAATATAAATTCCTTGCCTTGCAATAAGTTACCTTCCTATATCTGGTTATAAACATGGTTTCTTTCAATTTGATCTTCTAGATAATGCATCTAGATAAGGCATCTAGATTATGCATCTAGATAATTCATCTGGATAATGCATCTGGATAATGCATTTGGATAGTTTATCTGGATAATGCATCTGGATAAAGCATCCGGATGATGCATCTGGATAATGCATCTGGGTAATGCATCTGGATGATGCATCTAAATAATGCATCTGGGTAATGCATCTGGATGATACATCTGGATAATGCATCTGGATAATGCATCTGGATACTGCATCTGGATAATGCATCTGAATAATGCATCTGGATAATGCATCTGGATATTGCATCTAGATAATGCATCTAGATAATGCATCTAGATAATGCATCTAGATAATGCATCTAGATAATGCATCTAGATAATGCATCTTTTATATACCCTCATCTCCAAATCTACTTTGCTGAACTTTAACAAAGATGCATTCTTCCTTTTCACTTCCAAGTTCAATGGCGTATTATTATTCTCAACAGATTCACTGATATTACAGTGTTTAAGGCAGTTAACACACAACAGTACACCAAATAGTTACAGGCCTACACACTTAAAGACCTTTGCAACAAATGTGACTCTCAAGTTCATCTTTACACATCATAACTAACCTAAAATAAGTGATAATTTAAAATTTTATTTTGTAATTAATTAGTTTATCATAAAATCAATAGTGTAGCAATTTTTTCTTGGGGGGAGGGGGTGGCGGCGGGCAACTAACCCGAAGGGAGAAATCGGCCCCGCTTGGTATTTAATTATCATGGGGTGTAGAGACATTTCGATTAAAGTAAAACAATAATTGATTTGAATTAATTGGCCCTAATTAGCTGTTATCACAACAGCACGGACCACGTGTCGTTTTTGTGAACCCCTGCCGTTGTTACAAGGCTGGGCTGCTTTACCACCAAAATTAATGAGTTTTTCACTAACAGTTTGTTTTCACGGACAAGGTAGCACAACAACTTTTTGGTTGATGTATGAAAAGCAACAAATAATTTTAATTAAGTACCGCCTAATTAGCTGTTGCCTGGTCCACTGTACACACACTAAGTCAATGGGAATTGAATGTAAGAAAGCAGGAAGAGAGGGGGAGGGGGGGGAGGGGAGATGGTAACTAACCCGAAGGGAGAAATTGGCCCTGCTTGGTATTTTTTTTTTTTCATAGGCAAGGAGGCACAAAACCTTTTAGGGGCTGAAAGTTATTTAAGTTATTTACCACGAACCTCAACCCCCCTTATTCGAAAGTCATTTTTCTCCCATTTATTTTCACGATTGTGGAAGTTTTCTTCTTCTTTTTTTAACAAAGAAGAATTAACAATTAAGTAAGTATAAGACACGACGTACGTGGCAGTACATACACGCTCGCAGTTTGGGGAAATTTTTCTACCCATCTTGCCCATCAATGGGTACAGTTTGAGGATGGGGGTATGATGGGGGTATGATGGGGTACGATGGGGTCACTGATGGGGGAATGCGATGGGGCAAATGCGGGAAGTACGATGGGGGCGATGGGGGGGTGCGGTGGGAATGCGATGGGGGTGCGATGGGGGTACGATGGGGAATGCGATGGGGTGCGATGGGAATGCGATGGGGTACGCGATGGGGGGTATGATGTTATGGAGTATGCACTGGCATTTGAGAAAAAGATGACACCACTCAGGCTGAGGTAGTTTGTTCACAATAGAGAAATCAATGAGCAGTGTGGCATAAGGTACAAGGTATAATAGGATAATTATGACTTGTTTAAAATACTGAGTATTATCCTGCAGTCAAAATTTTGTGCATGTAAGTCACAGCCTAGCTTTTGTCCAAACTTGTGTAAAAAACTTTAAGTTCTGATTCTCCTATCCTTTAAGTGTACATAAAAAAGAGGGGATAGTTTTAAGTACAGAAGTGGTATTTTACTTAGAATATAGTCAGAATTTAGTCAGATTATAATCAGATTATAATCAGAACATTATAATCAGAACAAAGAATATATTTTCTTGTGCAAATCATTTGTTGATTAATTGTTTATCAAGAATTCTTTGAGTGCTGCAAATTCTGCTTATCAAAGTTGCCCAGTCATTAAGGATTTGTTTTAATCAGAATATAATCAGATATTAGTCAGAAATGCAAGTTCTGCTTACTGTACTACGCAGCGATATTATCGCCGTTTACAAACCACCTTTTTCTAAAAATAAAATCGGCACTTTACTACAGTCCTATGGGAGTAATCTTGGTATCATTTTAAATTACTCTGATATTTCTTTCACAAAATGAAACTTTTCTATAGGGGTCATATCACAGAATTTTCTTAAAAACTGCTGAATAATTTACGAAAAAATGGTTTGTTTTCTTTCAAATTTTGCAATAACTTCAAGATAACATTTTTGCTTCGAAATCAAACAGGCAAGTTTTAAGACATGATAGTATTGGTTTCTGGTCTAATTTTTATAATCCCTGCCTGCAATCTTTTGTTCTGGAGAAATTTCATGAATTTCTGACATTTTTGACCCGTTTTTTCCAAAAAATGTGTACCCAAGCCGTACATCGCACATGCTTTGTTGAACCGCCGTTCGAAAGTGCTTAAATTTTGTTTCCATTTGATATATAAATAAAGGCATTTCCCCCTCTATTTAAAACCTTTCTTATAAGAAATACATTTCATCTCTCGACTACATGGTGCAGAGGGAATGTTGGCGGCTAGCACATGAGCGCTCTTGGTTCGAGTCTTACTGTGACCACTGCAAAATATTTTTCTGCTGCAGCTTTCAGGGGTCTTTTGACTATTATCACTTTTGATGTTTTTTCATCTTTCCTTTCTTTCTAAAATTTTAGATTAGTATCATTGGAAGGAAATTTCATAAAGAATCTAAATATGTAACACATATCTCTGTTTTCAATATTGACAAGAAGTTATGCTTTGGCAAAAATTGATCATTTGTTGACCAAATTTAGCCGAAAATTGCTTAATTTGCATATTTTTGTCCAATATTTCCTAAATTGTCTTTCATTACTTAAAAGATAAATATTTTAGCCTCTATTCCAACCAAACTTGTAATAAAAGAAAATGAAAGGAAAGTTGTCAAAAATGCATATGAAAAAATAAAGTTACGAAAATTGGGGTCGCTTTTTTTAAAGCCCTGGTAAAGGTTAAATTCTTGTTTCTGACTATATTATGATTATCATTTCTACAAGGGACCGCTTCCAAAGAAACAGGGACAGATCCAATGTAAAAACAAGCCAACCCTGACACAACAGATCTTCCTCCAGATAACCCCCACCTCCTTATGGTGTTTGAAATATCTCCCCATGCTAATATTCAGCCAACCAGCTTCAACAACTCATCTCTTAGCTCCCATTTCCTTTCATCCTTCTTGTTGAATTCAACGCCCACAACCCCCTGTGGGGCTCCAATACCACCCCCACAGGCAAGCTTACCGAAAACACTCTTCAACAGCACAGCCTCTCCTTACTAAACACTAACTCCGCAACCTACCTTCACCCTGCCACAGGCTCCCTCACCTGTATTAACCAGTCTATATGTTCCCCCAACCTCCTTGATTTTAGCTGGAAGGTCACTGCTGACTCTCTGTAAAATTATAGAAAGGATCATTAACCAACACTTAACAGGTTCCTTGAGACCAACAGAATCTTCTCCCCTCGCCAAAGCGGTCCAAATACCTTAATACCTTGGACCAGTTAATTGCACTCGACACTGCTATTCAAGAATCCTTTGCAAAAAGGAACACCTCATTGCCATCTTTTACAACCTCGAGAAAGTTTTAAACATTACTTCGAAATACAGCATTACCTGCAAGCTTCACACTGTCAGCTTCAGAGGCCACCTTCCCCCCATCTTTGTTCAAAACTTCCTCTCAGCCAGGCAGTTCCTAGTTCGCAGGAAGAGGGCGTCCCCCAAGGCAGCATCCTCTCCCCACTCTCTTCAACCTGAGCATTAACAACATGGCGCACAACATTGGTCCCAACATCAAATGTGCCCTCTACGTGGACAACTTCATTAGCTTCTACTCCTCCCCTAGCTTTTCTCTCGTCGAAAATAGGCTCAAACTTAGCCTCAACTGGCTGCAAGACAGGTGCAACAATAGCAGTTTTATCTTCTCCAAAGACAAGACGGTCTGTATGCACTTCTGTCATTTCAACAATCTCTACCCCAACCCGAACCTCGTGCTCGTTCTTGGGTCTAAGCCTAGACCTCAAGCTTCCTACAAGCAACACATCACCAGCCTAAAGCAGAAATGCAACAGCTTCCTCAACATTCTCCGCCTCCTTTCCAATATTACTTGGTGTGCGGAACACCACTTGGGTTGTGGATCCCTACGCTCTCCTCAAAATCTTCAAGCTTACCATTTGTGCCAAGCTTGACTACGCCAATATTGTCTACTGTACCGCCAACAACTCTTACCTCAACCACATCCAAAATGAAGCCCTCAGGTTTTGCTTTGGTGCCTACTGGACCTCCCCCATCACCAGCCTTCACATTACAGCCAACAAACCCCACATCCTGCTAAGGTGAAGAAAGCTTAGCCTTTCCTACACTTTTATCACCTTTACCAACACCCAAAATCCTGTCTACAACCTCATTAGTTATCCCAATTTCCCCTCCCATCAGCTTATGCATCAGACCCGACCTCCACTATCTTGACATCAACCCCGCCACTCTTGGCATCTTTCCTTGCCCACTTTTCCTCCCCGTGCCACCCCCTCCCTTCCATCCACTTGGTCCTCTCCAGTCATCACAAAACCCAAACCAACACCAACCTCTTCATCAACCTCCACAACCAAATCAAAGACCAACTCTCCATCTACACCTCCATCTATACTGATGGCTCCAAGGAAGGCAACAAGACAGCTGCTGCTGCCGTCATCCAAGACATGTGCTGCTGCCTTCATCCAAACGTCACCCTCAGTAGCAGGCTTCCCAACTACTCATCCATCATCTCGGCCGAGGCCAAGGCCATCCTGTTCGCCCTCAACTATATGCTTCCTTTTACAACCATATTTAGTCCTCCTCTCCCACCCCTCTACCTACTTTTACCCTCTTATTTTACACCCCCTGCTCTTCCTCTTTTGATCCCAGCCTCCTGGCTCTTAACCCCCCGTACTTCTCTCAGATCCTTCTTATTTTATTTTATTCCTACCTATGGAATGATCTAACCTCCCAGGCACAAATTGACCCTCGCTGTCATGGTGCCGTTAAGCCCTCATCAAGCAAACAAATGAACAAATCTAAAGGTTATGCATCTTCCATTGAATGTATGTAGGTATGACTGCTCAATTAAAATGCTTAATGTCATGCATCTTCATTCAATGTATGTATCACTGTTCATTGGAAATGCTTAATGTCATGCATCGTCATCCAATGTATGTATGACTGCTGAATTGAAATGCTTAATGTCATAATTAAATGACTGCTGAATTGAATTGCTTAATGTCATGCATCTTCATTCAATGTATGTATCACTGTGAATTGGAAATGCTTAATGTCATGCATCATCATTCAATGTATGTATGACTGCTCAATTAAAATGCTTAATGTCATGCATCTTCATTCAATGTATGTATCACTGTTCATTGGAAATGCTTAATGTCATGCATCGTCATCCAATGTATGTATGACTGCTGAATTGAAATGCTTAATGTCATGCATCTTCATTCAATGTATGCATGACTGCTGAATTGAAATACTTAATGTCATGCATCTTCATTCAATGTATGTATGACTGCTGAATTAATATGCTCAATGTCATGCATCTTCATTCAAATATGACTGCTGAATTGAAATGCTCAATGTCATGCATCTTCATTCAATGTATGTATGACTGCTGAATTGAAATGCTTAATGTCATGCATCTTCATTCAATGTATGTATGACTGCTGAATTGAAATGCTCAATGTCATGCATCTTCATTCAATGTATGTATGACTGCTGAATTGAATTGCTTAATGTCATGCATCTTCATTCAATGTATGTATGACTGCTGAATTGAAATGCTCAATGTCATGCATCTTCATTCAATGTATGTATGACTGCTGAATTAATATGCTCAATGTCATGCATCGTCATTCAATGTATGTATGACTGCTGAATTGAAATGCTCAATGTCATGCATCTTCATTCAATGTATGTATGACTGCTGAATTGAAATGCTTAATGTCATGCATCTTTATTCGAAGTATGTATGACTGCTCAATTGAAATGCTGAATGTCATGCATCGTCATTCAATGTATGTATGACTGCTCAACTGAAATGCTTAATGTCATGCATCTTCATTCAATGTATGTATGACTGCTGAATTGAAATGCTCAATGTCATGCATCTTCATTCATGACTGCTGAATTGAAATGCTTAATGTCACATTTTCATTCAATGTATGTATGACTGCTGAATTGAAATGCTCAATGTCATGCATCTTCATTCAAATGTATGACTGCTGAATTGAAATGCTCAATGTCATGCATCTTCATTCAATGTATTTGAATTGAAATGCTTAATGTCATGCATTTTCATTCAATGTATGTATGACTGCTGAATTGAAATCTTAATGTCATGCATCTTCATTCAATGTATGTATGACTGAATTAAAATGCTTAATGTCATGCATTTTCATTCAATGTATATGACTGCTCAAATGCTTAATGTCATGCATTTTCATTCTTCTGAATTGAAATGCTTAATGTCATGCATCTTCATACAAAGTATGTATGACTGCTCAATTGAAATGCTCAATGTCATGCATCTTCATTCAATGTATGTATGACTGCTCATTTGAAATGCTTAATGTCATGCATCATCATTCAATGTATGTATGACTGCTGAATTGAAATGCTCAATGTCAAGCATCGTCATTCAATGTATGTATGACTGCTCAATTGAAATGCTTAATGTCATGCATCATCATTCAATGTATGTATGACTGCTGAATTGAAATGCTTAATGCCATGCATCATTATTCAATGTATGTATGTATGACTGCTCATTTGAAATGCTTAATGTCATGCATCGTCATATAATGTATGTATGACTGTTCAATTGAAATGCTTAATGTCATGCATCATTATTCAATGTATGTATGACTGCTCAATTAAATTGCTTAATGTCATACATCTTCACACAATTTATGTATGACTTCTTAATTGAAATGCTTAATGTCATGCATCATCATTTAATGTATGTATGACCGCTCAATTGAATTGCTTAATGTCATGCATCATCATTCAATGTATGTATGACTGCTCAATTGAATTGCTTTATGTCATGCATCTTCATTCAATGTATGTATGACTGCTCAATTGGAATGCCTAATGTCATGCATCTTCATTCAATGTATGTATGACTTCTTAATTGAAATGTTTAATGTCATGCATCGTCATTCAATGTAGGTATGACTGTTCAACTGAATTGCTTAATGTCATGCATCTTCATTCAATATATGTATGATTGCTCAATTAAAATGCTTTTCATTTACATTTCATGAAATTTTGTTGGCCTTCAAATGGGAACAGTATGTCATAGCCCTAGTGTGACCCCAACTTGATTTAATCTGAGTACTCTTGCAGATGCACTGTAAAACTTACTGACATGTTTCGTACTCTATTTGTAATTAAAAAAATTCTAGCCACACAAGTAATTCTTTTCGAACTAAGTGCAAAATAAAGCCTTCAAGGCAGACATGTAGAAAACTAGCTGATGACTGATGAATTAAATGCTCATGATATGCACTGGCAGGTGCATTTTAGCTCAGAACATACATGTAGATTGATTAGAAACTGTCTTTTGGCTTTGCTTGCATTAATGCCGAATGGGTTTAATGTACTGTTCTGGATATTCCAATGATCCTATACATGGACTTATAAGTACAAATTGGTGGAAAGAACCATGTTGGTATTATTCCGTTTAGGATTGATTACATTAAAGAGGTAGGCTCGTCTCAGATTGTACATCATTGGTCTCTGTATTATTGGGGGATGCAGAGCTTTGACGTCACTTCTGGTTCTGAAACACACATTATCTATGTCTGTTTGTACATGCGTTGTGTGTGCGAAGATGCAATCGTAGTGCATAACGTTGTAACGATCTATGGGAAACTTGTTTTTTTAATGTACCTGTAAATTTAAAAAAAATAAAAGTGAAAGTGAAAGATTAGTAAGTTAATACTAAAATAGCAGTCACCAGACGAAATTTACAATGAGTGAAAAAAAGGAAAAGCAAAACTCGAGAGAAGTGGTTTTGGTTGGATTTGAACCTGTTTGTTACAAAAAATCTGAATTCCATTGCCATACCAACTGGGCCACATCAAGCGTTAGTCTAGCTAGGGGCTTTAACTATTATATACTGTAAAATAAGGGCCAACGAATCGTGCAGCAATTGGTTGGAATTTTAACCTTGCAATCAAACAATAATTGAATCGAGTTCTAAACATTGTGTCCATATGATAATTTCGCCTCTTTAAAGATTCCACCAGTGTCTTGAACAGTTACCGCGATGCAGTATTAAACAGTGACCGCGATGCAGTATTGAACAGTTACCGCGGTGCAGTATTGAACAGTTACCGCGGTGCAGTATTGAACAGTGACCGCGATGCAGTATTTAACAGTTACCGCGGTGCAGTATTGAACAGTGACGGCGATGCAGTATTGAATAGTTACCGCGGTGCAGTATTGAACAGTGACCGGTGCATTATTGAACAGTTACCGCCGTGCAGTACTGAACAGTGACCGCGGTGCAGTCTTGAACAGTGACCAATGCAGTATGGAATTGACCGGTGCAGTATTGAACAGTGACCGGTGCAGTCTTGAACAGTGACCGGTGCAGTATGGAACAGTGACCGAAGCAGTATTGAAAAGTGACCAGTACAGTATTGAACAGTGACCGGTGCAGTATTGAACAGTAACCATGGTGCAGTCTTGAACAGTGACCGGTGCAGTATGGAACAGTGACTGGTGTAGTATTGAGCAGTGACCGGTGCAGTATTAAACAGTGACCGTGGTGCAGTCTTGAACAGTGACTGGTGCAGTATTGAGCAGTGACCGGTGCAGTATTAAACAGTGACTGGTGCAGTATTGAACAGAGACTGGGTGCAGTCTTGAACAGCGACCGGTGCAGTATGGAACAGTGACTGGTGCAATATGGAACAGTGACTGGTGCAGTATGGAACAGTGACTGTGGTGCAGTATTGAACAGTGACCGGTGCAGTATGGAACACTGATGGATGCAGTATTGAACAGTGACTGGTGCAGTATTAAACAGTGACTGGTGAAGTATTAAACAGTGACCTTGGTGCGGTATTGAACAGTGACTGCGGTACAGTTTTAAACAGTGACCGTGGTGCAGTCTTGAAGAGTGACCGGTGCAGTATGGAACAGTGACCGGTGCAGTTTGAACTGTGACCGCGGTGCAGTTTGAACAGTGACCGCGGTGCAGTATTGAACAGTTACTGGTGCAGTATTGAACTGTTTACTATGGTGCAGTATTAATCAGTTACCGGTAGGGTATTAAACAGTGACCGGTTCAGTATTGAACAGTGGTCAGTGCAGTATTGAACAGTGACCATTGTGCGGTATTGAACAGTGACCGCTGTGTGGTATTGAACAGTGGCTGGTGCGGTATTGAACATTGACAGCGGTGCGGTATTGGACAGTGGCCAGTGCGGTACTGGACAGTGACCGGTGCGGTACTGGACAGTGGTTGGTGGGGTATTGGGCAGTGGCCGGTGCTGTATTGGGCAGTGGCCGGTGCGGTATTGGGCAGTGGCCGATGCAGTATTGAACAGTGACCGCAATGCGGTATTGAAGAGTGACCGCTGTGCTGTATTGAACAGTGACTGCTGTGCTGTATTGAACAGTGACCATTGTGCGGTATTGAACTGTGGCCGCGGTGCGGTATTGGACAGTGGCCGGTGCGGTACTGGACAGTGGCCGGTGCGGTACTGGACAGTGACCGGTGCGGTACTGGACTGGCCGGTGCGGTACTGGACAGTGGCCGTTGCGGTACTGGACAGCGGCCGGTGCGGTACTGGACAGCGGACGGTGTGGTACTGGGCAGCGGCTGGTGTGGTACTGGGCAGCGGCCGGTGCGGTACTGGGCAGCGGCCGGTGGGGTACTGGGCAGGGGCCGGTGCGGTACTGGGCAGCGGCTGGTGCGGTACTGGAAAGTTGCTGGTGCGGTACTGTGCAGTGGCTGGTGTGGTACTGGCAGTGGCCTGTGGTGGTTTCGGGCAATGGCCGGTGGCAGTATTGGCCATTGACCGGTGCGGTATTGGACAGTGACCGGTGCGGTATTGGACAGTGACCGGTGCGGTAGCGGGCAGTGACCGGTTAGGTACTGGGCAATGACCGGCTAGGTACTGGGCAGTGACTGGTGCGGTATTGGACAGTGACCGGTGCGGTATTGGACAGTGACTGGTGTCACAGAAATAAAAAAATAAAAAAGTCTTAGAAGTGAATTAAAAAGATTTAAAAGTAATGGGAATATTCCTTTACATATATAAGGTATAAATTTTGAATCTTTCAATTGGAGGTGAGAGCAAAACTGGCATTCTACTTTTGTTCTAGAACGAATCCTTTATCATACGAGATTTCATTGAAAGAGAATCAATGTACTGTAATTTATCCATTTCTCCTTGTTAATTGCATTGAATCTAATTAGGGATCTAATGATGTGACATTCATCAAGTGTGGGTTGTAGGTTTGCTTTGAGCTTGATATAATGGTAAGCATGATCTTGTTGGCTTGCAATTACAGCTTATAGACATTTGATTTGAAGGTAGCCAGCTACCCTTTGCATGCCTCCTTTGAAAATATGTACAGCAATAGGGATAAAGATATGACTCACTCCCCAAGAAATGATCAAATGTCTTTTTCTGAAATTTAGCCTGGGCATATTCTGATATTATAGAGATAAGTATGGAAAAGATGAATTGTCAATAGCATTGTACATTCACAATTAAGATCACAAATGTGCTCCCTGTGAATGAGTGAATGATAGGCATATAGGAAGCCGGGGAGGGCAAACTGCCCCTTTAGGATATTACCTTCTTAATTGCATGCTTTATTGCCAGTTGGGAAATGAAATTGGGAAATAATTAGCATAAAATTGAAATGGAATTTGGCAACATTTCCTGAAAATTGAAGAATAGTTCCTGAAATTAAAAACAAATCATATCTTTAATGATGACTTCATGTAAATTGATTGCTTCACCGTATCACATCTTTTATGATGACTTCATGTAAATTGATTGCTTCACCATATCACATCTTTTATGATGACTTCATGTAAATTGTTTGCTTCACTGTATCACATCTTTTATGATGACTTCATGTAAATTGATTGCTTCACTGTATCACATCTTTTATGATGACTTCATGTAAATTGACTGCTTCACTGTATCACATCTTTTATGATGACTTCATGTAAATTGATTGCTTCACTGTATCACACCTTTTATGATGACTTCATGTAAATTGATTGCTTCACTGTATCACATCTTTTATGATGACTTCATGTAAATTGATTGCTTCACTGTATCACACCTTTTATGATGACTTCATGTAAATTGATTGCTTCACTGTATCACATCTTTTATGATGACTTCATGTAAATTGATTGCTTTACTGTATTTTTATGATGACTTCATTTAAATTGATTGCTTCACCGTATCACATCTTTTATGATGACTTCATGTAAATTGATTGCTTCACTGTATCACATTTTTATGATGACTTCATTTAAATTGATTGCTTCACCGTATCACATCTTTTATGATGACTTCATGTAAATTGATTGCTTCACCGTATCACATCTTTTATGATGACTTCATGTAAATTGATTGCTTCACTGTATCACATCTTTTATGATGACTTCATGTAAATTGACTGCTTCACTGTATCACATCTTTAATGATGACTTCATGTAAATTGATTGCTTTACTGTATCACACCTTTTATGATGACTTCATGTAAATTGATTGCTTCACTGTATCACATCTTTTATGATGACTTCATGTAAATTGATTGCTTCACTGTATCACATCTTTTATGATGACTTCATGTAAATTGATTGCTTCACTGTATATGAAACAAATAAATTGAATGTATAAACATGGAATTAAGAAATTCAGATCTTAACACTTGGAGTTTTGGTATAGCTTATAGAAAATACTCTCCAAGCCGTACCCCCAAGAAGAGGGCGTCCCCCAAGGCAGCATCCTCTCCCCCACTCTCTTCAACCTGAGCATTAATGACATCGGGAATGACCTTGGCCCCAGCATCAAACGTACCCTCTACGTGGATGACTTCACCATCTTCTACTCCTCCCCTAGCTTTCTCATTGTTGAAAATAGGCTCCAAACCAGCCTCAATCAGCTGCAAGTCTGGAGCAACAATAACAGTTTTAGATTCTCCAAAGACAAGACAGTCTGCATGCACTTTTGTCATTTCAACAACCTCCACCCCAACCCGAACTTTGTGCTCAATGGGAATCGCATCCCTAAAGTTGAAAACACAAAGTTCCTTGGTCTAACTCTAGACCCCAAGCTCACCTACAAGCCACACATCACCAACCTGAAACTAAAATGCAATAGCTCCCTCAACCTCCTCCGACTGCTCTCCAACACTACTTGGGGAGCGAACCGCTTTGCTCTCCTCAAAATTTTCAGGCTCACCATTCAAGCCAAGCTTGACTATGGCAATATTGTTTACTGTGTCGCTCACAACTCATACCTCAACCACATTAACACCATCCAAAATGAAGCCCTCAGGCTTTGTCTAGGAGCCTACAGGACCTCCCCAATCACTAGCCTTCATGTTGAAGCCAACGAACCCCCCTTTCTACTTAGATGTAAAAAGCTTAGCCTCTCCTATGCTTTTAGAGTCCTCACCGACACCCAGAACCCTGTTTACAACCTCATTAGGTACCCCAATTTCTCCTCCCTCTTTGATAGGACTAAAACCCTATCGCCCCCCTTCAGCTTACGCATTAAATCAGACCTCTCTCAACTTGGCATCAACCCCGCCACTCTCGGCACCTATTCCTGGCCCACTTTTCCGCCTTGGGCCAACCCCCTTCCTTCTGTCCACCTAGACCTCTCCACTTATAACAAAACTCAAACTCACCCTAATCTCTTCATCAATCTCCACAACCAAATCAAAGACCAACTCTCAAATTACACCTCCATCTATACTGATGGCTCCAAGGAAGGCAACAAGACAGCTGCTGCTGCCATCATCCAAGACATCACCCTCAGTAGCACAACTCATTAGGTACCCCAATCTCTCCTCCCTCTTTGATAGGACTAAAACCCTATCGCCCCCCTTCAGCTTACGCATTAAATCAGACCTCGTTCAACTTGGCATCAACCCCGCCACTCTCGGCACCTATTCCTGGCCCACTTTTCCGCCTTGGGCCACCCCCCTTCCTTCTGTCCACCTAGACCTCTCCACTTATAACAAAACTCAAACTCACCCTAATCTCTTCATCAATCTCCACAACCAAATCAAAGACCAACTCTCAAATTACACCTCCATCTATACTGATGGCTCCAAGGAAGGCAACAAGACAGCTGCTGCTGCCATCATCCAAGACATCACCCTCAGTAGCACAACTCATTAGGTACCCCAATCTCTCCTCCTCTTTGATAGGACTAAAACCCTATCGCCCCCTTCAGCTTACGCATTAAATCAGACCTCGCTCAACTTGGCATCAACCCCGCCACTCGGCACCTATTCCTGGCCCACTTTTCCGCCTTGGGCCACCCCTTCCTTCTGTCCACCTAGACCTCTCCACTTATAACAAAACTCAAACTCACCCTAATCTCTTCATCAATCTCCACAACCAAATCAAAGACCAACTCTCAAATTACACCTCCATCTATACTGATGGCTCCAAGGAAGGCAACAAGACAGCTGCTGCTGCCATCATCCAAGACATCACCCTCAGTAGCAGACTTCCTGACCACTCATCCATCTTTTCAGCCGAGGCTAAGGCCATTCTCCTCGCCCTCAACTTTATTGAGTACTCTCCTCTTAGTCACTTTGCCATTTTCTCTGACTCAAAGGCTGTTCTTACTTCATTACTCAATCTTAAATGGGATAACCTCACCTGCCACCTCCTCCTCCGGAAACTCTTTTCTCCCACCCTCTGCAGGAAAAGTGTTCTTTCTTCTGGATACCCAGCCATGTTGGCATCCCTGGCAATGACAGGGCTGATACAGCCGCTAAGCTTGCCCTTAACCTCCTCCCTTCCCCTTTTCCCAAAACCCTCTCTGACATCAAACCGCTTATCGCTTCTCTTGTTCGTGACCGCTGGCAAACCTTATGGAACTTCAAATTGATAACAAACTCCATGTTATCCAGCCCACAATCCCGATCAAATCCACCATCAACAACCTTTCTCGTATCGACAACGTTCATATTACCCGTCTTAGAATTGGTCTCACCCACCTCACTCACTCCCACCTCCTTATTGGTTCCCCCCAACCCCTCTGTAACAATTGCCACTGCATCCTCACAATCCAACACGTTCTCCTTGCTTGCCCCTGTACAACCTTCCCAGAGCTTCTCTCGCTCCCCACAACTCAATTGCTGAGTTCTTCCAAAAAAATCCTCCAGATAAATTTGTCTCCTTCCTTCAGCATGCATCCTCTACAACCATATTTAATTCTCCTCTTCCACCCCCTCTCTACTTTGTTTTTAGTTTTACCCATGCACCTCCTCTCTCGATCACAGCTTTCTGGCTTTTGTTCTTGAATTTCTCTCATTCTTCCCCTGGTCTCTTTCCTTACTACCTCTAAAATGATCTGACCTCTCAGGCACAATTTGACCTTCGTTGTCGTGGTGCCGTTAAGACCTCATCAAACAAACAAACAAACATAGAAAATTAAAAAGGAACCAAGTTTATCGCTTAACACTTGTAAAGCAAGCAAGGGGTATTATTTTAGATGATAAGGATGGTGGAGACAGGGAAGGGGGCATGGTGGAGACAGGGGAGGGGGGGGGGGCATGGTGAAGACAGGGAAGGGGGAATGGTGGAGACAGGGGAGAGGGCTGAGGGCTTTATCTTCCATGCTTTTTGCTGGCCAAAATTATAATAGTAAAGCTTACAAAATAATCAAGAAAATTTATATTGTACCCACAAAATGTCCCCATATTGCTGAGCTTTCCAGGACTCAAAATCGCTGGATGCTTGTGGTGAACCCTCCCTGGGGCTCGCAATTGCTGGATGCTCATGGTGAAACCTCTCTGGGGCTCGCAATTGCTGGCTGCTCATGGTGAAACCTCCCTTGGGCTCCGAATCGCTGGATGCTTGTGGTGAAACCTCCCTGGGGCTCGCAATCGCTGGATGCTTGTGGTGATACCTCCCCGGGGCTCGCAATCGCTGGCTGTTTATGGTGAAACCATCCTGGGGCTCACAATCGCTGGATGCTCATGGTGAAACCTTTTCAGGGCTCACATTTGCTGGATGCTTGTGGTGAAACCCAGTGGTGCCGGGAAGGGGGGCATGGGTCCTAAAAAATTCAAAATGTTAAAAAGGTTTTTGTGTATATTCGACATGATTTTTAGGCAATTTCCTGGCCACCTCAACCACGAAAAAACATAGGGACAATTGATATTGTACCTATGAAATGCCCGTACATTGCTGGGCTTTCCCAGGGCTCACAATCGCGGGATGCTCATGGTGAAACCTTCTCGGGGCCCACAATCGCTGGATGCTCGTGGTGAAACCTTCCCAGGGCTCACAATCGCTGGATGCTCATGGTGAAACCTTCTTGGGGCTCACAATTGCAGGATGCTCATGGTGAAACCTTCCCGGGGCCCACAATTGCTGGATGCTCATGGTGAAACCTTCCCGGGGCTCACAATCGCTGGATGATTGTGGTGAAACCTTCCTGGGGCTCACAATTGCTGGATGCTCGTGGTGAAACCTTCTTGGGCTCACAATCGCTGGATGCTCGTGGTGAAACCGTCTCGGGCTCGCAATTGCTGGATGATTGTGGTGAAACCTTCCCGGGGCTCACAATCGCTGGATGATTGTGGTGAAACCTTCCTGGGGCTCACAATTGCTGGATGCTCATGGTGAAACCTTCCCGGGGCTCACAATTGCTGGATGCTCGTGGTGAAACCTTCTTGGGCTCGCAATCGCCGGATGATCTTGGTGAAACTCCGAAAAAATTATGTTTATGTTTAGCCTCCAACAAATGCTCTGATGTCACTGGGGGATAAGATAATGCATTATGATGCTCTGATGTCACTGAGTGATGGGGTAATGCATTATGACACTGACGCACTCGGGGATAGGGTTATACATAATGACGCTCTGATGTCACTGGGGGATGGGGTAATGCATTATGACGCTCTGGTGTCACTAGGGGTGGAGTTAATGCTATATGACACTGATGTCACGGGGGTGGGGTAATGCATTATGACACTGATGTCACCAGGGTATAGGGTAATTTATTATGACACTGATGTTACTCGGGATAAGGTAATGCATTATGACACTATGATGTCACTGGGGTGAGTTAATGCAATATGACACTCTGATGTCACTGGGGGTGGGGTATTGCATTATGACACTGATGTCACTCGGCAATAGGGTAATGTATTATGACACTCTGATGTCCCTCTGGGATGGGGTTATGCATTATGACGCTCTGATGTCACTGGGGATGGAGTAATGCATTATGACACTCTGATGTCACCCGGGAAGGGGGTAATACATTATGACGCTCTGATGTCACTGGGTGGGGTAATGCATTATGATGCTCCGCTGTTTATAGAGGATGTGGTAATGCACTATGAAGTTCTGATGTCACTGGGGAATGGGGGTAATATAGGAATGACTGATATCAGACTAGCAATGGTGTCACACCCCTCCTAATTCTTTGTGTATTTCATTGAAATACTACTTGTTAGATTTTGTGGTTTGGAAAAATTATAAAAAAAAATAGATACTTGATGAATGTAGGGCTGTGAGATTTCTTCTGGTTATATTATTTTTCACAAATCTGGTAGAAATTGAAAACTTGAATACCTCTTTAACTGGAAAAAGATTTCTGAATGCATCTCCTGGTTCCTGTTATTTCCCTCAATTGAACATGCCTGGCAACTTATTCTGTCGGTGATTAATTCATGTCTTCCACAGTCTTGTTGTATTTATTTTAATTAACTCAAGAACTAGTCAAATTATTGTGCAGCTTGAAGTGTATGTACTATCATTTGATTTTTGAATTTGTTAGCAAAAGTTGATTTATTACTCCAGACGGGTTTTTGAGCATGTTTCTCAAACATAATGAGTTTTGAAATAATTGATTGACTATTGGGGAATAAACTGTGAGAAAAAAATGACAAGGAAAATTTGACTTGATCAATCAATGTATAGTGTACCCATTAAAAGATCATTTCATTAACATTTTCTGAAAGCCCCTGTACATTGCAATTTGATGCAAGCTAGGGTTGTAATTTGATGCAAGCTAGGGTTGTCATTTGATGCAAGCTAGGGTTGTCATTTGATGCAAGCTAGGGTTGTCATTTGATGCAAGCTAGGGTTGTCATTTGATGCAAGCAAGGGTTGTCATTTGATGCAAGCTAGGGTTGTCATTTGATGCAAGCTAGGGTTGTCATTAAAGATATATGTAATTTATTTAATGTATTAGTTTAAACGTATGCACACAAAATTGATTTGATTTCCTGAAATAGCCTGGCATCTGACAGTGTTATTTATTAGAGCATAAGTTATTGATGGAGACATTTTGCTTTGATGAGCATGCAGTATCATGAAGTATGTTAATATTGGAAAGATAGAATTGTGAGGCTTAAACAAGAAAGGTGAAAACATAAACAAATTGTTTTGAAGCAATGTTAAGGACTATTATAACATTGTATCAGAGAGCAATGTCAAAGACCATTATAACATTGTATTGGGGAGCAATGTCTAGGACCATTATAACATTGTATTGGAGAGCAATGTCAAGGTCCATTATAACATTGTATTAGAGAGCAATGTCAAGGACCATTAAAACATTGTATTGGAGAGCAATGTCAAGGTCCATTATAACATTGTATTGGAGAGCAATGTCAAGGTCCATTATAACATTGTATTGGAGAGCAATGTCAAGGTCCATTATAACATTGTATTAGAGAGCAATGTCAAGGACCATTATAACATTGTATTGGAGAGCAATGTCAAGGACCATTATAACATTGTATTGGAGAGCAATGTCAAGGTCCATTATAACATTGTATTGGAGAGCAATGTCAAGGTCCATTATAACATTGTATTAGAGAGCAATGTCAAGGACCATTATAACATTGTATTAGAGAGCAATGTCAAGGACCATTATAACATTGTATTGGAGAGCAATGTCTAGGTCCATTATAACATTGTATTAGAGAGCAATGTCTAGGACCATTATAACATTGTATTGGAGAGCAATGTCAAGGTCCATTATAACATTGTATTGGAGAGCAATGTCAAGGACCATTATAACATTGTATTGGAGAGCAATGTCAAGGTCCATTATAACATTGTATTGGAGAGCAATGTCTAGGACCATTATAACATTGTATTAGAGAGCAATGTCAAAGACCATTATAACATTGTATTGGAGAGCAATGTCAAGGACCATTATAACATTGTATTAGAGAGCAATGTCTAGGACCATTATAACATTGTATTGGAGAGCAATGTCTAGGTCCATTATAACATTGTATTAGAGAGCAATGTCAAGGTCCATTATAACATTGTATTAGAGAGCAATGTCAAGGTCCATTATAACATTGTATTGGAGAGCAATGTCTAGGACCATTATAACATTGTATTGGAGAGCAATGTCAAGGTCCATTATAACATTGTATTGGGGAGCAATGTCAAGGTCCATTATAACATTGTATTGGAGAGCAATGTCTAGGACCATTATAACATTGTATTGGAGAGCAATGTCAAGGTCCATTATAACATTGTATTGGGGAGCAATGTCAAGGTCCATTATAACATTGTATTGGAGAGCAATGTCTAGGTCCATTATAACATTGTATTAGAGAGCAATGTCAAGGTCCATTATAACATTGTATTGGAGAGCAATGTCAAGGTCCATTATAACATTGTATTAGAGAGCAATGTCAAGGACCATTAAAACATTGTATTGGAGAGCAATGTCTAGGTCCATAATAACATTGTATTGGAGAGCAATGTCAAGGTCCATTATAACATTGTATTGGAGAGCAATGTCAAGGTCCATTATAACATTGTATTGGAGAGCAATGTCAAGGACCATTATAACATTGTATTAGAGAGCAATGTCAAGGTCCATTATAACATTGTATTAGAGAGCAATGTCAAGGACTATTATAACATTGTATCAGAGAGCAATGTCAAGGTCCATTATAACATTGTATTGGAGAGCAATGTCAAGGTCCATTATAACATTGTATTAGAGAGCAATGTCTAGGACCATAATAACATTGTATTGGAGAGCAATGTCAAGGACCATTATAACATTGTATCAGAGAGCAATGTCTAGGTCCATAATAACATTGTTTTGGAGAGCAATGTCAAGGACCATTATAACATTGTATTAGAGAGCAATGTCAAGGTCCATTATAACATTGTATTAGAGAACAATGTCTAGGTCCATAATAACATTGTTTTGGAGAGCAATGTCAAGGACCATAATAACATTGTATAAAAAAGCAATGTCAAGGACCATAATAACATTGTATTGGAGAGCAATGTCAAGGTCCATTATAACATTGTATTAGAGAGCAATGTCAAGGTCCATTATAACATTGTATTGGAGAGCAATGTCTAGGACCATTATAACATTGTATTGGAGAGCAATGTCAAGGTCCATTATAACATTGTATTAGAGAGCAATGTCAAGGTCCATTATAACATTGTATTGAGAGCAATGTCTAGGACCATTATAACATTGTATTGAGAGCAATGTCAAGGTCCATTATAACATTGTATTGGGGAGCAATGTCAAGGTCCATTATAACATTGTATTGGAGAGCAATGTCTAGGACCATTATAACATTGTATTGGAGAGCAATGTCAAGGTCCATTATAACATTGTATTAGAGAGCAATGTCAAGGTCCATTATAACATTGTATTGGAGAGCAATGTCTAGGACCATTATAACATTGTATTGGAGAGCAATGTCAAGGTCCATTATAACATTGTATTGGGGAGCAATGTCAAGGTCCATTATAACATTGTATTGGAGAGCAATGTCTAGGACCATTATAACATTGTATTGGAGAGCAATGTCAAGGTCCATTATAACATTGTATTGGGGAGCAATGTCAAGGACCATTATAACATTGTATTGGAGAGCAATGTCTAGGTCCATTATAACATTGTATTAGAGAGCAATGTCAAGGTCCATTATAACATTGTATTGGAGAGCAATGT
Source organism: Chiridota heheva (assembly GCA_020152595.1). Taxonomy (NCBI): domain Eukaryota; kingdom Metazoa; phylum Echinodermata; class Holothuroidea; order Apodida; family Chiridotidae; genus Chiridota; species Chiridota heheva. The sequence continues at coordinate 282,298 of JAIGNY010001069.1, forward strand.
CAAGGTCCATTATAACATTGTATTAGAGAGCAATGTCAAGGACCATTAAAACATTGTATTGGAGAGCAATGTCTAGGTCCATAATAACATTGTATTGGAGAGCAATGTCAAGGTCCATTATAACATTGTATTGGAGAGCAATGTCAAGGTCCATTATAACATTGTATTGGAGAGCAATGTCAAGGACCATTATAACATTGTATTAGAGAGCAATGTCAAGGTCCATTATAACATTGTATTAGAGAGCAATGTCAAGGACTATTATAACATTGTATCAGAGAGCAATGTCAAGGTCCATTATAACATTGTATTGGAGAGCAATGTCAAGGTCCATTATAACATTGTATTAGAGAGCAATGTCTAGGACCATAATAACATTGTATTGGAGAGCAATGTCAAGGACCATTATAACATTGTATCAGAGAGCAATGTCTAGGTCCATAATAACATTGTTTTGGAGAGCAATGTCAAGGACCATTATAACATTGTATTAGAGAGCAATGTCAAGGTCCATTATAACATTGTATTAGAGAGCAATGTCTAGGTCCATAATAACATTGTTTTGGAGAGCAATGTCAAGGACCATAATAACATTGTATAAAAAAGCAATGTCAAGGACCATAATAACATTGTATTGGAGAGCAATGTCAAGGACCATTATAACATTGTATTAGAGAGCAATGTCTAGGTCCATAATAACATTGTTTTGGAGAGCAATGTCAAGGACCATTATAACATTGTATTAGAGAGCAATGTCAAGGTCCATTATAACATTGTATTAGAGAGCAATGTCTAGGACCATAATAACATTGTATTGGAGAGCAATGTCAAGGTCCATTATAACATTGTATTAGAGAGCAATGTCTAGGACCATAATAACATTGTATTGGAGAGCAATGTCAAAGACCATTATAACATTGTATTAGAGAGCAATGTCTAGGACCATTATAACATTGTATTGGAGAGCAATGTCTAGGACCATTATAACATTGTATTAGAGAGCAATGTCAAGGTCCATTATAACAGTGTATTAGAGAGCAATGTCAAGGACCATTAAAACATTGTATTGGAGAGCAATGTCAAGGTCCATTATAACATTGTATTGGAGAGCAATGTCAAGGTCCATTATAACATTGTATTGGAGAGCAATGTCAAGGTCCATTATAACATTGTATTAGAGAGCAATGTCAAGGACTATTATAACATTGTATCAGAGAGCAATGTCAAAGACCATTATAACATTGTATTGGGGAGCAATGTCTAGGACCATTATAACATTGTATTGGAGAGCAATGTCAAGGTCCATTATAACATTGTATTAGAGAGCAATGTCAAGGACCATTAAAACATTGTATTGGAGAGCAATGTCAAGGTCCATTATAACATTGTATTGGAGAGCAATGTCAAGGTCCATTATAACATTGTATTGGAGAGCAATGTCAAGGTCCATTATAACATTGTATTAGAGAGCAATGTCAAGGACCATTATAACATTGTATTGGGGAGCAATGTCAAAGACCATTATAACATTGTATTGGGGAGCAATGTCAAGGTCCATTATAACATTGTATTGGAGAGCAATGTCAAGGACCATTATAACATTGTATTAGAGAGCAATGTCAAGGACCATTATAACATTGTATTGGAGAGCAATGTCAAGGACCATTATAACATTGTATTGGAGAGCAATGTCAAGGACCATTATAACATTGTATTAGAAAGCAATGTCAAGGACCATTATAACATTGTATTGGGGAGCAATGTCAAAGACCATTATAACATTGTATTAGAGAGCAATGTCTAGGACCATTATAACATTGTATTGGGGAGCAATGTCAAGGTCCATTATAACATTGTATTAGAGAGCAATGTCTAGGACCATTATAACATTGTATTGGAGAGCAATGTCAAGGTCCATTATAACATTGTATTGGGGAGCAATGTCTAGGTCCATTAAAACATTGTATTGGAGAGCAATGTCAAGGACCATTATAACATTGTATTGGAGAGCAATGTCAAGGACCATTATAACATTGTATTAGAGAGCAATGTCAAGGTCCATTATAACATTGTATTAGAGAGCAATGTCAAGGACCATTATAACATTGTATTGGGAGCAATGTCAAAGACCATTATAACATTGTATTGGGAGCAATGTCAAGGTCCATTATAACATTGTATTGGAGAGCAATGTCAAGGACCATTATAACATTGTATTAGAGAGCAATGTCAAGGACCATTATAACATTGTATTGAGAGCAATGTCAAGGACCATTATAACATTGTATTGAGAGCAATGTCAAGGTCCATTATAACATTGTATTAGAGAGCAATGTCAAGGTCCATTATAACATTGTATTAGAGCGCAATGTCAAGGTCCATTATAACATTGTATTAGAGAGCAATGTCAAAGACCATTATAACATTGTATTAGAGAGCAATGTCAAGGTCCATTATAACATTGTATTGGAGAGCAATGTCAAGGTCCATTATAACATTGTATTGGAGAGCAATGTCTAGGTCCATAATAACATTGTATTGGAGAGCAATGTCAAGGTCCATTATAACATTGTATTGGAGAGCAATGTCAAGGTCCATTATAACATTGTATTGGAGAGCAATGTCAAAGACCATTATAACATTGTATTAGAGAGCAATGTCTAGGTCCATTATAACATTGTATTGGAGAGCAATGTCAAGGTCCATTATAACATTGTATTGGAGAGCAATGTCAAGGTCCATTATAACATTGTATTGGAGAGCAATGTCAAGGTCCATTATAACATTGTATTGGAGAGCAATGTCAAGGTCCATTATAACATTGTATTAGAGAGCAATGTCAAGGTCCATTATAACATTGTATTGGAGAGCAATGTCTAGGTCCATTATAACATTGTATTGGAGAGCAATGTCAAGGTCCATTATAACATTGTATTGGGGAGCAATGTCTAGGTCCATTATAACATTGTATTAGAGAGCAATGTCAAGGTCCATTATAACATTGTATTGGAGAGCAATGTCAAGGTCCATTATAACATTGTATTGGAGAGCAATGTCTAGGACCATTATAACATTGTATTAGAGAGCAATGTCAAGGTCCATTATAACATTGTATTGGAGAGCAATGTCAAGGTCCATTATAACAGTGTATCAGAGAGCAATGTCAAAGACCATTATAACATTGTATTGGGGAGCAATGTCTAGGTCCATTATAACATTGTATTAGAGAGCAATGTCAAGGTCCATTATAACATTGTATTGGAGAGCAATGTCAAGGTCCATTATAACATTGTATTGGAGAGCAATGTCTAGGACCATTATAACATTGTATTAGAGAGCAATGTCAAGGACCATTATAACATTGTATTAGAGAGCAATGTCTAGGTCCATTATAACATTGTATTGGAGAGCAATGTCTAGGTCCATAATAACATTGTTTTGGAGAGCAATGTCAAGGTCCATTATAACATTGTATTAGAGAGCAATGTCAAGGACTATTATAACATTGTATCAGAGAGCAATGTCAAAGACCATTATAACATTGTATTGGGGAGCAATGTCTAGGACCATTATAACATTGTATTGGAGAGCAATGTCAAGGTCCATTATAACATTGTATTAGAGAGCAATGTCAGGACCATTAAAACATTGTATTGAGAGCAATGTCAAGGTCCATTATAACATTGTATTGGAGAGCAATGTCAAGGTCCATTATAACATTGTATTGGAGAGCAATGTCAAGGTCCATTATAACATTGTATTAGAGAGCAATGTCTAGGACCATTATAACATTGTATTGGAGAGCAATGTCAAGGACCATTATAACATTGTATTGGAGAGCAATGTCAAGGTCCATTATAACATTGTATTGGAGAGCAATGTCAAGGTCCATTATAACATTGTATTGGAGAGCAATGTCAAGGTCCATTATAACATTGTATTAGAGAGCAATGTCTAGGACCATTATAACATTGTATTGGAGAGCAATGTCAAGGACCATAATAACATTGTATTAGAGAGCAATGTCTAGGACCATTATAACATTGTATTGGAGAGCAATGTCAAGGTCCATTATAACATTGTATTGGAGAGCAATGTCAAGGTCCATTATAACATTGTATTAGAGAGCAATGTCAAGGTCCATTATAACATTGTATTAGAGAGCAATGTCTAGGACCATTATAACATTGTATTAGAGAGCAATGTCTAGGACCATTATAACATTGTATTGGAGAGCAATGTCAAGGTCCATTATAACATTGTATTGGAGAGCAATGTCTAGGACCATTATAACATTGTATTGGAGAGCAATGTCAAGGACCATTATAACATTGTATTAGAGAGCAATGTCTAGGTCCATTAAAACATTGTATTGGAGAGCAATGTCTAGGTCCATTAAAACATTGTATTGGAGAGCAATGTCAAGGACCATTATAACATTGTATTGGAGAGCAATGTCAAGGACCATTATAACATTGTATTAGAGAGCAATGTCAAGGTCCATTATAACATTGTATTAGAGAGCAATGTCAGGACCATTATAACATTGTATTGGGAGCAATGTCAAAGACCATTATAACATTGTATTGGGAGCAATGTCAAGGTCCATTATAACATTGTATTGAGAGCAATGTCAAGGACCATTATAACATTGTATTAGAGAGCAATGTCAAGGACCATTATAACATTGTATTGGAGAGCAATGTCAAGGACCATTATAACATTGTATTGGAGAGCAATGTCAAGGACCATTATAACATTGTATTAGAGAGCAATGTCAAGGACCATTATAACATTGTATTGGGAGCAATGTCAAAGACCATTATAACATTGTATTAGAGAGCAATGTCTAGGACCATTATAACATTGTATTGGGAGCAATGTCAAGGTCCATTATAACATTGTATTAGAGAGCAATGTCTAGGACCATTATAACATTGTATTGAGAGCAATGTCAAGGTCCATTATAACATTGTATTGGGGAGCAATGTCTAGGTCCATTAAAACATTGTATTGGAGAGCAATGTCAAGGACCATTATAACATTGTATTGGAGAGCAATGTCAAGGACCATTATAACATTGTATTAGAGAGCAATGTCAAGGTCCATTATAACATTGTATTAGAGAGCAATGTCAAGGACCATTATAACATTGTATTGGGGAGCAATGTCAAAGACCATTATAACATTGTATTGGGGAGCAATGTCAAGGTCCATTATAACATTGTATTGGAGAGCAATGTCAAGGACCATTATAACATTGTATTAGAGAGCAATGTCAAGGACCATTATAACATTGTATTGAGAGCAATGTCAAGGACCATTATAACATTGTATTGAGAGCAATGTCAAGGACCATTATAACATTGTATTAGAGAGCAATGTCAAGGACCATTATAACATTGTATTGGGGAGCAATGTCAAAGACCATTATAACATTGTATTAGAGAGCAATGTCTAGGACCATTATAACATTGTATTGGGGAGCAATGTCAAGGTCCATTATAACATTGTATTAGAGAGCAATGTCTAGGACCATTATAACATTGTATTGGAGAGCAATGTCAAGGTCCATTATAACATTGTATTGGGGAGCAATGTCAAGGTCCATTATAACATTGTTTTGGAGAGCAATGTCAAGGTCCATTATAACATTGTATTAGAGAGCAATGTCTAGGACCATTATAACATTGTATTAGAGAGCAATGTCAAGGTCCATTATAACATTGTATTGGGGAGCAATGTCAAGGTCCATTATAACATTGTTTTGGAGAGCAATGTCAAGGTCCATTATAACATTGTATTAGAGAGCAATGTCAAGGTCCATTATAACATTGTATTAGAGAGCAATGTCAAGGTCCATTATAACATTGTATTGGAGAGCAATGTCAAGGTCCATTATAACATTGTATTAGAGAGCAATGTCAAGGTCCATTATAACATTGTATTGAGAGCAATGTCTAGGACCATAATAACATTGTATTAGAGAGCAATGTCAAGGTCCATTATAACATTGTATTGGAGAGCAATGTCAAGGTCCATTATAACATTGTATTAGAGAGCAATGTCAAGGTCCATTATAACATTGTATTGGAGAGCAATGTCTAGGACCATAATAACATTGTATTAGAGAGCAATGTCAAGGTCCATTATAACATTGTATTGGAGAGCAATGTCAAGGACCATTATAACATTGTATTAGAGAGCAATGTCAAGGTCCATTATAACATTGTATTGGAGAGCAATGTCAAGGACCATTATAACATTGTATTAGAGAGCAATGTCAAGGACCATTATAACATTGTATTAGAGAGCAATGTCAAGGTCCATTATAACATTGTATTAGAGAGCAATGTCTAGGACCATATAACATTGTATTGGAGAGCAATGTCAAGGTCCATTATAACATTTTATTGAAAAAAACAAAAACATTTGCCATCATCCTGAATGTCTGAATATTAGGAAAGAAATTTATAGAATTGTAGAAAGGTATTAAACTGACTGACTGTGATGTGATTGCTAGTCTGAGACTAACCTTTTATTTTGTTACTTCTGATATCCATTTTTTTTTATTTGAGAATTATGCAAGCTTTCTTTCCCTGCAGCTCTTTTTTTCTTCATCATATTAGATAAAACATGTTTCAATTAAACTAATCATTAATGGTATATGCACAATTACATTATCTTTTACTTTTAACTGTATGCTGTGGATGTTTGATCAACTGTATGTTGTGGATGTTTGATCAACTGTATGTTGTGGATGTTTGATCAACTGTATGTTGCGGATTTTTGATCAGCTGTGTGTAGTGGATGTTTGATCAACTGTATGCTGTGGATGTTTGATCAACTTTATGTTGTGGATGTTTGATCAACTGTATGTTGTGGAGGTTTAATCAAGTGTATGCTGTGGATGTTTGATCAAGTGTATGTTGTGGATGTTTGATCAACTGTATGCTTAGATATGTGAGAATAGGAAGACAGCTCAATATAATTCTTTGCATTTTCTCTTAATTTTAGTCTTGTAATGTAGCACCTAGTCTTCTAATGTAACACCAAGTCTTCTTGTAATGAAACATCTAGTCTTCTTGTATTGTAATATCTAGTCTTGTAATGTAACACCTAGTCTTCTTGTATTGTACCACCTAGTCTTGTACTGTAACACCTAGTCTTCTTGTATTGTAACACCTAGTCTTCTTGAAATGTAACACCTAGTCTTCTTGTAATGTAACACCTAGTCTTCTTGTAATGTAACAGCTAGTCTTTTAGTGTAACACCTAATCTTGTAATGCAACACCTAGTCTTCTTGTATTGTACCACCTAGTCTTGTATTGTAACACCTAGTCTTCTTGTAATGTAACAGCTAGTCTTTTAGTGTAACACCTAATCTTGTAATGCAACACCTAGTCTTCTTGTATTGTACCACCTAGTCTTGTATTGTAACACCTAGTCTTCTTGTAATGTAACAGCTAGTCTTTTAGTGTAACACCTAATCTTGTAATGCAACACCTAGTCTTCTTGTATTGTACCACCTAGTCTTGTAATGTAACACCTAGTCTTCTTGTAATGTAACAGCTAGTCTTTTAGTGTAACACCTAATCTTGTAATGCAACACCTAGTCTTCTTGTATTGTACCACCTAGTCTTGTATTGTAACACCTAGTCTTCTTGTAATGTAACAGCTAGTCTTTTAGTGTAACACCTAATCTTGTAATGCAAAACCTAGTCTTCTTGTATTGTACCACCTAGTCTTGTATTGTAACACCTAGTCTTCTTGTAATGTAACAGCTAGTCTTTTAGTGTAACACCTAATCTTGTAATGCAACACCTAGTCTTCTTGTATTGTTCCACCTAGTCTTGTAATGTAACACCTAGTCTTCTTGTAATGTAACAGCTAGTCTTTTAGTGTAACACCTAATCTTGTAATGCAACACCTAGTCTTCTTGTATTGTAGCACCTAGTCTTGTAATGTAACACCTAGTCTTCTTGTAATGTAACAGCTAGTCTTTTAGTGTAACACCTAATCTTGTAATGCAACACCTAGTCTTCTTGTATTGTACCACCTAGTCTTGTAATGTAACACCTAGTCTTCTTGTATTGTACCACCTAGTCTTGTAATGCAACACCTAGTCTTCTTGTATTGTACCACCTAGTCTTGTAATGTAACACCTAGTCTTCTTGTAATGTAACAGCTAGTCTTTTAGTGTAACACCTAATCTTGTAATGCAACACCTAGTCTTCTTGTATTGTAGCACCTAGTCTTGTATTGTAACACCTAGTCTTCTTGTAATGTAACAGCTAGTCTTTTAGTGTAACACCTAATCTTGTAATGCAACACCTAGTCTTCTTGTATTGTACCACCTAGTCTTGTATTGTAACACCTAGTCTTCTTGTAATGTAACAGCTAGTCTTTTAGTGTAACACCTAATTTTGTAATGCAACACCTAGTCTTCTTGTATTGTAGCACCTAGTCTTGTAATGTAACACCTAGTCTTCTTGTAATGTAACAGCTAGTCTTTTAGTGTAACACCTAATCTTGTAATGCAACACTGGATTGTTTGTTGCTGACAATTTGTGAAAGCTGGGATTTAGAGCATGTAGATGAGCAATTTGTTGTTGTTTGGATTTTTCTATGAAATGTGAAGTTGACATTTCTTTGTTGCTAAAACTTTATGGAGGTCGTCTACAAATGGTGGCAGGGAAAAAACTGCCCCCCCCCCCCTCTCCCTCAGCGATGCTTTCTGAGAGGGTGCATAGTGCACAACGGGCAAAATTCATGTGTTTGTTGATCAATAACTTTTTCCTATACTATTAAGCATGTAATTTTGAGTCCAAAAGCGCATGAATTTTTCTTACAAATTTTCTGGGGACTTCGCCCGAGCCCCCACACCATTGGCACTCGAGCTCAGACAGTAGCCGATGCATGGGGATAGCTCTTTGGCAATAACTAATATTTGTCCCTGCCATGAAGGGCTAACAATTTTACTGAATACAAATGGTAGAAGAACCTTTTGAGAGGGCGCTGAATGCTCACGGGCGCAAAAATTGTCACGAGAAATATATTCTTATATACTTTTTATTCTCAACGTCATAAATGGTTTTTTCTCAAAGCTTTATTCGTACATCACACACATGAAAACTATTCCTAGATGCCAACTTAAGACATATATTGTAGTGAATAAGATCCTATATATTCGTTCCAATATTCCTTTTAACTTACTTTAGTGTGGAATTGACACGATTTTAAGCAATTTTCTGCTACCAAACTCACGCCAAATAACGCTACTACCTGGGGCTTGAACGCCATGTGGGCGCCTACCAGGATGTCGACCCTGGGTTTGACACAATATAAATCAATTTTCTGCTATCAAAATCGCGAGAATTGCAGAGATTCTGATTTTTCTTTATCTGCAGTTTCGCCCCATAGATGTGACAGGGCTTCCTGCAAAACCCTGGGTCCCCAGTCCCCACCAGGGCTTCGTGGTCTTCGCCCCTATAGCATGGCTAAAGTTGACACAATTTTAAGCAAGACCCATTTTAATTTCAATAATGAACGCCTTCCGAATCCATTTTCTTCTGTCAGGAAATCTTCTTAATTTCTGGGAAATCTTCAATTTCTGGAAATATTGGTCCTTCAATTTTCAGGAAATTTCCTTCATTTTCGATATAATTACGGTACATCCAATTTAGTGAAATTTCCTTCATTTTGGTGATATTTTCTTCAATATTTGGGAAGTTTTCTTTAATTTTCGGGAAATTTCCTTCAATTTCTGTAAAAACTCATTCAATTTTTGAGAAACTTCCTTCATTTTCGGAACATTTCCTTCATTTTCGGAAAACCTACTTCATTTTCAGAAAATTTACTTCCCTCGTGAAATTTCCTTCATTTTAGGGATATTTTCTTCAATATTTGGAAAGTTTTCTTCAATTTTAAAAAATCCTCAATTTTTGACAAATTTCTTTCATTTTCATGAAATTTGCTTCCATTTTCATGAATTTTTCTTCATTTTGGGGATATTTTTCACTTCGTTTTCTTAGATTTTTGGGAAATTTTCTTCATTTTGGAGAAATTTTCTTCCATTTATCTTCAATTTTCTGGAAATTTTCTCCATTTTCTGGATTTTTTTGGCCTTTTGAGGATTTTGATTTCAATTTTAGGGAAATTTGTTTCTATTTTCATGAATTTTCCTCCATTTTGGGGATATTTTTTCTATTTTTGGGATGTTTTATTCAATTTTGGAAAAAGGCCTTCATTTTTGGCCTTTTCAGGATTTTTCTTCTTAAATTTTTGGCAATTTTACCAAAGCTGATTCGCCACCTGGACTGGACCCCTTGCCTATTTTCTCCCTTGATTTGAAACACTGATTTTAAGCAAGTTCCTAAACGGTGCCATTCTAAACATTGCATGCCCATTTTTTTTTGGTGGTGGGGGGGGGGAAAGGAATACCAAAATGCCCTTCTCCCCTCCCCCCTCCCCCCTTCCCACCCCCCTGCTCAGTGAAACATGACCCACCATGTCACTGGTCTACAATTTACAAGATTTTTAGGAAGCATTTTAAATTTTGGATAGGACAGTCTGAATTGTGGAAAAAAGCTTTTTAGTTTTCGAGTTTTGGGTGATTTAAATTCTGAGGAATTTATGCAACTACAGTATGGTATCTTCTTATATAAGTCCTTTATATTTTAATAATGTACCATAATCCATTAAAGGAATGCAACAAATTTTGACTGAAAGCCTGAAGTCATTACAATATTGTACTTCCTATTCAATTCTAGCAGGAAGTCTGACATCCTCATCATTTTCATTTAAGAAAGGAATTAGGATAATTGAAAATGATTTTGAGCTCACGGCCCGAGTCATGCATCGTAACTTAAATATACACATTTTAAAAATGGTCAGTGTTACCATGCAGAGAATAATATCCAGTGGTATGCATCCACTGAGGGAGTTCCATGACCTAATTTTGCATTAAATAACACTATGAAAGCGGAGCCCACCCCCAACCAACAACACATACAAACTCACTCTGTGGGGCCCACCCCCAACCAACAACACATACAAACTCACTCTGTGGGGCCCACCCCCAACCAACAACACATACGAACTCACTCTGTGGAAATTTTCTTCATTTTGGAGAAATTTTCTTCCATTTATCTTCAATTTTCTGGAAATTTTCTCCATTTTCTGGATTTTTTTGGCCTTTTGAGGATTTTGATTTCAATTTTAGGGAAATTTGTTTCTATTTTCATGAATTTTCCTCCATTTTGGGGATATTTTTTTCTATTTTTGGGATGTTTTATTCAATTTTGGAAAAAAGGCCTTCATTTTTGGCCTTTTCAGGATTTTCTCTTCTTAAATTTTTGGCAATTTTACCAAAGCTGATTCGCCACCTGGACTGGACCCCTTGCCTATTTTCTCCCTTGATTTGAAACACTGATTTTAAGCAAGTTCCTAAACAGTGCCATTCTAAACATTGCATGCCCATTTTTTTTTTTTTGGTGGTGGGGGGGGGGAAAGGAATACCAAAATGCCCTTCTCCCCCCCCTCCCCTTCCCACCCCTGCTCAGTGAAACATGACCCACCATGTCACTGGTCTACAATTTACAAGATTTTTAGGAAGCATTTTAAATTTTGGATAGGACAGTCTGAATTGTGGAAAAAAGCTTTTTAGTTTTCGAGTTTTGGGTGATTTAAATTCTGAGGAATTTATGCAACTACAGTATGGTATCTTCTTATATAAGTCCTTTATATTTTAATAATGTACCATAATCCATTAAAGGAATGCAACAAATTTTGACTGAAAGCCTGAAGTCATTACAATATTGTACTTCCTATTCAATTCTAGCAGGAAGTCTGACATCCTCATCATTTTCATTTAAGAAAGGAATTAGGATAATTGAAAATGATTTTGAGCTCACGGCCCGAGTCATGCATCGTAACTTAAATATACACATTTTAAAAATGGTCAGTGTTACCATGCAGAGAATAATATCCAGTGGTATGCATCCACTGAGGGAGTTCCATGACCTAATTTTGCATTAAATAACACTATGAAAGCGGAGCCCACCCCCAACCAACAACACATACAAACTCACTCTGTGGGGCCCACCCCCAACCAACAACACATACAAACTCACTCTGTGGGGCCCACCCCCAACCAACAACACATACGAACTCACTCTGTGGGGCCACCCCCAACCAACAACACATACAAACTCACTCTGTGGGGCCCACCCCCAACCAACAACTCACTCTGTGGGGCCCACCTCCAACCAACAACACATACAAACTCACTCTGTGGGGCCCACCCCCAACCAACAACACATACAAACTCACTCTGTGGGGCCACCCCCAACCAACAACACATACAAACTCACTCTGTGGGGCCCACCCCCAACCAACAACACATACAAACTCACTCTGTGGGGCCCACCCCCAACCAACAACACATACAAACTCACTCTGTGGGGCCACCCCCAACCAACAAGACATACAAACTCACTCTGTGGGGCTACCCCCAACCAACAAGACATACAAACTCACTCTGTGGGGCCCACCCCCAACCAACAATGCATACAAACTCACTCTGTGGGGCCCACCCCCAACCAACAACACATACAAACTCACTCTGTGGGGCCCACCCCCAACCAACAACACATACAAACTCACTCTGTGGGGCCCACCTCCAAACAACAACACATACAAACTCACTCTGTGGGGCCACCCCCAACCAACAACACATACAAACTCACTCTCTGGAAGTTGGCATCAAAAATCACATTAAATAACAGATTTATTGGTGATGGATCAAGCTACCGACTTGTGATGAAATTCCCTTTTCAGCTACTTTTTGAAGAATAGTAGAGCTATTCTACTACCCTTGAAGAAAAGTAGAGCTATTCTACTACCCTTGAAGAATAATAAAGCTATTCTACCACCTTTGAAGAATAGTAGAGCTATTCTACTACACTTGGAGAATAGTAGAGCTATTCTACTATCCTTGAAGAATAGTGGAGCTATTCTACTGCCCTTGAAGAAAAGTAGTACTATTCTACTACCCTTGATGAATAGTAGAGCTATTCTACTACCCGCGGCGTCGGTGTCCAATTAAAGTTTTCATAACTTAGGTTATGAATGTGTACATTCATGTAACTTCGCATAGGGGTAGAGGACATGGGTACTGTTTAAATAACCATGATTGGGGGTTGTGTGTGCATACTAATTAGTTTATTTGCATAACAATGAAAATATTTTTATCCATGATATGTCTTAGATTAAAGTGGATTTTGTCGCACAAATGATCATAGATAAGATGTGAAGAGCATTGTCTACGCTTAATGGTGAGGTGAAATGTGCATATTAATTAGGTTATTGCATAACAATAGACTTGTACAAAATGTTTAATATGAGTGCATTACTTAAGTTATGAATGATGTACATTATTGTAACTTGGCACAGGGGTAGAGGACATGGGGACTGTTCAAATAAGCATGATTGGGGTTTGTGTGTACATACTAATTAGCTTATTTGCATAACAATGAAAATATTTGTATCTATGTTATCTCTTAAATTAAAGTGGTAATGGGGATTTTGTTTACACAAATGATTATATATGTGAAGAGCATTGTCAACACTTAATGGTGATGTGTAATGTGCATATTAATTAGGTTATTTGCACAACTATAGACTTTCGTACAAAATATTTAAGCTGACATAATAACTTGGTTCAGTGGTAGGTGGCATTGGTACTGTTCAGTTGAGCAAGATTGGGGGGTTGTGTGCGCACACTAATTAGCTTATTTGCATTGCAATGAAAATATTAGTATATGTGGTATCTCTTGAATTAAAGTGGGTGGGGTGATTTTGCTTCAACAAATGATCATGCAGTATATGTGAAGAGCATTATTCACACTTAATGGTGAGGTATAGTGTGCATGTTAATTAGGTTATTTGCATAAAATTAGACTTTGCTGCAAAAGGTTTGACCTGGGATCAAAAATATATGGCAGGCAAGACTAACTTCACATTTCTAGTTTTGTTATGATATTGACATTCCTGACATGAATAGAAATCATAATGTTTGTCTTGCCATGAATAAAGAAGCGAATAAAAGTTTCCTTGCTTCTAAAGAATTTCAAATTAGGGGTTTGGGAAATTTAAACAATGAGTGGAATGTTGCATAGAAGATGACATGATTCTAAAAGTAGCTGAAGAAATTAGGATGAGGGTGGGAGTTCATGTGGGACAGGGTAGAACTGTATTTAGGGCAGGATGGGGTGGGATGTGGTTCAGGATGTGTTGGCATGTTGGACAGGGTGGGATGGCATGTAGAACAGGGTGAGTTGGCATGTGGAACAGCTTGGCATGTGGAACAGGGTGGGTTGACATGTGGGAGAGGGTGGGTCAACATGTGGGACAGGGTGGAATGGCAGGTGGTGGAGTGTCATCTGGATTTCACTTGTGATGGCAAGTGGGTTATGCAAGTGGTGGAATGACATACAGTATCTGGTTTTCAGGGGTGATTGCATGGAGTATAGGCATGGGATGATATTAGTGACAGGTAGGGATGGAATGTGGGACAGTCTGGAATATGCATTATTAGCAATGAGGGTATTTTGTATTGTTTCCAATGTCTAGTTTGCTATAGTTAAGCAATATTGTTTTGCATAATTTTGCTGTAATGTTATTGTTTATTTTTCATGCTGCTTGACTTTGCTTGACACACATATTTTCTGAAGTTGGAAGTTGCATTGCAATCCATGATGTTTGAGGAATGTGTAGGGGCTGGGTGAGGGTACAGGTTGGACAGGGGGCTTATTGACTTGTGGGAGGGTACAGGTTGGAAAGGGGCCTTATTGACTTGTGGGAGGGTACAGGTTGGAAAGGGGGCTTATTGACTTGTGGGAGGGTACAGGTTGGAAAGGGGGCTTATTGACTTGTGGGAGGGTACAGATTGGAAAGGGGGCTTATTGACTTGTGGGAGGGTACAGGTTGGAAAGGGTCTTATTGACTTTTGGGAGGGTACAGGTTGGGTTCCGGTTTTTGACATTCTTTTATTGACATTTGCAAGTCAGGGCCTCTCCTTTTTTTTTCTCCAATTGGTAGAACTGTAGGTGTGATAATTGTAAAGACTGCTAGCTTTTACATGTTTTCTGAGTAACTGCATGGGTGAGGTTATCTTGAGCTTTTTTGTCTTAATATCTGGGAAAACTCCACAGATATTTTGCTGCTTATTGTAAAATGTTGTGAAAATTATCAAAGTAAATGAAAATGCATCTTTCAAAGCTTAAGTAATTTGAAATCATCTATATCTGCTACCCTATTTCTGTATATACTTCCCTCAATAAGCCTATTCTCTTTCAGGGTTCTAGCCAGGCAGGTTTGAGTGCCAGGCTCCAGTGACAATCATTGGCGTGCCCAGGGTGACCTCCTAGACCCCCTCCCACTAAGAACTGTTCATACTTAGTCCACTTCTATTGATAAATTGTCAACAAAAAAGATATTTTATTTTTCTCCGGAATACTAAAGTAGGAATTCTCCATACATACCCCTTGTGGGTTGCAGGGGCAACAACAGTATAGCAGGAAACCCGGGGTAGTGTCCCAAGATTCCATATATCAGCTGTGTATATCTGATACATGGTTTAGGTTTCATATTAAATTCAGTTTGGTCAAGCCTATTAATTTTGCGGAGCAATATTTGAAGTACAATGAGACTAGAAATTGCAATGGATATTCAACTGTCAAAGTCCCCCCCCCCCTCCTCCCAGCCCCCCAAAAAGAAAGGACAAACATATGCCAGAAACTCTTCTCTCAATTCATCTCAATTCCCATTGTAGATCTGGGCCAAACTTTTTACCGCTTTTTTTTCGTCCCAGTATCATTCAACGAAAGCCATATATTATTATTATAATTATTTCAAGTTAACTAGTGGTACATGTTCCTATTAACTACGCAACAACTTTTGTCAATATCAAACCAACCACAAATTCCAAGAATATAGATCAGTCCATTTTAATGTTAAGTGTATATGGGGTCTTTAACAAATGTGATTGGTTATACTTACATTTGGATTGGTCTATTAGCACGCCTTGGGGCTCTTGAGGGCGTAATATTTACTTTGTTAAAGTTTGTTTGTATGGTTAGTGACAGACTTCGCAAGCTGCCAGCAGTGATTCACAAGGATTAAAACGTGAACCTGAACTGTGTGCATGTGAGTAAGTATGTTTATGTGGGTGACAAGTATGGGTAATTTGATGATAATATGTACGTTCAATTGCGTTAAATTCCTATATAGTTCTGTTGCTTTTATCAGAATTTATTGTGCGTAATGTATGTTATGTTATGTGTGTAACTCAGTGGATGACATAAATAGAGCGAGATTAAAAGGAGATCTGTTTCAACACTTAATTAATGAATGGAATTGAATTTTTGAGCGCCTGGCAGAATCTGTTCTCTATTCTAGCTTTGAATAGTCGAGCATACTGTCCTTCCGACAGTTCTTGTTAATAGATGGGATTTTAACACTTCTGGAGGTTTTATTTATTTTTTATGAATGGAACAGAAAGTTTCAAAACTGATAAATAAGGTTGAGTTGTTTTCAAGAATCATGAAATCTTCCTTGACACCTTGCTATTTCCCAAAACCTAGGAATCAGAGCCCCATCGCACTATACATGGAAAGATATCCGGACTTGAATTTCAGATGCAGTTGTCAATTAGACGGAAAGGTCAACACAAGTGACGTGTGAGGGCTCCCTTAAGAAAGAAGAGTATAAAGTATTCATCTTTTGTCTCACCATTCACTTTTTATCTTGACAAGCAAAATCCATGTGATTGCTTGATCAGGATTTAAAGCCCCTTGAACCTTATGTGTATATGTCATCTCACCAATCAATTAACTTACAAAATAAATGTTTACTTCCTGTAGATTCTCGGTACAACTGGAGACTTACTTCTTGTAGTGTGTATAAGGAACATAATATAAAAGTATTGTAATGATTGAGAGAGTTTTCTATGCTGTCTGTACAATTTAATTATTGTTTGCGATGTAAATATTGTACTTGGCCCTACAACAGGTTTTATGTTTGTTGATTCTTCTCAAGGTTTGAAGAGAACACATGCAGAGAGGTGTAAATCAGTGAACGATTGCTAAATTTGGGCTTCACTCTCAATGATGGTTTTACTTGCATCTAAAATGAAGTATGTATATAGAGTATGTGCATACAGGGTTTGGCACACAACTAAATATAAACCCAATTCTAATTTATTATTTCACTTAAGTTAACAAGTTTGGGAAAAACACTTATTTTCCCTCATATCTTTAAGATGAAGGATGTTTAATGCACTGGAGGCTGTCATGTACCATGCAGAAACTTTTACATGCATTCAGGAAATAAACAAATGTGAACATTTTCAAGTAATACAAAAACAATGGCCATGTGCCCTTACAGAAATTTTAGCTTGTAGCATGCTTGCAACAAGCTATCAATCTTTAGCTTACGCAAGTGTGTTGCAAGCTTGTGCACGCATGCTGCAAGCATAGTATTTGGAACAAATACTAGCTTGCTAGTTTATTAAAGATCAAGAAAAAATTATAAGAAAAAAAGATATACAGCAATCTTTCCTTCTATAAACCAATGTTGCATTTATTAAACAATCATCAAAGTTTGCACAATGTAAAAACATTTCTTTGATGAATTTATTGCTTGTTGTGATTTATCAGGGATGGGGACAGAATATTGTCTTGGGGTAGGGGGAAACATATACGCCATGTATAGGACAAAGGTTACTTGTCAATAACATAAAACAGACAAATTTGCCCATGATGCAACAGTTTCCAGCTGTCAAACCATGTTTTGTAGGCAAAGATATCCCATGCCCCGCACCCCTGCCATTGCTTGAAACAGCAATTGTACAATGGCATTTTGCAGATCTTATATATAGGTCTGCATTAAGAGATTAATAATTGCTTGAAATTTCAGGGTACTCATACAATGAAAGTTGTTTAAAAAGACTGGCCAGCATCTCATCAAATTACTTCATTTTTGGTTCCGATGTGTAGCATCAAGAACCTATGCAGTCATGCGTGGGTGTGTGTGTGTGTATGGGTGTGTGTATGTTTCTAATGCCCAGCTCCTAAACATGATATCTCAAGAACGATACACTGGATTTATGTCATATGTGGTACATAGATAGCCAATGGTCTATGGATGTGCCCTATTATTTTTGGTGGTGCTGTTGTGCATATCAATGAGTAGGCGGGGCTTAATCTTAAGATGCTCATATTTTAACAACCGCATGTCTGTTTTGTTTCATATTTGAAATAATTATGTTGTTAGCAAGTGTATACATGTTATTGGGATAAAAATCATTGGTTAAATTTAACTAATTGTGAAATTCCATTTTTGTGAGAACTGAGTTATCTGGTTGTCATTGTTATTTTGAGCCCAGTGTGCAGTAACATTTATTATACAATAGTTCAAACTTAAAATCCATATTGCGCATCGGGACTTCAAAACCTTTGGTTTTCTGGTCACATCTTTGGTCTATGATGTCATAGAAAAACTTGTTTACAAGAAAACATATATCATCTTTGTGCTATAGATTTTATTTTTCTACATCATTAATACTTTAACCATGTATGCAGAATGCAGCCGCCTTTTACCATGCACATATATATAACAAATGTTAGATCATCTAAAGTGGTACCTCCATGGTTAGATCTTCCTAGATTTAATATTGATGAAAACGGTGTTTATGAAAATTGCTGGAATAAGCATGCTGAAGTAATATTTTTTGTGATTAATTTTGTTTTAATTAAAATTTAGGCCTAAAGAACACATACCAATTTCATTGACAAATATGAATAATTAGACTATACGGGTGTTTCAGCTAACATCACGAGGTCACATGACTTTGTTTACATCTCCATTTTGTTGGGCAATACCATTGTCGCCTGCTGTACACTTAATTAGACTTACATACATTTGCATATTGTTATATAAGATTATTTTTGTAAGATAATTATGCCGGAATCTTGCTGTGCCATTGGTTGCACTAATAGATATGTGTGTGGTAATAAAAATACATTTTCTCGATGTCCATCTGATCTTTATCGACGTTTGAAGTAGGTTTCTGCTAAAAGATGCGACTGCTTCAACCTACGGTTCACACCAGGATTTGCAGCGAGCACTTTATATCAGATACAGTATGTAGGCTTTGTCCGAGTCTAACGAACAATCAGCTGGTGTTAACGTTATCATATATCTGGTAAAAATATAAAACTTAAGGAAAATGTGAAGTAAAATTGAAAGCGAACACAAATTTGCAATTAGTAAAATTTGCAGAATAAGCACTGGTAGGCATGTTAGCATGTAGTATGTTTAGTGTACGTGTGGATGTGACTGAGCTGTGTGAAGATGTGTCAAACGCAACAATGCCGCTGCCCTGCAAAATGGAGTCCAGTTGAGTCATGTGATGGAATCCCTCTATAATGTGTGTATGTGCTTTCATGAATAATTTAGCAAAGAATCTACCTATATATGCTATTGTGAAATTAACATGTCTCCAAAAATAGGTGAACAAAATTCAACTTACACAAAATAGTATTTTTTATGTTTAATTTTGTGTTTCAATTAAACATTGGGCCTGAGCAAATATCAACTTGATAGACAAATATGGATATTTGGAGATAGACAAAATATGGATATTTGGAGATAGACAAAAATGGATATTTGGAAAATAGATATGAGGAGACAATCAACATAATTGGTTATAATGTGCATTCATTAATAATTTTGCAAAGATCACTTTATGTATTACTCCACTGTGTTTTTAGCAGGGTTCATATACTTTTCCTATTGACAAAGATGAAAATCTTGAAAGTGATCATTTCGGGTAAACAGCATGATTTGGGGGTAAACAGCGTGATTCCTATCATCAGCCATTAAACAGGTTATGAGTGACTGCTGTTTATCAGTTTATCATAGGCGGAATTTGAGGGGCCAGGGGAGGGGGACAAGGGGAGCACTTGCCCCACTTTTTCCCCAATTTGTAGCTTATGTATGGTGAGTTTTTAGCATCTAAGAGTGATTTAGTGTTTTTGCCCATCCCACTTTTGTTTTTGGCCCCTCACTTTCGATATGCAAATCCCTTCCATTCTGTTGATAAAGTTTACAACCACTCATACATAATTTTGAATTTACATTGGATGTGCATGAAAGATGGTGTAGAGCTAAACTACTTCACACTAGAAGTGGTTCCTAGGTAAATTCTAGTCCATCTCTTCACAAGAAAACTTGAAATCATTGATCAGCTCTTGATGATCATTGATCAGCTCTTGATGATTATTGATCAGCTCTTGAGCTATTATGAGATCTATTGTTATTGGCTTAACAGGTGTGATATCAGCTGTTGTTCTGGTATTGTATTGAACCCTCTGTCATGTCTGTGATTGGCAGTTGTGTGCTAACTATGAACTCTCAAGCGTTCATCTTTAACCACAGCCACTCATACTTGGGCAACAGAGGGGGCTATCACATAAAAAGTAATTGCCTAAGTTTGTGCTGGGAGCCACAAATACTCCATAGTTTGAACTGAAGTGAAAATTTGTGGTTTATACTTGGGATGTAATTACATTTTGATTTAGTGGCTATTTGCAAATTTCTGACAATATCAACTGGCTAGATGGGACCCTGCCCACCAGGGTACATCCCAAGAGCAAAGAAAACAGCTTATTATTATTTATTTTTTACTTCAAGGTATCCTGAATGTTTGATTTATTACAAAAGTTCTTCACTTTTGAATCTATCACATCTCAAAAAAGAGATAGCGTTTAAGACAAGAAAGCAATCCATGGAGTTGCTGATCTCATCACCTTAAGGTGATGGGATCAGCAACTCTGTGGATTGCTTTCTTGTTAGCTATTTCCCCACTATGCTGTATGCTTAAGGTGATGAGATCAGCAACTCCATGGATTGCTTTCTTGTTAGCTATTTCCCCCACTATGCTGTATGCCTAAGCATAAAGCATAGTGGGATAAATAGCTAACAGGGTCACCACTATAGCTCTGTGACTTTTGGCACACAAATGTACAAATTGGTACATAATTACTCCCTGAAATTACATATTTGACCTCTGACCCTTGACCCTAATCACTGAAACAACTTCTGATATTTTTCACATTCATTGTACCCTACTGTATGAAACATTCATGCTCTTATCACACTTACCATTCCATAAATCTAGGGGGAAATGGTGAAAAGTGCTTAATAGCTGTTTGACTTTTTGACCCCAGAGTTTACGGGACAAAACTTAATGTACCAAGGTATGCTACAACATAGGGTGGGTATAGGTCTTGTACTTCTTTAGTTTAAAACGGCACCTCCAATTATTTTAGATTTGTGTTAAGAATGTGAAACCCTACTTACCTATGCAATTTGTAAAGATACCAAGTAATTCCTTCAAAAGATACAGCTATCACCAAAAACTTGTTTCATTTGAACTGTGACCTTCAATCTTTGTATTCCAAAACCTTGGAAACAAACGTTACTGGCCAGAGGTACCTGTCCACCAATTTTGGTTCATGTGTGTATTACAGTTTTTGAGTTATAAGCGACACAAAATTAATTATTGCATATGCACACACGCACCCCAAACACATGGACAGATGCAAAAATCACCAAATTTTGTCCCATTCCAAAAACTTATGACCCCTAATCCCTAATATGAGGCCATCATATTAGACCCCCTAGTGGGTCCCACTAGTCTCCCCCCCCCCTTCCCTAATTAATATCAAGGGGTGGCCATGTAGTTTAGGATGGAGGTGTAGGTGAGGTATAGGTAGTGATTTGCCTATACAGCAAATTGACTACAATATCTCCTCACATATGTGGGTGATGAGATCAAAATGCAGCGACTCTTCTACTCACAAGTTAATACTCTTTCTAATTTTTATCCAATAAGATTTCACTTTGCTTGTGCCATTAGTGATGGGAAAACTGCAAACATACTAACTCATCAACTAATGGCTCACTGGCAGGTTAACTCACAAATTTACTAATGAGTATAGAGGCCTACTAATTAAGTTGAGAAACTAGAACATCAATGATGTAGTAGCTCAACATATATTTTGGGGCGGGTATAAGGCTGTTTTTGTTGGTGGGTAATTAAAAGTTTGGGCGCTTCGTGGACAGTAATTGAGTGGCACTTTTCATTTTTAAAAAGGGGGCGTTTTTGTCAATTTTCGAAAAAGTGGAGGAGCCTTGCCTCCTCGCCCCATGGTTCCTACTTCTATGGTTTGAACATAGGCGGGATTTGAGGGAAGCAACGGGGCACTTTCCCCATCCTCACTTTTTGTCCAAATGGATACTTTTGTATGGTGATGTGTTGTATTTTAGCATGATTTTGTAATTCCACCTCACTCCCAGCGGCAGCAGAAAGAAAACAAAAATATTGAGGGTTAGAGGGGGGGCACTGAACAGGCATAAATCCATTACAAAAAATTGTCCGTTAAGGTGACACCAAAGGTGTTACTGCGAGCTGCAACATTGACATTTGAAAGGCAAAAAAATATGTCACAACGCATTTGAAGAAAGTATGTTATACAAGTCAAAATTCATGTTAAAGCGAGATATAATATACAAAAACAAAATCATGAAAATTCATAATGTGGAAATATAATGTTTTATTTTTATTGTTTACGTTTCTGTGTATGGATATAGGTCTATAGTCACTCTTTAAAAAATATGTGGTCAATAAGAAAACAAAAGTTTAATAAGCTTCCAATAATTTACAATGAACATCAGTGTAAATTTTGTCAGACTTTTAACATGAACCTGTCCTCTTTCTAAAAAAAAAAAAGAGGAGAAAAACTCTAAAGCACCTTTTTTTCTATGCTTGCTGTCTTCAGTGAAAAATCTTTTTTCATTTGAATATTTCAGAATGACGAAACTTTGAAATACGTTTCTGGCACTGTAATATCACCTGTACTGTTATGTTGCCATGCCACATGTCTAATTTAAACCAAATGTACCAGATTCTTAACATGTCTTTATTTTTACTCCTAATTCACAGCTGCTCGCAAATGGGCTCCTTTTCTTTAGTGCCAATCTAGCCGGGATCTTCACCCACTATCCCACAGAGGTAGCTCAACGACAAGCTTTCTTGGAAACAAGGAGGTGCATTGAAGCTCGACTAATAACTCAGAGGGAAAATCAACAACAGGTATGAATTTCAAGAACATCAGGGCAAGATCCAAACCTGGGGTTGCAGGGCACTGCCTCACAAGTAGGGTCTAACTCTTCATTTCTGCCTCACAAAAAGGGTCTAACTCTTCATTTCTGCTTTACAAGTAGGGTCTAACTCTTCATTTCTGCTTTACAAGTAGGGTCTAACTCTTCATTTCTGCCTCACAAGTAGGGTCTAACTCTTCATTTCTGCTTTACAAGTAGGGTCTAACTCTTCATTTCTGCTTTACAAGTAGGGTCTAACTCTTCATTTCTGCTTTACAAGTAGGGTCTAACTCTTCATTTCTGCCTCACAAGTAGGGTCTAACTCTTCATTTCTGCCTCACAAGTAGGGTCTAACTCTTCATTTCTGCTTTACAAGTAGGGTCTAACTCTTCATTTCTGCTTTACAAGTAGGGTCTAACTCTTCATTTCTGCTTTACAAGTAGGGTCTAACTCTTCATTTCTGCTTTACAAGTAGGGTCTAACTCTTCATTTCTGCCTCACAAGTAGGGTCCAACTCTTCATTTCTGCTTTACAAGTAGGGTCTAACTCTTCATTTCTGCTTTAAAAAGTACTACAAATGGTCAAATATCCACTGCATAGGGTATTCGGCACTCCTCTGAATTTACCCGTAAACATTATTATGGGTGAACAATTTTGAGCATATACTGGCATTCAAGGATAAAAAAAATTATAGAGCAAAAACAGTGGTGGCAACAGCATATTGTTGCTGGAGCAAGAGATTGGCCCATACAATGTGCTGCATAGTGAGTGGTAAAGTGCTATTTGTCAAAACTGTAGACCAAACAAATGTTAACAGTAGTTTTATCATATGGGGGAGAGGTTATGGGGAGGGGCTATATGGAAATGGGTAGGGGAGGGGGTGAGAATCGTACCACCAACATCTTATGTTGCCACCACTTAAATGACAAATCTAATGCTCTTAATAGCAAGGATTTTGTAGGTTTATTGATTGATTTTGTTTTTGATGTAATCAATATGTTTGATGTAGCATAACTCTTCACTCACTTCAATCAATTTATATGACTGATCATGTCTACTACCAAAAGATCATTTAATACTATCAATTTTTTTTTTTTGCATTCAAATTCAATTCATTTACATTCTTTCAATTGTTGAAATTCATTTACATTCTTTCAATTGTTAAAGTTCATTTACATTCTTCCAATCCTTCAAAATCATTTACATTCTTCCAATTGTTGAATTTTTGTTACATTCTTCCAATTGTTGAATTTATTTACATTCTTCCAATTATTTGTTCAAATTCATTTATATTCTTCTAATTGTTCAAATTCATTTATATTCTTCCAATTGTTCAAATTCATTTACATTCTTCCATTTGTTGAATTTATTTATATTCTTCCAATTCAAATTCCTTTACATTCTTCCAATTGTTCAAGTTCATATACATTCTTCCAATTGTTCAAATTCATTTACATTCTTCCAATTGTTGAATTTATTTACATTCTTCCAATTGTTTAAATTCATTTACATTCTTCCAATTGTTCAAATTCATTTACATTCTTCCAATTGTTGAATTTATTTGCATTCTTCCAATTGTTCAAATTCATTTACATTCTTCCAATGGTTCAAATTCATTTACATTCTTCCAATTGTAGAATTTATTTGCATTCTTCCAATTGTTTTAATTCATTTCCATTCTTCCAATTGTTGAATTTAATTACATTCTTCCAATTGTTCAAATTCATTTACATTCTTCCGATTGTTCAAATTCATGTACATTCTTCCAATTGTTGAAATTGAAATTAATTTACATTCTTCCAATTATTTAAATTCATTCACATTCTTCCAATTGTTAAATTCATTTACATTCTTCCAATTGTTGAACTTATTTACATTCTTCCAATTGTTGAATTTATTTACATTCTTCCAATTGTTCAAATTCATTTACATTCTTCCAATTGTTCAAATTCATTTACATTTTTCCAATTGTTGAATTTTGTTACATTCTTCCAATTGTTCAAATTCATGTACATTCTTTCAATTGTTGCATTTTTACATTCTTCCAATTGTTCAAATTCATTTACATTCTTCCAATTGTTCAAATTCATTTACATTCCTCCATTTGTTGAATTTTTTTACATCCTTCCAATTCAAATTCATTTACATTCTTCCAATTCATGTATATTCTTTTAAGTGTTCAAATTTATTTACATTCTTCAAATTCTTCAAATTTATTTACATTCTTCCAATTGTTCAAATTCATTTACATTCTTCCAATTGTTGAAATTCATTTACAGTCTTCCAATGGTTCAAATTCATTTACATTCTTCCAATTGTTGAATTTATTTGCATTCTTCCAATTGTTCAAATTCATTTACATTCTTCCAATTGTTCAATTTCATTTACATTCTTCCAATTGTTTAAATTCATTTCCATTCTTCCAATTGTTGCTGGGGATTCAAAATATTGTTTTACCAAAAAATTAAAGACTGCACTTTTCCACTGAGACAATGATACTTATTTAATTATTTTCACACCTAGTAAATTTCATCTTCTCCCCACTTAAGGAAAACCAACCTTAAGTTGATTTAATATCTATCAAAATTCTTTAAAATTGCCAATTATATTCACAATATATAACAAATTGACCATTTTACAACTTTTTAACCTTTCAAGCATATATCTATCTATCTATCTATCTATCTATCTATCTATCTATCTATCTATCTATCTATCTATCTATCTATCTATCTATCTATCTATCTATCTATCTATCTATCTATCTATCTATCTATCTATCTATCTATCTATCTATTTCTATCTATCTATTAATCTATCTATCTATCTATCTATCTATCTATCTATCTATCTATCTATCTATCTATCTATCTATCTATCTATCTATCTATCTATCTATCTATCTATCTATCTATCTATCTATCTATCTATCTATCTATCTATCTATCTATCTATCTATCTATCTATCTATCTATCTATCTATCTATCTATCTATCTATCTATCTTTTTTCTATTTCTCTCTATTTTCTCTCTCTTCTCTCTCTCTCTCTCTCTCTCTATATATATATATATATATATATATATATATATATATATATATATATATATATTTATATATATATATATATATATATATATATATATATATTTTTATATATATATATAGAGAGAGAGAGAGAGAGAGAGAGAGAGAGAGAGAGAGAGAGAGAGAGAAATAAAGAGAAATAGATAGATATATGCTTGAAAGATTAAAAAGTTGTAAAATGGTCAATTTGTTATATATTGTGATTATAATTGACAATTTTAAAGATTTTTGATAGATATTAAATCAACTAAAGGTTGGCTTTCCCTAAGTGGGGAGAAGATGAAATTTACTAGGTGTGAAAATCTGATACAAATTAACCTTATTACCACAGGTACATTATAACAAGGAAACATCAATTGATTGTTAAGCAATTGTTTTTGTTCGTTTAGCATTGTTGTTTTAAACTTGTGGTGTGTAATCATTTCAAAAATCTCTGTACTGTTCTACCAGGGAGGTCACTGGTTCTGCCAGGAAGCTCACTGGTTCTGCCAGGGAGCTCCCTGGTTCTGCTTATTACTTGCAGAAAATCCATTTATAACTTATTCACCAGCATTTTTAAGGAACATGGTGCAGACCTTGTTATGTAAGGAATTAAGTCTATCTTTGGTTATACAGTTTTTTGTGTTAAATGCCATCTGAATGTATTAAAACGATTCTGATAATCAGATCGGCTTATCACTGTAAGCATACACTGTACCCATTGTGTTTTGACCAATCAAAACACGAATTGAAATCTATTTACTTCTATGTTAGAATTATAGCTTTTAAGTGTTTCTTAGATCATACTGTGGTAGAGTATAGGTCATACTGTGGTAAAGTATAGGTCATACTGTGGTAGAGTATAGGTCTACTGTGGAAGAGTAACTATGGTAGAGTATTGGTTATACTGTGGTAACGTATAGGTCATACTGTGGTAGAGTATAGGTCATACTGTGGTAGAGTATAGGTCTTACTGTGGTAAAGTATAGGTCATACTGTGGTAGAGTATAGGTCATACTGTGGTAAAGTATAGGTCATACTGTGGTAGAGTATAGGTCATACTGTGGTAGAGGATTGGTCATACTGTGGTAGAGTACAGGTCATACTGTGGTAGAGTATAGGTCATACTGTGGTAAAGTATAGGTCATACTGTGGTAGAGTATAGGTCATACTGTGGTAGAGTATAGGTCATACTGTGGTAAAGTGTAGGTCATACTGTGGTAGAGTATAGGTCATACTGTGGTAGAGTATTGGTCATACTGTAGTAGAGTATAGGTCATACTGTGGTAGAGGATTGGTCATACTGTGGTAGAGTATATGTCATACTGTAGTAGAGTATAGGTCATACTGTGGTAGAGGATTGGTCATACTGTAGTAGAGTATAGGTCATACTGTGGTAGAGGATTGGTCATACTGTGGTAGAGTATAGGTCATACTGTGGTAGAGTATAGGTCATACTGTGGTAGAGTATAGATCATACTGTGGTAGAGTATAGGTCATACTGTGGTAGAGTATTGGTCATACTGTAGTAGAGTATAGGTCATACTGTGGTAGAGGATTGGTCATACTGTGGTAGAGTATAGGTCATACTGTGGTAGAGTATAGGTCATACTGTGGTAGAGTATAGATCATACTGTGGTGGAGTATAGGTCATACTGTGGTAGAGTATAGGTCATACTGTAGTAGAGTATAGGTCATACTGTGGTAGAGGATTGGTCATACTGTGGTAGAGTATAGGTCATACTGTGGTAGAGGATTGGTCATACTGTGGTAGAGTATAGGTCATACTGTGGTAGAGTATAGGTCATACTGTGGTAGAGTATTGGTCATACTGTGGTAGAGTATAGGTCATACTGTGGTAAAGTATAGGTCATACTGTGGTAGAGTATAGGTCATACTGTGGTAGAGGATTGGTCATACTGTGGTAGAGTATAGGTCATACTGTGGTAGAGTATAGGTCATACTGTGGTAGAGTATAGATCATACTGTGGTGGAGTATAGGTCATACTGTGGTAGAGTATAGGTCATACTGTAGTAGAGTATAGGTCATACTGTGGTAGAGGATTGGTCATACTGTGGTAGAGTATAGGTCATACTGTGGTAGAGGATTGGTCATACTGTGGTAGAGTATAGGTCATACTGTGGTAGAGTATAGGTCATACTGTGGTAGAGTATTGGTCATACTGTGGTAGAGTATAGGTCATACTGTGGTAAAGTATAGGTCATACTGTGGTAGAGTATAGGTCATACTGTGGTAGAGGATTGGTCATACTGTGGTAAAGTGTAGGTCATACTGTGGTAGAGTATAGGTTATACTGTGGTAAAGTATAGGTCATACTGTGGTAGAGTATAGGTCATACTGTGGTAGAGTATTGGTCATACTGTAGTAGAGTATAGGTCATACTGTGGTAGAGGATTGGTCATACTGTGGTAGAGTATAGGTCATACTGTGGTAGAGTATAGGTCATACTGTGGTAGAGGATTGGTCATACTGTGGTAGAGTATAGGTCATACTGTGGTAGAGGATTGGTCATACTGTGGTAGAGTATAGGTCATACTGTGGTAGAGTATAGGTCATACTGTGGTAGAGTATAGATCATACTGTGGTGGAGTATAGGTCATACTGTGGTAGAGTATAGGTCATACTGTAGTAGAGTATAGGTCATACTGTGGTAGAGGATTGGTCATACTGTGGTAGAGTATTGGTCATACTGTGGTAGAGTATTGGTCATACTGTGGTAGAGTATAGGTCATACTGTGGTAAAGTATAGGTCATACTGTGGTAGAGTATAGGTCATACTGTGGTAGAGTATAGGTCATACTGTGGTAAAGTGTAGGTCATACTGTGGTAGAGTATAGGTTATACTGTTGTAGAGTATAGGTCATACTGTGGTAAAGTGTAGGTCATACCGTGGTAGAGTATAGGTCATTCTGTAGTAGAGTATAGGTCATACTGTGGTAAAGGATTGGTCATACTGTGGTAGAGTATAGGTCATACTGTGGTAGAGTATAGGTCATACTGTGGTAAAGTATAGGTCATACTGTGGTAGAGTATAGGTCATACTGTGGTAGAGTATAGGTCATACTGTGGTAAAGTGTAGGTCATACTGTCATAGAGTATAGGTTATACTGTTGTAGAGTATAGGTCATACTGTGGTAGAGTATAGGTCATACTGTGGTAGAGTATAGGTCATACTGTGGTAGAGTATTGGTCATACTGTGGTAGAGTATTGGTCATACGGAAAAATCCTTGTATAGTGGTAAATTGCTATATAGGAATTAATTTCAATGTTTTTAATACTTACTGGTGACCGATGTTCTTACTTACAGAATTTATAAAAAGAAGATTAAAAAATCTTTAAATATTAATTTCAGTCAACAATCTAGGAATTTTGAGGCAAAAAAACGGGTTTTTATTTCAATCAAATAAAATTTGGAGAGATAAAATTAGGCTTCAAGAAAATCATGCTTATTTTTTGTCTTTTTGAAATATTTGTAATCTTCTCTCAGCAATTTTACTGTTCTAATTATCTTCCCATTATTTCAAAATAATTTCAAATTTATTCTTTTTCGTGTAAATTTTGTTAAAAAAAGGATAATAACTCATGAGCTTACAAATTTTGCATTTTTGTCAGCCATTTTGAACGAAACTTAAAGAAAAAAGCTGAATAACAGTGCGGAGGAATTTTAACAATGTCAAAATCCAAATCCTAAAAACCTAATCCTAAGACCTAACCCTAATCCTAAAACCAAACCTGAAAATGAGGATCTACATTAGTTATGCGCATGTTTTTTTGTGTTTATTTCAGTTTAAAAGGCAAAACGGCTTGCAGACTCCACTTGTCAGTACAACAGTAGGCTAGTATTAGTATACGCACTGACGTGTAAAAGTTTCAATCGGAAAGCCAAAACGTAAGAATTGTTCCTCTTTTTCAAACAATTTTAGCTTACTTTCTACTTAAAAGACCCAAATCTAAAAAATAAAATATACAACAGAATAAAACTAAAATTAAAAAAGAAAAAGCAAAAATCCTTAAAAAAATTAATATAGAAATTTATCACTATACTTGGATTTTACCAGTTATACTGTGGTAGAGTATAGGTCATACTGTGGTAGAGTATGGGTCATACTGTGGTAGAGTATAGGTCATACTGTGGTAGAGTGTAGGTAATACTGTGGTAGAGTTTAGGTCATACTGTGGTAGAGTATAGGTCATACTGTGGTAGAGTATAGGTCATACTGTGGTAGGGTATAGGTCATACTGTGGTAGAGTATAGGTCATACTGTGGTAGAGTATAGGTCATACTGTGGTAGAGTATAGGTCATACTGTGGTAGAGTGTAGGTCATACTGTGGTAGAGTATAGGTCATACTGTGGTAGAGTATAGGTCATACTGTGGTAGAGTATAGGTCATACTGTGGTAGAGTATAGGTCATACTATTTTGAAGTGGGTTGGGGTTGGTCTTATTGTTGTGAAGTTACTCATATTTCTGTTTCCTAGATTAAATTGTGATAATGTCGGTGTCAATTGTCACTGCAGGGTAAATATTTTGACATTGCCATATGTGAACCAGTTGTTGCCTACTTCTCCAGCATGACATGTTGAATATGAAGTGTTATTTTCTTGAAATGATCTCTCAATTTTTCACCTTTTCCCAGTAGAGTGGGTTATCAATACTTGGATATTTATTTGTGTATCTATTGCGGCCAGCTGTTCATGGACATCTGTCCTTATAGTTCTTTTGATCATCTGATACAAATTACTGTGTGCACAGGTGTGGGATGACTGAGGAATACTTTAGTTTGTAGACACTCCAAACAAACAGCTGAGGAAAAAATGGTTTCTTTTTGCAGTATTTTAATCATTTTGTTTGATGCGAGGCAGAGGGGAGCTAGGGAGAGTGCCACCTTGGGATGAAATAAGATGTCATTTCTTCAAATCTTGAAAATCATGAATATAGACTTTGACCTATAGTTGATCAAAGATTGAGAGGTTTTTTCAATGCAAGACTTGTAATAAGGGAAGACTAATCTTTGTTATTGTGTATATTTTGTTTCTTTCATCTTAGTTTTAAATATTAACAGAGTTTTATTTACCAACTTAAATCTTGATTGATTTTTTTTTTTTTTTTGGTGGAGGGAGACTAAAATGTAAGTTTTGAAATATAGATCTTGAGGTCTGCCCATTAATATGTGTCAAAAATTAAAATCAGTCCTTAAAAGTCAATTTTGATGGGAATTTCTGTCAATGATTTCTGACAGATTTGAAAGCACTGAAGCTAAAAGTTTGTCCCTACTACCTGTCAATTTACCGTTACATGAAAATTATGCATTGTGTATATCATGAATATTTATGAAATTGGATGGCCACGACTCACTGTCTGTTTTACTTTTGCCAAGTATGTATCAGAGCAAATCTGACTGAATGAGTTATTTTGTTTTCAGATTGAGGTGGATCTATTAAAGCTTACAAATGAATTTGTGATTTGCATCTTTTCCACCTGGTTTGTTGCAGACAGTATACCTTCAGCTCAAGGGTCTCCATCCCTCACAGCTAAATTTAAATTAACAAAGATGTCAGAAGAACTAGAATTGTCTGATTTCCTGAATTAGAAATGGTGTGGAAGTTGAAATGATTAGAATCATGAAACGACATGTTGGGACGTACATCAAGACACCTATAGCCATTTTGGGTGTTTCTGTCTTGTAGTGTTTGAGGCAAACAATGTTGATCTATTAATGGGCTTACATGCAAGAGGTGAGGTGTTGAATATGTGGGGAATGAAGATGTTATTTTGATGAGAAAAGTGACCAATAGTGAATAATTAAGAAGATCAAATTACAACAATTGGGACATGTGCATGGTGAAAACAGTGAAAAATATGTACAATTTTGGCAAAGAAAGAGCAAAAGTGCTGAATTAGTGAAGGTAACAACTTAAATTACATACTCGTATGCCAAATGTTTGCACCAAAATTGAATATAAATCATGTTAAATTTGTATCAGTAGGATAGTCATATAATCATGCTCAGTTTGTATGAATAGGATAGTCGTATAATCATGTTCAGTTTGTATCAGTAGGGTAGTCGTATAATCAGGGAGTTGCCATTTAGATGGCAACTCCCTGGTATAATTATGTTCAGTTTGTATGAATAGGGTAGTCGTATTTGGCGAAAGCAGTCTTGCCCTTAAAGAAGTTTTTAGGTTAGTATGCAAATGAAGCCTTAGGTTATGCTCTGTTGTATTTGGGTGAATAGAATTAAGGACAAGGAGTTAACTGTCACACACTTCAGTTCAATGCTTCACTTGTTAATTTCTACCTCCTAGCTGAATATCTTAGATGAGATGGTCCAAAAATAGTCCTTTTTCTTGGAGTAAACAGCGATTGTGTAGTAAGAGTGGCAACAAGTGGCCATTAAGAGCATGCACTGTTTCTTAAGTGACTGGTCTCTTCCTGTGTTTGATGAGATATCACTTTCATTGAGTGACAGAAGCAAGGGTTGATCTGTTGCATCTGTTGAATGACAGAAGCAAGGGTTAATCTGCTGATCTGTTGAGAAGATTCAGGTTCTGTCTTCAAGAATGACGCTTGATTTGCAAATCACAAATCAGAAAGTTTCTGGGTGTACATGAACAATAGACAACGTGGGAGTGTAATTTATTTATGACTTTGAGCCACTTTCGATCATTCTGTCAAATGGGTCGGGTTTAATTGGTGTTTGTGACATTCGCGCCACTTACCTTGTAACTTACTCTGGCTACAAGAGGAATAAATTTGCATATTTGTGTGCATTTCTTATTTTAACAGACTTTGATTATTATTTTCTTTGAACCAGATTGTTTCTTAGAGACAACATGAAGTATATTTTTTATCAGCGAAGCTATTTTTTATTTTTTTCTATAGAAAAGGTTTTGAAAGTCTTGAATAGTTGCAAGTAAAGGTTCATTATTTTTGTACATTGTTTTCATTATTTTGACTGAACTACAAAATTGTAAGAAAATTTGATATCTTCTACAGTACCCTTACAGAAATCTAACTTGCAGCGAGCTTGCTGCATGGCATTGCATATAGACCATTTCTGAATTACAACTAAGGAATAGATTTCAGTCTAAAATGTGTATTCCTTGTTATGTGAAGAATTTAATTTTGTTTTTACAGTATTTTCCCAAAGTACAGTACTTCTGACTTAATGTACAGGGCCTCAGATCTGGACTACTGTTTTAATACAGAATAGAAAATGATGTATTAATTCAGTTTGGGAGATTTGCTTCAATTAATTTAGGAGATATAAATTTGGAAGATCTCCCCCTCTCAAAATATTTTTCTGAATATTAACCAAATTCTTATTATTGTCAGTGTCAAGACATATTTCCCCTCTTTCCCCATCTCCCCTTCCCCCTCCCCTTTCCCCTCTCCTATCCCTCTCCCCTATCCCTTTCCCCCTCCCCTCCCCTATCCCTCCCCTACCCCCTCCCCTCCCCCAACACACTTTAGGGTCTATACCATATAGCACTCAACATAACAGCATGGAAGTAGGGTATATACCATATAGCACTCAACATAACAGCATGGGGGTAGGGTTGATGCCATATAGCACTCAATATAACAGCATGGAAGTAGGGTTGATGCCATATAGCACTCAACATTACAGCATGGGGGTAGGGTTGATGCCATATAGCACTCAATATAACAGCATGGGGGTAGGGTCGATGCCATATAGCACTTAACATAACAGCATGGAGGTAGGGTCTATACCATATAGCACTCAACATAACAGCATGGGGGTAGGGTCTATACCATATAGCACTCAACATAACAGCCTGGGGTAGGGTCTATACCATATAACACTCAATATAACAGCATGGAGGTAGGGTCAATACCATATAGCACTCAACATAACAGCATGGAGGTAGGGTCAATACCATATTACACTAAATATAACAGCATGGAAGTAGGGTCTATACCATATAGCACTTAATATAACAGTACGGAGGTAGGATCAGCACTAAAAGTAGGATCAGCACTGGAAGAGGATATTACAAGTACAATTGTTTCAAATTTTATTGCTGTTATTTGAAACTAATAAAATTTCTTAACTTTTACCAGTGCATACTTCTCGTTCACCTGGGATGTTTAAAACAATCTTAAGAAGAAAAATTTGCTATATCTCCATTCAGAAAATGTTTTAATTAATGGTCCACAACAAGACCTCATAGCTTCAAATAACAAATACAATTTGTGTGATATGCATCAAAAATCTTATTCTTACGTAACAGCTGCATGTTTTAAAAACAGTTCAAATTATGTTCACTGCCCATGCTTCAATCTCCTCATCAGGAGTTTTCCTGATCCGAATGGAACAGACTGTTTATGAAGGACTCAAAAGACAATCTAAAATGGTGCAAACAAATGGTAAATCATAACCTTTGACCTAAACACAATTTATCTTGAAAGGAACAAGATATCAAAGGAGTTTTGTGTTTTAAGGAATCTCAAAAGCAGCTGTGTCTGACCTCTGACCGCTGCTCCAGTGAGGATGAACAAACATTACAATTTAACAGATACTCAATATTTTCCACCATCAATTTGACCATGTGATTTTGGGCTGTTACAACATCAAAGAAATTATATGAAGGAATCAACCAGATTTACAGCATATAAAGTATATGAAGGAGTTAATCAGATGTATAGCATATAAAGTATATGAAGGAATCAATCAGATTTTTAGCATATAAAGTATATGAATGAATCAATCAGATTTGCAGCATATAAAGTATATGAAGGAATCAATCAGATTTACAGCATATAAAGTATATGAAGGAATCAATCAGATTTACAGCATATAAAGTATATAAAGGAGTCAATCAGATTTACAGCATATAAAGTATATGAAGGAATCAATCAGATTTACAGCATATAAAGTATATGAAGGAATCAATCAGATTTACAGCATATAAAGTATATAAAGGAATCAATCAGATGTATAGCATATAAAGTATATGAAGGAATCAATCAGATTTACAGCATATAAAGTATATGAAGGAATCAATCAGATTTACAGCATATAAAGTATATAAAGGAGTCAAACAGATTTTTAGCATATAAAGTATATGAAGGAATCAATCAGATTTACAGCATATAAAGTATATGAAGGAATCAATCAGATTTACAGCATATAAAGTATATAAAGGAATCAATCAGATGTATAGCATATAAAGTATATGAAGGAATCAATCAGATTTACAGCATATAAAGTATATAAAGGAATCAATCAGATTTACAGCATATAAAGTATATAAAGGAGTCAATCAGATTTACAGCATATAAAGTATATGAAGGAATCAATCAGATTTACAGCATATAAAGTATATAAAGGAGTCAATCAGATGTATAGCATATAAAGTATATGAAGGAATCAATCAGATTTACAGCATATAAAGTATATAAAGGAATCAATCAGATTTACAGCATATAAAGTATATAAAGGAATCAATCAGATTTACAGCATATAAAGTATATGAAGGAATCAATCAGATTTACAGCATATAAAGTATATAAAGGAATCAATCAGATTTACAGCATATAAAGTATATGAAGGAGTCAATCAGATGTATAGCATATAAAGTATTTGAAGGAATCAATCAGATTTACAGCATATAAAGTATATAAAGGAAT
Organism: Chiridota heheva; assembly: GCA_020152595.1. Taxonomy (NCBI): domain Eukaryota; kingdom Metazoa; phylum Echinodermata; class Holothuroidea; order Apodida; family Chiridotidae; genus Chiridota; species Chiridota heheva. The sequence continues at coordinate 318,269 of JAIGNY010001069.1, forward strand.
CAATCAGATTTACAGCATATAAAGTATATAAAGGAATCAATCAGATGTATAGCATATAAAGTATATAAAGGAATCAATCAGATTTACAGCATATAAAGTATATAAAGGAATCAATCAGATTTACAGCATATAAAGTATATAAAGGAATCAATCAGATTTACAGCATATAAAGTATATGAAGGAATCAATCAGATTTACAGCATATAAAGTATATAAAGGAATCAATCAGATTTACAGCATATAAAGTATATGAAGGAGTCAATCAGATGTATAGCATATAAAGTATTTGAAGGAATCAATCAGATTTACAGCATATAAAGTATATAAAGGAATCAATCAGATTTACAGCATATAAAGTATATAAAGGAATCAATCAGATGTATAGCATATAAAGTATATAAAGGAATCAATCAGATTTACAGCATATAAAGTATATAAAGGAATCAATCAGATTTACAGCATATAAAGTATATAAAGGAATCAATCAGATGTATAGCATATAAAGTATATGAAGGAATCAATCAGATTTACAGCATATAAAGTATATAAAGGAATCAATCAGATTTACAGCATATAAAGTATATGAAGGAGTCAATCAGATGTATAGCATATAAAGTATATAAAGGAATCAATCAGATTTACAGCATATAAAGTATATGAAGGAGTCAATCAGATGTATAGCATATAAAGTTTATGAAGGAATCAATCAGATTTACAGCATATAAAGTATATAAAGGAATCAATCAGATTTACAGCATATAAAGTATATAAAGGAATCAATCAGATGTATAGCATATAAAGTATATGAAGGAATCAATCAGATTTACAGCATATAAAGTATATAAAGGAGTCAATCAGATTTTTAGCATATAAAGTATATGAAGGAATCAATCAGATTTACAGCATATAAAGTATATGAAGGAGTTAATCAGATGTATAGCATATAAAGTATATGAAGGAATCAATCAGATTTACAGCATATAAAGTATATAAAGGAGTCAATCAGATTTACAGCATATAAAGTATATGAAGGAATCAATCAGATTTACAGCATATAAAGTATATGAAGGAATCAATCAGATTTACAGCATATAAAGTATATAAAGGAGTCAATCAGATGTATAGCATATAAAGTATATGAAGGAATCAATCAGATTTACAGCATATAAAGTATATAAAGGAATCAATCAGATTTACAGCATATAAAGTATATGAAGGAGTCAATCAGATGTATAGCATATAAAGTATATAAAGGAATCAATCAGATTTACAGCATATAAAGTATATGAAGGAGTCAATCAGATGTATAGCATATAAAGTTTATGAAGGAATCAATCAGATTTACAGCATATAAAGTATATAAAGGAATCAATCAGATTTACAGCATATAAAGTATATAAAGGAATCAATCAGATGTATAGCATATAAAGTATATGAAGGAATCAATCAGATTTACAGCATATAAAGTATATAAAGGAGTCAATCAGATTTTTAGCATATAAAGTATATGAAGGAATCAATCAGATTTACAGCATATAAAGTATATGAAGGAGTTAATCAGATGTATAGCATATAAAGTATATGAAGGAATCAATCAGATTTACAGCATATAAAGTATATAAAGGAGTCAATCAGATTTACAGCATATAAAGTATATGAAGGAATCAATCAGATTTACAGCATATAAAGTATATGAAGGAATCAATCAGATTTACAGCATATAAAGTATATAAAGGAGTCAATCAGATTTACAGCATATAAAGTATATAAAGGAGTCAATCAGATTTATAGTATATAAAGTATATGAAGGAATCAATCAGATTTTTAGCATATAAAGTATATGAAGGAATCAATCAGATTTACAGCATATAAAGTATATGAAGGAATCAACCATATTTACAGCATATAAAGTATATGAAGGAGTCAATCAGATGTATAGCATATAAAGTATATAAGGGAATCAATCAGATTTTTAGCATATAAAGTATATGAAGGAATCAATCAGATTTACAGCATATGTTGTGCTCAATTTCATTTATTTGCTATTTGTGTATTAAAAATAGGATTTACAATTCTTATTTAATTGCATTGCAAATTGATGTGATGATATGACATATCTGTTGGTCCTGCTAATTTTTGATATAAAAACAACTTGTTGGATACATTATAACTGATTTACCAACCAAACATTTTGAATGTTGATTTGTGCCTTTATTTTGCATCTTAATTAGAAGTCATATCAACAGTACAACAACTGCCACTTCTCAATATCATAGAAGAAAAAAATAAAACACTGACAACTTGTTGAAAACACTTATATCAAATTTGATGGTCGAGCACATGGTTGTGATAAACAATCTTTGATTCAAATTTAGAACTGCCGATCCTTGGTCAATAGTCCAAATAATAACTCCCTGGTCTGATGAAACAGAGTTAGCCCCTCCCCACCGCCCCTCCCCCACCGCCCCCTCCCCCGCAAAACAAATCTGGCATTGTGTTTGTTCCTGTTTACTTTGTTAATTTAACCCCAAAATGATGAGAGATGTTAATTTGCAGGTACAGTGAATGTATTCAGCCTGCCAGTTAGTTTTTGTTCCATTCCCTGATATGTTTTAATAGAGGTCACACAAGTTCAGATTATATACGAGTCAAAAAATTAGGACAAGTCTTTTTCCTCCTTTAAGTAAAAAATGTTGAAAATTTAAGAAATTGTATGTTTTGTTTCGCAGAAAAAGTGTATGCTGGCATTCATGTATTTAAAGATGTGTGTTACGTACCCTCTACATTCTGCACTATCATCTAAAGTGAAGACTCTCTCTTCCATCTGGGTCAAACAGTCAATAATCAGCTTCTCAAATAGCACCTTTAAGTGGTTTTTACTTACTTTTGTTTAAAAAGGCTACAAATTTAATGATTTTAAATTCGTCAATGATTGGGCCTTCACAATTCTCCAGTGGTATTTTTACAACAAAATCTTACTTGTATGGCATCCTTTTTCCTGGCACATGAGGTAATGAAAAGTTGAGTAAATGTTGGTCACATGCATGGAAGACTTTAAACATTGGAGGGGTGTGGGGTGGGTTGGAAGGGGTTGGAGGGTGGGTTGGAAGGGGTTGGAGGGGGGGTTGGAGGGTGTGGGGTGGGTTGGAGGGGTGTGGGGTGGGTTGGAGGGGGTGGGGTGGGTTGGAGGGGTGTGGGGTGGGTTGGAGGGGTGTGGGGTGGGTTGGAGGGGTGTGGGGTGGGTTGGAGGGGTGTGGGGTGGGTTGGAGGGGTGGGTTGGAGGGGTGTGGGGTGGCTTGGAGGGATGTGGGGTGGGTTGGAGGGGTGGGGTGGGTTGGTTTGCCCTGAGCAGAATTTTGAAGTTGGACAAAAATCTCTTTAGAACACTGTCTTAACATTTTGAAAATAAGCAATAGTTATGATCAAAGTTTAAGGAATTGTGACATTTGTGATTGTAACAGGAAGACCTTTATATAATACTATCTACATGTGCTGTCTTTATGCAATGCTATCTACATGTGTCATCTTTATGCAATGCTATCTACATGTGTTGCCTTTATGCAATACTATCTAAATGTGTCTTTATGTAATACTATCTACATGTGTTGTCTTTATGTAATACTATCTACATGTGTTGTCTTTATAATGCTATCTACATGTGTCATCTTTATGCAATGCTATCTACATGTGTTGCCTTTATATAATACTATCTACATGTGTCGTCTTTATGTAATGCTATCTACATGTGTCGTCTTAATGTAATACTATCTACATGTGTCGTCTTTATGTAATGATATCTACATGTGTTGTCTTTATGTAATGCAATCTACATGTGTCATCTTTATGTAATGCTATCTACATGTGTCATCTTTATGCAATGCTATCTACATGTGTCATCTTTATGCAGTGCTATCTACATGTGTCGTCTTTATGTAATGCTATCTACATGTGTCGTTTTTATGTAATACTATCTACATGTGGCGCCTTTGTGTAATGCTATCTACATGTGTCATCTTTATGTAATACTATCTACATGTGTCATCTTTATGTAATGCTATCTACATGTGTCGTCTTTATGTAATACTATCTACATGTGTTGTCTTTATTTAATGCCATCTACATGTGTCGTTGTTATGTAATGTTACCTACATGTGTCGTCTTTACATGATGCTATCTATATGTGGCATCTTTATGTAATGCTATCTACATGTGGCGTCTTTATGTAATGTGGCATCTTTATGTAATACTATCTACATGTGTCCTCTTTATGTGATGCTTTCCACTTGTTTCCTTAATTTTAGTCTTTCAAAATGACAAGAATATGTTTGACACCTAGATTAGTGGAGGCATATTTATGATCTTTCGGGCAGAGTCTGCAGCTACGCTCCTTTGTAGCGTTAAAAAAACCAAGGATTTATATAACATGTTGACATGATTGTTTATTACTTACAAATTTGCATATTAACACCAAAAAACTTAAAAGCTGCAAAATGGTAAATTGTTAACCAATTTTTGTGTGGAAAGTGTTGTTATTTTATGGTTTTGAATAAATGTTTCATCGTTTGGCTGATGTTGCCTCTATCTACCTCTAAAGCAACTTTGATCATCTGGCTTATGTTGCCTTTATCTATCTTTAAAGCAACTTTGATTTTCCAGAAATCTGAACATGTATGTTAATTTGACTGTAGTAAGATTGTTTTTCTTCACAGGTGAATTTGGTGAGATCTAGAAGAAGTGCAAGTTTATTGCTGGGCAGGAAGGGTGTGCTTAAAAGCTAGCTGCTGGGGATGGGAATGTGCTAGTTATTAATTTTTTTACAAAAGAATACAAAATTATGTGCATGGCTTAAGTTGTATTTGTAAAGAATTTATGTGTTTTGGGGAAGGAGAGGTATTTCCCTAAACCTTATGATCCCTAGGGAACATCTGTTAATTCCCAAGAAAACATCTGTTTTGCCTAGAAATAACCAGTAGAAATTTTACCACAAGAGGCATCCCGGCACATACACATTTGGGACTTAATATTCATTTGTTTATTTGTTCTTACAACTGATCTCACTTGGCTTTTTATCTCCTGTGGTTTTAGAAATAGATTATACTGTTCTTTTTAAGATGTGTACTGTGATGTATGATTTTTTCCCGAGTAATATTGCTCTTAGCTTGAATATTTTAGGACTCTTTTTTTTTTTTTCTTCTCACGTTTGTCTATAGGAGAGGTTGTTACTGTCTGTATTACCACGACATGTCGCCATGGAAATGAAAGCTGATATCGCAAGTAACCGAGAAGATATACAGTTCCATAAAATTTATATTCAAAGACATAAGAATGTAAGGTAAGTTTAATCGCATACATGCATCCACTTTTTACCACTTACTTGCTGGGCATGATAGATAAAGACTAACAATTGCATTCAACATTTTTCATGCATAAAAGTGAACAATTTTGGAAGTGAAATAATTTGAGACATTTTCTTCTTGAAACTGACATGTCCTAAGTAATAATAATCTGCATATTATGTAACTGTCACACCTCAAGTGTATTTTTTTGTGTGTGGAAATTTCCATGAGTTAGTCTAGGGCACCACTAATTATACATTCATACTTCTAATGCAGATTTATGCCAATTTCATTAGTTGAATAATGGGAGGATAGGTATTTTGGAATTTGGATTGTACCTAGTTGGGCTTGGCGCAGGGTCAACTTAAGGTCGATAGATAAGTACCAGGGTGTGGCTGGATACTGTAGGCATCTCTCTGTCTCAGCAGACACATCCAGGCCAGGGCTTATTAATTTTCCAGCTTCTTTGTGCTAGCCATAGTGTGGCTTCTATGTATGAGCCTTACTCATTATCTGTATATAGCTTTTTTGTGCTAGCCTATATATAAAATGAGGGACTTTGATATTTGGCCGTGTCATCGTTTCCTGAGGATTAATGTGTGTATCCTGTATTATAAGTCTGCAAACCTTTTAGGGGACATTTCATCGCTGTAAATGTAACCAGGTCAATCTCAGGGATTTTGTGGAGGATTTCCCCGGCTACTGTTTTGGGACCTGCTTGATGTCAGTGATCAAGGGCTGAATCATTCGATATCATTGAGGGGACCAAGCTATTCAGGGCAAAGTGATAGGGTTACCAGGCAACGAGCGATAGGGTCATTAGTTGCAGAGCGATAGGGTCATTAGCTGCAGAGCAATAAGGTCATTAGCTGCAGAGCGATAAGGTCATTAGCTGCAGAGCAATAAGGTCATTAGCTGCAGAGCGATAAGGTCATTAGCTGCAGAGCAATAAGGTCATTAGCTGCAGAGCTATAAGGTCATTAGCTGCAGAGCGATAGGGTCATTAGGTACAGAGCAATAAAGTCATTAGCTGCAGAGCAATAAAATCATTAGCTGCAGAGCGATAGGGTCATTAGCTGCAGAGCAATATGGTCATTAGCTGCAGAGCAATAAGGTCATTAGCTGCAGAGCAATAAGGTCATTAGCTGCAGAACGATAAGGTCATTAGCTGCAGAGCAATAAGGTCATTAGCTGCAGAGCAATAAGGTCATTAGCTGCAGAGCGATACGGTCATTAGCTGCAGAGCAATAGGGTCATTAGCTGCAGAGCGATAAGGTCATTAGCTGCAGAGCGATAAGGTCATTAGCTGCAGAGCGATAAGGTCATTAGCTGCAGAGCGATAAAGTCATTAGCTGCAGAGCGATAAGGTCATTAGCTGCAGAGTGATAAGGTCATTAGCTGCAGAGCAATCAGGTCATTAGCTGCAGAGCGATAAGGTCATTAGCTGCAGAGCAATAAGGTCATTAGCTGCAGAGCGATGGGGTCATTAGCTGCAGAGCGATAGGGTCATTAGCTGCAGAGTGATAGGGTCATTAGCTGCAGAGCTATAAGGTCATTAGCTGCAGAGCAATAAGGCCATTAGCTGCAGAGGGATAGGGTCATTAGCTGCAGAGCGATAGGGTCATTAGCTGCAGAGCAATATGGTAATTAGCTGCAGAGCGATAGGGTCATTAGCTGCAGAGTGATAGGGTCATTAGCTGCAGAGCGATAGGGTCATTAGCTGCAGAGCGATAGGGTCATTAGCTGCAAAGCGATAAGGTCATTAGCTGCAGAGCAATAAGGTCATTAGCTGCAGAGCTATAGGGTCATTAGCTGCAGAGCAATAAGGTCATTAGCTGCAGAGCGATAGGGTCATTAGTCATTAGGGTCAACTTGGGACCAACAATGTCTGCAACTTATAACCAACAAAGTCTGCAACTTTCAGTAGGTGTGTGTGTGTGTGTGTGTGCAAGTACTATAATAAAAAATGTCTCAGTGGGTGTGGGTGTATGTGCAAGTACTGTAATATGAAATGTCTCAGTTGGTGTGTGTGTGGGTATTGGTGTGTGTGTATGTGTGTATGCAAGTACTGTAATATGAAATATCTCAGTTAATGTGTGTGTGGGTATGTGGGTGTGTGTGTGTGCAAGTACTGTAATATGGACTTTCCGTCAGAAAGGAATATTATCCTAAGTATTACAAGAAGATCCCCGAATTGTATTGATGTTTTCTCATAGTTGGTTTGCGCTACATTTTTGTTGTGTAAAAGAGTAAAAGAGCTATTTGATAATCTTTCTGGAGGTTTTTGGAGATAAAATTGCACCTGTTTTTGAGATCAATAATGTTACCATCGGCTGCGTTTGTCAGCCTTGCTTATGTTCTCCCTGTTTCATAAAGAGTTTGTATAAAAGTGCATTTTAATTTTGAGCAACATTTTGGCAAGTGTTTTTTCACATTGTTAATTCAAGGAACCAAGATATATTTTATGTGACGGGTATTAAATAAATGGTGTATGGACTTCCAGCAATACGTTTTGCTTCAATGCTGTTAAAAACATTCACATTTTGTGAACATTGTTTGGTTAAGTTTTTTAACAAATAAGAATTTCCCTGGGAATTGGTTGAAAAGTTTTCAAATATCCTTATCTTGTAAAGCTTTATTAGTTTTTGAACAAAAATCAAAGGACAAAAATGGTATCCTCACCCCTTCATACCCCACCCCTTCATACCCCACCCCTTCATACCCCACCCGTTCATACCCCACCCCTTCATACCCCACCCTTCATACCCCACCCCTTTATACCCCACCCCTCCATACCCCACCTCTTCATTTTATTTTCCCCACCCCTTCATTTTATTCTGGAATGTATGTAATGTGCTTTTAATGAAAATTTGGATAATCAGGAATCAGTTTAAACTACCCAAGAATTATGTCATCGCGATTTTTTGTCATACATCAGTTTTGATGATGTAAAGTCATCTCGATTTGGCGAATCAGAAACAAGCTTTTATCAGACATCAGTTTTGATGATATTAAGTCATCTCGACTTGGCGAATCAGAAACAAGCTTTTGTCATACATCAGTTTTGATGATATTAAGTCATCTCGACTTGGCGAATCAGAAACAAGCTTTTGTCATATATCAGTTTTGATGATATTAAGTCATCTTGACTTGGCGAATCAGAAACAAGCTTTTATCATACATCAGTTTTGATGATATTAAGTCATCTCAACTTGGTGAATCAGAAACAAGCTTTTGTCATACATCAGTTTTGATGATATTAAGTCATCTCGACTTGGCAAATTAGAAATAACCTTTTATCAGACATCAGTTTTGATGATATTAAGTCATCTCGACTTGGCAAATTAGAAATAAGCTTTTATCAGACATCAGTTTTGATGATATTAAGTCATCTTGACTTGGCGAATCAGAAACAAGCTTTTATCAGACATCAGTTTTGATGATATTAAGTCATCTCGACTTGGCAAATCAGAAACAAGCTTTTATCAGACATCAGTTTTGATGATATTAAGTCATCTTGACTTGGCGAATCAGAAACAAGCTTTTATCAGACATCAGTTTTGATGATATCAAGTCATCTCGACTTGGTGAATCAGAAACAAGCTTTTATCAGACATCAGTTTTGATGATATTAAGTCATCTCGACTTGGCAAATCAGAAACAAGCTTTTATCATACATCAGTTTTGATGATATTAAGTCATCTCGACTTGGCAAATCAGAAACAAGCTTTTGTCATATATCAGTTTTGATGATATTAAGTCATCTCGACTTGGCGAATCAGAAACAAGCTTTTGTCATACATCAGTTTTGATGATATTAAGTCATCTCGACTTGGCAAATCAGAAACAAGCTTTTATCAGACATCAGTTTTGATGATATTAAGTCATCTCGACTTGGTGAATCAGAAACAAGCTTTTGTCAGACATCAGTTTTGATGATATTAAGTCATCTCGACTTGGCAAATCAGAAACAAGCTTTTATCATACATCAGTTTTGATGATATTAAGTCATCTCGACTTGGCAAATCAGAAACAAGCTTTTGTCATATATCAGTTTTGATGATATTAAGTCATCTCGACTTGGCGAATCAGAAACAAGCTTTTGTCATACATCAGTTTTGATGATATTAAGTCATCTCGACTTGGCAAATCAGAAACAAGCTTTTATCAGACATCAGTTTTGATGATATTAAGTCATCTAGACTTGACAAACCAGAAACAAGCTTTTGTCAGACATCAGTTTTGATGATATTAAGTCATCTCTACTTGGCAAATCAGAAACAAGCTTTTATCAGACATCAGTTTTGATGATATTAAGTCATCTCGACTTGGCGAATCAGAAACAAGCTTTTATCAGACATCAGTTTTGATGATATTAAGTTATCTCGACTTGTTAAATCAGGAACAAGCTTTTATTAAACATCAGTTTTGATGATATAAGTCATCTGGACTTGGCAAATCAGAAACAAGCTTTTATCATACATTAGTTTTGATGATATTAAGTCATCTGGACTTGGCAAATCAGAAACAAGCTTTTGTCATACATTAGTTTTGATGATATTAAGTCATCTCGATTTGGTGATCAGAACAAGCTTTTCATACATCAGTTTTGATGATATTAACTCAATCTCGACTTGGTGAATCAGAAACAAGCTTTTATCAGACATCAGTTTTGATGATATTAAGTCATCTCGACTTGGCAAACCAGAAACAAGCTTTTGTCATACATTAGTTTTGATGATATTAAGTCATCTCGATTTGGTGATCAGAACAAGTTTTTCATACATCAGTTTTGATGATATTAACTCAATCTCGACTTGGTGAATCAGAAACAAGCTTTTATCATACATCAGTTTTGATGATAAATTGGGAAGCTTTCTTCCAGCAAACATTTCTCAAAGAAGTTATGTCACTCATTCGTTTGTTTCTTAGCTTCATTTTCCAAAGGAAAATATAATTATAATAAAAACTTACGATGCATCAATGACTGTCTTTTGATCAAAATGTTATTTTTTAACGTAACTATTTACTCACATTGTGTTCAGGCTTCCACAACAGTTTTCTAATTCCTGTTCCAAAAAGCCTGTTATTTAATGCACTAACCAACCAGTACACATTGGTCCCTGGGAAACATTACGCAAACTTACCAAAGATGAGATTTCATACACCCTTTTTATTAAAAAGTTCCCAAGCCAATAGACTACGAGATAAATATCATTAATATTCATTTTGATTCATTCATTTCAAATTTGGGTATAATTTTGTTATCACACTATGTATATGGCACAATCTCTTGTGGGTGGGATCTGTTTTTCTAATATTTATATATGGAGGGGGCGGGCAGGGGGAATTAAGGTCATAAACCATGATACAAATTTTTGCAAGGAAGGCATTTATCTTCCAAATAAATTACACCTGACACAATTTATAACTTGGAAGTTCACACTGCCAACAGGTGTAAAATATGTGGAAGATAACCATATTGTAATAAAATAAGAAAGGTGGGGGGCTGGGGTCGACTGAAGGTCATATGAAGAAAAAAAAAGTTAAATGAAAACTTTGGCCCTCGCTTCTATCAACGTAAACAAATGCTGCAGCTTTGAAAAATATATTATCATTTCGAATGTATTTCTTGTACTATTAATGGTCGTACACAGTTGTCTCTATATTTAAAATCCTTGATGAGATAAGTCCCCCTGAAATGAAATATGATACCACACACTGGCCAGTCAGCTAGTCCCTGGAGAATTCCCCCCCCTCCCCTTAAGGCTATAAATGTTCAAAGAGATATACTGTGTCCTTCATCGTACCAATTTGAAATGGTTTGTACGTGCTTGTGGTCAATACACATGAGGAAATCAAATGTAGTTGGCGTGGTCGGGGAGAAAAATGAAATTAAAATAAAATTTAAAAAGTGGGGTGTAAAAGTGAAGATATGGGGTTAAGACATTTCTTCAGTACGTAAATGGAAAGAAAAGGCAACGGCTCTTATTTCTTTTGGGAATTGAATAAAACTCTTGAAAAAGAAGAAAATCGGATCAAGGCCTTTAAAAAAAAATGGGAATATTAAAATCAGGTCTTGTAGGGGTGAGAAAGGGGAAACTTTTAAGACCTTTCTTCAGTAGGTAAATGGAAAGAAATGCGATTGGCTCTTATTTCCTTCAGCAATTTGATAATCTAAAGAAGAAGTTATTTTAAAGCTGCATTAAAAAAGGCAATATACCACTTTAATCGCTGAAGCGGCACTTCATAGGGCCGATTTTCGAGCGCATACATGTTTACTTTTCCATTTGGAAAGTTTGATTGTATCATGGGATAGCAACATTTTGAAGGTACAAAAACCTAATTATTATCATGTGTCTCATGCTTACATGAATTATGCAACCTCTGATGATTTTATGTAAGTTTTGATATAGATCACAACGTTTGAGAGGTTAGAGTAGAAATTCGTATTAACAGGCTTAAAAGTTAATCGCGGAACGGAGTCCTGTGCAAATCACTGCACATTCTTCATAAGTGCCTGGAGTCTAATTAACATACAGGTGGTATTGCAGAAGTTGAAACAGAATCAAATCAAATTATAGCAGATCCCTGAGCAAATCCTACAAGCACGCACGATATCCATGAGTAAATCTAGGAATTATGATGATGCGTTATCATATTTAGGATCGTAGTCAGTTATTAGTTGCATGGTCCGTAGGTGGAAATATTTATTTTCTTGTGTATTGAGAAGCATTAGAAATGGCTCTGCTAAAAACCAGGAACATCTCAACCGGCCTTCAAATGGGGCAGGGCCTGTCAGAGTAAATGTTATATATTTATTTGTTTCCCAAACCACAAACCTGTATACAGTTTCACCTTATCTAAGCTCCTTCAAGATAACAACTACTCCCACTGGTCTTAGGTGGTATTTTAGTGACACACAACTAAATTTGTAATATAAATAGTAACTGTAATCAATGCTGGCATTGTTTGTCTTTGCTGCTGGGGAAAGGTGACATGAACTATTGAGCTTAGACCTATTTATATCTTAATGTTGTGATGCAAAGTTAGTCTTGTTGAATGATGTGGTTAATTTGTTCCTTCAAAATTGCAGGACAAATTTGTTAGCAGTGTCTTTACTAATGAGTAAATAAGTAGCAAAATGAGAAATTACAAAGAGATAAATTTACTTGTTTATTTTAATATAACTTCAACACAAAGCTGCCTAAGTTTTCAATTCAATTCTGAACACCAATGCAGTCAAAGAAATTTTTTAATAATTTGAATTGGAAAGAAAACTTGGCGGCAATTTTTTTGTTTTGTGGCTTCAGCTGTTTTGATTTCGTCTTCAGCTGTGGGGAAAGAAAGAAAAACAACATTATTTAAATGTGCAGCATCATACATAAAGAGATGAAATACAGCAAAATTATCACATAAGTTACATACAGAAAATAAATTTAGGCTTTTTATGTATATTCATCAATGTAGATAAAAGCAAGCAAGATCTGTGAAAACTTTTCTATGCACACTTGTAAAGCTGATGTGACCGATGGATACGTGGCCAGTCCAAAGTACAGCTTCTATTGTTATTGTAAGGAGCTTATTTCCGTGTGTGCACTGCAGAGAATATAACTGTTTTGGCTGTGGTCAATTACTCCTGGGATTAGGGCATTGATGTGTGACCATTAAAGCTTCTTAGTAACAGGTCATTAACTTGTTCAAAAAAAAATAAAAAAAATTGTGATGCACCACAACGATTAAATAATCGCCTGTTCCCTACGGGAATATAGTAATGCTAAGGGGACATGGTAAAGCTAAGGGGGTATGGTAAATCTAAGTGGATATGATAATGTTAAGGGGAAATGGTAATGCTGAGGGGGTATGGTAAAGCTAAGTGAGTATGGTAATGCTAAGGGGTATGGTTAAGCTAAGGGAGTATTGTAATGCTAAGGGGGTATGGTAAAGATAAGGGGGTATGGTAATGCTAAAGGTGTATGGTAAATCTAAGGGGTATATGCTACGGGGAGGGGGTATGGTTAAGCTAAGGGAGTATGATAATGCTAAGGGGGTGTGGTAAAGCTAAGGTGGTATGGTAATGCTAAAGGGGTATGGTAAAGCTGAGAGGGTATGGTAAAGCTAAGGGTGTATGGTAAAGTTAAGGGTGTATGGTAAAGCTAACTTTAAAAGTTTTCATCAGAATTTGCTGCTCTCCTGTAGAGAATGATGTTAAAGAAGAAGGTTAATTTAGATAAGAAAATATCAAGGTTGCGTTGTCATACATCACAAATTTGTGTGAAATTTTGAGTAGTGATGCTTGAAAAACTCAAAAAGCTATAGTCATTTGTCTATAGTCAAAGCTATTTTAACCATGCAATTCTAATGATAAAAACTTGTATGGTTATTAATAGATATGAAAATAATGTGAGATACACATTTGTAGATGTTTTATGATTTCAGTATTATAACTGTCATTTGAGCGCTGCCAGCTGCAAGATTGTACGAAGGTTATGATGTATCAAGATTGTACGAAGGTTACGATGTATCAAGATTGTACGAAGGTTACGATGTATCAAGATTGTACCAAGGTTACGATGTATCAAGATTTTACCATGGTTACGATGTATCAAGATTGTACCAAGGTTACGATGTATCAAGGACATGTACCCAAGATGTTCTTTTGTGTTCTTGATACATGAAATGATGTACATCTTAAATCTTATCATTCATGATATACCAAAATAAAAATTCATGAAATACAAGGCTGAAAAAACTGATGAGAGAGGATATGGACAGGATTTTCTAGATGACAATAAACCATGAATTTAAGACATTGTTATCAAACGTTTGTGATTTTCATTTAAGTGGAAAGTGTTATAAGAAAGGTTTGTCAATTATGATTTTTCATTCTGTGACAACGATCTTTGTGAATTTTCTTACATGTCATTTGCAGCTTTTATTGTTAGTTACCATTTTGTTATTACACTAATTGCATCCAAAGTGATTCCAGTATATAATTTGAGGAACAGAATAGCAACATAAGTACCTGTAGTAAACATGTTCTGGTCAAACATGCACGGGTTAAATATCATGTACTGGTCAGACATGTACTGGTCAGACATCATGTACTGGTCAGACATCATGCACTGGTCAGACATCATGTACTGGTCAGACACCATGTACTGGTCAAACATCATGTACTGGTCAAACATAATATACTGGTCAAAACCTAATGTAATGGTCAAACATCATGTACTGGTCAAACATCATGTACTGGTCAAACATCATGTACTGGTCAAACATAATGTATTGGTAAAACATCATGTACTGGTCAAACATGTACTGGTCAAACATGTACTGGTCAAACATGTACTGGTCAAACATGTACTGGTCAAACATGTACTGGTCAAACATGTACTGGTCAAACATAATATAGTGGTCAAACATCATATACTGGTCAAACATCATGTACTGGTCAAACATCATGTACTGGTCAAACATCATGTACTGGTCAAACATCATGTACTGGTCAAACATCACGTACTGGTCAAAGATCATGTACAGGTCAAACATCATGTACTGGTCAAACATCATGTACTGGTCAAGTTTGTACTGGCCAAATTTGTACTGGCCAAACTTGTACTGGCCAAACTTGTATGGTCAAACTTGTACTAGTTACTGGTCACCTGCTTTTTGAAAACATTTGGCTATTTTCATAGCTTATAACATATTTCATGCTTGTACTGGTCAAATTGTATACTGCACTAAGGATCTGCCTTGGTGCCACCCAAACTACTCCCATTGCCAGTCTTCATGAACTCCCCCTTGACCTCAGGTGCACCAAGGCTGGTCTCTTCTTTGCTCTTCGCATCATCACTGACCCACAGAACCCTTGCTTCCATTCTGCTTGCTCTCCTTCCTTCACCAACCTCTTCAATCTCAACAAATGCATCCCTTCACCTTTTGGTGTCCAGATGCATTCCCACCTCCTCAAAGCCAACATCAACATTTTCTCTATAGCCAAGCACACTATCCCTCCCACCCCCACCAGGGTTATACCCCCCCCCCCCTGCAAGTCTTCTTAGGCCTCACCCCCCACACGAAAGCTCTTCACAACCCAGCCTTTTTTGATCCAAATACTGCCAACTCGGTAGACAGGTCCACGACTACTCCTTCCTCTTCACTGATGGTTCAACACGGGAAGGCTCCTCTGCAGATGCTGCCACCTGTCCCTTGCCTCACCCTTTCTTTAAGATTACCAGATGAAGCCTCCATCTATTCTGCTGAAGCAAAGGCTATCCTCCTAGCTTTAAACATCGCAGAACTCTTCTACCACCCCTGCCTTGTCATCTTCTCTGACTCCAAATCAGTTCTCACAGGCATCTTTAACATGCTCTGGTCTAATCCACTTATCTTACAAATCTTAAACAAAATTTACTCTCTCTCTTCCTCTGGGAAGAAAATCAACTTCTGTATGTCCAGCCACGTCATATCCCTGGGAACAAAAGGGCCGACAGAGCAGCCAACAACGCTCTGTCAAACCATATTTAATCAATCCTTATTCCGTACTCGTGACTTTCACCTCAACATTTCCAGCTACCTCAGGAACACCTGGCAAGACTCCTGGAATCTTGAGACTTGTAACAAACTTCACACTATCAATCCCAAAGTAGGGACCAACCCTCCCTTACACAGTCGCAATTGTAGAGAGGATGTTGTCATCACCCACATACGTCTTGGTCACTCCTTTCTCACCAACTCTTGCACCTTGAATTTTCAAACCCACTTGGCACATCTGACTTTGTCACTGTTGCAATACTATTAAACATCAACAAACAAAACCAAATCAAACTTGTACTGGTGAAATATGTACTGGTCAAGCATGTGCCGGTCAAACTTGGGCTGTTTAAATGTGTGCTGTCAAACATGCACTGGTCAAAGATGCACATGTCAAACATGCACATGTCAAACATGTACTGGTCAAACATGCACATGTCAAAGATGTACTGGTCAAACATGCACTGGTCAAACTTGTAGTGGTCAAACTTGTACTGGTCAAATTTGTACAGGTTAAACTTGTACTGGTCAAATTTGTACAGGTCAAACTTGTACTGGTCAGGTTAGTGGTCACCTGCTTTTGATAAATAGCTCTTCCTTTGTTTACCGTCCACTTACCAATCATCAGAAAATGAAATTACTGTATAACAAATTACATGTCCACATGCTCTAATATAAAACTGACCTTTTGAAGTACAACCTTGATGAATGCACAATGTGATCGCATTTTGATTAATTTGAATCTTTCCATTTTCTTGAAATAATATACTCGGATATATAAGGCAGAAACTTGCTTTATAATAACAATTAGGATTTGAAAAATAGATAAGCAAAAAAAACCTTTTCCTGTAGTCTTTGTTTCTTTATTCAGTTTAAATTGTTCTGCAAAAAGCTCTTAGACATCAGAAACTGACATGTTGTCAGTTTGGAAGTATTTCCATCTTATTTTTTTGTATCTTCTATCAAATTATTTCCAAAAGTTCCATCAAATTTTCTTTAGTATTTTCTGAAACTTTTTTCAAAAAATTGTATCCCTTGTATGGTTATTTTTTGTGCATCTTAGCATGATTTTGTGATTTTGCCCCCCCTTCCCCCTCCCTTTTTTTTCTCACACACTTTTGACTCTTCCCTCCCTCACTTGGTAGGCAACTGCCCATGGTTGTACAGTATTTTAGCCTATTTTTGCAGAAATAAAACTGAAACCATAATGGAACAATGGTTCATATGAAGATGGCTTTTTTAGTTCCATGGAATGAAGTAATGTGGATGAAAGAACATTGCCTCTGAAGATTTTTCACATTTGATTATGATGTATAAAGTATGATAAAATGTTAAGCTTTGTGATAATGTCTTCTACTTGGATCAAATGTAAGCTTTGTGATAATGTCTTCTACTTGGATCAAATGTAAGCTTTGTGATAATGTCTTCTACTTGGATCAAATGTAAGGATTGTGATAATGTTTCTACTTGGATCAAATGTAAGCTTTGTGATAATGTCTTCTACTTGGATCAAATGTAAGCTTTGTGATAATGTCTTCTACTTGGATCAAATGTAAGCTTTGTGATAATGTCTTCTACTTGGATCAAATGTAAGCTGTGTAATAATGTCTTCTACTTGGATCAAATGTAAGCTTTGTGATAATGTCTTCTACTTGGATCAAATGTAAGCTTTGTGATAATGTCTTCTACTTGGATCAAATGTAAGCTTTGTGACAATGTCTTCTACTTGGATCAAATGTAAGCTTTGTGACAATGTCTTCTACTTGGATCAAATGTAAGCTTTGTGATAATGTCTTTTACTTGGATCAAATGTTAGCTTTGTGATAATGTCTTCTACTTGGATCAAATGTAAGATTTGTGATAATGTCTTCTACTTGGATCAAATGTAAGCTTTGTGACAATGTCTTCTACTTGGATCAAATGTAAGCTTTGTGACAATGTCTTGTACTTGGATCAAATGTAAGCTTTGTGATAATGTCTTCTACTTGGATCAAATGTAAGCTTTGTGATAATGTCTTTTACTTGGATCAAATGTAAGCTTTGTGATAATGTCTTCTACTTGGATCAAATGTAAGCTTTGTGACAATGTCTTTTACTTGGATCAAATGTTAGCTTTGTGATAATGTCTTCTACTTGGATCAAATGTAAGCTTTGTGATAATGTCTTCTACTTGATCGAATGTAAGCTTTGTGATAATGTCTTCTACTTGGATCAAATGTAAGCTTTGTGATAATGTCTTTTACTTGGATCAAATGTAAGCTTTGTGATAATGTCTTCTGACTTGGATCAAATGTAAGCTGTATGATAATGTCTTCTACTTGGATCAAATGTAAGCTTTGTGATAATGTCTTCTACTTGGATCAAATGTAAGCTTTGTGATAATGTCTTCTACTTGGATCAAATGTAAGCTTTGTGACAATGTCTTCTACTTGGATCGAATGTAAGCTTTGTGATAATGTCTTCTACTCGGATCAAATGTAAGCTTTGTGATAATGTCTTCTACTTGGATCAAATGTAAGCTTTGTGATAATGTCTTTTACTTGGATCAAATGTAAGCTTTGTGATAATGTCTTCTACTTGGATCAAATGTAAGCTTTGTGATAATGTCTTCTACTTGAATCAAATTGCAAATCAGTCTTCCAGTTGCTTAAGTAGCTCCAGAAAAACAGGAATTGTTTTTTAGAGTATTCAGAGCAGACAATTTGAATGACACATATTAAACATCAAGTTTTAAATTCTTCATGAGAAACTTAACCAGGAATATTCAAGCATATATCGCGTATTATATTGCTGTTATAGCTTTGTTAGCTCATGGTGAGCTGTACCTGCTGGCAGCGAGCTCATGGTGAGCTGTACCTGCTGGCAGCGAGCTCATTACAGCAGCAAACAGCTCATTTTTGGTTCTGATGCAATAGAGATTAATATGCATAGTGGGCAGGGTTTAACATGATTTTGTTGAAAAGAGCTTGTAAACACAGTAACTCAACTTGAGAACGACGCAAGGGATTCAGTTCATATGTGGCACATGCATGGTCAGGGCGTGTGCCTTGTTGTTTTTGGTGGTGATATCATGCAATTAATGAGTAGGTAGGGCTTAATGTTAAAATAAAATGATCATACTTTAACAACTGCATGTCTGTTTTGTTTTATATGTGGTGTAATTATGTTCATTGTACAAAAATGTTGAATTTTCATTCATATGCGTAGTGTGTGGGGCTTAACATGATTTTTTGAAAAGAGCTTGTAAACACAAATCTCACATGCATGAGATTCAGGTCATAAGTGGAGCACAGATAGAAATGAATTCATGGGAATATTTGAACAAAATATTATGCTTCTAACAAAAGTTATGAGCTGTTTTGTATATTAATTATAAAGTGTGGGTCAATGGGTAACTCTAACCTCTTCCGGCTGATTATCGAAGTTATACAAGTGACGCGGTCAATTTGAACACACCAAATGGGAAATTATATTTTGTCAATAAAAAAAAAAAGAAGGAAAATGAGGTCATGTATCCCATTACAATAATTTCTCGGAATTATCATGCACACATATTGTTTCTGCAGTAGTTATTTATTCTACATTGGAACACTTTTCAAACAAACATTTTTTTTGATGAAATAACCAATCGTGCAAGATGGAACCTCCATCCTGGCCTTCATTCAAGCACTCTCAAGCATGCACATTCAACTTTTGAATAAATTCTTAATTGGTGGAAGACAAGTGTATAATGCCATAATTATTACGTCATGGGAAACATAATATCCCCGGACAGATTATCCCCATGTACAATACTGATAGTAGATATATCCCCAGGTAAAATTAGCCCAGGGTCCTAGTAGATGTTATTTTAAGAGCTCCGCGGTAAGCCTGAGTAAGAAACTGTTCCCCAGGTAGACGTACCGGAATGCTTTCCACGTGGAATGTGTACTGACATACTTTCAACAACCCATCTATGATCGATTGCGCTGGCAATTGTGGGAAAAGAAAAGGTTTTTCATACTTACAAAATATTTGTTATGAGGGATTTTACTGTTAGAACACATTTTATGAGCAGAAAACAGTATATTGCAGGATGTTCATGCTATATGCTTGAGAGAAAAAAACATATCCATGGAACAGTAATATTTGAAAATTTACTGTTTCTGCTTAAAAAAACACTATTCTGGGAACAGCGCAGAATTTTAACCTGTGAGCTCATATAGTGAGCCTATAAAAGGGATCTCACCCAAGAATATTAACAAACTTTATGAGAATTTGAGTTTTAATGTTGTGTATATTTTATATTAGCAGAAAGAGCTTTCAGCACCGTGGTAATAAGAATCTTCTTATATTCAGCAGAAAGAGCTTTCAGCACCTGTGGTAATAAGAATCTTCTTATATTCAGCAGAAAGAGCTTTCAGCACCTGTGGTAATAAGATTCTTCTTATCTAGCAGCAGAAAGAGCTTTCAGCTCCTGTGGTAATAAGAATCTTCTTATATTCAGCAGAAAGAGCTTTCAGCTCCTGTGGTTATAAGAATCTTCTTATATTCAGCAGAAAGAGCTTTCAGCTTCTGTGGTAATAAGAATCTTCAAGTTCTGATCAAGAAGAGACAACTCAAAATCTTTCATATAATTCTATAAATTTCTGTTCAAAAATTTCAGTCACTGAAAATCATCAACCGCTTTTACCATTGTCGTATGGTGGAGCTTAAAGGAGCATTAGACCAAAAAGTGAGGGCATACTTTAGGCCCCCTCAAAAAAGAAAATAATAAATCAATATTTAATGCTTATCCAGCTTTTAACGGTATAGCAATTTTCTGGTTAATATGAATATTCAAGTGACCTTTGCCCTCACATCGTCTGTATGCATGAAGTGTATCGATCTGTTGTGGATAATGTATCTGAGAAATTCACAAAAATGAGGGCCCTCATTTTTCGGTCTAATGCTCCTTGTTCATATTTTACTGCTCCCAGTCAAAGAATGTGTTTAAAGGATTGCAGAACAAGCAAATTCATAAGATTGCAGAACAAGCAAATTTATAGGATTGCAGGTTGATTTCCCTAAATGTTGAAGAAAATGATCAAGTAAGGTACATGATGATAATGGATGCATGATCAAGTAAGGTACATGATGATAATGGATGATCAAGTGAGATACATGATGATAATGGATGATCAAGTAAAGTACATGATGATAATGGATGATAAGTGAAGTACATGATGATAATGGATGATCAAGTAAGGTACATGATGATAATGGATGATCAAGTAAAGTACCTGATGATAATGGATGATCAAGTAAAGTACATGATGATAAAGGATGATCAAGTAAGGTACATGATGATAATGGATGATCAATTAATTAGTATCAGATTTTGTTTCACAAATTTCAAGGTAATGGATCTGTTAATGTGCATATAAGACATTTGCTGTGGTTTGCGTCATTGAGGTACGTGCAGGTCTGGGTGTGTCATTGAGGTACGTGCAGGTCTGGGTGCGTCATTGAGGTACGTGCAGGTCTGGGTGCGTCATTGAGGTACGTGCAGGTCTGGGTGCTTCATTGAGGTATGTGCAGGTCTGGGTGCTTCATTCAGGTACGTGCAGGTCTGGGTGCTTCATTCAGGTACGTGCAGGTCTGGGTGCTTCATTTAGGTATGTGCAGGTCTGGGTGCGTCATTCAGGTACGTGCAGGTCTGGGTGCTTCATTCAGGTACATGCAGGTCTGGGTGCGTCATTCAGGTAAGTGCAGGTCTGGATGCGTCATTCAGGTACGTGCAGGTCTGGGTGCGTCATTTAGGTGCGTGCAGGTCTGAGTGCATCATTCAGGTACCTGCAGGTCTGGGTGCGTCATTCAGGTATGTGCAGGTCTGGGTGCGTCATTCAGAATCGTGCAGGTCTGGGTGCGTTCTGAGTATTATTTCAGGGGTCAATCAAGTTCATCTTACATGAAGCGGGGAGATTTTCAAAAAAACGAAATAGTGAAGGTGTTAAGGAGGTACTCTTTCTTTTCTAATTTGTGTATGACTAATTGCAGAGTAGGCCTATTTGTACATCTCATTCTTCCATTGTTCCCCGATTTTTTGGTTCCGATGCGATAGCATCAGGGACCTATGCGGTCATGATGGCGTGTGGGTGTATGTGGGTGTGTGTATGTGTGTGTGTGTGATGGCCAGATCGTAAACGAGATATCTCAAAAACTGTAAAGTGGATTTATATCATATATGGTACACAGATAGCCCATGGTTCATGTTTTTGAAGATGATGTCATGCATATTAAAGAGTGGGCGGGGCTTAACATAAGAAATCTTGAAATGCATATATTTCATTAAGCGTATGTCTGTTTTTCATATTTGGTATGATAATGTTGTTAGCTGGTGTCCACATGAGCATGGTATAAAAACTTTGAATCTCATTATTATGCGCAGTGGGTGGGGCTTAAAGTGGTTTTGTCAAATAAAGCTTGTAAACATGATATCTTTAGAACGACAGGTTGGATTTATGTCATATGTGGTACACATATAGCCCACGGTCCACAAATGTACATGCCCTATTGATTTGGTGGTGCTGTCATGTATATTAATGAGTGGGCGGGGCTTAACTTAAATAATCTTGAAATGCACATATTTCAACAACCGTATATCTGTTTTGTTTCATATGTGGTATTATATTATTCTTAGTTAGTGTTTACATGCTTATGGTATAAAAATGTTGAATTTCATTCTCATCTGCAGTGGGGCGGGGCTTAAAGTGGTTTTGTCAAATAAAACTTGTAAACACAAAATCTCCATATTTCAACAAAACCGTGTCCGTTTTGTTTCATGTTTGGTATGATAATGTTGTTAGCTGGTGTCTACATGTGCATGGTAAAAAAAAACATTGAATCTCATTCTTATGCGCAGTGGACAGGGTTTAAAGTGGTTTTGCCGATAAAGCTTGTAAACATGAAATCTCCAGAATAACAGGTTGGATTTAGGTTTATTGATCTGCATGGTGGGTGTGGCTTATGAATGAATATCATGGAACAAATATTTCATGATATACAATGACATGACATTTAATACAAATTTTGCAAATCAATCAGCTGATGAAAAAACATCGGAAGCACAAACCCTTTTAATTCTGGTTCTTGCATTCAACCATTAAAATATGTCAGGAAAATACTGAAACAGCTGGAATGTAGAAAAATAGGTATGACATTACACCTGAAGAATAGGTGTGACATTACACCTGAAGAATAGGTTTGACATTACACCTGAAGAATAGGTGTGACATTACACCTGAAGAATAGGTGTGACATTACACCTGAAGAATGGGTGTGACATTACACCTGACGAATAGGTGTGACATTACACCTGACGAATAGGTGTGACATTACACCAGAAGAATAGGTGTGACATTACACCTGAAGAATAGGTGTGACATTACCCCTGAAGAATAGGTGTGACATTACACCTGAAAGAAATAGGTGTGGCATTACACCTGAAGAAAATAGACGTGACATTACACCTGAAGAAAATAGGTGTGACATTACACCTGAAGAAAATAGGTGTGACATTACACCTGAAGAATAGGTGTGACATTACACCTGAAGAATTGGTGTTACATTACACCTGAAGAATAGGTGTGACATTACACCTGAAGAATAGGGGTGACATTACACCTGAAGAATAGGTGTGACTTTACACCTGAAGAAAATAGGTGTGGCATTACACCTGAAGAAATTTTGAAATCCTGTTTTTAATAAGTTACAAACTGTGATCAATTTTCAATACAAATGTAATGCTATGTGTTAAGATACTGAGGGTGTGCACAGTGACTGAGTTAGTACTTTACCACCATGCAGCAGACATGAAAGGAAATAATGCACTGCACCATATTGAATGAACATCTGTTCTGCTAGTTCTGAGTTCATGACACAACTACAAAGTACTTTTTATATTTTTACATAGAAAGAGTATCATAAACATGTTTCTTCTCTTTGAACAATTTCAAAAAGCTGAAAAACCTATCGTTTAAATGGATTGTCAACTATAAAATACAATGGCGCCAAGCACTTACCCAAGGGTTTTTATTTTATGATTTTAGTGCAAAATTTTGTGCACTTGATCTGTTTTGACGCATGGACCTCCAGTGAAACATACTCAGCTGAGGAGCTAATTTTGAAGAGGAAAGTTATCAAAAATTCAAGTGCTCATGAAATATGAGATTTTAGATATTCTACTGTAGTAAAAAAAGCTTTAGAACATTAAATCTGCCTTGAGCTTGATCCACAGGTGTAGAAGAGATAGAAGCTCACCAGATCTCGTATGATGCCCTTGGTCAAATTCGAATTGATTTGGGTGACAAAAATATCTGATCTTGCGTATGTTTTTTGCATAGCATGACATTTACAGTTCAATGACATTTACAGTTAAACAGTTCATTTACAGTTGTTATTGTGTGATCGATAGTGTGGAGTGTACTTACAGTTAGAAAGCTGTAACATGAGTTGCTCACTAATACACAAATATCCAACATGCAGTTGTTTGATAGAATTCTACCAACTTATTTGCTTCTACAAGGTCAGAGTATATATGCAAATGAGGAGGAGTATATGATATTAAGCTATCAGAATTAAAGGGGCTGACGAGTCCGGTTGGACCTGGGAATATTTCGGATGTCAAACCAAACAAGAAGGTTTCATTGAGGGGCACTGGTGTAGCCAGAATTTGTGTTGTTTGTGGAAGACAGAATGTAGGGGGGGGAGGAAACATGAGTGGTGAGAGGTATTTTTGATAGGGGGGTAACCGAAAGTATGTTGCCATAAGGCAACATTGCTTTGCGTGCCCAGGAGCCCACCTAAGGGCCCCTGAGAAATGAGCTCTGAGAAATTACGCATTTTAGAGATATGAAATGGGTTAAAATTCAAGCAAAATTGCATGGTGTGTTTTCAAGGGGCGAAGTTCCAGAGAGAATTAGGCATTGGTGTAAGCCATGATTGTTTTTTTTTTATAAGGGGGAAGGGAGGGGGGGGGAGGGGGCTAACTGTATGTGTAATATGAGTCACACAGTTTGAAGGTGTGCATTATATAAGTATATATTATAACAGCTCTTGGGTTTTATATGCTGAATTGCTCATTGATCTTTGTCAACAACTGTAGTAGAACCAGGCATAGTGACGTTACGGGTAATGGATCCCATAATTTGTGTTGATGTGTAATTTTTGCACCCCCCCCCCCCTTCCTCCAGCTACGCCAGTGTTGAGGGGGACAGTTGCTCTCCTTGTCAGCAAATTAATCTGAAAATGTAATGATTATATAATTTAATGCTGCAAGTGGACAATTTATATGTGGTATTTCTGAAGCAATTTGGATCAAAAGCAGCTTTTCAAAAGTTGATTTCAGAAAAGGTTGATCTTGATTTGGAAAATACAAGGCAAGTCTTGATTTGGAAAATACAAGGCCAGTCTTGATTTGAAAAATACAAGGCCAGTCTTGATTTGGAAAATACAATGCCAGTCTTGATTTGGAAAATACAATGCCAGTTTTGTTTGGAAAATACAAAGCCAGCCTTGATTTGGAAAATACAAGGCCAGCCTTGATTTGGAAAATACACGGCCAGCCTTGATTTGGAACATACAAGGCTAGTCTTGATTTGGAACATACAAGGCTAGTCTTGATTTGGAAAATAAATACTAATGCCAGTCTTGATTTGGAAAATACAAGGCCAGCTTTGATTTGAAAAATAAGGCCAGTCTTGATTTGGAAAATACAAGGCCAGCTTTGATTTGAAAAATACACGGCCAGTCTTGATTTGGAAAATACAAGGCCAGTCTTGATTTGAAAAATAAGAAGGCCAGCCTTGATTTGGAAAATACAAGGCCAGTCTTGATTTGGAAAATACAAGGCCAGCCTTGATTTGGAAAATACACGGTCAGTCTTGATTTGGAAAATACAAGGCCAGTCTTGATTTGGAAAATACAATGCCAGTCTTGATTTGGAAAATACAATGCCAGTCTTGATAGGAAAATACAAGGCCAGTCTTGATTTAGAAAATAAAAGGCCAGTCTTTATTTGGAAAATACAAGGCCAGCCTTGATTTGGAAAATACACGGCCAGCTTTGATTTGGAAAATACAAGGCCAGTCTTGATTTGAAAAATAAGAAGGCCAGCTTTGATTTGGAAAATACAAGGCCAGTCTTGATTTGGAAAATACACGGTCAGTCTTGATTTGGAAAATACAATGCCAGTCTTGATTTGGAAAATACAAGGCCAGTCTTGATTTGGAAAGTACAATGCCAGTTTTGATTTGGAAAATACAAGGCCAGCCTTGATTTGGAAAATACAAGGCCAGCCTTGATTTGGAAAATACAAGGCCAGTCTTGATTTGGAAAATACAATGCCAGTCTTGATTTGGAAAATACAATGCCAGTCTTGATAGGAAAATACAAGGCCAGCCTTGATTTGGAAAATACAAGGCCAGTCTTGATTTGGAAAATACAAGGCCAGCCTTGATTTGGAAAATACAAGGCCAGTCTTGATTTGGAAAATATAAGGCTAGTCTTGATTTGGAAAATACAAGGCCAGCCTTGATTTGAAAAATATGAAGGCCAGCCTTGATTTGGAAAATACAAGGCCAGTCTTGATTTGGAAAATACAAGGCCAGTCTTGATTTGGAAAACACAAGGCCAGCCTTGATTTGAAAAATACACGGCTAGTCTTGATTTGGAAAATACAAGGCCAGTCTTGATTTGAAATATGAAGGCCAGCCTTGATTTGGAAAATACAAGGCCAGTCTTGATTTGGAAAATACAAGGCAAGCCTTGATTTGGAAAATACACGGCCAGTCTTGATTTGAAAAATACAAAGCCAGTCATTTTCAAACAAAAAGATTTTGGAAATTGAATATTTTATAAAAGTAGAAGATATCTCAAAGTAGTTTATTTGTATTTCCTGTTCCCTTTTTGTCCTCCATGGTTCAATATGACATACAGTGTATAACCAGTAAATGCAGCCTTTTTGTCCTCCATGGTTCAATATGACATACAGTGTATAACCAGTAAATGCAATGTAAATGCAGCCTTTTTGTCCTCCATGCTTTCAATATGACATACAGTGTATAACCAGTAAATGCAGCCTTTTTGTCCTCCATGGTTCAATATGACATACAGTGTATAACCAGTAAATGCAGCCTTTTTGTCCTCCATGGTTCAATATGACATACAGTGTATAACCAGTAAATGCAGCCTTTTTGTCCTCCATGGTAGCCAGTAAATGCAGCCTTTTTGTCCTCCATGCTTTAATATGACACACAGGGTATTACCAGTAAATGTAGCCTTTTTGTCCTTCCATGTTTCAATATGACATACAGTGTATAACCAGTAAATGCAGCCTTTTTGTCCTCCATGGTTCAATATGACATACAGTGTGTAACCAGTAAATGCAGCCTTTTTGTCCTCCCATGGTTCAATATGACATACAGTGTATAACCAGTAAATGCAGCCTTTTTGTCCTCCATGTTTCATCATGACATACAGTGTATAACCAGTAAATGCAGCCTTTTTGTCCTCCATGGTTCAATATGACATACAGTGTGTAACCAGTAAATGCAGCCTTTTTGTCCTCCATGTTTCATTAAGACATACAGTGTATAACCAGTAAATGCAGCCTTTTAGTCCTCCATGGTTCAATATGACATACAGTGTATAACCAGTAAATGCAGCCTTTTTGTCCTCCATGGTTTAATATGACATACAGTGTGTAACCGCTATATGCAGCCTTTTTGTCTTCCATGGTTCAATATGACATACAGTGTATAACCAGTAAATGCAGCTTTTTTGTCCTCCATGGTTCAATATGACATACAGTGTATAACCAGTAAATGCAGCCTTTTTGTCCTCCATGGTTCACTATGACATACAGTGTGTAACCGTTATATGCAGCCTTTTTAAAGTATGGAGCTTAAAGTTCCCTACAATGAAAACAATATATGAAAATTATTCTAAATTTGAAAAACCTGTCCCTTCAGTGCATATATTTTGCCTACCTCAATAACCAGTCTCATTGATGCTATTAATCCAACTATATGTTTCAATTTCTTTTCATAATTGATTTTCTGTCAAATTTTTAGAACACAAGATTCCATTCACTTCATAATCATACCAAGCTTACTTTTGGGCTATTATTGCCACTTAATTATTAGGATAGTTTTAAGAATGCATTGAAGACATTTTGCAGCTGTATGTATCTGACAAATCTGCCACCAGTGAGAGGAGGCCCTCAGTATTTCCTTTTTTAATATTGGTTGATTGCTAAAAAATAATCAGAATTATGTCGAAAGAAGTTTAAATTTTAAGTCTCAAAGTGTTTTGAATTGAATAAGCATTGCGTTTTCAAGCATGTAGGAACACAAAGGTCAATTTGGTGAACTCAGAAATTATGCAAGAATGGTAGAGATGTTCTTTGATAAAGAAAGTGAGGGCGTTATAGCCAAACAAGCACACAGTGATTCATTTTTAAATGGGATAAGTTAATTACGTCGACATCCCTGTGCTAGCTTGGCATTAAAGTAATGTTTGAATAAATATACCTACGTCTCCTCCTTGGATCTCCAAACCTCCCCTCCAAAGCTTGGAACATGATCTGTAACTTCAAAGGGAAAAGCACTTTTAACAATTTCTCTCACCTCATCCATAACAACATCAAAATCACTGACCACAATGACATCTCCGACTGCTTAGCCTCCACTTTCGCCAAAACCTCCTCCAATGAAAATCTTCCCACTCCTTAACTTCCAGTCTAACAATCAGGAAACCTACAACCTTCCATTCACCTACCCCGAGCTCTCTTTCGCCATCAAAAAATCTGAGTCCTCTTCCCAAGGCCGTGACGGCATTAACTATAATCTCCTTAAAAACCTTCCCAGGACTTCTCTCAACATCTTACTCAAGATTTACAACCATCTGTGGTCCTCCAAAACTTTCCCCAAGATTTGGAGAGAGGCCATCATTACCCCCATCCCTGTTAGAGCCTAACAAAAACATAACCATTCGCAATAACTCTCGCTCCATCACCTCACCTCCTGCCTCTGCGAGATAATGGAATGTATGGTCAATTATAGACTTATCAGAATTAATCAGACACTAATAAGAATTGTCTGCACCATGTTCTCAAACTAGACACTTATGTCCGTGAAGCCTTTATCAGGAATCACCACAGCATTTCCATCTTCCCCTAAGTCTTCCTAGGCCTCACCTCCTACACGAAAGCTCTTCACAATCCAGCCTTTTTCCCCTCCAAATACTGCCAACTCAGTAGACACTTCCACGACTACTCCCTTCCTCTTTACTGAACTGACGGTTTTATTCAGAAGGGCTTGTCTCAGCCTCATCTTTTCTTCAAGATTACCATATGGAGCTTCCATCTATTCTACTGAAGCAAAGGCTCTTCTCCTAGCTTTAAACATTGCAGAACTCTCCTTTCTCCCACTTCGTTATCTTCTCTGACTCCAAATCAGTTCTCGCAGGCATCCTCAACATGCTATGGTGTAATCCACTTATCTTACAAATCTTAAACAAAATTTACTCTCTCTCTTCGTCTTAATCCCCAGCGGTATTTCTAGGAACAAAAGGGCCGACAGAGCAGCCAGCAATGCTATGTCGAACCATATTTCACCAATCCTTATTCTGCACTCTGACTTTTGTCTCAAACATTTCCAGCTACCTTAGGAAGACCTGGCAAGACGACTGGAATCTTGAGACTCCACACTATCAATTCCAAAGTAGTAACAAACTCCACACTATCAATTCCAAAGTAGGGACCAACCCTCCCTTACACAGTCACAATTATAGAGAGGATGTTGTCATCACCCGCATTTGTCTTGGTCTTTCCTTTCTCACCCACTCCTACCTCCTATCAGGCTCTCCCAAACCTCTCTGCTGGAAATGAAGGGGGAATTCATATTAAAAGTGGTAGGGGTGTGCAGTTCACCAACCGAAAAACATACCCACAGTATGACAGATTTGTTGATAACTGCATGCAGTATGAAATTTTACAATTTTGATACACGCAGTATAAAAGAAGTCAATTTGGATACCTGAAGTATGAGCATTCTATGAAGATATTGTGAAAAATGGACATCAGGTGGCAAGAAATTCCAAAGTTTTGGAGCAGCTACAGCAAAAGCTCGGGCGCCAAACGTTTTGCAGCGGGAAGGGCCGGCCGGGGAACAGCTAATTGTATTAAGCTATGGGAGCGGAGAGAGTAATGTGAATTATAAGGAGACAATAAATTACTAATATAAGACAGGCCAGTGTTATATAATGCATTGTATGTAGTTACCAGAATCTTGAATTTAATCCAAGCATTAATTAGAAGCCAATGTAAAGTTTTTAAGGCATTTGTTATGCTACTTTAATTAAGAATAAGTCTGGCAGCAGTGTTTTGAATATGTTGTAAACTAGCCAGTGATGACTTAGGTAGACCAAAGACAAGAGAATTACAATAATTGAGGTGAGAAATAACGAGTGCATGAACAATAATCTTAGTAGAGTCAACATCTAAAAATTTACGATTTTTCCTAATAATAGATAAATTACGACTAGCAATTTTACAAATATCAGAGATGCGTTTTGTCATAGACATGGTAGAATCTTACAAATATCAGAGGTGCATTTTGTCATAGACATGGTAGAATCTTACAAATATCAGAGATGCGTTTTGTCATAGACATGGTAGAATCTTACAAATATTAGAGGTGCGTTTTGTCATAGACAAGGTAGATTCTTACAAATATTAGAGGTGCGTTTTGTCATAGACATGGTAGAATCTTACAAATATTAGAGGTGCGTTTTGTCATAGACAAGGTGGAATCTTACAAATATCAGAGATGCGTTATGTCATAGACATGGTAGAATTTTACAAATATCAGAGATGCGTTTTGTCATAGACATGGTAGAATCTTACAAATATCAGAGATGCGTTATGTCATAGACGTGGTAGAATCTTACAAATATCAGAGATGCGTTTTGTCATAGACATAGTAGAATCTTACAAATATTAGAGATGCGTTTTGTCATAGACATGGTAGAATCTTACAAATATCAGAGGTGCGTTTTGTCATAGACATGGTAGAATCTTACAAATATCAGAGGTGTGTTATGTCATAGACATGGTAGAATCTTACAAATATCTGAGATGCGTTTTGTCATAGACATGGTAGAATCTTACAAATATCAGAGATGCGTTATGTCATAGACATGGTAGAATCTTACAAATATCAAAGGTGCGTTTTGTCATAGACATGGTAGAATCTTACAAATATCAGAGGTGCGTTTTGTCATAGACATGGTAGAATCTTACAAATATCAGAGATGCGTTTTGTCATAGACATGGTAGAATCTTACAAATATCAGAGGTGCGTTATGTCATAGACATGGTAGAATCTTACAAATATCAGAGGTGCATTTTGTCATAGACATGGTAGAATCTTACAAATATCAGAGATGCGTTTTGTCATAGACATGGTAGAATCTTACAAATATCAGAGATGCGTTTTGTCATGGACAAGGTAGAATCTTACAAATATCAGAGGTGCGTTTTGTCATAGACATGGTAGAATCTTACAAATATCAGAGGTGCGTTATGTCATAGACATGGTAGAATCTTACAAATATCAGAGATGCGTTTTGTCATAGACATGGTAGAATCTTACAAATATCAGATGCGTTTTGTCATGGACAAGGTAGAATCTTACAAATATCAGAGGTGCGTTTTGTCATAGACATGGTAGAATCTTACAAATATCAGAGGTGCGTTATGTCATGGACAAGGTAGAATCTTACAAATATCAGAGGTGCGTTTTGTCCTAGACATGGTAGAAAAAACAGTTAACAAGATTATGGGCTAAGTTTAGCTTTGAAACAGTATAGACTTGGTGAATGTATATTGATGTCTAGTGGTAGAGCAATTCAATCTTGTAGTGTTTGAGCAATTAGGGAAAGAAGGAGTATTTACATCGTTTTAGCATAGGGAACATGGAAATTCAGATATCATGATTATTTCTTGTATTGATTATTATGTTTGGGACTAGGTTATCATTATCAATGGCGATGATTGTTATTGATTTTACATAGTATATGGAAGCAGATGTTTTTCTTCTTGTTTTTAGCAGGGGCCAATCTATTATTTATGACTTCTTTATTTATTGCATCTATTCTATTTTATGATGAATTAATTACTACCTACATCACCTTGTTATCTTTCTTTGCTTTTCCCTTTTGAGGAAACTGACTGAGGGCCGGTTTCAGATTAGAAAGGACAGACTGACAGAGGTGCGTAGGAAGTTAGAGGTTAACCCCAAAAAGGGTTTCCCGGTTGCATGCATGCTTTTATTTTGATGACAAATTGTGAATCTATTAACATAAATTTGGTTTCGGCAACAGTTGCTGAAATTTTTTCAAAATTGACAGTGCTTTCTTGAAAAGTGAAGAATTTTCCTGGAGATTAAAGAAAAATTCCCAGAAATTGAAGACCATTTCTCGAACATGCAGAAAATTTCTCGGTAAATGAAGGAGATTTCCCGAAAATTGATGGAGATTTCCTTTAAATTCCAGAAAATTTCCCATGTTTTTTTCCAAATTAGCATGGGCAAAAAGATAAAGGACTATTTTAAAATTGTATTGCTTTGAAAATTCATATGGCTTCCATGTGTGCATGGCCCTGATGATAAGAACTTCACCTCTGTATTCATAGACCATGGGCCATAGACTCAAAAGTGCTTTAGTTTTTAAGTCAATGTACCCACCAGGGAAGTACTTACAACCTTTGTAAATATTTAGTGAATATCATTATAAAACAATAGTCACATGTTCCTAAGTCTGACAATTACACACTTATGAGAAATTTGGAGAAATTAAAGGAAAAAAAAAAATGCAGTTTAAGTTGCTATGTTATTATTTCCACTAGCAACCAGCATTTAAGAGGTGATGTAGTGCAATAAAGGTAAACAAATATATTGCTTAGTGGTTTATAGAACACTACAACAACATTCAAAGCAAAAGTTTTGCAAATATTCAAAATACATGCTAAAATTAGATCTTGGGAAAAAGTGATTTTGGTTGCTATGGAATTATACCACTTAGCAACAGGTCTCTTAAATTCGTTTGCAATGATGTTTCTAGTGGAAAACCTTTCTGAACATTCCCGAAGTAACCCTAGTATGATTTTGTTCCATAGGGAACAAAAGGAAAGGTCCCTTCATTTGGAAGGGCCTGGCCCTTGCCCCATAGAGGGTCCAACCCAGCCCTTATCCTGTAGATGACCCCTAAGGGCCTTGCCCTTGTCCCATAGAAGCCCAACCCAGCCCTTATCATGTAGAAGACCCCTAAGGGCCTGGCCCTTGCCCTATAAAGGGCTCAACCCAGCCCTTATCCTGTAGAAGACCACTAAGGGCCTGGCCCTTGCCCCATAGAGGGCTCAACCCAGCCCTTATCTTGTAGAAGACCACTAAGGGTATGGCCCGTGCCCCATAGAGGGCCCAACCCAGCCCTTATCATGTAGAAGACCACGAAGGGTGTGGCCCTTGCCCCATAGAGGGCCTAACCCAGCCTTTATCCTGTATAAGACCACTGAAGGCCTGGCCCTTGCCCCATAGAGGGCTCAACCCAGTCCTTATCCTGTAGAAGACCCCTAAGGGCATGGCCCTTGCCCCATAGAGGCCCAACCCAGCCCTTATCCTGTAGAAGACCACTAAGGGCCTGGCCCTTGCCCCATAGAGGCCGAACCCAGCCCTTACCCTGTAGAAGACCCCTAAGGGCCTGGTCTTTGCCCCATAGAGGCCCCAACCCAGCCCTTATCCTGTAGAAGACCCCTAAGGGCCTGGCCCTTGCCCCATAGAGGGCTCAACCCAGCCCTTATCCTGTAGAAGACCACTAAGGGCCTGGCCCTTGCCCCATAGAGGCCCCAACCCAGCCCTTATCCTGTAGAAGACCCCTAAGGGCCTGGCCCTTGCCCCATAGAGGGCTCAACCCAGCCCTTATCCTGTAGAAGACCACTAAAGGCCTGGCCCTTGCCCCATAGAGGCCCCAACCCAGCCCTTATCCTGTAGAAGACCCCTAAGGGCCTGGCCCTTGCCCCATAGAGGGCTCAACCCAGCCCTTATCCTGTAGAAGACCACTAAGGGCATGGCCCTTGCCCCATAGAGGCCCAACCCAGCCCTTATCCTGTAGAAGACCACTAAGGGCCTGGTCCTTGCCCCATAGAGGCCGAACCCAGCCCTTACCCTGTAGAAGACCCCTAAGGGCCTGGTCTTTGCCCCATAGAGGCCCCAACCCAGCCCTTATCCTGTAGAAGACCCCTAAGGGCCTGGCCCTTGCCCCATAGAGGGCTCAACCCAGCCCTTATCCTGTAGAAGACCACTAAGGGCCTGGCCCTTGCCCCATAGAGGCCCCAACCCAGCCCTTATCCTGTAGAAGACCCCTAAGGGCCTGGCCCTTACCCCATAGAGGGCTCAACCCAGCCCTTATCCTGTAGAAGACCACTAAGGGCCTGGCCCTTGTCCTATAGAGGCCCCAATTAAGCCCTTATCCTGTAGAAGACCCCTAAGGGCCTGGCCCTTGTCCCATAGAGGTCCAACCCAGCCCTTATCCTGTAGAAGACCCCTAAGGGCCTGGCCCTTGCCCCATAGAGGGCTCAACCCAGCCCTTATCCTGTAGAAGACCACTAAGGGCCTGGCCCTTGTCCCATAGAGGGCCCAACCCAGCCCTTATCCTGTAGAAGACCACTAAGGGCCTGGCCCTTGCCCCATAGAGGGCCTTACTCAGCCCTTATCCTGTAGAAGACCCCTAAAACAAAAAGATATAATCTAATTTCCATTTTGAACATCAAGTAGGGAGGGTTTGCACTTTAGAATCAATACTGCACTAAGATATTGAAATTTATCATAGGACCTCACATACCATCAACTCTGGGCCAATAGTACTGCAGTGTATGTAAAGTGCAAGTAGTCCTATAGACTGACACTTCAAGGAAAATACAGTGCATAACCTTTTTGATTCAATAAACACCCAACTAGATAATTATACAGCAAAAGTCTGTTAAATTCTTAATGAGAAGAAGACTTTATTTAAAGTTCCTGCAGATGACAAGACTGAAACTTGCACTGTATGAGTGTGAGATGGATTTACAATATATGCAAGGTTGAACAAGATCCTTTACAAACAAAAGATGTTTAAGGTCAATCATGGCGGACTAAAACACAAAACTGAAACTGAAATTCACAAAAGTAGTGCTCACTATTTCCAGATTATAAACTGCTAACTGAATAAAAGAATCTAAATCTTTCCAAGAAACTGAGGTTTTTCAGTTAATCATAGCAGAAAATATCAAATTTCAAATAATAAATCATGTTCAATATACATCAAATTCACCTGACAGGTTAATTGCGCTTGTACCAACAAATTGCAAGATTTTCAGTTTTCATAATAGTAAACAAAGATTAATGACCAAGATAACTCTGCATCCAATTATTGTTTGGCAGCCGGAATTACTTGCTTTTATGTAGTTTATACATAAATTGAAGAATACAAATTTCATGGAATAACATACAATGTACAAACAGAAATATCAGTTATCAATTGACCGGGGGATGCGCTTTTTAGAATAGTAATCATGTTTTCTATATACATGTACCATAATGTACGGTCCAGCGGAGGAGTCAGGATTTCCTTATTAGTGGGGCAAGTAACAGAAATAAACCGACAGGATACAAAATATGGCCCCTGCCGATTAACGTACTAATTTTGAACCAATACAAATTTATTATTGAGGAATATTGGTGGGGCGATTGCCCCCTCTGCCCACCCTTTGGCTACGCCACTGCATGTACCCACTACTAAAAGGCAAAATTACTTGTACCAAAAAAACAAAAAAAAACATGCAAGGTCTCTAAGGTCTCTCAGCTTATCAAAATAAAAAAGTTCAATTCCATGGACTAACATATTCAATAGACGTGCAGAATGAATTGATCAAATGGAAGGCCGAATGCAGTCGTTCCAGCAAACTATAAGATTTCTTTGTTCATCATAATAAAAATGAGAAATTTCAAGGAATAACATATTGTCAATATACACACAGTAATTGAATTTAAATTGACAGGCGGAATGTACCTGTTCACAATAAATTAAGAATAAGTATGAAATTCCAAACAAGTGTCAGATTGTTGCAGTTTAAAATAACAGAAAATTACATTTTCAAATAATGATAATGTTCACCACATTCAGTAATCAATATATTAACTGGAAGGCTAAAATCACTTGCTAGCAAACTGCAAGATTTTTAAGTTTATCATGAAACAAACTTGAATGCACATGTTCCAAACAAGTGCAAGCTGGCAGTTTAAATTACAAAAAATAAAGTTTTCAAATAATCATAATAATGTTCAACATCCAGTAATCAGCTGGCAGGATGAATGCATGCCTTCCAGCAAACTGTAAGATTTCTGTCCATTATAATCAAAATAGAATGTACTTGTTCCAAATAGTGCAAGGTTGCTGCAGTTTAAATAACAGAAAAAATATTTTCAAATAATGATATTAATAATGTTCAACCTTCAATAATCAGGTTATCAACTGGAAAATTTGTTTTGTTCCAAATGAGTGCAAGGTTTCCTTTTTCTAGAAAGTTTATCTGCAGTGTACTTTTATTTTTTGTATATAATACAACGCACGGGCAGCAAATTAGGTCCTCGAACTGATCCAGATGCGGAACGTAAAGTTTTCACTTTTTTACTGGATACGTCCATCTTCACCTAGCATGTTATTTTTCTTTTGATTCAGCACTGGTTATTGGCATCTCATCTGAAAAACAATGATTTGAAAAAGAGATATGAGAGAGTATATCAAAATATGATTGAAATATTTGAATACTGAAACTGACTTACAATATAAACATTAAGCCCATCTTTAATTCTTTTTGAGAAATTTCAAACCAGTCACTAAAACAAGCACAGAAGAAACTTTATTGTTTTCTTTTACTTAATTTCTGTGCGGACAATTTTTTACATGGAACTATCCTTGTTCTACAAATTACATTCTATTTAGATATTTTCATATGCAATGAAACATGAAGAAACATTCAGAGCTGTTATTACCCCTGTGTGCCTTGGTCTATTCAGAGCTGTTATTACCCCTGTATGCCTTGGTTTATTCAGAGCTGTTATTGCCCCTGTATGCCTTGGTTTATTCAGAGCTGTTATTGCCCCTGTGTGCCTTGGTTTATTCAGAGCTGTTATTGCCCCTGTGTGTCTTGGTTAATTCAGAGCTGTTATTGCCCCTGTGTGCCTTGGTTTATTCAGAGCTGTTATTGCCCCTGTATGCCTTGGTTTATTCAGAGCTCTCATTGCCCCTGTATGCCTTGGTTTATTCAGAGCTGTTATTGCCCCTGTATGCCTTGGTTTATTCAGAGCTATTATTGCCCCTGTATGCCTTGATTTATTCAGAGCTCTGATTGCCTCTGTATGCCTTGGTTTATTCAGAGCTGTTATTGCTCCTGTATGCCTTGATTTATTCAGAGCTATTATTGCCCCTGTATGCCTTGATTTATTCAGAGCTCTGATTGCCTCTGTATGCCTTGGTTTATTCAGAGCTGTTATTGCCCCTGTATGCCTTGGTTTATTCAGAGCTATTATTGCCCCTGTATGCCTTGATTTATTCAGAGCTCTGATTGCCTCTGTATGCCTTGGTTTATTCAGAGCTGTTATTGCCCCTGTATGCCTTGGTTTATTCAGAGCTATTATTGCCCCTGTATGCCTTGATTTATTCAGAGCTCTGATTGCCTCTGTATGCCTTGGTTTATTCAAAGCTGTTATTGCTCCTGTATGCCTTGGTTTATTCAGAGCTGTTATTGCCCCTGTATGCCTTGGTTTATTCAGAGCTGTTATTGCCCCTGTATGCCTTGGTTTATTCAGAGCTGTTATTGCCCTTGTGTGCCTTGGTTTATTCAGAGCTGTTATTGCCTCTGTATGCCTTGGTTTATTCAGAGCTGTTATTGCCCCTGTATGCCTTGGTTTATTCAGAGCTGTTATTGCCCCTGTATGCCTTGGTTTATTCAGAGCTGTTATTGCCCCTGTATGCCTTGGTTTATTCAGAGCTATTATTGCCCCTGTATGCCTTGATTTATTCAGAGCTGTTATTGCCCCTGTATGCCTTGGTTTATTCAGAGCTCTTATTGCCCCTGTATGCCTTGGTTTATTCAGAGCTGTTATTGCCCCTGTATGCCTTGGTTTATTCAGAGCTGTTATTGCCCCTGTATGCCTTGGTTTATTCAGAGCTGTTATTGCCCCTGTATGCCTTGGTTTATTCAGAGCTATTATTGCCCCTGTATGCCTTGGTTTATTCAGAGCTGTTATTGCCCCTGTATGCCTTGGTTTATTCAGAGCTATTATTGCCCCTGTATGCCTTGATTTATTCAGAGCTCTGATTGCCTTTGTATGCCTTGGTTTATTCAGAGCTATTATTGCCCCTGTATGCCTTGGTTTATTCAGAGCTCTGATTACCCCTGTATGCCTTGGTTTATTCAGAGCTGTTATTGCCCCTGTATGCCTTGGTTTATTCAGAGCTATTATTGCCTCTGTATGCCTTGGTTTATTCAGAGCTGTTATTGCCTCTGTATGCCTTGGTTTATTCAGAGCTGTTATTGCCCCTGTATGCCTTGGTTTATTCAGAGCTATTATTGCCCCTGTATGCCTTGGTTTATTCAGAGCTATTATTGCCCCTGTATGCCTTGGTTTATTCAGAGCTATTATTACCCCTGTATGCCTTGGTTTATTCAGAGCTGTTATTGCCCCTGTGTGCCTTGGTTTATTCAGAGCTGTTATTGCCCCTGTATGCCTTGGTTTATTCAGAGCTATTATTGCCCCTGTATGCCTTGGTTTATTCAGAGCTATTATTGCCCCTGTATGCCTTGGTTTATTCAGAGCTGTTATTGCCCCTGTATGCCTTGATTTATTCAGAGCTATTATTGCCCCTGTATGCCTTGGTTTATTCAGAGCTGTTATTGCCCCTGTATGCCTTGGTTTATTCAGAGCTATTATTGCCCCTGTATGCCTTGATTTATTCAGAGCTGTTATTGCCCCTGTATGCCTTGGTTTATTCAGAGCTGTTATTGCCTCTGTATGCCTTGGTTTATTCAGAGCTGTTATTGCCCCTGTATGCCTTGGTTTATTCAGAGCTGTTATTGCCCCTGTATGCCTTGGTTTATTCAGAGCTATTATTGCCCCTGTATGCCTTGGTTTATTCAGAGCTATTATTGCCCCTGTATGCCTTGGTTTATTCAGAGCTGTTATTGCCCCTGTATGCCTTGGTTTATTCAGAGCTATTATTGCCCCTGTATGCCTTGATTTATTCAGAGCTGTTATTGCCCCTGTATGCCTTGGTTTATTCAGAGCTGTTATTGCCTCTGTATGCCTTGGTTTATTCAGAGCTGTTATTGCCCCTGTATGCCTTGGTTTATTCAGAGCTGTTATTGCCCCTGTATGCCTTGGTTTATTCAGAGCTATTATTGCCCCTGTATGCCTTGGTTTATTCAGAGCTATTATTGCCCCTGTATGCCTTGGTTTATTCAGAGCTGTTATTGCCCCTGTATGCCTTGGTTTATTCAGAGCTATTATTGCCCCTGTATGCCTTGGTTTATTCAGAGCTATTATTGCCCCTGTATGCCTTGGTTTATTCAGAGCTGTTATTGCCCCTGTATGCCTTGGTTTATTCAGAGCTATTATTGCCCCTGTATGCCTTGATTTATTCAGAGCTGTTATTGCCCCTGTATGCCTTGGTTTATTCAGAGCTGT
Organism: Chiridota heheva; assembly: GCA_020152595.1. Lineage (NCBI taxonomy): Eukaryota > Metazoa > Echinodermata > Holothuroidea > Apodida > Chiridotidae > Chiridota > Chiridota heheva. The sequence continues at coordinate 357,945 of JAIGNY010001069.1, forward strand.
TATTGCCTCTGTATGCCTTGGTTTATTCAGAGCTGTTATTGCCCCTGTATGCCTTGATTTATTCAGAGCTGTTATTGCCCCTGTATGCCTTGGTTTATTCAGAGCTGTTATTGCCTCTGTATGCCTTGGTTTATTCAGAGCTGTTATTGCCTCTGTATGCCTTGGTTTATTCAGAGCTGTTATTGCCCCTGTATGCCTTGATTTATTCAGAGCTGTTATTGCCCCTGTATGCCTTGGTTTATTCAGAGCTGTTATTGCCTCTGTATGCCTTGGTTTATTCAGAGCTGTTATTGCCCCTGTATGCCTTGGTTTATTCAGAGCTATTATTGCCCCTGTATGCCTTGGTTTATTCAGAGCTATTATTGCCCCTGTATGCCTTGGTTTATTCAGAGCTGTTATTGCCCCTGTATGCCTTGGTTTATTCAGAGCTATTATTGCCCCTGTATGCCTTGATTTATTCAGAGCTGTTATTGCCCCTGTATGCCTTGGTTTATTCAGAGCTGTTATTGCCCCTGTATGCCTTGGTTTATTCAGAGCTGTTATTGCCCCTGTATGCCTTGGTTTATTCAGAGCTGTTATTGCCCTTGTGTGCCTTGGTTTATTCAGAGCTATTATTGCCTCTGTATGCCTTGGTTTATTCAGAGCTGTTATTGCCCTTGTATGCCTTGGTTTATTCAGAGCTGTTATTGCCCCTGTATGCCTTGGTTTATTCAGAGCTGTTATTGCCCCTGTATGCCTTGGTTTATTCAGAGCTGTTATTGCCCCTGTATGCCTTGGTTTATTCAGAGCTGTTATTGCCCCTGTATGCCTTGGTTTATTCAGAGCTGTTATTGCCCCTGTATGCCTTGGTTTATTCAGAGCTGTTATTGCCCTTGTATGCCTTGGTTTATTCAGAGCTGTTATTGCCCCTGTATGCCTTGGTTTATTCAGAGCTGTTATTGCCCCTGTATGCCTTGGTTTATTCAGAGCTGTTATTGCCTTTGTATGCCTTGGTTTATTCAGAGCTGTTATTGCCCCTGTATGCCTTGGTTTATTCAGAGCTGTTATTGCCCTGTATGCCTGGTTTATTCAGAGCTGTTATTGCCCCTATGCCTTGCTGTTATTGCCCCTGTATGCCTTGGTTTATTCAGAGCTGTTATTGCCCCTGTATGCCTTGGTTTATTCAGAGCTGTTATTGCCCCTGTATGCCTTGGTTTATTCAGAGCTGTTATTGCCCCTGTATGCCTTGGTTTATTCAGAGCTATTATTGCCCCTGTATGCCTTGGTTTATTCAGAGCTGTTATTGCCCCTGTGTGCCTTGGTTTATTCAGAGCTGTTATTGCCCCTGTGTGCCTTGGTTTATTCAGAGCTGTTATTGCCCCTGTGTGCCTTGGTTTATTCAGAGCTCTTATTGCCCCTGTATGCCTTGGTTTATTCAGAGCTGTTATTGCCCCTGTGTGCCTTGGTTTATTCAGAGCTGTTATTGCCCCTGTGTGCCTTGGTTAATTCAGAGCTGTTATTGCCCCTGTGTTGCCCTGTATGCCTTGGTTTATTCAGAGCTATTATTGCCCCTGTGTGCCTTGGTTTATTCAGAGCTGTTATTGCCCCTGTGTGTCTTGGTTAATTCAGAGCTGTTATTGCCCCTGTATGCCTTGGTTTATTCAGAGCTGTTATTACCTTTGTATGCCTTGGTTTATTCAGAGCTGTTATTGCCCCTGTATGCCTTGGTTTATTCAGAGCTGTTATTGCCCCTGTATGCCTTGGTTTATTCAGAGCTGTTATTGCCCCTGTATGCCTTGGTTTATTCAGAGCTGTTATTGCCCCTGTGTGCCTTGGTTTATTCAGAGCTGTTATTGCCCCTGTATGCCTTGGTTTATTCAGAGCTGTTATTGCCCCTGTATGCCTTGGTTTATTCAGAGCTCTGATTGCCCCTGTATGCCTTGGTTTATTCAGAGCTGTTATTGCCCATGTATGCCTTGGTTTATTCAGAGCTGTTATTGCCCCTGTGTGCCTTGGTTTATTCAGAGCCGTTATTGCCCCTGTGTGCCTTGGTTTATTCAGAGCTGTTATTGCCCCTGTGTGCCTTGGTTTATTCAGAGCTGTTATTGCCCCTGTATGCCTTGGTTTATTCAGAGCTGTTATTGCCCCTGTATGCCTTGGTTTATTCAGAGCTGTTATTGCCCCTGTATGCCTTGGTTTATTCAGAGCTGTTATTGCCCCTGTGTGCCTTGGTTTATTCAGAGCCGTTATTGCCCCTGTGTGCCTTGGTTTATTCAGAGCCGTTATTGCCCCTGTGTGCCTTGGTTTATTCAGAGCTGTTATTGCCCCTGTATGCCTTGGTTTATTCAGAGCTGTTATTGCCCCTGTATGCCTTGGTTTATTCAGAGCTGTTATTGCCCCTGTATGCCTTGGTTTATTCAGAGCTCTGATTGCCCCTGTATGCCTTGGTTTATTCAGAGCTGTTATTGCCCCTGTATGCCTTGGTTTATTTAGAGCTGTTATTACCCCTGTATGCCTTGGTTTATTCAGAGCTGTTATTGCCCCTGTGTGCCTTGGTTTATTTAGAGCTATTATTACCCCTGTATGCCTTGGTTTATTCAGAGCTGTTATTGCCCCTGTATGCCTTGGTTTATTTAGAGCTATTATTACCCCTGTATGCCTTGGTTTATTCAGAGCTGTTATTGCCCCTGTATGCCTTGGTTTATTCAGAGCTATTATTGCCCCTGTATGCCTTGGTTAATTTAGAGCTGTTATTGCCCCTGTATGCCTTGGTTTATTTAGAGCTGTTATTGCCCCTGTATGCCTTGGTTAATTTAGAGCTCTTATTGCCCCTGTGTGCCTTGGTTAATTTAGAGCTGTTATTGCCTCTGTATGCCTTGGTTTATTCAGAGCTGTTATTGCCCCTGTATGCCTTGGTTTATTCAGAGCTATTATTGCCCCTGTATGCCTTGGTTTATTCAGAGCTATTATTGCCCCTGTATGCCTTGGTTTATTCAGAGCTGTTATTGCCCCTGTATGCCTTGGTTTATTCAGAGCTATTATTGCCCCTGTATGCCTTGATTTATTCAGAGCTGTTATTGCCCCTGTATGCCTTGGTTTATTCAGAGCTGTTATTGCCCCTGTATGCCTTGGTTTATTCAGAGCTGTTATTGCCCCTGTATGCCTTGGTTTATTCAGAGCTGTTATTGCCCTTGTGTGCCTTGGTTTATTCAGAGCTATTATTGCCTCTGTATGCCTTGGTTTATTCAGAGCTGTTATTGCCCCTGTATGCCTTGGTTAATTCAGAGCTGTTATTGCCCCTGTATGCCTTGGTTTATTCAGAGCTGTTATTGCCCCTGTATGCCTTGGTTTATTCAGAGCTGTTATTGCCCCTGTATGCCTTGGTTTATTCAGAGCTGTTATTGCCCTTGTATGCCTTGGTTTATTCAGAGCTGTTATTGCCCCTGTATGCCTTGGTTTATTCAGAGCTGTTATTGCCCTTGTATGCCTTGGTTTATTCAGAGCTGTTATTGCCCCTGTATGCCTTGGTTTATTCAGAGCTGTTATTGCCCTTGTATGCCTTGGTTTATTCAGAGCTGTTATTGCCCCTGTATGCCTTGGTTTATTCAGAGCTGTTATTGCCCCTGTATGCCTTGGTTTATTCAGAGCTATTATTGCCCCTGTATGCCTTGGTTTATTCAGAGCTGTTATTGCCCCTGTGTGCCTTGGTTTATTCAGAGCTGTTATTGCCCCTGTGTGCCTTGGTTTATTCAGAGCTGTTATTGCCCCTGTGTGCCTTGGTTTATTCAGAGCTCTTATTGCCCCTGTATGCCTTGGTTTATTCAGAGCTGTTATTGCCCCTGTGTGCCTTGGTTTATTCAGAGCTGTTATTGCCCCTGTGTGCCTTGGTTAATTCAGAGCTGTTATTGCCCCTGTATGCCTTGGTTTATTCAGAGCTATTATTGCCCCTGTGTGCCTTGGTTTATTCAGAGCTGTTATTGCCCCTGTGTGTCTTGGTTAATTCAGAGCTGTTATTGCCCCTGTATGCCTTGGTTTATTCAGAGCTGTTATTACCTTTGTATGCCTTGGTTTATTCACAGCTGTTATTGCCCCTGTATGCCTTGGTTTATTCAGAGCTGTTATTGCCCCTGTATGCCTTGGTTTATTCAGAGCTGTTATTGCCCCTGTATGCCTTGGTTTATTCAGAGCTGTTATTGCCCCTGTGTGCCTTGGTTTATTCAGAGCTGTTATTGCCCCTGTATGCCTTGGTTTATTCAGAGCTGTTATTGCCCCTGTATGCCTTGGTTTATTCAGAGCTCTGATTGCCCCTGTATGCCTTGGTTTATTCAGAGCTGTTATTGCCCATGTATGCCTTGGTTTATTCAGAGCTGTTATTGCCCCTGTGTGCCTTGGTTTATTCAGAGCCGTTATTGCCCCTGTGTGCCTTGGTTTATTCAGAGCTGTTATTGCCCCTGTGTGCCTTGGTTTATTCAGAGCTGTTATTGCCCCTGTATGCCTTGGTTTATTCAGAGCTGTTATTGCCCCTGTATGCCTTGGTTTATTCAGAGCTGTTATTGCCCCTGTATGCCTTGGTTTATTCAGAGCTCTGATTGCCCCTGTATGCCTTGGTTTATTCAGAGCTGTTATTGCCCCTGTATGCCTTGGTTTATTCAGAGCTGTTATTGCCCCTGTATGCCTTGGTTTATTCAGAGCTGTTATTGCCCCTGTATGCCTTGGTTTATTCAGAGCTGTTATTGCCCCTGTATGCCTTGGTTTATTCAGAGCTGTTATTGCCCCTGTGTGCCTTGGTTTATTCAGAGCCGTTATTGCCCCTGTGTGCCTTGGTTTATTCAGAGCCGTTATTGCCCCTGTGTGCCTTGGTTTATTCAGAGCTGTTATTGCCCCTGTATGCCTTGGTTTATTCAGAGCTGTTATTGCCCCTGTATGCCTTGGTTTATTCAGAGCTGTTATTGCCCCTGTATGCCTTGGTTTATTCAGAGCTCTGATTGCCCCTGTATGCCTTGGTTTATTCAGAGCTGTTATTGCCCCTGTATGCCTTGGTTTATTTAGAGCTGTTATTACCCCTGTATGCCTTGGTTTATTCAGAGCTGTTATTGCCCCTGTGTGCCTTGGTTTATTTAGAGCTATTATTACCCCTGTATGCCTTGGTTTATTCAGAGCTGTTATTGCCCCTGTATGCCTTGGTTTATTTAGAGCTATTATTACCCCTGTATGCCTTGGTTTATTCAGAGCTGTTATTGCCCCTGTATGCCTTGGTTTATTCAGAGCTATTATTGCCCCTGTATGCCTTGGTTAATTTAGAGCTGTTATTGCCCCTGTATGCCTTGGTTTATTTAGAGCTGTTATTGCCCCTGTATGCCTTGGTTAATTTAGAGCTCTTATTGCCCCTGTGTGCCTTGGTTAATTTAGAGCTGTTATTGTCCCTGTATGCCTTGGGTAATTTAGAGCTGTTATTGCCCCTGTATGCCTTGGTTGATTTAGAGCTGTTATTGCCCCTGTGTGCCTTGGTTTATTCAGAGCTGTTATTGCCTCTGTATGCCTTGGTTTATTCAGAGCTGTTATTGCCCCTGTATGCCTTGGTTTATTCAGAGCTGTTATTGCCCTTGTGTGCCTTGGTTTATTCAGAGCTGTTATTGCCCCTGTATGCCTTGGTTTATTCAGAGCTGTTATTGCCCCTGTATGCCTTGGTTTATTCAGAGCTGTTATTGCCTCTGTATGCCTTGGTTTATTGCTGTTATTGCCTGTATGCCTTGGTTTATTCAGAGCTGTTATTGCCCCTGTATGCCTTGGTTTATTCAGAGCTGTTATTGCCTCTGTATGCCTTGGTTTATTCAGAGCTGTTATTACCCCTGTATGCCTTGGTTTATTCACAGCTGTTATTGCCCCTGTATGCCTTGGTTTATTCAGAGCTATTATTGCCCCTGTATGCCTTGGTTAATTCAGAGCTATTATTGCCCCTGTATGCCTTGGTTTATTCAGAGCTGTTATTGCCTCTGTATGCCTTGGTTTATTCAGAGCTGTTATTGCCCCTGTGTGCCTTGGTTTATTCAGAGCTGTTATTGCCTCTGTATGCCTTGGTTTATTCAGAGCTGTTATTGCCCCTGTATGCCTTGGTTTATTCAGAGCTCTGATTGCCCCTGTGTGCCTTGGTTTATTCAGAGCTGTTATTGCCTCTGTATGCCTTGGTTTATTCAGAGCTGTTATTGCCCCTGTATGCCTTGGTTTATTCAGAGCTGTTATTGCCTCTGTATGCCTTGGTTTATTCAGAGCTGTTATTGCCCCTGTATGCCTTGGTTTATTCAGAGCTGTTATTGCCCCTGTATGCCTTGGTTTATTCAGAGCTGTTATTGCCCCTGTATGCCTTGGTTTATTCAGAGCTGTTATTGCCTCTGTATGCCTTGGTTTATTCAGAGCTGTTATTGCCCCTGTATGCCTTGGTTTATTCAGAGCTGTTATTGCCCCTGTATGCCTTGGTTTATTCACAGCTGTTATTGCCCCTGTATGCCTTGGTTTATTCAGAGCTATTATTGCCCCTGTATGCCTTGGTTAATTCAGAGCTATTATTGCCCCTGTATGCCTTGGTTTATTCAGAGCTGTTATTGCCTCTGTATGCCTTGGTTTATTCAGAGCTGTTATTGCCCCTGTGTGCCTTGGTTTATTCAGAGCTGTTATTGCCTCTGTATGCCTTGGTTTATTCAGAGCTGTTATTGCCCCTGTATGCCTTGGTTTATTCAGAGCTCTGATTGCCCCTGTGTGCCTTGGTTTATTCAGAGCTGTTATTGCCTCTGTATGCCTTGGTTTATTCAGAGCTGTTATTGCCCCTGTATGCCTTGGTTTATTCAGAGCTGTTATTGCCTCTGTATGCCTTGGTTTATTCAGAGCTGTTATTGCCCCTGTATGCCTTGGTTTATTCAGAGCTGTTATTGCCCCTGTATGCCTTGGTTTTATTCAGAGCTGTTATTGCCCCTGTATGCCTTGGTTTATTCAGAGCTGTTATTGCCTCTGTATGCCTTGGTTTATTCAGAGCTGTTATTGCCCCTGTATGCCTTGGTTTATTCAGAGCTGTTATTGCCCCTGTATGCCTTGGTTTATTCAGAGCTGTTATTGCCTCTGTATGCCTTGGTTTATTCAGAGCTGTTATTGCCCCTGTATGCCTTGGTTTATCCAGAGCTGTTATTGCCCCTGTATGCCTTGGTTTATTCAGAGCTGTTATTGCCTCTGTATGCCTTGGTTTATTCAGAGCTGTTATTGCCCCTGTATGCCTTGGTTTATTCAGAGCTGTTATTGCCTCTGTATGCCTTGGTTTATTCAGAGCTGTTATTGCCCCTGTATGCCTTGGTTTATTCAGAGCTGTTATTGCCCCTGTATGCCTTGGTTTATTCAGAGCTGTTATTGCCCTTGTGTGCCTTGGTTTATTCAGAGCTGTTATTGCCCCTGTATGCCTTGGTTTATTCAGAGCTCTGATTACCCCTGTATGCCTTGGTTTATTCAGAGCTGTTATTGCCCCTGTATGCCTTGGTTTATTCAGAGCTGTTATTGCCCCTGTATGCCTTGGTTTATTCAGAGCTGTTATTGCCTCTGTATGCCTTGGTTTATTCAGAGCTGTTATTGCCCCTGTATGCCTTGGTTTATTCAGAGCTGTTATTGCCTCTGTATGCCTTGGTTTATTCAGAGCTGTTATTGCCCCTGTATGCCTTGGTTTATTCAGAGCTGTTATTGCCCCTGTATGCCTTGGTTTATTCAGAGCTGTTATTGCCTCTGTATGCCTTGGTTTATTCAGAGCTGTTATTGCCCTGTATGCCTTGGTTTATTCAGAGCTGTTATTGCCCCTGTATGCCTTGGTTTATTCAGAGCTGTTATTGCCCTGTATGCCTTGGTTTATTCAGAGCTGTTATTGCCCCTGTATGCCTTGGTTTATTCAGAGCTGTTATTGCCCTGTATGCCTTGGTTTATTCAGAGCTGTTATTGCCCCTGTATGCCTTGGTTTATTCACAGCTGTTATTGCCCCTGTATGCCTTGGTTTATTCAGAGCTGTTATTGCCCCTGTATGCCTTGGTTTATTCAGAGCTGTTATTGCCCCTGTATGCCTTGGTTTATTCAGAGCTGTTATTGCCCCTGTGTGCCTTGGTTTATTCAGAGCTATTATTGCCTCTGTATGCCTTGGTTTATTCAGAGCTATTATTGCCCTTGTATGCCTTGGTTTATTCAGAGCTGTTATTGCCCCTGTATGCCTTGGTTTATTCACAGCTGTTATTGCCCCTGTATGCCTTGGTTTATTCAGAGCTATTATTGCCCCTGTATGCCTTGGTTTATTCCTGTATGCCTTGGTTTATTCAGAGCTGTATGCCTTGGTTTATTCAGAGCTGTTATTGCCCCTGTATGCCTTGGTTTATTCAGAGCTGTTATTGCCCCTGTCTGCCTTGGTTTATTCAGAGCTGTTATTGCCCCTGTATGCCTTGGTTTATTCAGAGCTGTTATTGCCCCTGTATGCCTTGGTTTATTCAGAGCTATTATTGCCCCTGTATGCCTTGGTTAATTGGTTAATTCAGAGCTATTGCCCCTGTATGCCTTGGTTTATTCAGAGCTGCTATTGCCCCTGTATGCCTTGGTTTATTCAGAGCTGTTATTGCCCCTGTATGCCTTGGTTTATTCAGAGCTGTTATTGCCCCTGTATGCCTTGGTTTATTCAGAGCTATTGTGATTGCCCTGTATGCCTTGGTTTATTCAGAGCTGTTATTGCCCCTGTATGCCTTGGTTAATTCAGAGCTGTTATTGCCCCTGTATGCCTTGGTTTATTCAGAGCTCTGATTGCCCCTGTATGCCTTGGTTAATTCAGAGCTATTATTGCCCCTGTATGCCTTGGTTAATTCAGAGCCGTTATTGCCCCTGTATGCCTTGGTTTATTCAGAGCTCTGATTGCCTCTGTATGCCTTGGTTTATTCAGAGCTGTTATTGCCCCTGTATGCCTTGGTTTATTCAGAGCTGTTATTACCCCTGTATGCCTTGGTTAATTCAGAGCTGTTATTGCCCCTGTATGCCTTGGTTTATTCAGAGCTCTGATTGCCCCTGTATGCCTTGGTTTATTCAGAGCTGTTTGCCCCATGCCTTGGTTTATCAGAGGCTGTTATTGCCCCCTGTCAGAGCTCTGATTGCCCCTGTATGCCTTGGTTTATTCAGAGCTCTGATTGCCCCTGTATGCCTTGGTTAATTCAGAGCTATTATTGCCCCTGTATGCCTTGGTTTATTCAGAGCTGTTATTGCCTCTGTATGCCTTGGTTTATTCAGAGCTGTTATTGCCCCTGTATGCCTTGGTTTATTCAGAGCTCTGATTGCCCCTGTATGCCTTGGTTAATTCAGAGCTATTATTGCCCCTGTATGCCTTGGTTTATTCAGAGCTCTGATTGCCCCTGTATGCCTTGGTTAATTCAGAGCTATTATTGCCCCTGTATGCCTTGGTTTATTCAGAGCTGTTATTGCCCCTGTATGCCTTGGTTAATTCAGAGCTATTATTGCCCCTGTATGCCTTGGTTTATTCAGAGCTCTGATTGCCCCTGTATGCCTTGGTTAATTCAGAGCTATTATTGCCCCTGTATGCCTTGGTTTATTCAGAGCTGTTATTGCCCCTGTATGCCTTGGTTTATTCAGAGCTGTTATTGCCCCTGTGTGCCTTGGTCTATTCAGAGCTGTTATTGCCCCTGTATGCCTTGGTTTATTCAGAGCTCTGATTGCCCCTGTATGCCTTGGTTAATTCAGAGCTATTATTGCCCCTGTATGCCTTGGTTTATTCAGAGCTGTTATTACCCCTGTATGCCTTGGTTTATTCAGAGCTATTATTGCCCCTGTATGCCTTGGTTTATTCAGAGCTGTTATTACCCCTGTGTGCCTTGGTTTATTCAGAGCTGTTATTGCCCCTGTGTGCCTTGGTTTATTCAGAGCTGTTATTGCCCCTGTGTGCCTTGGTTTATTCAGAGCTGTTATTGCCCCTGTGTGCCTTGGTTTATTTAGAGCTATTATTACCCCTGTATGCCTTGGTTTATTCAGAGCTGTTATTGCCCCTGTATGCCTTGGTTTATTTAGAGCTATTATTACCCCTGTATGCCTTGGTTTATTCAGAGCTGTTATTGCCCCTGTATGCCTTGGTTTATTCAGAGCTATTATTGCCCCTGTATGCCTTGGTTAATTTAGAGCTGTTATCGCCCCTGTATGCCTTGGTTTATTTAGAGCTGTTATTGCCCCTGTATGCCCTGGTTAATTTAGAGCTGTTATTGCCCCTGTGTGCCTTGGTTTATTTAGAGCTGTTATTGCCCTTGTATGCCTTGGTTAATTTAGAGCTGTTATTGCCCCTGTGTGCCTTGGTTTATTCAGAGCTGTTATTGCCCCTGTATGCCTTGGTTAATTTAGAGCTGTTATTGCCCCTGTGTGCCTTGGTTTATTCAGAGCTCTTATTGCCCCTGTGTGCCTTGGTTAATTTAAGCTGTTATTGCCCCTGTATGCCTTGGTTAATTTAGAGCTATTATTGCCCCTGTATGCCTTGGTCTATTTGATATAATAATAAAGCAAATCATGTAATAACCATTTAAATCCACTATGAGTTCAATTTGTTTGTAAGTTTGTAATTATCAGGTTTTGCAGTCTCAGAGCACTTACCTGCCAAATGGCTCAAAATTCGTGGTCGCAACAATTTTTTCAGTAAAACTAAATTGATTCATGCTGAAGTTTTCATTGGCAATACAATTCCAACCAAATGGTAGGCCTATTCTTTTTTTGTTTTGATGACTAATGATACTATCACAAGACAAGCCGAAAATTTTATAGGGCAACACTCAACTAAAAACTGATTTAAATTACTTTCAGTATTTTTAGGGGCTAGTAAAATGTATAGGCCTATTGCTTATTGGTTTTACCTATATATTACCTATATTAAAATCTTTACAATAATGTTAGTTTGGCTAACACAATTAGTATGTTAGACCTAGTACAGAAGCTTGGACCCCTAAAAATAATGAAATAATACATTTTGTATTCGGAATTTGGTTCAAATCAAAACCATTAATTGCGGACGGATTATATTCATTAGAGAAATGCATGGAAAAAAGAATTACTCACCTTTTTTGTTTAGATGATAATTGCAATTCCTTTTCTCTGCTCTGGAAATATTGTATTTGTCCAGGCCTAACGTTACAACACAAAGTACTGCCACTGGTAAGTACAGTCCAGATCATAAAGTACTGCCACTGGTAAGTACAGTCCAGATCATAAAGTACTGCCACTGGTAAGTACAGTCCAGATTGTAAAGTACTGCCACTGGTAAGTACAGTCCAGATCATAATAGACCTAACGTTGGGCCTAACTGCCTAATACTGCCTAACGTTACACTCTCTGTGAAAACCATGTTGGCCTTCCAACGTTGCAATTGTAGTCAAATTCACACCATCTGAACACGGAATCTTTTGCCGAATTGAGTCCAGCTTGTTTTAGTTAGCAAGACTACTTTTCCTTCATATGAAGGGAAAACGTGCATATAGACATTTATTCTGCATCATAATTTTCGCGATAAGCTCGTGGTTTCACCACAGAGTTGATCATATAGATGTTTACACCTATTACTGGCAAATGTGATACAAACTATTATTTAATTGGCTAATTTGTTGGAAACGGACGATCGCAATATATCGAACAAGCGATTGCGATCACTCATTGGTTGAATGAACATAATTTTAGGCTCTTTTGGGAGTTCAGAAATCATGTGAGTGCAGATTTTTGGGTCAATATTGAAAATTTGGGGGCCAAAAGGCAAGGTGTATGGTCAAAAATGGGAGATTTTTTTGTGCAAACTGTAAAAGGTTTGGTCCAAAATAACTCAGTTGATATGATTGCAAAAAATGCCACACATGGGTTCATTTGATATTTTAGTTAATTATATTTATGGCTTCCACATAATTTTGGGAGGTTAGGAAAAGACTAAGCCCCCAATAGCCCCTTAGACACGTCACTGCTTTCTTTATTACTATCCATACAAAACATTAAATGCCACAACAGCCCCTTTTTATAGGGTGTTCTTGTTCGTTTAATATTGAATGGATTTGGTGCCTTACATGTATGTATTTGCTTTCGAAATGGATGTTCCTTCAATTAAGGACATTGTGTGGGATGCCATGTGGGACAACTGGGTTGGATGCCATGTGGGACAAGGTTGGGAGGCCATGTGGGACATACATTAGGATGTGATTTTATGTGGGACATAGATATGAGCATAGGGTGGGGATGACATTTGAGACATATGGATGGAAGCCATGTAGGATATAAGGATATGCCATGTGGGTCATAGAGAGGAATGCCATGTGGGTCATAGGAAGGGATGCCATGTGGCACATAGCGACAGGGGCATAGCTAAGAAATTTTGTTGGCGGGGTGTGAAGTAGTATTTCCCGACACAATCTTTCAGGCCATAGGCGTCAATGCTAGCGCGAAGCACTAGCCTAAATGGCGTGGGGTCTAGGTGTCTGCTTTAGGGCCCCTAGTGGGGTCCAGGGGTGAAGTTATGGTAGAGGTCTAGGGGGAGAAGCCTCCGGAAGCTCTGCGATTTTAGACATTTTATGGCTGATTTTTTATCTAAAATCAACACAGATTTATATACACGGTAATATCACTCCAAAACATTATGGAAACTGAAGTATTTAGGCCCCTATACATTTCCATTTTTCATGGAGTCTTTTTTACCATTTTTGAACCTACAGAAGAAGAAATAAATGCAAAATACATTTTTTGATTGTATTTCTTATCACTTCACCCACAAATATTTTGCTTTGTAATATGGAACAAACACTTTTGTTGACTTTATTTTGTACCCAGTCAGCTTGTTCACAATTGATGATGGAAGCCATTGGTGTATACAAATCTTAATTAAATAGTAGCAACACATCATCCCCGACATCAATTTCAGACTTTCTGAGAGGATCCTCTCTTGCTTCAGTAAGAATTTCTGCCTCAGCATCCATCCCCAGTCCGGGTTCCGCTGGTACTTGGTAGGCCTACAGGTAAATGATGAGCTTCATCGGTACTGACTTCGTAACTTTGGCGCTCTTTCCAAGTCTTGATGCAGCTGCTACAAGTAACTGTGCATTGACAGTTTCAAATGGTGTATGCACTCCTTTTGAAAATAGATCCTTATGATATTTCACATTATAGTTTTCCCGATAGTCATCATCAAATTGTTGGTTACACAATCCACATTGTAACAGGTTTTTTTGCATTTTTTGTTATACCAGGGATTTCTTATGATTATACCATTCAAATAAACAAATTTACATAGTTGATGAAAAGTGGGACTCAAAGATCATCTACCAACTTGCAGCAGCCACAAGTTGTCATGGTTATAAGAGATGAGGGTGTTACCTGATTTCTTATCAGTCGCCTCACTGGTTGAAACAATAGTTTCAAATGTGATTCAATTCAACGAGTTGAAAACAAGATCTGCAGTCTTGTACAGACAAGGAGTTAGTTGTTGTGTGTGTGTGTGTTTATTCATGTGAATATTTTTTTTTCTTCTGTAAATTTAGAGCAAAGAAATTTAAATGTGCATTGATTAACGATGAACATGAGTTGATGAAGTTTTGTTTTTAAAGTTATAAATAATTAAATTTTCCAACAAACTTTGAATTTCCCATACATAACTATTTTTTATTTGTTTGCATGGCTTTCAATTCCGATTGTTCATCTCGTTAGGGAACATCAGTGAAAATTTCCCCACAAAGTCACAATTTTCCTGACAAAAATCGGGCTTGGGGTGAGGGGGGGGGGGGGGGCAGGGGTGACACCCCCACACTCTCCGGTCACTATGCATAGCGAGGGAATCCATGTGTAACAAAGAGTGGGATATCATGTGAGACATATATATGGATGCCATACAGAGCATCTAGGAGAACCGATGCCATATGGAGCATCTAGGAGAACCGGATGCCATGTTAAAGATAGGAAGGAGCGAAATTTGGGACATAGGGAGGGATGACATGTGGATGACATAGGGAGGGATGCTATGTGTGACATAAGGAGGGATGACATGTGTGACATAAAGAGGGATGACATGTGGGACATAAGGTGGGATGCCACATGTATATAACAATATTAAATTAAACTAGAATGATAAATGATGTCATGGCTCGCATACTGCTTCAAATTGACACATATATCACAAGTCCAATTATAAAAACATCCCACTATATATCCACCCCATCCATGTCCCATCTGACATTCCACACTATATCCCACATATCATTCCACTCCTGTCCCACATGGCATCTATCTCTATATCCCACATGGCATCCATCTCTATGTCCCACATGGCATCCATCTCTATGTCCCACATGGCATCCATCTCTATGTCCCACATGACATCCATCTCTATGTCTCACATGGCATCCATCTCTATGTCACACATGACATCCATTTCAATGTCCTACATGGCATCCATCTCAATGTCCTACATGGCATCCATCTCTATGTCCCACATGGCATCCATCTCTATGTCCCACATGACATCCATCTCTATGTCCCACATGGCATCCATCTCTATGTCCCACATGGCATCCATCTCTATGTCCCACATGGCATCCATCTCTATGCCTCACATGGCATCCATCTCTATGTCCCACATGACATCCATCTCTATGTCCCACATGGCATCCATCTCTATGTCCCACATGGCATCCATCTCTATGCCTCACATGGCATCCATCTCTATGTCCCACATGGCATCCATCTCTATGTCCCACATGGCATCCATCTCTATGTTCCACATGGCTTCCATCTCTTTGTCCCACATGACATCCATCTCTATGTCCCACATGACATCCATCTCTATGTCCCACATGGCATCCATCTCTATGTCCCACATGGCATCCATCTCTATGTCCCACATGGCATACATCTCTATGTCCCACATGGCATCCATCTCTACGTCCCACATGGCATCCATCTCTACGTCCCACATGGCATCCATCTCTACGTCCCACATGGCATCCATCTCTACGTCCCACATGGCATCCATCTCTATGCCTCACATGGCATCCATCTCTATGTCCCACATGGCATCCATCTCTATGTCCCACATGGCATCCATCTCTATGTTCCACATGGCTTCCATCTCTTTGTCCCACATGACATCCATCTCTATGTCCCACATGACATCCATCTCTATGTCCCACATGGCATCCATCTCTATGTCCCACATGGCATCCATCTCTATGTCCCACATGGCATCCATCTCTATGTCCCACATGGCATCCATCTCTACGTCCCACATGGCATCCATCTCTACGTCCCACATGGCATCCATCTCTACGTCCCACATGGCATCCATCTCCCACATGGCATCCATCTCTATGTCCCACATGACATCCATCTCTGTCCCACATGGCATCCATCTCTATGTCCCCATGGCTTCCATCTCTGTCCCACATGGCATCCATCTCTATGTCCCACATGGCATCCATCTCTATGTCCCACATGACATCCATCTCTATATCCCACATGGCATCCATCTCTATGTCCCACATGGCATCCATCTCTATGTCCCACATGGCATCCATCTCTATGTCCCACATGGCATCCATCTCTATGTCCCACGTGACATCCATCTCTATGTCCCACATGGCATCCATCTCTATGTCGCACATGGCATCCATCTCTATGTCCCACATGGCATCCATCTCTATGTCCCACATGGCTTCCATCTCTATGTCCCACATGGCATCCATCTCTATGTCCCACATGGCATCCATCTCTATGCCCCACATAACATCAATCTCTATGCCCCACATGGCATCCATCTCTATGTCCCACATGGCATCCATCTCTATGTCCCTCATGGCATCCATCTATATGTCCCTCATGGCATCCATCTCTATGTCCCACATGGCATCCATCTCTATGTCCCACATGGCATCCATCTCTAATTTTGATTGAGTGATTCAAACATTTATTCAAGCACACTTTAATGCAGAGTACAGATATATACAGGTATACAAAATGATACATACAATGAAACAAGATATTGATATATACATTCTTTAATTACAAAAGTGGCTTAGGAGTGCCACACTGGAACTTAAAGTAACTTACAAACGTGTGGCCTCCAGAATACAAAACATATAAACGAACACTCCCCCATCCCACCCCTCCCCCCACCCCCATTACACACACACAAATAATTACAACAATGATTGTGTTACACTAGTCGTGTTTAGATAGATTGTGGCAAAAAATGTGATCAAATAAAGAGAAATACTACAAAATGGGAAACTGCATGAAAAGACAAATTTGAAAGAAACGCAAACCAATCAGGATAAAATTGATCCAAGAACATATAAAGGCAGAGCGTTATTTATAATGTGAGAATAAGAACGCTTTTAAATCATTTTTAAACAAAGATTTTGAAGCTAATGCATTTACATAGGAAGGGAGAGAATCCCAGACTTTGGGACCTATAAAAGGAATGGAATATTGAGAAGAGGTATACTCTCTTTCGACTATTTTCGCCAGTGCACCACAACTGGTTATCAAAGGCCGTGGACATTGACTTGGTTGTCGATGTTATGTCTGTCCGTACGTTGTACCTGTGTTCTCGCCCGGGTCGTATTAAGCGTTTGTGTGTTCAACTCTCTCTCTCTCTCTCTCTCTCTCTCTCTCTCTCTCTCTCTCTCTCTCTCTCTCTCTCTCTCTCTCTCTCTCTCTCTCTCTCTCTCTCTCTCTCTCTCTCTCTCTCTCTCTCTCTCTCTCTCTCTCTCTCTCTCTCTCTCTCTCTCTCAGAAGAGGTAAGCCTATTTAGTGGAAGATTAAGTTGATGAGAGTTTTTTGTTGAATATTGATGAATCCTATTACAACCACAGAAAAAAGTACGGAAAAGAAAGGGGAGCTAAGTTTGATGCCATTGATGCATGAAGGTACCAACTTGGTAAGAGTTAATATCGTATATAGCTAGAATGTTATGTTTAGCAAACAAAGGTAAAGCATGGTGAGAATAGTTTACATCACTAATCAAACGAACTACCCCTTTTTTGGAGAACAGAAAGTTTGTTTAAACGTGAATGATACGTACAGCCCCAAACAGTATTACAATACGAAAGATAGGGTAAAATAAGAGTGTTGTATAGAGACACTAGTGTACGAGTGGGTAGCAGATGTTTCAGACGATAGATACTACCAATACCCTTAGAAATTTTACTACATGCTAAGTCAATATAATTCTGCCTCGTTAAATGTTTATCAATAATAACACCTAGAAATTTAGTAGCATTGGATAAGGGAATATCATGATTATAAAAATATACAAAATCATTGTCAAGATTTGTAGGTTTGCCAGGCGGACTGAACAAAACGATTGAAGTTTTAGTGACATTCAATGATAATTTATTAACCATGAACCAGGAATTAATTAGTTTTAATTCATTTTCAACAGTAGATAAAAGCTTGTTGGCATTGGGGCCAGAAACAAAGAGATTCGTATCATCAGCATTTAAAATAAGGCTAGAATTTGATGTAGCTTCAGGTAGATTATTAACATAAATGATATATATTAAAGGGCCTAAGATTGACCCCGGAGGCACACCACATTTTAAAACATCAAGTGCAGACTTTGTATTGTTGATAGATACAAACTGATGGCGAATACCTAAATAACTATTAAGCCAATCTAATACAACCCCGCGTGTACCATAATTATCAAGTTTACGAAATAATATACAACGATCCAAAGTGTCGAAGGCCTTTGAAAGATCTAAAAAGGTACCACAAACAAAATCTTTATTTTCAAAGGTAGTAGTTAATTTATCAATAAGTTGCATGATTGCATGGGAAGTTGATTTACCAGGAAGAAAACCAATTTGATTGTCATAGAGCACATTATGTTTTATTAAGAAATTTAATATTCTATTGAAAAAAATTCTCTCGAATAATTTGGAGAAACAGGGGAGTACAGAAATTGGTCTTTAATTGTTTGTAAGATTTTTCTCACCACTATCTAAAATAGGGATTACACGAGCAATTTTAAGGCTATCCGGAAAAATACCATTTGATAAAGAAAGATTTACTAAATAAGAAAGAGGTTCAGAAATATAATCAGCAACCGACTTTACAACAGAGGGTGAGATATCATCATAACCAGAAGAAGTATGATTGAGATTGGATATCGTATCATGAATTTCAATCGTGTCGGTTGGAGTTAAATACAATAAAGAATTGCAACTATTTATAAGATAATCAGTAAATACATAATCTTCACATAGCGCAATTTTTGATTGTACAGAAGGTCTAATATTGATAAAATAATCATTAAATATATCACAGGTGTCATCACTGTTTGAAATAGAATGTCCTTCATAAAAAAGTTCCTCAATTACATTAACATTTTTAGAGCCATGAACAAGTTCATTAATAACCTTCCATGTTTTCCTTACATTACCATTTTCAGGATGGAGCATTGAATTATAATAATCTTTCTTAGCATGACGTATTACTGAAGTTAAACGATTGCGAAATAATTTATAGGAGTTGACATTTCCATCTGTTCTATTCTTAAGAAACCTTTTTTAGAGTTTGTTTTTAGTTCTACAAGAATTCCTAATACCTGAAGTTATCCAGGTTTTGGAAGCAAGCTTTGTTTAAAGTAAGAGGGAAACACTCATTGTAATGATTAATAAAGGTTTTCGCAAACGAGTCAAAAGCATTATTTGGGTCACAACTGTTATAAGTGTCTAACCAAGTTTTATTAGAAAGTTTTTGCTGAAAAGTTTGAATATGTTTAGGGTTGATATTGCGGGTGTACTTTTTGGGAAGGAAAACTTTTGCTGAAGAATTTTCAAAAATAGTACAAACTGGCAGATGATCAGAGATATTGTCAAGAAGAATTCCATTTGTGCAGGAACCCTTTAGATCATTAGTGAAAATTACATCGAGCAAAGAAGCAGAAGTACTGGTTATTTTTGTAGGCAAAGATTGTATTGCAACAAAAGAAAATGAATTCAATTTGTTTGTGAAACCACATACAGTAGGATTTGACGAATTCATGAGATTACAATTATAATCGCCCATAATATGACACCTCAGATGTGCATTTGAGATGGCTTCAAGAGTATTCGTAAAATGATCCATAACAACATTATCAATATGACAATAAATAACACCAGTAATAAAGGAATTTTTACCTGACATAATTTCAACGATAAGAGATTCAAAGACCCCTTCAATAAAATAACTTAAATCCATTCTTAACTTATATCTAAAGTCTTTTTTTTATAAAAAGAGGGACCCCTCCCCCACGACCATTTCTAGAGGCATGCTCTAAAGTATAACCATCAATATGATACAAAGGATAATGGGTCGTTAGGTCATTGAACTAGGTTTCGATGATACCAATGATAGAAAATTTGGTGCTTAAAGAGCTGAGGGTTAGTTGCAAGGCATTCCAATTGGCAGGAAGAAATCTACAATTTACAAGAAAGAGGGATATTGGGTCTTTAAGTGTTACATAATTTTGGTTATAGCTATTTAATAAATAGTAACGACAGTTATGCATATGAGAGATATTTAAACAAGTTACATCAGGATCAGCGTCATTAAGTATAGGATGGTGTGCATTGTCATGTTGAAATGGTTTAGATTGATAAGACTTGCACTGGATACAATTGGAATTTAAACCATTTAAATTAAGAGTTACACAATCGTGATGAGTTCTAATATCTGCATTACACAAAATACATTTAGTACTTAAAAAAGGAGTTTTGACTGTGTGTCTTAAACATGCAATACATAAATGATCGAGAATATGCTCGTTAATCATACACAAAACGAAATATGTATATCAAAGATTGGATAAGATTTGAGAACAATAAAATACATTGTATTGTCGATGAATTCCATCAAATTCAATAACATAAATAACAATGTTATATCGATTCATATATACAGTACTGGACGTAAACAGCATTGCACTTGATAATATGAAGGGCAAGAAACCAGAATATCCAGAATATGTTAAAGATAAGCATCGCAGTATTCAAGTAATGTTGAAAACCGATGTTCAGATCATAAGTCATGTATAGTTAATACAGTGTTATGACAGAAGTCATGTATGATGAGGATAAATTTGTACATAATAGTTACTTAACTTGGGCTGATTCCGTGTCAAATTTGTTAATATCTGAATGATTTCTAATAAATATTTTTCGTCCGGCGTTGTTGGATCCAAATATGCGACCATCAAGGGACCATGTTCTGGCGATGTTGGGAAGTTTTCTTGCCTCTCGCAGTAGACTTTGACATTTCCTTGTGAGATCCTCGTGGATGTAGATACCGGTTTCTTTCAGTTTAGTATGGCATTTATAGATGGAGGCCCTTATGTTGTAATTTGACTATGATAGGTCTTGTCCCCTTGTTGGACTGGTCCGAGTTGTATTGCTTCACTCTGTGGGAGCGGTCAATATCAGAGGCGTTGATGCGAATACTTAGTTTTTGACGGACAGTATCTACGATCACTTTGTCTGTGTCCTTAATTCCTCCATGAAGGACCTTTTCCTTGATTCTATTGAACCTAAGACAATTTCGGCAACTATACTGTTCTTGTTCATCAATGGCAGAGTGCATGATATTAATTTGTTTTTCCAGTGATTCTATGTCCCACATGGCATCCATCTCTATATCCTACATGGCATCCATCTCTATGTCCCACATGGCATCCATCTCTATGTCCCACATGACATCCATCTCTATGTCCCACATGGCATCCATCTCTATGTCCGGTATCCTTCCCTGTGCCCCACATTGTATCCATACCTATATTCCACATGACATTCATCTCTGTCCCACATGGCATCTACCCATGTGCCACATGTCATTCCTCTATATGCCCACATGAAATCCCTTTCTCTGTCCCACATGGCATCCCTCTCCATGTCCCACATTCCTATGTTTCACATGGCATCCATCCCTATGTCCTGCATGGCATCCATCTCTTTGTCCCACATGGCATGTCGCAAAGCCATCCTGTTGTAGAATTAACATAGAGAAAGCTTTGGTTTACATATGATTGGACCGTACCGTGCTGATTGTTATTATCACTTGAACTGACCCCACAATCAGTTCCGGGCATCATGAACTGGCTTATTAACAAGATCAAATTTTATTGCTTGAAAGGGATATTACTTTTGTGTTTTTTATCGCTCCCTTGTTTTTTCAATCAGTAGAGGAGAGATGTTGCATGCATCATTAGACAGGTATACCCCAAATTGGACAACTTTTCAATGTGCCTGGTAGATCATCATCTTGTTTTGGGTGATGATTTCACACATATTAATGAGTGGACAGGGCTTAGTGTAAAAATCTTGAAATGCTTGTTTTTTAACAACCACTTGTTCGTTTTGTTTCATATGTGGTATAATTATGATGTTAGCTAGTGTGTATGTGTTCATGGTTTTAAAACATTGAAATTCATCAATATGCATAGTGAGTGTGGCTTAATTTGATTTTGCTGAAGAGAGCTTGTAAATATGGCATATCTCAAGAATGATGAGTTGCATTCATGTCATATGTGGTACACAGATAGTCCATGGTCTGTAGATGTGCCCTATTGTTTTTGGTGGAGATGTCATGCATATTCATGAGTAAGTGGGGCTAAATGAAAAACTTGAAAATCAACCAACAACGAAAGGATGCGCATAAGCACCACTAAACACTGTGGTTTTCTGGTTTATACAAATTGGTTATGTTGAAGGAAAAAAGCTGTTTTTAAAAGAAAGTTTTGGAATAGCAGCCACATTAAAGGAAAGGTATCACCCCATAGATAAATTCAGAAGTTATTGCCTCCGTGCGGCTAGTAACGTCACTTTTGGTTTCAATTTTCCTTATTGATTGTAAAAAATCTGCAATGTTATTGATCACACATTCATCAAACCTAATATATGGGCCTACATATTGTGTTTTCGATAACATGCATCACAGATTTCTCGCAATCAAGAAGGATAATTGAAAACCGGAAGTGACGTTACTAGCACGGCGGCGTTTACTTCTGAATCTATTTGTGGGACGATATATTTCTTTTAACGTGTTATTTGGGTGAAAGTATTAGCAAATTTGCCTTCAGGCCATCTCCTCACTCCTCCCCACCCTTCCCCCCCCCCCCCCCACAGATAAAAATCATGCTCTATGCTTATGTTATGATTGGATCGATTTTATCTGTGTGTTATATACAGGTCATATAAATGCCATAAATTAATATGAATGTCTTTGGGAATACTGCCTGCAGTGGAGGCCTCTTTTTATTGACTTTTGTTGCTCAAAATAGATGTTGATATTTAGGTGAATCCTACATGTAATATATAATGCATTATCTTTCTATTCTATTGATTTATTAACCTAGCTTATAGTTTATCATTGTGTGGCCAGGTTTCTTGTAAAATGGCATAATTGTCTCTGAAGTCGGTATCTGAGGATGCTCAATGTTTGTTACTGTATTGAGAATTATTTTAATAGTCAACCATTTACATTGATAAAAAATAATATGCAACTATGGTGAAGAAAGCACCTTGAAATTTGTACCATAATCAGATAAATATTTTGAGACCAAATTTTTCACACTTATTGATTACCATTGATAAAATCAGCATTAACTGAAAAACAGACACCTCCAATGCAATTAAACAATAAACCTTAACCCTAATAATGAAGGGGTAAAATGATTTCTTATGAAGTTGTGTCAGTCACTCACATAGATGGACGACATCTATTTTGGATGTCAGATATTCAGTTAGATTTGTCATAACAACTGGTAAGGCCTTTGGGCATGCATCAGTCTGTTGATTACATCCAGAGTTTCAGGTCATTACACAACTGAAGTCAATAGAAGCTAAAAGTAGGATAAATCAAGATGTTGGACAGAAGATTGTACTTGAGTTTATTCCTCTTTTGGTTTAAGGTTTTAATGTTAATGTTCCCCTTACATGTCTGGCTACACAGTACCTTTACTCAAGGGCATGCCCCTCTGCAAGGGCATGCCCCTCCGCAAGGACATGCCCCTCCGCAAGGGCATGCCCCTCCGCAAGGACATGCCCCTCCACAAGGACATGCCCCTTGTCCCTCTGCAAGGGCATGTTCCTGCTAACTTTTTGCTCCTTCTCTCAGATGTTATGAGTATTTTTCAAGACGAAGAGTGTGCCATATTTAGACATAAAAAGTTCCCTTATTCAGACTTATTCAGACAAAATTATATTCCTTTCAGGTATTGAAAATGTGTCACCTTTGAACAGTCATAGTGTAAAGAGAATAATCGAAACAAGCTTCCACCTCTGTATTTCTTCATATTTATTTCATGTGAGAGCAATTTGAAATTAAAAGTTTTTTCCTCCAATGTTTTTGATGGGGAAGAGAAAGCAGCTTACCTTATATTGCCAATGAAGATCTAGAGGAAAATCCTGCTCTGCCCTGTCCCAGAATCAAGCATGACATCATGTAGGGAGATGACGATATACATTTGATTATATGTGTCATTTTACTATGCGCCCTTTTACTATTTAATTTCATGGAGAACATGTGGCAGAGCACACGACTTAAGTGTTGGAAGTCCCGGGGTCAAGGCTTGGTCAGGTCTACCACGATTTTCCACAGCTGTGCAGACAGATACGGTGAACATCGAAGCAGAAGTATTTTATCTGCAGCTCCTACTCCCCCATTCAGCCATTGAGAAAAGTGGCAATGGTTGAATGGTGCACACTGTCTCTCAAGAGGGGACGTTAAGCCGTTGGTCCAGATGGTAGGACAGTAACAACCTGCCTGGTTCACTGAACATTATTCGAAAGAGAAGTGTGGCAAAGCGGTGTTCATTCACTTCCTGTCCCGGACCAGTCAAGTTTAGGGTGGCAGCTGTCTTTAGCTGCAGCCTGAAGGATTTGATTCGGGTGTACAACGAGGCGATGTAGAATATATTGCTCGTTATAAGAAACAGATACGATACGTTTTACTATGCGCTAGATCAGAGTAGTTATAAGAAACCGATACGATACATTTTACTCTGCGCCACATCAGAGCAGTTATAAGAAACCGATACGATTTTACTATGTGCCACATAAGAAACCGATACGATACATTTTACTATGCGCCACATCAGAGCAGTTATAAGAAACCGATACGATACATTTTACTATGTGCCACATCAGAGCAGTTATAAGAAACTGATACGATATTACTATGTGCCACATCAGAGCAGTTATAAGAAACCGATACGATATTACTATGTGCCACATCAGAGCAGTTATAAGAAACCGATACGTTACATTCTACTATGTGCCACATTAGAGTAGTTATAAGAAACCTATACGATATTACTATGCGCGATATTACTACATCAGAGCAGTTATAAGAAACCGTTACATTCTACTATGTGCCACATTAGAGTAGTTATAAGAAATTACGATATTACTGCCACATCAGAGCAGTTATAAGAAACCGATATTACGCCACATCAGAGCAGTTATAAGAAACCGATACGTTACATTCTACTATGTGCCACATCAGAGCAGTTATAAGAAACAGATACGATACATTTTACTATGTGCCACATCAGAGCAGTTATAAGAAACCGATACGATATTACTATGTGCCACATCAGAGCAGTTATAAGAAACCGATACGATATTACTATGTGCCACATCAGAGCAGTTATAAGAAACCGATACGTTACATTCTACTATGTGCCACATTAGAGTAGTTATAAGAAACCTATACGATATTACTATGTGCCACATCAGAGCAGTTATAAGAAACCGATACGTTACATTCTACTATGTGCCACATTAGAGTAGTTATAAGAAACCTATACGATATTACTATGCGCCACATCAGAGCAGTTATAAGAAACCGATACGATATTACTATGTGCCACATCAGAGCAGTTATAAGAAACCGATACGTTACATTCTACTATGTGCCACATTAGAGTAGTTATAAGAAACCTATACGATATTACTATGTGCCACATCAGAGCAGTTATAAGAAACCGATACGTTACATTCTACTATGTGCCACATTAGAGTAGTTATAAGAAACCTATACGATATTACTATGCGCCACATCAGAGCAGTTATAAGAAACCGATACGATATTACTATGTGCCACATCAGAGCAGTTATAAGAAACCGATACGATATTACTATGTGCCACATCAGAGCAGTTATAAGAAACCGATACGATATTACTATGTGCCAAATCAGAGCAGTTATAAGAAACTGATACGATATTACTATGTGCCACATCAGAGCAGTTATAAGAAACCGATACGATATTACTATGTGCCACATCAGAGTAGTTATAAGAAAACGATACGATACATTTTATTCTGCGCCACATCAGAGCAGTCATGAGAAACTGATACGTTTTACTATGTGCCACATCAGAGCAGTTATAAGAAACCGATACGATACATTTTACTCTGCGCCACATCAGAGCAGTCATAAGAACCCGATACGATACATTTTACTATGTGCCACATCAGAGCAGTTATAAGAAACCGATACGATATTACTATGTGCCACATCAGAGTAGTTATAAGAAAACGATACGATACATTTTATTCTGCGCCACATCAGAGCAGTCATGAGAAACTGATACGTTTTACTATGTGCCACATCAGAGCAGTTATAAGAAACCGATACGATACATTTGACTCTGCACCACCTCAGAGCAGTTATAAGAACCCGATACGTTTTACTATGCACCACATGAGAGCAGTTATAAGAAACCGATTCGATACATTTTACTATGTGCCACATCAAAGCAGTTAAAAGAAACCGATATGATACATTTTACTATGTGCCACATCAGAGCAGTTATAAGAAACCGATACGATACATTTTACTATGTGCCACATCAGAGCAGTTATAAGAAACCAATACGATATTACTATGTGCCACATCAGAGCAGTTATAAGAAACCGATACGATACGTTTTACTATGCGCCACATCAGAGCAGTTATAAGAAACCGATTCGATACATTTAACTATGTGCCACATCAAAGCAGTTATAAGAAACCGATACGATACATTTTACTATGTGCCACATCAGAGCAGTTATAAGAAACCGATACGATACATTTTACTATGCGCCACATCAGAGCAGTTATAAGAAACCGATACGATACATTTTACTATGTGCCACATCAGAGCAGTTATAAGAAACCAATACGATATTACTATGTGCCACATCAGAGCAGTTATAAGAAACCGATACGATTTTACTATGTGCTACATCAGAGCAGTTATAAGAAACAGATACGATATTACTATGTGCCACCTCAGAGCAGTTATAAGAAACCGATACGATATTACTATGTGCCACATTAGAGTAGTTATAAGAAACCGATACGTTACATTCTACTATGTGCCACATCAGAGCAGTTATAAGAAACCGATACGTTACATTCTACTATGTGCCACATCAGAGCAGTTATAAGAAACCGATACGTTACATTCTACTATGTGCCACATCAGAGCAGTTATAAGAAACCGATACGTTACATTCTACTATGTGCCACATCAGAGCAGTTATAAGAAACCGATACGATATTACTATGTGCCACATCAGAGCAGTTATAAGAAACTGATACGATACATTATACTATGTGCCAAATCAGAGCAGTTATAAGAAACTGATACGATATTACTATGTGCCACATCAGAGCAGCTATAAGAAACCGATACGATATTACTATGTGCCACATCAGAGTAGTTATAAGAAACCGATACGATATTACTATGTGCCACATCAGAGCAGTTATAAGAAACTGATACGATACATTCTACTATGCGCCACATCAGAGCAGAAAACATGACTGTTGGGGGATTACATCTATCTCACTGTTTCAACTTAATGCCCAATTTGATTTGTGATCATTGTCAGATTTTCTCATTAAATTTCTGGGATGTTAATCTTATCACTCTCCATCAAATACAATATGTCCAAATCAAAGGATTCTTTTAATGTTGTTTGCAAGGAACATTGCATTCTGTAAAACAATCAATGATTACACAGGTTTTTATGATTATATTCATTTTGACAAGGACTTCTTTCCTGCTTATGATGTATTCAAAGGTTTTGGCAAGATGTAAAGAATAAACTTGCATTTTACCGCCTGTGTACTTCATTAATTGTAATCAAGTTCGAAGGAATAGTATTTCTTGAAAAGATTGGAGTGAAAGAAAATTATATAAGAAGTGTAATTAAGGCATGATGAATGCCTAGTAAGAAATTCACCTTTTCTGTTAACGATATATCGGAAGAAGATGTACAGATGCTCTTGTGTTTGTAATCTAAAACGACTGGCAGAGTCTCATGTCTCACTTTAGGTAATTTAAGACCATTGTATCCCGAACAGGATCTTAGATATAGGTCAGAAGTACCAAACACAGATTAAAAGTAGTTCTTATCACCTCTTGAAACAGTTGTTATATAGAAGTTCCATCCTTGTATTTCCATAGTGGATTTGTAAGTGCAGGCATGGATATGGAACAGATTTCATATTTGGGAAATGACAGTTTGAAAAAGTGATATTTCTAAATTTGAATAGGGAATTTTGCATTGTCACTTGGGAACAGAAAGGCGTTCAGTGTTCTGAGTTGAATGATTAATTGAAGTATCTCTGCTGTTGGCGGCAAAACCACATAAGGTCTTTTTTGTATCCACGAACCCTGCATCAATTGTGCCCTCTATTTCTGCTAAGTTAAATAGTTACTTTACAAAACTTATTTTGAGCAAGGAGGTCATGTTTAGCTTTGTAAAAATATAATTATTAATTGCCACTGCCTTGTAAAGTTCTTTGGATATAATTAGTTAAGTTACTTTACAAGGCAGGAAAGTATAGAGAATTCTCCTCACAATCAGTAAAACTAATTATGTAAATCAAATTTGTTTTAATCTTCTTCTTAACTGAAAGGATTAGTTCAGTGATCAAGCTTGTTTATCTTATATGACAGAGGACTTCACAAGAATCAAAATGGTGAAGAAAGCATTCATAAATCTTATTCCATTAAAGAGTTTAAAGTTTGGTATCATTTGTGTAGAAACAACTGAAATCAGACTAATTGTGATGTCATAGCCTCAGATTACTCAAAGTCTTTATGTATTCTATAATATTTTGTCCTGCGAATTTGTGGCTTAAAAACTATGGAATATGTCAACAAAAGTAGTAAATCTGAATCTAGGAAGGGTATATATAATATCCTGAAGAAAGTTTAGGAAAAATAATGTGCATAGTGAAAAAATTAGATAAACTTTCTTTAAAATACATAAAGACTTTGAGGGATCTGAGGCTGTGACATCACAACTAGTCTGTTTTTAGTCTTTTCTACAAAAATTACACCAAACTTTAAATTTGAATATCTCATTAACGGAATACATTTTTTGAACTCTTTCTTTACCATTTTGTTTCTTTTGAAGTCCTCTTTCGTATAAGATAAACATGCTTGACCACTGAAGTAATCCTTGAAGCTGAGTATTCCCATTTTGGGGATAAAGACATATGTAACCCCCCTTCCCCCTTCCCCCCATCAATTTTTATTTTTGGACGGTTTTTTTTGTGTTTTAATAATTGTAATGGTTATGCTTCTGAGTTTTTCCGCTTTATATATACTTCACTCAGGTGGAAATTATTTTTCATACAGGTCGGCTCAGCCCTTTAAAATTTCTGGCTATGTGCCTGAAATAGAAAAGATCAATTTCATCTGATAATCTCATCATTCTCAATGACTGAAACAAGGACAAAAAATTAAAGAATTGTACATAGGCTTAGCTGTCTGCCTATTCATATATGTATTGAACTACGGTTATAAAACCAAATATGCGTTTTGTTTTTAATTAAACAGAAAAAGTGTTAGTTGTCGATACATCTTGTAGAATTCAGATCAGGTGTCATTGGCTGAGATTATTGGGACATTGAGATTATTGGGATTATTGGGACATTAAGATTATTGGGACATTGAGATTATTAAGACATTTAGATTATTGGGACATTGAGATTATTAGGACATTGAGATTATTAGGACATTTAGATTATTGGGACATTGAGATTATTGGGACATTGAGATTATTGGGACATTGAGATTATTAGGACATTGAGATTATTGGGACATTGAGATTTTTAGGACATTTAGATTATTGGGACATTGAGATTATTGGGACATTGAGATTATTAGGACATTTAGATTATTGGGACATTGAGATTATTGGGACATTGGGATTATTGGGACATTGGGATTATTGGGACATTGAGATTATTGGGACATTGAGATTATTAGGACATTTAGATTATTGGGACATTGGGATTATTGGGACATTGAGATTATTGGGACATTGAGATTATTGGGACATTGAGATTATTGGGACATTGAGATTATTAGGACATTTAGATTATTGGGACATTGAGATTATTGGGACATTGGGATTATTGGGACATTGGGATTATTGGGACATTGAGATTATTGGGACATTGAGATTATTGGGACATTGAGATTATTGGGACATTGGGATTATTAGGACATTTAGATTATTGGGACATTGAGATTATTGGGACATTGAGATTATTGGGACATTGAGATTATTGGGACATTGAGATTATTGGGACATTGGGATTTGTGAGATATTGAGATTATTGGGACATTGAGATTATTGGGACATTGAGATTATTGGGACATTGAGATTATTGGGACATTGAGATTATTGGGACATTGAGATTATTGGGACATTGAGATTATAGGGACATTGAGATTATTGGGACATTGAGATTATTGGGACATTGAGATTATTAGGACATTTAGATTATTAGGACATTGGGATTATTGGGACATTGAGATTATTGGGGCATTGAGATTATTGGGACATTGAGATTATTGGGACATTGAGATTATTGGGACATTGAGATTATTGGGACATTGAGATTATTGGGACATTAAGATTATTAGGACATTTAGATTATTGGGACATTGAGATTATTGGGACATTGAGATTATTGGGACATTGAGATTATTGGGACATTGAGATTATTGGGACATTGAGATTATTGGGACATTGAGATTATTGGGACATTGAGATTATTGGGACATTGAGATTATTGGGACATTGAGATTATTGGGACATTGAGATTATTGGGACATTGAGATTATTGGGACATTGAGATTATTGGGACATTGAGATTATTGGGACATTGAGATTATTGGGACATTGAGATTATTGGGACATTGAGATTATTGGGACATTGAGATTATTGGGACATTGAGATTATTGGGATTGAGATTATTGGGACATTGAGATTGAGATTGAGATTATTGGGACATTGAGATTATTGGGACATTGAGATTATTGGGACATTGAGATTATTGGGACATTGAGATTATTGGGACATTGAGATTATTGGGACATTGAGATTATTGGGACATTGAGATTATTGGGACATTGAGATTATTGGGACATTGAGATTATTGGGACATTGAGATTGGGACATTGGGATTGGGACATTGAGATTATTGGGACATTGAGATTATTGGGACATTGAGATTATTGGGACATTGAGAT
Organism: Chiridota heheva; assembly: GCA_020152595.1. Taxonomy (NCBI): domain Eukaryota; kingdom Metazoa; phylum Echinodermata; class Holothuroidea; order Apodida; family Chiridotidae; genus Chiridota; species Chiridota heheva. The sequence goes on from JAIGNY010001069.1 coordinate 388,528, forward strand.
TATTGGGACATTGAGATTATTGGGACATTGAGATTATTGGGACATTGAGATTATTGGGACATTGAGATTATTGGGACATTGAGATTATTGGGACATTGAGATTATTGGGACATTGAGACATTGAGATTATTGGGACATTGAGATTATTGGGACATTGAGATTATTGGGACATTGAGATTATTGGGACATTGAGATTATTGGGACATTGAGATTATTGGGACATTGAGATTATTGGGACATTGAGATTATTGGGACATTGAGATTATTGGGACATTGAGATTATTGGGACATTGAGATTATTGGGACATTGAGATTATTGGGACATTGAGATTATTGGGACATTGAGATTATTGGGACATTGAGATTATTGGGACATTGAGATTATTGGGACATTGAGATTATTAGGACATTTAGATTATTGGGACATTGAGATTATTGGGACATTGAGATTATTGGGACATTGAGATTATTGGGACATTGAGATTATTGGGACATTGAGATTATTGGGACATTGAGATTATTGGGACATTGAGATTATTGGGACATTGAGATTATTGGGACATTGAGATTATTGGGACATTGAGATTATTGGGACATTGAGATTATTGGGACATTGAGATTATTGGGACATTGAGATTATTGGGACATTGAGATTATTGGGACATTGAGATTATTGGGACATTGAGATTATTGGGACAGATTATTGGGACATTGAGATTATTGGGACATTGAGATTATTGGGACAGATTATAGGGACATTGAGATTATTGGGACATTGAGATTGAGGGACATTGGATTATTGGGACATTTAGATTATTGGGACATTGAGATTATTGGGACATTGAGATTATTGGGACATTGAGATTATTGGGACATTGAGATTATTGGGACATTGAGATTATTGGGACATTGAGATTATAGGGACATTGAGATTATTAGGACATTTAGATTATTGGGACATTTAGATTATTGGGACATTGGGATATTGAGAAATATCATTTTGATCCTATAATTGATCTGAAATATATATGGAACTTGGGAGTTATTGAACAATTTTCATATTTAGTGTAAAACAGTCATTGAGTGTCGGAAGGAGCTCTTTTCATATGGCTGATCAAATTCAGTTTGACTATAATTTTATTAGGGGTATACGTAAAACTGACCTTTTGTTCAGAATTTGCGTAACTCGTTCAAAGTATTATGAGATGATTAAAAACTTGACCTGGATTCATAATTGCCAATTATGCATCACCAATTTACTGACATGGAGTCATGGTCATCTAATTATACATCACTAATTTACTGACTTGGATCCTGGTTATCCATATATGCATCACCAATTTGCATCACCAATTTACTGACATGGATCCTGGTTATCCATATATGCATTACCAATTTGCATCACCAATTTACTGACATGGAGTCATGGTCCTCTAATTATACATCACCAATTTACTGACTTGGACACACGGTCGTCCAATTATGCATCACTTATTTGCATCACCAATTTACTGACATGGATTCATGGTCGTCCAATTATTACCCACCAATTTACTGACATGGATTCATGGTCGTCCAAGTATACATCACCAATTTACTGACATGGATTTATGATTGTTCAATTATGCATCACCAATTTACTGACATGGAATCATGGTCGTCCAATTATGCATCACCAATTTACTGACATGGAATCATGGTCGTCCAATTATGCATTACCAATTTACTGACATGGAATCATGGCTGTCCAATTATGCATCACCAATTTACTGACATGGATTCATGGTCGTCCAATTATGCATCACCAATTTACACAGGAATGTACATAATAATGCCAGAGAATTGTTTAAATTATTCTAAATTAACCAATTTTGATAAAAACAATGGTGTTTACTTTCACAATGGTGTATACTTTCACAATGGTGTATACTTTCACAATGGTGTATACTTTCACAATGGTTAATACTTTCACAATGGTGTATACTTTCACAATGGTGTATACTTTCACAATGGTGTATACTTTCACAATGGTGTATACTTTCACAATGGTGAATACTTTCACAATGGTGTATACTTTCACAATGGTGTATACTTTCACAATGGTGTATACTTTCACAATGGTGTATACTAAGCTAAAGTTTCCACTATACACTTTTTTTTAAACAACTATTCACAGATGGGACAAAAACAAAAAAGGGATGCCTTTCAAAAACCTTCAAGATTCAAAATATTGATCAGACAATGTCAGGCAGAAAATATTTTGACAGTTACCAGAATTAAAATACTTAAAAGGGTTTTTCTTCAAGTGATGCACTTACATTATCAGAGCCCCTTATGTCTTGGTAGATAAAATGATTGGAGAGTTTCTTGACCTTTGGGAAGAAACTGCCCTCTCATCTCAAGTAAAGAATCTGAGAAAAGACATTCTTTAAGGTCCATTTATATCTTCAAGGAAAGAGGCACCTGTCTTAGCTCGCATTCAAAACATGCATTTGTTCTTTGAGCTTGATGTGTGCTGTTGGGCACTACAAAATCTGCAAATGAACATTGTAGGTAGCACAGTACTAATTAGGTATTACTGTGCCAGCTCAAAATGAGAACCTTCAGAAAAAAAAGTAATAAAAATATTTTCAAGAGGTCCCATAGCTGAGAAGTTGCAAATTTGAGGAATGGTAGAGAAAAAAGAAGGTCTTGATTATGCATATACAAACTTGACAAGATCTGCTTCAGAAACAGTTTCATGGGAAACTATTTTACCATGGACCCATACCAAATTTGAGTGATTTGGTGGGGGTGTACAACACCTCTTTACTTCCGCCTAAAATAAAATGCCCGAAACCTCCGGTGACCCCCTATTGAAATAATCCTTATTTAAAAGATATAAGATAGTCCTTTTTTTGGAAACATCCCAACTTGTTCGCTTTCTGGTACAAAAAGGGCCCTGAACTTGACTATTTCATCATATGTTTCAATGGGCAAATGATTAGTTGCGTGCTACCTGTAGTCATGATCCTTCAATCAAAGGGTTCTCATTCATTATCAAGAGATTTGTTAGGAAATTATCAATTTCCACATGAAGAAAAGAAAAAAAATATATATCTGTTTACTTTAAATTACATTGATCAATTATTAAGAAAGTGAGGATTAGGACTTTGCACACCAGTAATATCTATACAAACGAGATTTGATTTTAATTTGATTATTTCCTTGACAGGAAAGTTTCTCCACTATTTGTCTCTTTCAAAGTTCTCTTTTATATAAGATGATCTTGTTTGAACAATCTCCTTACTTTTCTTTAAAAAAACAGCTAGATCCTAATATTTCAATGATACAAATTTTATTGCCACTCTATGCCTTGTTATGGGGTTCAGAGAAAGTTGAACTTCAGGGGTGTGTTAGTGTGTGATCTGAGTTTTCAGCAGATCATGCAGTGAAATTATCCTGCAAATTTGGAAAAAAACCTTCAGAACCTAAATTCTGAAGTTTTAATTTTCAAATGATTGTAATTTCAATTCACCAATATTGTATTTATCAGTTACACTTTTTGTATGATTTCATATAATTAAATGAAATCAAAAATGTCATAATAATTCTTCTGCAGTAATAATAGCATCTTCACAAGTATACACAGTTAATAGCATAGATCCATGAATACATTTGGTAGATATATTTTGCTGGGGAAGAGAAGGGCCTGCAGGTCTGCCACTGTGTATGATAGCAAAAATTTATTATTTGTCAAAAACATAAATTTGGAGGGAGGGAGTGTAAAGTGGGGGAGGGAGGGGGGTGATAATTTGTTAGAGCAATGTTCTCTACTCTTAAGTAGAAAAGTTTGAAACATTGAGTAGATTTTTCTATTTTGTCCCAAATACCTATGGACTTCATTACATGTATTTATATTCTAAGACTTATACAGAGTCATTTTCATCCTCTAGTAAGTTTCTCTTAACCCTTACTCTACCAGGGCTTTAAGAAAAGCGACCCCAATTTTCGTAACTTTTTTTTCATATGCATTTTTGACAACTTTCCTTTCATTTTCTTTCGTTACAAGTTTGGTTGGAATAGATGCTAAGATATTTATCTTTTGAGTGATTAAAACCAATTTAGGAACTATTGGACAAAATTATGCAAATTAAGCAATTTTTGGCTAAATTTTGTCAACAAATGGTCAATCTTTGCAGACGTATAACTTCTTGTCAGTATTGAAAACAGAGATTTGTGTTACGTATTTAGAATCTTTTTGAAATTTCCTTTCCAATGATACTAATCTATAATTTTTAGAAAGAAAGGAAAGATGAAAACACATCAAAAATGATAAAAGTCAAACGTCCCCTGAAAGCTGCAGCAGAAAAATAATTAAGCAGTGGTCACGGCGAGACTCGAACCCGTAGCGCTCGCACGCTAGTCGCGTACATTTTCTCTGCACCACGTAGTCGTTCAAATTAGAGAGGTGTAATTTAATTCTTATAGGATAGGTTCTAAATAGAGGGGGGTATGCCTTTATTTATATATCAAATGAAAGGAATTTTCAAGAGCTTTCGAACGGCGGTTCAACAAAGCATGTGTGATGTATGGTTAGGCTTACACGATTTTTTGAAGAAAAAAAACTAGTCAAAAATGGCAGAATTTCATGAAATTTTGAAGAAATTTCTCCAGAACAAAAGATTGCATGTAGGGATTATAAAAATTATACCAGAAACCAATACTATCATGTCTTGGGAATTGCGTGTTTGATTTTGAAGCAAAAATGTGACCTTGAAGTTATCGTAAGATGTAAAAGAGAAAAATAAAAAAAAATGTAAATTTTTTAGCAATTATTGAGTTTTATCCTTTTTCGATGTACTTTTTCTAAAAGTTATGTAATATGACCCCTATGAAAAAGTTTTATTTTATGAAATAAATATCCGAGTACTTTAAAATGATACCAAGATTATTCTTATAGGACTGTGGTAAAGTCCCGATTTTATTTTTTAGAAAAAGTTGGTTTGAAAACGGCGATAGTATCGCCGCGTGGTAGAGTATGGGTTAAATAAAGAATCTCGTCCCAAGAAAATTGCTTGACACATCAGTAAATCTGCTATTAACTTGTGATGTCACTTCTGCATCGGTTGTAACTGGCTTATAAGTATTTACATTAATATTTAGACCAATAAGAAACATTGAATTGTAATGTATAGTGCCATTGGGTCATTCCATGTCAATACACCTCAGAAAGAAAATGAAGAAAAAAAATACACCGCCATCTGAGAATTTATTCAAAATTGGTGTTCATCTCCAAAAAAAGAAAAATTTCAATTTTTAGCAAAATTGGATGAAATCGGACTTATGGATCAAAAGTTACGAACCGCCGAATATTGCAGAAAATCATAAAAATGGGCCGTGCCCACAATCATTAGAGACCCATAACTTGAAAAGTGAAAGTCCAATGTTGATGGGAAAGGTCATTTTAAAGGTAATGAATTAGAAATTAAGAATCCATTGTCAGCAAATGATTGATCATTTGACCTTTACTTTGACCTTGGAAATTACCTTATGGAACCATTTTGTTTTCAAAATTTCACATTTTAAATTCTTTGATATCTTTCCTATATTTTCTAAGAAAAGTTGAGTAGTTTTTTTGCTTTCAATCTTTGTAACAGGCACTTGAAAATAGTCATTTCATCAATTATATATAAGTGTATGCAAACTATACACTGAGGTACATTGAACTGCATATAGGCCACACTTGAAATGGCAACCGTAGGGGTCATTAGTGTTAGGCTGCAAAGGATAACAAACAAAATATATAAAAATAATTTTGCACATGAAACGTTTAAAACTGGCCAGATAAATTCGTTAAAAATTCACACCCTGCAAAAAGTATTCAGAAAGTTACCTCCTTGGATGTAAAATCAGGGGAAATTTGAGATACTTTTTGAGACCTTAAGAATGAAATTCCAGTTTTTGTATTTTTTATTTCCAAAATCAAGTTAAATCAAGTTATTTAACATTTGATCATACACAAATCTGAAATTTGGGGTGAAAATACCCTTTCAAAATTATATTGACTGTAATTTAGTCGTTTATTTATGTCTCTGAATTTGATAGAGGCTGCAATCAAACAGCTGTGTTTAACAAAGTCTAACATGGTTGTTTTAAGTCTAACATGGCTCCCGAATTTCTTCATATTTTCCCAGATTTTGTACCTTAGGAAGAAAGTTTTTTAATTTTTGTGCAGGGAATGGATTACTAACAAATTTAACTTGTCATTTTTAAGAGTTTCATGACCAGTGATGTGAGAGTTTTTAAATAAGAGTCAAAATTCAACAAGATTTGAGGTTCTTCCTATGCAGCCTAACACTAATGACCCCTATGGTTGACATTTCAAGTGTGGCCTATAGAGAGTGGTGTAGTATAGTCAAAAAAAGAAAATGATTTTGTTTTAAGATTTACAGTACATTATTATTTCATTTGAATTTCAGTTTCTTTCAAAGGCAGCCAGGATTTTGAGTTCTTCCTCTTTTTTAATCTTGGAATATAAATTTTGAGCTTTGATATTTAGTTTATAGCAGGGAGATTATGTGGAAGGTGTTTATAATACCTCAATAGGGGAATAAGAGAGGTTATGTGGAAGGTATTTATAATACCTCAATAGGGGAATAAGAGCTTGAACTATTACTTATTAGAACTGAAATGCAAATAACAAATCAATGCTCCCACTTAGTGGGTAAGAAAATGGTAAAGCCATTTTCTCACTTTTTATTTCAACTTTAGAGGATAATAAATTTAAGTGCTGTCACAATTTGGCCATTATCGAGATTTCACATTTTGTTTTCTACCGTATCAGATCGTGTGATACGCCATTTTCATATACTGCATATTAAAACAAAAATTTGTGAAACAGAATTTCAGAAACATTTCAAACGCCTGAGATTCTAAGAGAATATTTGTAGCATATCTGATTATTTTATGTCTCCTTTCCTTAGACCTTAAAATTTAAAGAAAACTTTTGATATGTATTCTGACAACACAAGCAGTTTTTGAAATTTTATGATAATAATACCATAAATTGCGATATCGCAATATTTTTGTCCACGATAATCAGTATCTGATTAACCCATATCCCTAAAAAATATCATGTTAAAGTTGCCAAGTAACTTGGGAAGTCATGTAACTTGTTTTTTATTACATTCATCAAATGACAAAAGAAAAAGAATCAACTTTTATAATTACAACACAACACTACGTATACATGCAGTTCAATATGAAACTTAGTGTATTTTGTATTATGATTGTAGAACTTGCTGAAATGACTATTTTCAAGGGCCTGTTACACAAAGATTCAAAGCAAAAACACAACCTAATGTAGCTATAGGTAAGATATCAAAGATGACGCTGCTACGTCACAATAAACGTTCTACACCAGTAAGTCAAACAAGACTTCCTTAACACAACAATATCAAAGTAGTGTCTTCACCAACCCGTTTGTCCCCCTCAAGCCAGACATGCCTGACCCCTGGACTAATCCATTAATAAAGCAACTTTTGGGTGGCCTTTTATTACCTTTTCATTAAAAGGTTGAACTACTATCTACCTTATATCTACCTTTACTTGTTACTCTCGTGTAGATAGGAGGAGGCCTGAGTGAGACTCTAAAGCTTACATGTAATTCTTTCTTTGCCCATAAATAAATATTTTGAAATTAAAGACGTCAGTGCTGAGTGTAATTTGGGGAAAACCCTGAACTAATAAAAGCTGTTCCTGTCAGAAACCTGAAAACAAACTTTTGCAATTTGAAAATGTCCAAACATTCATCAAAGCATAACATCTACTAGATTCTAAACTGAGGAAATAAAATACCCAGCTACATCCATACAAATACCCAGCTACATGCATACAAATACCCAGCTACATCCATACAAATACCCAGCTACATACAAATACCCAGCTACATCCATACAAATACCCAGCTACATCCATACAAATACCCAGCTACATCCATACAAATACCCAGCTACATCCATACAAATACCCAGCTACATCCATACAAATACCCAGCTACATCCATACAAATACCCAGCTACATCCATACAAATACCCAGCTACATGCATACAAATACCCAGCTACATCCATACAAATACCCAGCTACATCCATACAAATACCCAGCTACATCCATACAAATACCCAGCTACATCCATACAAATACCCAGCTACATGCATACAAATACCCAGCTACATCCATACAAATACCCAGCTACATCCATACAAATACCCAGCTACATCCATACAAATACCCAGCTACATCCATACAAATACCCAGCTACATCCATACAAATACCCAGCTACATCCATACAAATACCCAGCTACATCCATACAAATACCCAGCTACATCCGTACAAATACCCAGCTACATCCGTTCAAATACCCAGCTACATCCATACAAATACCCAGCTACATCCATACAAATACCCAGCTACATCCATACAAATACCCAGCTACATCCATACAAATACCCAGCTACATCCATACAAATACCCAGCTACATCCATACAAATACCCAGCTACATCCATACAAATACCCAGCTACATCCATACAAATACCCAGCTACATCCATACAAATACCCAGCTACATCCATACAAATACCCAGCTACATCCATACAAATACCCAGCTACATCCATACAAATACCCAGCTACATCCGTACAAATACCCAGCTACATCCATACAAATACCCAGCTACATCCATACAAATACCCAGCTACATCCATACAAATTACAAATAAACGCTTCAAAATTAAGAATATGAGTTATTTTGAGAAACAAGGCCTCAAGTGAGTTCGTTTCAGTTCACAAAAAAAGTCGGTTGCACAAAAAAAATTTTAAGAGATGCACACTATTTAGTTTAGTTGCCTTTTTGGGATGTTATTTTGTCTAGTATTTGATTGTATGTGATTATAAATCTAATTCGGAACCAGGGTTTAAAAACATTTGCTTAAAAAAAAAAAAATGCACAGTAGGCTATGATTATCAAAGGTACACTATGTGTGTATGCAGCTTCCATAGTACACCAGTCAGGTAGGTCTTTAAGAAAGATCATTATCTCCCAATTGGGCGAATCTCTATGTTAAATAAATTTTCTCACGCATCCCAATGGCTCATTACATCATTGTGTTAGTACACTTTGGCACGGTACAGGTACACATACAGTCAGCGATATAGCCGTTTCTTACCATTGTGTTGGAATAGATCATCGTGGAAAAAGGTTTTTTTCTTTTGTGGTGATATCTAGCCTATGCACTGCAGGCCGTGAATACACTGCGGGCTGATTTCTAAAAAAAATAACAAGTGGGGCTCACAAATAGAGGGCCAAAACACATGTGCCCTGGTAACGTTTGCTTCACCTCCCCAAACAATGATAACCTTCTCACTCATGACCTACTTAATGATACGTTGTTAAAGTCTTCATTTTGAAGAGGAAACTTCTATAGAAACTTCTATATGTTGCTATTTCCAGATGCCCTAACTTATCCACCCTCACAGTCAATTGATTTGATAGAGATTTCATCATTTTCAGAGGGGAGCTAAGCCCCCCCCCCCCCTCTCTTTTCCCCTCCTTATTAAGTCTGGTAAATATTTAACAAATTAGCCCTGATGGCGGGCCAGTGCATTATGCACTGCGGGCCAGTGCATTATGCACTGCGGGCCAGTGAATTATATATGGCACGTTGTACTGGGAGGGATGGCTTGTGGGACAGGGTAGCATGTTATATTGGACAGGGTGGTAAGTCATATGGTAGAATGTCATCTTGATTGCAGGTGTGATGACATATTGGTATGGCATGTGGAACATGAGAGTGGGATGGCAGGTGTGACAGAGGCTAAAAGCATGTTATTAGCGGCGAGGTGATTTGTAACATTTGCGATGGTTATTGAAAGAAGTGGTAACCTTCACCCCAAGGAGGAATTAATCTTTGTCCTCACAATGTTTTTTTGTTTTGTTTTTGTGATTTTGTCATCTTCATACATAGTTACCCCAGAAGTTTTGGCCAGCAGTAAATTCTGACATATGTCACATTTGTTATTCATAGTCAATATTTTTACTTCAGCATTGATTTTGGGTGTCTTCCAAACTCAAGATCATTTTACCCTAAGCAACCTCTGTACATTGACAGTTTTTTACCTTGATATGCAAATCAGATGAGCAATTAACATATTTATTACATTTCAACATGCTTTTACCCATATATATATATATATATATATATATATATATATATATATATATATATATTATATATATATATATATATATATATATATATATATTCATTTTTGCAAGAGATACTGCGTTGATTATTCCACTTGCATTCATAAAATCTGTTGCCCTCGGAAATAATACATAATTTAGATTGAGACAACAGGAAACTGAAATAGACCTACTGTTTTCTTTGTTTTCAAAATTTTAAAAGGTGTAGAATGGTCTTAATTGTCTCTCAATTTAAGACTTAAACATTTAATTAATTGCATCTGTATCCTAGTACCTTGAAGATGTTCTTCTTCTGCTTCATTTGACACTTGTTTATTTATTTTTAGTAGAAAATTACAAATGGTCAGAATTTGATGAGAATTAGACAGCTCTGTGGATACAAGGATTTATTGTGGATTGTAAGGGTGTTAGTCTTTTGTCTTGTAAACAATCTTTTAAGTGTTTAAATATGGATCATGCAGTCTTATACAAAAAACAAACAGTTTACCTTGAATGCGACTCTTTTCCCCATCAGATAAAACTATCACCATGTTAATGTAATGGCAGTTACAATTCTGTGAGGGAAATACACTCATATGAGTAATAAATTGTGTAGAATCTAATGTCACAGTCAATTGATCCTACACTGGATGGTGCTTTATAACTCTTCACTGCCCAGCTGCCAAGTACCCCCTCCTCCCCCACAAAAAAAAAGTGACTTGTTTCATTCAAAATCTAATTTTACTACATTTGCCCGTGTAACTCTTTCTGAGAATTACCTCTGAATGCCTATTCATCTTTGCCGTCGTTGCTCAATTATTGCTTTTTTCAACAAGATAATTGTGGAAATAGTTTCTTCACGTTTTACGTATGCCTATGTCCTTACTTATAACAAACTGTCCACAGTCTTGCACGCCTATTAACCCTTACTCTACCAGCACTGTTTTGAAAATGCGCTCGGGAGGCGGGGCCAAAGACGGGGCACCCAAAACGGCGATAATATTGTCGCGTGGTAGAGTAAGGGTTAATCAAGGCGTGATTATTGAAGGGTCCTCTGTCTTCCAGGCAGAAAAGTTGGGCCCCTTCCGCTTTCGGGACCCGCTGGGCCGTTCACTGGGATCATGCTGCCTATATTTTCGGGTTGGCGCATATGTTGCGGGTTGATTAACCCTTACTCTACCAGCACTGTTTTGAAAATGCGCTCGGCAGGCGGGGCCAAAGACGGGGCACCCAAAACGGCGATAATATCGCCGAGTGGTAGAGTAAGGGTTAATCAAGGCGTGATTATTGAAGGGTCCTCTGTCTTCCAGGCAGAAAAGTCGGGCCCCTTCCGCTTTCGGGACCCGCTGGGCCGCCCACTGGGATCATGCTGCCTATATTTTCGGGTTGGCGCATATGTCGCGAGTTGATTAACCCTTACTCTACCAGCACTGTTTTGAAAATGCGCTCGGGAGGCGGGGCCAAAGACGGGGCACCCAAAATGGCGATAATATCGCCGCGTGGTAGAGTAAGGGTTAACATTCTTAGAACAAACTTGTTTTCAGTCTTGTATGCCTATGTCCATTCTTAGAACAAACTTGTTTTCAGTCTTGTATGCCTTATCCATTCTTAGAACAAACAACTTGTTTTCAGTCTTGTATGCCTATGTCCATTCTTAGAACAAACTTGTTTTCAGTCTTGTACGCCTATGTCTATTCTTAGAACAAACAACTTGTTTTCAGTCTTGTACGCCTATGTCCATTCTTAGAACAAACTTGTTTTCAGTCTTGTATGCCTATGTCCTCTCTTAGAACAAAGTTGTTTTCAGTCTAGTATGCCTATGTCCATTCTTAGAACAAACAACTTGTTTTCAGTATTGTATGCCTATGTTCTCTCTTAGAACAAACTTGTTTTCAGTCTTGTATGCCTATGTCCATTCTTATAACAAACTTGTTTTCAGTCTTGTGTGCCCATGTCCATTCTTAGAACAAACTTGTTTTCAGTCTTGTACGCCTATGTTTATTCTTAGAACAAACTTGTTTTCAGTCTTGTACGCCTATGTCTATTCTTAGAACAAACAACTTGTTTTCAGTCTTGTATGCCTATGTCCATTCTTAGAACAAACTTGTTTTCAGTCTTGTATGCCTATGTCCATTCTTAGAACAAACTTGTTTTGTCTATTCTTAGAACAAACTTGTTTTCAGTCTTGTATGCCTATGTCCATTCTTAGAACAAACAACTTGTTTTCAGTCTTGTATGCCTATGTTCTCTCTTAGAACAAACTTGTTTTCAGTCTTGTATGCCTATGTCCATTCTTAGAACAAACTTGTTTTTAGTCTTGTATGCCTTATCCATTCTTAGAACAAATAACTTGTTTTCAGTCTTGTACACCTATGTCCTCTCTTAGAACAAACTTGTTTTCAGTCTTGTACGCCTATGTTCTCTCTTAGAACAAACTTGTTTACAGGCTTGTACGCCTATGTCCATTCGTAGAACAAACTTGTTTTCAGTCTTGTATGCCTATGTCCATTCTTAGAACAAACTTGTTTTCAGTCTTGTACGCCTGTGTCCTCTCTTAGAACAAACTTGTTTTCAGTCTTGTATGCCTATGTCCATTCTTAGAACAAACAACTTGTTTTCAGTCTTGTATGCCTATGTTCTCTCTTAGAACAAACTTGTTTTCAGTCTTGTACGCCTATGTTCTCTCTTAGAACAAACTTGTTTTCAGTCTTGTACACCTATGTCCTCTCTTAGAACAAACTTGTTTTCAGTCTTGTACGCCTATGTTCTCTCTTAGAACAAACTTGTTTTCAGTCTTGTACGCCTATGTTCTCTCTTAGAACAAACTTGTTTTCAGTCTTGTACGCCTATGTCCATTCTTAGAACAAACTTGTTTTCAGTCTTGTATGCCTATGTCTATTCTTAAAACAAACTTGTTTTCAGTCTTGTATGCCTATGTCTATTCTTAAAACAAACTTGTTTTCAGTCTTGTATGCCTATGTTCTCTCTTAGAACAAACTTGTTTTCAGTCTTGTACGCCTATGTCCATTCTTAGAACAAACTTGTTTTCAGTCTTGTATGCCTATGTCCATTCTTAAAACAAACTTGTTTTCAGTCTTGTATGCCTATGTCCATTCTTAAAACAAACTTGTTTTCAGTCTTGTATGCCTATGTTCATTCTTAGAACAAACTTGTTTTCAGTCTTTTGCCAGTCTTAGAACAAACTTGTTTTCAGTCTTGTATGCCTATGTCTATTCTTAAAACAAACTTGTTTTCAGTCTTGTATGCCTATATTCATTCTTTAAACAAATTTATTTTCTTATCAAATAAAAGTGATGTAATGTTTTCTTCAATGTTACATGCAGTGAAATGAGACTCTTTGTCTTATCCTACTTACATGTGTTTATGAAACCAGGTTATGTGGCCCAATTCCTTCGCATGATTTTGTGGTAGTGTCTATGAATATTGTATCTGGGTTAATTAAATGCATACTTGTGAATCGCACAAATGAAAGAAATAGCCATTTGTGATCAGTTAGAACAAGAGTTAAATTTCTTTTTATAAAACTAATATAACAAAGATAAAACAAAGATATTTAAATGAAAATTCATTTCCATTCTGAAAATTTAAATTCAGTGAAGTATTGTGTCCATTTTCAATATTCAGTGAAGTACAGTGTCCATTTTAACATTTCTATTGAGTATTGTGTCCATTTTTAATTGCAATGAATTTTCATTGCAGTATCATATTAATAGTAAAATTTCAATGTGTCTTTTAAAGTCTGTAATTATTATCTTCTTTTCTTCACAGCATTCTCTTTGCAGACATAGAGGGTTTTACCAAATTATCATCACAATGCACAGCTCAGGAATTGGTTAAAATACTCAACGAATTATTTGCAAGATTCGACAAATTAGCCCAGGTAAGGTCTTAGCTGATCATGACATCATAAGTGTATGTAAGGAGGGGGGGGGGGGGGGACATGTTCCCCAATGTTGTAGTGACCTACATGGAGCCCCCACAACTAAGTCAATTTTTACCATTGAACTAGCCTTGTAGCATACCTTTGTGACCCCCACCCCATGAAGAACATGTTCCTACGCCTATGCATGACAAAGTCCTATGGAAATATGTGGAGGGGAGAAGGGGGGACATAATTTTGTAGCTTGCATAATGAACTTGTGACTAGTTTTGATGTAATTTTGTTAAAAACTTTGGTAATCTTTTGTTGATCTTTTTTCCTTGCCAGAGAATGGATCGTCTAACAATTTTATTGTCTAAAAATCAGTGACATTCTGTGACATTTTGAAAATTTTGTGACAAAATGAACATAAATAGATGTATTAAAATTTGTCTGGCATTTTGTGACATGTTTTACTCCTTCACTCACACTCATTGGTAATTTGATGTTGCATTTTAGTGGCGGATTCCATTTTTCATGAAACAGACATAACCAAATGATCCTTTCTGTGAGTATCACCGGTCAACTGGTCATGATGTGTGAATCTATGCCAATCAATGTGCCAAAGGTAAAACTGATGTGACATTCAGTGCTAAAGGTACCAAAAATTATGTGACATTTGAGACATTTATGTGACAAATTTGAAATTTTGTGACAAGCCATCAATCTATTCTCTGCCTTGCTTTTCACTGCTTTGTTGCTCAAAAGAATGCATCAATTTTGCCCACTGCTCCCCCCTCTCCCACCCAGCCACATTTTCATTTTCTTGATTTTTTTGTGACTACAATTAATGCACAAAATTTCAAGTAATATTTCGGTAAAATACAACGAGGATTGTGAGGCTGTGATGTCATTTCTACTCATTTTTATATTTTTGTACAAATTTAGACTTCTCCACATGGAATAAAAATTGATGCTTTCTTTACCTTTTTATTGTTTCACATAAGATGACAGCCTTCACCACTTAACTATCAATTTGATTCAATTAAGGGACTTCATCACATGACTCTTTACTCGATCTGGAAGCCATTTTGAAGGAAAAGCATTGTTGCGTTTCACGCGGCTTCACACAACTTGGTCACATTACACTTACAACAAACATACTACATGCTAACATACCTACCAGTTCAGTAAATTTGACTATTTGCGGTTTTATTTGTTTTTCGTTCGCTTACGATTTAATTTCATATTTTCCTTATGTTTTATATATTCACCGGGTATACGAAGAGTAACTTTTACGTAAACACCATCTGATTGTTTGTTATACTCAGACAAAGCCTACATACCTGATATAAAGTGCTTGCTGCAAATCCTAGTGTGAAGTGTAGGTTGAAAGCATTGCTTCGTAAAGCAGAAACCCACTTCGAACATCGATCAGGATTAGATGGAAATCAAGAAAATGTTTGTTGATTCCCTGGCACACGTCTATTAGTGCAACCAATTGCACAGCAAGATTCCGGCATAATTATCTTACAAGAATACTCTTCTCTAACAACATGCAAACATGTGTAAGTCTAATAAGGTGTACAGCAGACAACAGCGTTCTTGCCTGACAATATGGCGATGTAAACAAAGTCACATGACCTCAGGATGTCAGCTGAAACACCCTTATTTAAGAAATTTTGTAGTTCCTAGATTATCCATCAAAGATGTCTTGTCATGGAACCTTGGCTGTCCTTAGTGCTGCATCATGAGCTTCATCTCTTGTCTTTGTGGGTGAAGTATTTCTGGGTGAAGTATTTCTGGGTCAAGTATTTCTGGGTCATGTATTTCTGTATTGACCTGTCTATCTGTTCCCCCAACCTCCTCCCCGATTTTAGCTGGAGAGTCACTGCTGACCTCTGTGGTAGTGATCATTACCCTCCTCTTATACACTCCAACCTTCAAAGCCCCACTGACCACACCCCCAATTGGAACCTCGAGAAGGCTGACTGGCCCCTTTTCTAAACCTTTCGTAACTCACACCTCTCCCCCATCTCCTCGAGGATGAGGATCCCATGTCAAACTTCAGTAATATCCTTATCAACATAGCCACCTGCTCAATTCCCAAAACCTCCAAACCCCCAAATCATCCCCCCTACCCCTGGTTCTCTGATGACTGCAAAACTGCCATCAAGAACAGGAAAAGAGCCCTCAGGAACTTCAAAACTAACCCGACCACCCATGACCTCAACCTCTTTCGCATCAGCCGTGCCAAGGCCAGACGCACTATCAAGGACAGTAAAACTAACACTTGGAACAACTTCATCTCTTCTCTCACCACCAACACCCCCTCTAAGAAGATTTGGAGAATGGTCAACAGCTTCCACGGAAGAGTGGGCAAATCTCCCATCTCCCATCTCTCTTGGAATGGTAACTTCTCATCGCGAAAAAGGACATCGTTAACCACCTCGCCGCTTCTTTCAGCAACATCTCGTCTTCGACCAACTACTCCAATGCTTTCAAAACTAAAAAAGCTTGCGATGAAGCCCGGAGAATCACTTTTCCTTCCAAAAACTCCAAAAGCTACATTACCCCTCTCACCCTTTCTGAATTAAACCAAGCCATCCACGATGCTGGCTGCACCTCCAAGGGCCCAGATAATATCCCCTACCAGTTCCTGAAACACCTCCCCATCAAGGCCACCACTATCCTACTCACCATCTTCAACGACATTTGGTCCTCACACTCCTTTCCCCCTATCTGGAGGACAGCTATTGTCATCCCCGTCCTTAAACCGGGGAAGGATGGTACCGACCCTTCAGCTACCGCCCCATATCCCTCACTTGCTGTCTCTGTAAAATTATAGAAAGGATCATAAATCAAAGACTAAACTGGTTCCTTGAGACCAACAGAATCCTCTCCCCTCACCAAAGCGGCTTCCGAAAACGTTGCAATACCCCAGACCAGTTAATTACGCTCGACACAGCTATCCGGGAATCCTTTGCAAAAAACGAACACCTCATTGCCATATTTATTGACCTTGAAAAAGCTTTAGACACCACTTGGAAATACGGCATTACCCGCAAACTTCACACCATCGGCCTCAAAGGCCATCTTCCCACCTTATTCAAAACTTCCTCTCACCCAGGCAGTTCCAAGTTTGTATTGGCCACACCCTCTCCAACCCCTACCCCCAAGAAGAGGGCGTTCCCCAAGGCAGCATCCCCTCTCCCACTGTCTTCAACCTGAGCATTAATGACATCATGGATAACCCGTCCCAACATCAAACGTACCTTATACGTGGATAACTTCACCATCTTCTACTCCTCCCTTAGCTTTCCTATTGTTGAATGTAGGCTCCAAATCAGCCTCAACCAGCTGCAAGACTGGAGCAACAAAAACGGTTTTAAATTCTCCAAAGGCAAGACAGTCTGCATGCACTTTTGTCATTTCAACAACCTCCACGCCAATCTGAACTTTGTGCTCAGTGGCAATCGCATCCCTAAAGTTAAACACACAAAGTTCCTGGGTCTAACTCTAGACCCCAAGCTTACCTACAAGCAACACATCACCAAGCTGAAACTAAAATGCAACAGCTTTCTAAACCTCCTCCGACTCCTCTCCAACACCACTTGGGGTGCGGACTGCTATGCTCTCCTCAACATTTTCGGGCTCACCATTCGTGCCAAGCTTCACTATGGTAATATTGTCTACTGTGTCGCTCACAACTCATACCTCAACCACATCAATACCATTTAAAATGAAGCCCTCAGCCTTTGTCTGGGTGCCTACAGTACTGCCCCAATCACCAGCCTTCATATTGAAACTAAGAACCCCCCTTTCTACTTAGATGTAGAAAGCTTAGCCTCTCCTATGCTTATAAAGTCCTCACCAACACCCAGAACCCTGTTTGCAACTTCATTAGGTACCCCAATTTCTCCACCCTCTTTGATAGGACTATAAATCTGTCCCCTCCCTTCAGCTTACGCATTAAATCAGACCTCTTTCATCTCGGCATCAACCACGCCACTCTCGACACCTTCTCCTGGCCCACTTTTCCTTCTTGGATCACCCCCCTCCCTTCTGTCCACCTAGGCCTCTCCACTCATCACAAAACTCAAACCCACCCTAACCTCTTCATCAATCTCCACAACCAAATCAAAGACCAACTTTCAAATTACACCTCCATCTATACTGATGGCTCCAAGGAAGGCAACAAGACAGCTGCTGCCGTCATCCAAGACATCACCCTCAGTAGCAGACTTCCCGTCTACTCATCCATCATCCAAGGAGCCATTCTCCTTGCCCTCAACTTTATTGAATACTCTCCGCTCAGCCACTTTGCCATTTTCTCTGACTCAAAGGCTGTTCTTACTTCTTTACTCAATCTTAAATGGGATAACCTAGCATGCCACCTCCTCCTCCGGAAACTCCTTTCTCCCACCCTCTGTAGGAAAAGTATTCTTTTCTTCTGGCTACCCAGCCATGTTGGCATCCCAGGTAATGACAGGGCTGATGCAGCCGCTAAGCTTGCCCTCAACCTCCTCCCTGCCCCTTTTCCCAAAACCCTCTCTGACATCAAACTGCTTATCGCTTCCCTTGTTTGTGACCGCTGGCAAACCTCATGGAAGTCCCAAATTGATAACAAACTCCATGTCATCCAGCCCACAATTCCGTTAAAATCCACCATCAACAACCTCTCTCATATCAACAACGTTCATATTACCCGTCTTAGAATTGGTCACACCCACCTCACTCACTCCCAGCTCCTTATTGGCTCCCACAACCTCTCTGCAACTTGCCATCGCACCCTCACAATCCATCACATTCTCCTTGCTTGCCCCATGTACAGCTTTCCCAGAGCTTCCCTCACCCCCCACAACTCGATTGCTGAGTTCTTCCAAAAAAATCCTCCGAATAAAATTATCTCCTTTCTTCATCATGCCTCCCTCCACAACCATATTTAATTCTCCT
Organism: Chiridota heheva; assembly: GCA_020152595.1. Lineage (NCBI taxonomy): Eukaryota > Metazoa > Echinodermata > Holothuroidea > Apodida > Chiridotidae > Chiridota > Chiridota heheva. The sequence goes on from JAIGNY010001069.1 coordinate 407,593, forward strand.
CTTCCCCCCCCCTCTACTTTGTTTTTGTTTCAACCATTCTCTTCCCCTCTCAATCACAGCTTTCTGACCTTTTGCCCTTGAATTTCTCTCATTCTCCCCCTGTTTCCTTTCCTTCCTGCCTCTAGAATGATCTGACCTCTCAGGCACAATTTGACTTTCGTTGTCATGGTGTCGTTAAACAAACAAACAAACATGTATTTCCAGGTCAAGTATTTCTGGGTCAGTTGTGTTGGGATGAGGTTAACAAACTCATGATAGTGCCAAGTGCTTCCTTGTTATTATTTTAATCATATTTATCATGATACACATAGAATGGAGAACGGTCATCATATTTCTTATAATACACATAGAATGGGGAACATGGTCATCTTATTTATCATGATACACATAGAATGGAGAACGGTCATCATATTTCTTATAATACACATAGAATGGGGAACATGGTCATCTTATTTATCATGATACACATAGAATAGGGAACATGGTCATCTTATTCATCATAATACACATAGAATGGGGAAGATGGTCATCATATTTCTTAAGATACACATAGAATGGGGAACATGGTCATCTTATTTATCATGATACACATAGAATGGGAAACATGATCATCATATTTCTTATGATACACACAGAATGGGGAACATGGTCATTTTATTTCTCATGATACACATAGAATGGGGAACATGGGCATCTTATTTTTCATGATACACATAGAATGGGGAACATGGTCATCTTATTTCTCATGATACACATAGAATGGGGAACATGGTCATCTTATTTCTCATGATACACATAGAATGGGGAACATGGTCATCTTTGTTTTCATGATACACATAGAATGGGGAACATGGTCATCATATTTCTTATGATACACATGGGGAACATGGGCATCTTATGTATCATGATACACATAGAATGGGGAACATGGTCATTTTATTTCTCATGATACACATAGAATGGGGAACATGGGCATCTTATTTTTCATGATACACATAGAATTGGGAACATGGTAATCTTACTTCTCATGATACACATAGAATGGGAAACATGGTCATCATATTTCTTATGATACACATAGAATGGGGAACATGGTCATTTTATTTCTTATGATACACATTGAATGGGGAACATGGGCATCTTATGTATCATGATACACATAGAATGGGGAACATGGGCATCTTATTTCTTATGATACATATAGAACGGGGAACATGGTTATCATATTTCTCATGATACACATAGAATGGGAAACACGGTCATCTTATTTATCATGATACACATAGAATGGAGAACATTGACATCATATTTAGAATAGAGAACATGGTCATCATATTTCTTATGATACACATAGAATGGGGAACATGGTCATCGTATTTCTTATGATACACATAGAATGGGGAACATGGTCATCTTATTTCTCATGATACATATAGAATGGGGAACGTGGTCATCTTATTTCTTATGATACACATAGAATGAAGAAAATGGTCATCATATTTCTTATGATACACATAGAATGGGGAACGTGGTTATCTTATTTTTCATGATACACATAGAATGGGGAACATGGTCATCGTATTTCTTATGATACACATAGAATGGGGAACGTGGTCATTTTATTTCTCATGATACACATAGAATGGAGAGCATGGTCATCATATTTCTTATGATACACATAGAATGGGAAACATGGTCATCATATTTCTTATGATACACATAGAATGGGGAAGGTGGTCATCTTATTTCTTATGATACACATAGAATGGGAAACATGGTCATCTTATTTCTCATGATACACATAGAATGGTTAACATGGTCATCATATTTCTTATGATGCACATAGAATGGGAAACATGGTCATCATATTTCTTATGATACACATAGAATGGGGAACGTGGTCATCTTATTTCTCATGATACACATAGAATGGGGGAACGTGGTCATCGTTTTTCTCATGATACACATAGAATGGGGAACATGGTCATCATATTTATCATGACACACATAGAATGGGGAACATGGTCATCTTATTTATCATGATACACATAGAATGGGGAAACATGGTCATCGTTTTTCTCATGATACACATAGAATGGGGAACATGGTCATCATATTTATCATGATACACATAGAATGGGGAACATGGTCATCTTATTTATCATGATACACATAGAATGGGGAACGTGGTCATCTTATTTCTCATGATACACATAGAATGGGGGAACGTGGTCATCGTTTTTCTCATGATACACATAGAATGGGGAACATGGTCATCATATTTATCATGATACACATAGAATGGGGAACGTGGTCATCTTATTTCTCATGATACACATAGAATGGGGGAACGTGGTCATCGTTTTTCTCATGATACACATAGAATGGGGAACATGGTCATCTTATTTATCATGATACACATAGAATGGGGAACATGGTCATCTTATTTATCATGATACACAGAATGGGGAACATGGTCATCTTAGTTATCATGATCACACAGAATGGGGAACATGGGCATCTTTAGAACAAACATATTAAAAGCTTCTTATTGTTGTTGATTAACAAAGTTTTTGAAACATTTGAGAGACCTTAAAATTCCTTTTCTTTTTTGTTTATTTTCCTCTGCTGTTCTCAGGAAAACCATTGCTTAAGAATAAAAATCCTTGGTGATTGCTACTATTGTGTGTCTGGTTTACCCGAACCAAGACCGGACCATGCCCAATGTTGTGTGGAGATGGGTTTGGACATGATAGAAGCCATATCGTAAGTACCGTATGAATATTCGTATAGACATAACAGTGATTTTCATTAATTACCAATTTCAGCTTTTGTAGTCTTTCCCTTCATTATGATTGTGATTGACATGCATGATGCACCTTGACAGGTTAACTGCTGAAATACTTAGTCCCATTCTCACACGTTATACATTTTTTCTTACTTTCTTCCCTGATGAATATTCCACTTCCCTCTGTTGACTCCCTTCCGTGACCCATCCATGAACCTTCAGAAACAAATACACTTTCAAGTGCTATTTTGATCATCTTCCTATTTTGATCATCTTCCTATTTTGATCATCCTCCTATTGGATAAGAATTTGTTAAAGGTCAAGTATAACAAAATTTTATGAATTACTTTTGAACGGCACTTGAATCTTGCTTGTGTGCCACCACTCAAGCAATACGGGTGATGTGTCTCCTCTAAGATTTATGGACAGGTAGAGGCGACAACGCCTCTATTAGAAACCATGAACATAGCATAATCTGTCAGAATCGTTTAAATGTTGCACATTTTACAGCTTTTTAAAGTTTTAAGTATTAATATGCAAACTTGTAATGTATGAACAGGTATACCTGCCAATTTCCTTATGTGAATCCTTTGTCTTTATTCATGTACCACTGTTGTTTGGAAGAAAGGTTTCTGACCAACTTTTAAAACTATGGAAAGTCAATACCTCCACCCCTCCCCCCACCCTCCCACCCCCTTTCAACCCCCAACCCCACCCCCTCCCATTGGAGGTATGACTGGAGGTATAATTAGAGGTACAGTATGCCTGAAGGTATGATTGGAGGTACAGTATGCCTGGAGGTATGAATGGAGGTATGATTGGAAGTATGATTGGAGGTATGATTGAAGGTATGACTGGAGGTGTGACTAGAGGTGTGACTGGAGGTGTGACTGGAGGTATGACTGGAGGTATGATTGTAGGTACAGTATGCCTGGAGGTATGATTGGAGGTATGATTGGAGGTATGACTGGAGGTATATTTGAAGGTATGACTGGAGGTATGACTGGAGGTATGGTTGGAGGTATGATTGGAGGTATGACTAGAGGTATGATTGGGGGTACAGTATGCCTGGATGTATGATTGGAGGTATGATTGAAGGTATGATTGGAGGTATGACTGGAGGTATGACTAGAGGTATGATCGGAGGTACAGTATGCCTGGAGGTATGATTGGAGGTATGCCTGGAGGTATGATTGTAGTTATGACTGGAGGTATAATTGGAGGTATGACTAGAGGTATGATTGGAGTTACAGTGTGCCTGGAGGTATGATTGGAGGTATGTATGCCTGGAGGTATGATTACAGTACAGTAAGCCTGGAGGTTTGATTACAGTACAGTATACCTGGAGGTATGATTAGAGGTGCAGTATGCCTTTCATCAAAAAACAGAAGAATCAACTCTCTTATGGTGGTACATAAACCAAAGGATTGATATATTATTCCCCTCATACATCACACTCATACAAAAATTGCATAATAAGATGAAAATGCTGTAGAATGTTCAAGTTTTTATTTCAAGTTGCAAATTTGCTATTTACATGGTTTTTACTAGATTTTCGTTTTGTGTCGACATTTCTGTATAGATCTATAAGATTTTAAAAATAGAAATTCTGTAATGATTCTTTGTACATCTTTCCCGGAACCAAAGTTTATTTTCAACTGTTGCATCCATCACCTTTACCATTCATTCTGTAATTTGCTCCTCAAAGTACTTTCTAAATCTCATTTTCATATAAGGAGAGAATGGCAGCCCTGCACTTCACAATCTAATTCTTTCAGTTTCTCAAGCATCAGCTTCTTATCTGGAGTTGAGCATCCAAGAAATGGGATATCACAAGAGCAAGGATTCTTCAATTTCATTCTCTCTTTTTCTTTGAATGCAAGGATGAATTCTGTTCATTGCCTTCTTGGTTCAAGGACCACTTGACATGAAATAACTCCTCTGTCAATTTTTAAAATGATATACTTTTAAATTATATTATGTATGACATATGCTTCCGGGTGGAGTAGTATCATTTTTTAAAGAATGTCACAGTCTAAATCAAGTTACACAATCTTATTGTTCTTGCTTCTGCCTACAATGCTAAAATATGTTTCTAGGCTAGAAAATGTATTTAGTGAGCATTCTATTGGAGACTTGGTTGTTGTACAATAAATGCTATAATGTTTATATTATGAGGGGCTGAGCTGAGCCTTGGCAAAGAAGTTTGATTGTATATAAATAGATATAAAAAAATACTTTGAGAAATTATTTTGACAGCTCTATGACAACTTGTAATAGCAAAGAAATGCTGAATTGTAGCCTAGCCAATTTTGTACCAACAATGTGCCCCATTACTTTCAGTCAGATTAAATTTAAAAATTCTCTAGCAAAAATGGTTTATTTTATACTCTCTGCATTTATTGTTGTCTTGTTCTAATTGTACAAGGTGGACACATCCAACTACTAAACTTATCATTCAAATTAGGTGTAAGAATAACCCGTTATACAGCTTTTTCAAAGCCGACACCCACTTAAATAATGGCATTTGGGTATGCCACAACACTCTGGCAGCTACAAGAGATTTTAGATTGATGGGAAGGGGGTGGGGGGAAATAGTGAACATCATTCTTTTTAATTGTACATATAATTCAGTCATGAAAAAGAGATTAGCAAATCCTTGCCAATATGAAGAGCCGCCCATGCCACGTACAGCATAATATGATATGTTGGTGGGTATATCACAACATTTACTGCCCATGTCACAGCATAATATGATTTGTTGGTGGGTATATTACAACATTTACTGCATATGCCACAGCATGATATGATTTGTTGGTGGTGTATTACAACATTTACTGCCCATGTCACAGCATAATATGATATGTTGGTGGGTATATTACAACATTTACTGCCCATGCTACAGCATGATATGATTTGTTGGTGGTGTATTACATTTACTGCCCATGTCACAGCATAATATGATTTGTTGGTGGGTATATTACAACATTTACTGCTCATGCTACAGCATGATATGATTTGTTGATGGTGTATTACATCATTTACTGCCCATCCCACAGCATGATATGATATGTTAGTGGGTATTACAACATTTACTGCCCATCCCACAGCATGATATAATTTGTTGGTGGTGTATTACAACATTTACTGCCCATGCCACAGCATGATATGATTTGTTGGTGGTGTATTACAACATTTACTGCTCATGCTACAGCATGATATGATTTGTTAGTGGGTATATCACAACATTTACTGCCCATGCCACAGCATGATATGATATGTTAGTGGGTATATCACAACATTTACTGCCCTTGTCACAGCATGATATGATATGTTAGTGGGTATATCACAACATTTACTGCGCATGCTACAGCATGATATAATTTGTTGGTGGGTATATCACAACATTTACTGCCCATGCCACAGCATGATATGATATGTTAGTGGGTATATCACAACATTTACTGCCTATGTCACAGCATGATATGATATGTTAGTGGGTATATCACAACATTTACTGCCCATGCCACAGCATGATATGATTTGTTGGTGGTACAGTACTGATGCGAGCAATTTGACACCGGCGAGTTTTTTTTGCGTTTTACCGGCGTTTCACCGGCGCTTTACCAGCGGCTTTACCGGAGCTTTACCGGCGGCTTTACCGGCGCTTTACAGGCAAGTTTAAAAATGACAAAATTGGGAGATATTTTGTTTAGTTTCACAAGTCATCGCCACTACAAAACAAATTGTATTAGTGTCGTTATAAAATAGTGTCATTATAAAATCATAATATTGCCGTGCCCGTTTAGTTAAGTAATTAATGAAAGGTCTGAATTGAGTGAAAACGTTCAACAATATTGAAACGCAATGGGAGTTTGAAACATCATATTGAAGTATTATTTGGGCCTACATCAATAGTATGTGAACATCACATCGGACTATTCACATCAGAATATTATTTAAACATCACACTGAAATAATTAAATTCATTCATGAATTTAATAAAGATAAGTCGTAACTGGAAATAAAAATTCTACTCTCCTTCGAGTTGAGTGTTTTCCTTTTCAAGGTGCAGATTATTTTTAGTTGCTAGTGCACTATTGCTAGTACTTTTTTCCTTTGCTGTTTTTTTTAATTCCAACATTTTGTAAGCTACATTTGTGTAGGTAAATTCAATCTCGGTGAAATAGATACATGTATAACCAACAATTTTAAGCAAACATTTTTTGCCATATAATTGATCCATGGAATATTTCGATAGCATGTCAAGTTAAAAAAGGTCAGCAAAACTGTCTTCCAACCTCAAAAAATGCAATTCCTTAGACGAGACAGAAAAAGCTGCGCAATGTTAATGCAGCGAATGACAACTTGTTAGGACTTTGGAATTACGGGAAAATATGTACAAATCGCACTTGAAAAAAGTATGGGAGAATACACAACGAAATTAGCAACATCACCATACTCAGATATTTAAATTCCGAATATTAAAGTCCTGGTCCAAAAAAAATGTTTAAAACTTTAACAATACAAGTTTCCAAAGATAAAGAAAATTTTATTGAAACTTCTCCATCATAGAAAATAAAAGAAAACAAAAAATATAAAAGCTATAAAACTGCAAACAAATGCTATTTCCTTGTTTTGACAACGTATGTTCTACTTCCATCTTTGCACATAACAAAGAATGAAAAAAACTTCCATAAACCAGTGGTACATTCCTTCCGAGCAGGGAGCTGTCGCCCCAGTTAATGGCCGCCAAGCTAATGTATAGCAAATTATTACCACACATCGCATCAGTATAAATTATACTTTTTTTAACGCAAAATCATTAAAACTGTGTCAGAAAAACAACAAAATATCTCATTCAATGATATGCTGCCCGTGTCACCCTTCACGTGACACTACTTCTGGGTGGTTTATAACCTGGCGACAGGTTTCCTCGAACTACTTAGCCAAGCAGCGCTAAGTTGTTGAAAGACATACTGCATGCATGACACCTTTATGTAAACATTCAAAATGGAGAAAAGCCGTAAAAAAAGACAAGAAAAAAAAAAAAAAGAGACAACAATACCAAAACCGGGAGTGCATGGGAGTGGACATCTTGCATTTTGTGAATTGAGAAATATGAGGAAATTCACTGAGCATGGGAGAGGGATGATGGAAGCATCGCCTCATCTTCATTCGGGAAAACAAATGAAAATGGGAAGGGAGAAGGACAATATCATATACCAAGTATGTTTTCACAGTGAAAAGAATTCCCCCACAAATTCAATGTTTGGTGATCAAATTTGCCGTTTGAAACCTGAAATGGGGAGATCTTAACAATTACCATGGCACTGCCACCCCCACCCCGCCCCTATCCAACCCTTCTTCCTATTCGTAATACTTCCATTTTTTGTAGAGAAAATTGGGGAGGGGACGATACAATCTACAAATTAGGTTTTCATAGAAGAGAATGCCCCCACCCCAAAATCAATAGTTTAACGATCCCAGTTTGTCGCTTTTAACTTGCAAACGAGCTATGTGATCATAACAAAGATCCACTCCCCGCCGCCCTTGCTTTCCATGCGCCCTTGCTGTCATAATACTTTAATTTTTGTGGAGAAATTAAAGAAAATTAGAGAGGGGACGAGATAATCTACCAAATTACTGTATATTTTCATAAAGAAGAATGCCCTTGATGGCCTGATAATATCAAGTTAAACGTGTAGAAGAAGGAATCACTCTGGAATACCCCTCCAAATCGCTATTAAGCGCTGTGACCCCCGTCCCTTACCCATAGCCAAATCGCTATTAACCGCTGTGACCCCCGTCCCTTACCCATAGCCAAATCGCTATTAACCGCTGTGACCCCTCCCTTACCCATAGCCAAATCGCTATTAACCGCTGTGACCCCCGTCCCTTACCCATAGCCAAATCGCTATTAACCGCTGTGACCCCCGTCCCTTACCCATAGCCAAATCGCTATTAACCGCTGTGACCCCCGTCCCTTACCCATAGCCAAATCGCTATTAACCGCTGTGACCCCCGTCCCTTACCCATAGCAACTAAACTCAAGTTTATGTCTTTATTTAGGCTTCAAATTTTGTAAGACAACATGAAAATTGGGAGGGGGGCCTTATATTTTGTAAGTATTTCCCTTTAAATGTGAAAATTGTAAGTTTTCCCCTTTAAATGTGCCAATCTTAATTATTTGGACCCCGCTAGGCCAAAGTCCAGACGCAGCTGGCGTCAATTTGTAAACAATTCTGTCAAAGGTGCTGGGAATGGGGCAGCAGCATTATTTATGATTCTTTAGAAGTTTGCCGTGTTTTTGCGGTATGTGTTTCATAGAGATTAATGTTAATGGAGTTTAATGTTCGTAAGTTTTGGGTAAGAATTAGAATATATCTTTTGGAAGAAAAGACATTTTCGCACGATCTGATTTATAAAGAAATAATTTTGCACCTGGGCTTAACAAATAGTGGGAGCAACATGTATGTTTCTGTTTACTTACGTCGCTGATTTCGAAACTTTCGGACATAGATTTTAATGCATTCTTTTCAACATGGAGGTCTACACTGAGCAAAGAGTGCTTAGTTCAGAATTGTATTTGTTCTCATTTTATATAAAAAAAAAAAAATCTTTTACTTTCACTTTTACTGTATATGGACCTACATATTAAAACGTTTTTGACAATGTTTCCTAATATTTTGGTGGAAATATTTCACGAGTTAAAATTTTACTTGACTATTTGGAATACTATATATTTTGGAATAAAACATGGAAATCTCAGTAAGTTACACTTGTTTATTTTTATTGCGCCGATCCTTTTTATTTCAGTTATCATTTTAGTTTTAGTTCATATTATTTTATTCAATTTTCATTTTATGATTTATTTTTTAAATGGCCGTGCCCGCCCTGATAGTGCAGACACAAGTTGGGTTGCCACGTTTTCTTACTTTTCAGGCTGTAATTTTTTGTTGAACTTATTGAAAATAAATAATGATTGTAAATCTCTGTGGTACACTCTGCATTGTCGTTACCAATTTATTGTGGGCTGATCTGTGTCCTTTGAAAAGACACGGGAAACGAAATATTTAATTTTGCTTAAAATGGCAATTTGCATCAGTTTAAACGTATCTGAACTAAAAAAAAAATTGCAGGTTCGGTGGGTGTGCAGACGTTAAATATTACACACAGTAGACCGAGGACTTTTCTTGCTGAAAGAAATAAGAGTTGTGATTGGAATATAACGCTCGTGATAGTATCTTTGTAAATCGCAAGTTGCATGAAACTAAATACCACGTTTTTGGCTTCGAGAACGGGTTTTTTTTTGGCGCTTCACCAGCGGCATTACCGGCGCTTTACCAGCGTTTCATCGGCGCTTTACTGGCGGCTTACCAGCGCTTTACTGGTGCTTAAATTACCGGCACAATTGTCAAACTGCCCGCATGGGTACTGTATATCACAACATTTACTGCCCATGTTTACAGCATAATATGATTTGTTGGTGGTGTATTACAACATTTACTGCCCATGCTACAGCATGATATGATTTGTTGGTGGGTATATCACAACATTTACTGCCCATGTTTATAGCATAATATGATTTGTTGGTGGGTATATCACAACATTTACTGCCCATGTTTATAGCATGATATGATTTGTTGGTGGTGTATTACAACATTTACTGCCCATGCTACAGCATGATATGATTTGTTGGTGGTGTATTACAACATTTACTGCCCATGTTTATAGCATAATATGATTTGTTGGTGGTGTATTACAACATTTACTGCCCATGTTTATAGCATGATATGATTTGTTGGTGGTGTATTACAACATTTACTGCCCATGCCACAGCATGATATGATATGTTAGTGGGTATATCACAACATTTACTGCCCATGCTACAGCATAATATGATATGTTGGTGGGTGTATTACAACATTTACTGCCCATGTCACAGCATGATATGATATGTTAGTGGGTATATCACAACATTTACTGCCCATGCCACAGCATGATATGATATGTTAGTGGGTATATTACAACATTTACTGCCCATGCTACAGCATGATAGGATATGATTTGTTGGTGGTGTATTACATCATTTACTGCCCATGTCACAGCATGATATGATATGTTAGTGGGTATATCACAACATTTACTGCCCATGTCACAGCATGATATGATATGTTAGTGGGTATATCACAACATTTACTGCCCATGTCACAGCATGATATGATATGTTAGTGGGTATATCACAACATTTACTGCCCATGTCACAGCATGATATGATATGTTAGTGGGTATATCACAACATTTACTGCCCATGCCACAGCATGATATGATTTGTTGGTAGTGTATTACATCATTTACTGCCCATGCTACAGCATGATATGATTTGTTGGTGATGTATTACAACATTTACTGCCCATGCTACAGCATGATATGATTTGTTGGTGGTGTATTACAACATTTACTGCCCATGTCACAGCATGATATGATTTGTTGGTGGTGTATTACATCATTTACTGCCCATGCTACAGCATGATATGATTTGTTGGTGGTGTATTACAACATTTACTGCCCATGTCACAGCATGATATGATTTGTTGGTGGTGTATTACAACATTTACTGCCCATGCTACAGCATGATATGATTTGTTGGTGATGTATTACAACATTTACTGCCCATGCTACAGCATGATATGATTTGTTGGTGATGTATTACAACATTTACTGCCCATGCTACAGCATGATATGATTTGTTGGTGGTGTATTACAACATTTACTGCCCATGCTACAGCATGATATGATTTGTTGGTGGTGTATTACAACATTTACTGCCCATGCCACAGCATGATATGATATGTTAGTGGGTATATCACAACATTTACTGCCCATGTCACAGCATGATATGATATGTTAGTGGGTATATCACAACATTTACTGCCCATGTCACAGCATGATATGATATGTTAGTGGGTATATCACAACATTTACTGCCCATGCCACAGCATGATATGATTTGTTGGTGGTGTATTACAACATTTACTGCTCATGCTACAGCATGATATGATTTGTTGGTATTGTATTACATCATTTACTGCTCATGCTACAGCATGATATGATTTGTTGGTGGTGTATTACATTTACTGCCCATGTCACAGCATAATATGATTTGTTGGTGGTGTATTACAACATTTACTGCCCATGCTACAGCATGATATGATTTGTTGGTGATGTATTACAACATTTACTGCCCATGCTACAGCATGATATGATTTGTTGGTGGTGTATTACAACATTTACTGCCCATGCTACAGCATGATATGATTTGTTGGTGGTGTATTACAACATTTACTGCCCATGCTACAGCATGATATGATTTGTTGGTGGTGTATTACAACATTTACTGCCCATGGTACAGCATGATATGATTTGTTGGTGGTGTATTACAACATTTACTGCCCATGCTACAGCATGATATGATTTGTTGGTGGTGTATTACATCATTTACTGCCCATGGTACAGCATGATATGATTTGTTGGTGGTGTATTACAACATTTACTGCCCATGCTACAGCATGATATGATTTGTTGGTGGTGTATTACATCATTTACTGCCCATGGCACAGCATGATATGATTTGTTGGTGGTGTATTACAACATTTAGGGAACAGGCGATTATTTAATCGCCGTGCATCGCCGATTTTTTTTCTGAACAAGTTAATGACCTGTTACTAAGGCTTTAATGGTCACACATCAATGCCCAAATCTCGAGAGTACGGATCACAGCCAAAACAGTTATATTCTCTCCAGTGCACACACCAGAAATAAGCTCCTTACAATAACAATAGAAGCTGTACTTAGGACTGGCCACGTATCGATCACGTCAGCTTTACAAGCGTGCATAGAAAAGTTTTCACTGATCTTGCTTGCTAAGTTTGAAATACATTGACAAATATATAAAATAGCCTAAATTTACTTTCTGTATGTAACTTTTGTGATTATTTAGCTGTATGTCATCTCTTTATGTATGATGCTGCACATTTAAATAATGTGTTTTTTTTCTTTCTGCTGAAGACAAAATTAAAACAGCTGAAGCAGAAAAAAAAATTCCGCCCAAGTGTAGAATCCCAATTCAAATTATGAAAAAATATACCTAGCATATTAAGATCTACAGTACCGATGCGAGCAGTTTGACAATTGCGCAGGTAATTTTAACGCTGGGAAGCCGCCGATAAAACGCCGGTAAAGCACGAGTAATGCCGCCGGTAAAGCGCCGAGAAAAGGAAAAAAACGTTCTCGAAGCCGAAAACTTGGTATTGGTTTTCATACAACTTGCGATTTAATTTTTAAATAAAAAGATACTATCACAAGAGTTATTTTCCAATCACAACTCTTATTTCTTTCAGCGAGGAAAGTCCTCGATCTACTGTTAACGTCTGCACACCTACCAAATCTGCAAATTTCTTTAGTTCAGATACCTTTAAACTGATGCAAATTTGCCGTTTAAAGCAAAATTGAGTATATCATTTTCTGTGTCTTTTTAAAGGACACAGTTCAGCCCACAATAAATTGGTAACGTCAATGCAGAGCGTACCACAGAGATTTACGATCATTATTTATTTTCAATAAGTTCAACAAAAAATTACAACCTGAAAAGGAACCGTGGCAATGCAACTTTTGTCTGCACTATCGGGTATTTTATAAATCATAAAATGAAAATCGAATAAAATAATATCAACTAAAACTAAAAAGATAAGCGAAATAAAAGGGATCGGCGCAATAAAAATAAACAAGTTTAACTTACTGAGTTTTCCATGTTTTTTATTCCGAAATGTATAGTATTCCAAATAATCGAGTTAAATTTTAACTCGTGGAAATATTTCCACCAAAATATTAAGAAACATTGTCAAAAACTTGTTGATATGTAGTTCCAAATACAGCAAAAGTGAAAAGAAAGAAAATAAAAAAATAAGAATAAAATGAGAACAAAATCTGTCCGAAAGTTCGAAATCAGCGACGTGTAAGTAAACAGAAACATACATGTTGCTCCCACTATTTCATAAGCCCAGGTGCAAAATATTTTTTTTATAAATTAGATCGCGCGAAAATGTCTTTCCTTCCAACAGATATATTATAATTCTTACCCGAAACTTACGAACATTAAACTCCATTAACATTAATCTCTATGAAACACACCGCAAAAACACGGCAAACTTCTGAAGAATCATAAATAATGCCGCTGCCCCATTCCCAGCAACTTTGACAGATTTGTTTACAAATTGACGCCGGCTGCATCTGGACTTTGGCCTAGCGCGGTCTAATTAATTAAGATTGGCACATTTAAAGGGGAATACTTACGATTTTCACATTTAAGGAGAAATACCTAAAAAGGTATATGCCCCCTCCCGATTTTCATGTTGGGTTCCAAATATTTGAAGTCTAAAGACATAAACTTGAGTTTGGTAGTTATGGATAAGGGACCGGGGATCACAGCGATTAATGGCGATTTGGAGGGGTACTCCAGAGTGATTCCTTCTTCTACATGTTTAATTTAATATTATCAGGCAATCGAATTTAGGGTGAGGGCATTCTCCTTTATAAACAGATACAGTAATTTGGTAGATTATTTCGTCCCCTCTCTAATTTCCCCACAAAAATTAAAGTATAACAATTGCAAGAAGTTTGTTATGATCTCATGGCCCGTTTGCAAGCTGAAGCGACAAACTGGGATCGTTGAACTATTGAATTTGGGGTGGGGGCATTCTCTTTTATGAAAACATAATTTTGTAGATCGTATCGTCCCCTCCCCATTTTTCTTAAATTTCTCCACAAAAAAATGGAAGTATTACGAATAGGAAGAAGTGGTGGATAGGGGTGGGGGCGGCAGTGCCATGGTTCTTTGTTAAGATCTCCCCGTTTCAGGTTTCAAACGGCAAATTTGATCACCAAACAATGAATTTGTGGGGGTAATTCTTTTTACTGTGAAAACATACTTGGTATATGATATTGTCCTTCCCCCTCTCCATTTTCATTTGAAGATAAGGCGATGCTTCCATCATCCCTCTCCCGTGCTCAGTGAATTTCCTCATATTTCTTACTTCACAAAATGTTAGATGTCCACTCCCCCTCCTGGTTTTCGTATTGTTGTCTTTTTGGTTACTTGCGTTAGCAAAGGAACCTATGTATTCAACTTGGCGTGTGTGTGTGTGTGTCTGTGACACTTGCTTAGGTACGCTCTAACTCAAGATAGGAAAAGCGATATGGAGTCACATTTGGTAGGTAGGTCTGCCATATTGTGAAGATGTGCCCTATTGTTTTTGGTGCCCGTAGGGGTCACCTGGGGTCAGATATTGGCCAAAAATGGAAAAACTTTTAGTGACAATAACTCTTAGTGCCAAGATTCTGTACATTTGATATTTTAGGACAAGTTGTGTATGGAGTCGGGGAATATTTTCATACAAACTGGTCATGTGATTGAAGGTCTAGGTCAGGGTCAAAAACAATTTTTTGTCAAAGTGCATGGAAAAACTTTTAGTGACAATAACTCTTAGTGCCAAGATTCTGTACATTTGATATTTTGGGACAAGTTGTGTATGGAGTAAGGGAATATTTTTATACAAAACGGCCATGTGATTGAAGGTCAAGATCAGGGTCAAAAACATTTTTTTGTCAAAGTGCATGGAAAAACTTTTAGTGACAATAACTCTTAGTGCCAAGATTCTGTACATTTGATATTTTGGGACAAGTTGTGTATGGAGTAGGGGAATATTTTCATACAAAACGGCCATGTGATTAAAGGTCAAGGTCAGGGTCAAAAACAATTTTTTGTCAAAGTGCATAATATTGAATTTGGACTTGGACATTGGACTATGGACATTGGACTCGAATTTGACAATGATAATAACTCTTAGTGCCAAGATTCTGTACATTTGATATTTGAGACAAGTTGTGTATAGAGTAGGGGAATAATTTTTTAACAAAACGGTCTTGTGATTGAAGGTCAAGGTCAGGGTCAAAAACAATAATAAAATAATGAAAATAAGCTTGACGCCAAATAGTTATTGATTTGAAGAACAAATGATATAATTTATTTTTATGATTTACTTGAATTAAGTTTACTTGTTTTCCATTAAACACAGTTTTTGATAAGAATACATGGAATGGTATAAATAGAAGTCCAGAGTCCATGCCATGATACCCTAAGAGCTGTTGAAAGACTAGTGTGGTTTCACATCAGCAAGGCCAGGAACTATATTCTATTTTGCTATTACATAATACACTTTTATAACATTGACCTCGCTCTGTCTCATTGTGAAGTTACATGTAAAGTGTTATGGATATCTTTTGTGAGGTGGTATAAATGATGCATTCCAGTGGGTTGTATTATTGGTTTATATATATTCTTAAGAATATAATTTCTGTCTAGCAGACCCCATCAGTGTGATATAGTAAAAATACAAATTCCTGAAGTGTGATTAAATCTTGAATGCCACTGACATACTACAATCCAGGGTTCAATACTAAATGCACAAAGTATAAAGACCAATGAGCCTAAAAGCTATTTCAGTTTTGATGGCTGCTTATCATCTTTTATGTAAAAAAAACAGACGCCTGAGAAATATATAATTCACCCCACCTGTTGCATTAAAAAACAAGTCATTAAGGTGTCAACAGAAAGTAATTGGTCCATGTTGCTGACCTGTTTTGTTTTCTTTGCCACCTGTATTTGTTTAGCTTAGATAGGGAATTTACTGTGTGTTGTCTACCTCCATGTGTCTACAGACATTTTCTCCATGCAATAAAATGTAGAAGGTCACTTATGAGGCAAATACTAACCATGGAGATACACTATTTAATCAACCAAAGGTATGTGTAATGAACACATCCCTGAATCAACCAATTACACTGCACCTTGTTTAAAACCAAGACTGTTAGAACACCAATCACGTTATCCACAAGTTTTACTCTTTTGCATATTAAAAATTGGCCAGTGGTGGTTAAGTGTAAAGTATCACAAGTTTTGCTCATTTGCATATTAACAATTGGCCAATCATAGAATTAGAGTTGGTAACCTGAAGAGGATGTCAGTTGGGAGTGGGAGTTGCACCAGTGTAATTGTCTTGCCATTCCGCTTCATATTGACTTTGACCTCTGGTGACCTCTAATGTTAACATTTTTTTTTTTGGTATTTCGATAATTTTGACCCCATTTTCGGATTTCAAAAGTACCTTCCAATCAAAAAAGGCAATTGGTTGATTCCTGTACGACTTTCATGTGCGGAGTTATCGGAGGTCAAAATTTCTTAAGTCTAGTTAGGATGGTTGTACGGACTTGCCTTTTTGTTTTTGGAATCAGAGTGTCAAGTTACATTTGACTCGAGGTCAAAAGGTCAATAGTCAAATGTGTAAAATTATGCTTATTTTGGGAGAAAAATGGCTATAATAACAAGTTAATAATTTTTTGGTATGTGATAGACCTTGATGAGCTGCAAAGAATGAACCATTTCCCCACTTAAATAGCATGCCTGGTTCTGGAGTTACGGATGACCTCCATCTGCCCCAAAATTTGATTCTGTAGCAAGGAATCATAGTGCCCTTGGGCTCTTGTTTTAATAATTTTTACGGCTTTTCTCCATTTTGAATGTTTACATAAAAGTGTCATGCCTGCAGTATGTCTTTCAACAACTTAGCGCCGCGTGGCAGAGGAGTTTGAGGAAACCTGTCGCCAGGTTATAAACCACCCAGAAATAGTAACATGTGAAGGGGGACGCGGGAGGCATATCATTGAACGAGATATTTTGTTGTTTTTCTGACACCGTTCTAATGATTTTTAAAAAAGTATAATTTATACTGATGCGATGTGTGGTAATAATTTGCTATACATTAGCTTGGCGGCCATTAACTGGGGCAACAACAGGGTGTGTTAAACCTGATCTTTTGTAAGTTTGCGTAATGTTTCCCAGGAACCAACGCATTAAATAGCAGGCCTTTTTGGAACGGGAGTTAGGAAACTGTTGTGGAAGCCTGACCACGATGGGAGTAAATAGTTACGTTAGAAAATAACATTTTTATCAAAAGACAGTCATTGATGCATCGTGAGTTTTTGTTAAAATATATTTTTTATTATAATCATATTTTTCTTGTCAATGATCTGTAAAACTGTTGTAAAGTAGAAAAGACAATTTGTTTTCTTTTTTATTGAAACTTTATTGCTTCGACGGGAACAGCGATTTTATGTTACATTCAACACATTAGTGTACATCATACGTCAAGTGTATTGGGTGCAAATGCAACTTCCTCAACAGGTATTGATCGGTATAAATACTTCCTTTCTTCGGGGCAACGAGCCTGGGCTGCTGCTCTTTTTTTGGCCAAACAAAAGACATCCCGTGGACTTGGCTCATTTACACTGGGGGTTATAGAGTGTTACGTAGTAGTCGTAACCAGGGTATTATGCATAAAATATTCACACAATACGTCTTTAAAAATTGGCGATGCACGGCGATTAATCGCCTGTTCCCTTACTGCCCATGCTATAGCATGATATGGTGTGTTAGTGGGTATATCACAGCATTTACTGCCCATGCCACAGCATGATATGATTTGTTGGTGGTGTATTACAACATTTACTGCCAATGCCACAGCATGATATGGTGTGTTAGTGGGTATATCACAGCATTTACTGCCCATGCCACAGCATGATATGATTTGTTGTGGTGTATTACAACATTTACTGCCCATGCCACAGCATGATATGGTGCGTTAGTGGGTATATCACAGCATTTACTGCCCATGCCACAGCATGATATGATTTGTTGGTGGTGTATTACAACATTTACTGCCCATGCCACAGCATGATATAATATGTTAGTGGGTATATCACAAAATTTACTGCCCATGCCACAGCACGATATGATTTGTTGGTGGTGTATTACAACATTTACTGCCCATGCCACAGCATGATATGATATGTTAGTGGGTATATCACAAAATGTACTGCCCATGCCACAGCATGATATGACTTGTTGGTGGTGTATTACAGCATGATATGATGTGTTAGTGGGTATATCACAACATTTACTGCCCATGCTACAGCATGATATGATATGTTAGTGGGTATATCACAACATTTACAGACATTACTTTTGGTGTTGGTGTCTGGCGATGCATTCAAACAATTACCTATGTAACATCTTGATACATCCAGTATTCTTGATACAGTAATAGTTTTATTGATCTGACACACTAACGGAATCATAAATACAAATACCTGAAGAAGGAATTTTCATTGAAACCCCACAAGTAAATTTTAGCAAATATAATGTACAAGGCTGTTTATATGCCCAAGAAGGTTTAAATTAGTTGCCCTTGGGATGCGGTGTACAGGAATGTGAGTTAAGCAAACAACAATGACATCATGAGAGATGATATTCAAACAATGCCATATTACACAAAGCAGATTTGAAGTTGATGAGATTTGTAGATTTTTCTGATTAGCAGCAAGTTTATCAAAATACAACATTTCTGTCATTCTATCTACACTCTATAAAAAGTATGGTCAAATTTGACCATGACATGGTCAACTATGCACTGCCTAACTCTGCTTCAAATTTGATAATAGTTAAGTCAAATATTGACCAAAGTTTGGTCAAAATAGGATGTGTGCATAGTTGATCATTCCATGGTCAACTTTGATCATACCTCTTTTAGAGTGTAGGATATTAGAGGATTTATCACCCGTGTAAAATTAAGGCGCGCATATTTGTATATATTAGGGCTGCATGATACCTGCAGTGAGATGTAACAACAGTGTTTATAAAGCATTCTATTTACTTAGATTTGTGATACCTACAGTAGAATTTGACTTATTTGTGTTTGGTTACATTTTTTGTATAGATTGTTGTCTTTGCTTTCATGATACATTCCTAAGTATCAATATCAATAGCAATATCAAGCTCTATATAACCTTGGCAGCACTAATAGTAGACTTTCTCCCATTAGGTATATAACCATTACTTTCCTGTCAATTGTAAATCATGCACTTGCAGACATGTCATCAACAAATTGTATCCTTGAATCTAGCAGTCTAACAGTCATGGCAATGTATTTGCTTTCTGAATTCTCATATTTCACCCCAAACCCTGTATTTGCTTCAGAAAAGTCAGTTTTGCAGCAAAAATAGCTGGAAGAATACTAATCATCTGGAGTAGATGACTCTCTCTTCAGGTGTAGATGACTCTTCAGGAGTAGATGACTCTTCAGGGGTAGATGACTCTTCAAGAGTAGATGACTCTCTTCAGGAGTAGATGACTCTCTTCAGGAGTAGATGACTATCTGCAGGAGTAGATGACTCTCTCTCTCTTCAGGTGTAGATAACTCTTCAGGGTAGATGACTCTCTCTTCAGGTGTAGATAACTCTTCAGGTGTAGATGACTCTCTCTTCAGATGAGTAGATGTCTCTTTAGGGGTAGATGACTCTTCAGGGGTAGATGACTCTTCAGGAGTAGATGACTCTCTGCAGGAGTAGATGACTCTCTGCAGGAGTAGATGACTCTCTCTTCAGGAGTAGATGACTCTCTCTTCAGGAGTAGATGACTCTCTTCAGGAGTAGATGACTCTCTGCAGGAGTAGATAGCTCTCTCTTCAGGTGTAGATGACTCTTCAGGTGTAGATGACTCTTCAGGTGTAGATGACTCTTTTCAGGAGTAAATGACTCTCTCTTCAGGAGTAGATGACTCTCTTCAGGAATAGATGACTTTCAGGAGTTGATGACTCTCTTCAGGAGTAGATGACTCTCTTCAGGAGTAGATGACTCTCTCTTCAGGAGTAGATGACTCTCTCTTCAGGAGTAGATATACTTTCTCTTCAGAAGTAGATATACTCTCTCTCTTCAGAGTAAATATGCTCTCTTCAGGAATGTATCTTATATCAATATGAACTTCTATTATGATATTTGATTCAATTCTGACAATATATGAATGTTAGTGAATCTACTTTGCAGATATTCAGAGTTAAATATTATGAAGAAGGTCGGATATGTTAGATCAGCTTTTCAAATGAATTTGTTGTAGAGCCTATGGATGTGTGGTTACGGACGTTTCTTTATGAGTTTTTGTCGTCGATGATGCAAAATAGACCTGTTTGACCAGTAAACAAATCATTTGGTACCCCCGCTTGTGTCAAATGTACGCACACTTGATAATTGATTTCTGGGAAAATTTCATGAAATATGTTTAGTTTTATGTTGGTTGGCGTAGATCTAAACTTTCACTGATTTTGTTGCTTTTTAAAAGTTTTGTGGACATTCAACTAGAATTTACATGCAACTTGTGTCCATAGACCTTGAATGCTGACCAGGTGTAATTGCTGTTGCATTTGTCATGTTATTCCACAGAGGTCAATTACCGGATGAACTTCTTTAGTGTGAAAAGGAAATATAGATGATCAGTTTCTTTATACGTCTATTTTCAAATATGGACTCATGAGAATCATAGAAATATAGACTGGTGAGAATAAAATCAATATGGATTGGTGAGAATAAAACAAATATGGGCTGGTGAGAATAATAGAAATATGGACTGGTGAGAATAATAGAAACATGGACTGGTGAGAATAATACAAATATGGGCTGGTGAGAATGATACAAATATGGACTCATGAGAATCATAGAAATATAGACTGGTGAGAATAATATCAATATGGACTGGTGAGAATAATACAAATATGGGCTGGTGAGAATAATAGAAATATGGACTGGTGAGAATAATAGAAATATGGACTGGTGAGAATAATACAAATATGGGCTGGTGAGAATAATATCAATATGAGCTGAGAATGATACAAATATGGACTCATGAGAATCATAGAAATATAGACTGGTGAGAATAATATCAATATGGACTGGTGAGAATAATAGAAATATGGGCTGGTGAGAATAATAGAAATATGGACTGGTGAGAATAATAGAAATATGGACTGGTGAGAATAATATAAATATGAGCTGGTGAGAATAATATCAATATGGGCTGGTGAGAATGATACAAATATGGACTCATGAGAATCATAGAAATATAGACTGGTGAGAATAATACAAATATGGGCTGGTGAGAATAATAGAAATATGGACTGGTGAGAATAATAGAAATATGGACTGGTGAGAATAATAGAAATATGAGCTGGTGAGAATAATAGAAATATGGGCTGGTGAGAATAATAGAAATATGGGCTGGTGAGAATGATACAAATATGGACTCATGAGAATCATAGAAATATAGACTGGTGAGAATAAAATCAATATGGACTGGTGAGAATAAAACAAATATGGGCTGGTGAGAATAATAGAAATATGGACTGGTGAGAATAATAGAAATATGGACTGGTGAGAATAATGCAAATATGGGCTGGTGAGAATAATATCAATATGGAGCTGGTTAGAATAATAGAAATATGGACTACTGAGAATAATAGAAATATGGACTGCTGAGAATAAAAGAAATATGGACTGCTGAGAATAATAGAAATATGGACTGCTGAGAATAATAGAATTGAACTACCTCATGAAAACAAACGTGATCCAGCTCTCTAACCCTAACGTACCTTTTTTTTGTGTTGAGAGCGACGTGACTTCTATTTCTGTTCTCTCCAACTATTCATTCCGTTTCATTTCACCTTGCACTTTACCACCTAAATTTTGTTTTATATATCATTTCCTGGGATTCTCTCTCTGTGGATGGGCATCTGTTTTTGGTGAGATCATTTGTTTTGTTTTTTTCTCTTCCGTTCTGACCAGACTTTCGCCCCTTATCGTTACCTGTACAGCGGTTCTCCTATAGTAGTTCCGCGATTATTTTTTTAGTTGCCTCAGGTCTCTCAGCCCTTGGATTTTTTTCATCATGACGAAACGCTTATGCCCTGACCTTGACCCCTTACTCCCCTCCCCGTGACACACCTGCTACCTCTATTGACCATTATTTAGTCCCAATCCTGAAAATTATAATAATACAGGCCACCAATTAACAAGATAGTTTTAGAACAGTATCCTCTTTTTTATATTCACGAAGCGTTCGAAGCCCTTGTCGGTACCCTCCCCAAGGTCTCCACCCTCAGATCCGGAGATCTCCTGGTGCACTGCTCCAGAGACACTCAAACCACCACTCTCCTCACCACCAAAACCCTAGTCAATACTGGTATTGACGGTACAGTCACCCCTACCGTTCCCTAAACTCCAGCAAAGTTGTGATCAGAACCAGAGACCTAGCTTACTTGACCTATGAAGACCTCATAGAGGAACTTGTAAATGAACACGTTTTGAAGTCCGTTGTCCCGTCCTCAAGAGAGATGGTACCAAAACACCTACCAATACCAGCTTCCTGACATTTTCCACACCAACTCTCCCCTCCCACATCACTGCCGGCTACCTGAGAATCCCAGTCACTTCTTATATACCCAACCCCCTCCGTTTTTATCAGTGCCAGAGGTATGGCCATGGTAAAAACTCCTGCCGCAGCCAAGCGCGCTGTGGCAACTGTGGAGCCCTGGACCGTGACAGCCCCTCCTGCACCAGCACCCCACATTGCACCAATTGTGACGGTACTCATCCAGCTAACCATCCCTCCTTCTCAAAAGACTACCCCACCTGGCCTCAAGAAAAACAAATAAGCAAATTAAAAACCCTTAATCCCAATTGCAACAGTTCCCTCAACATTCTCAGCCTCCTCTCTAATACCACTTGGGGTGGGAACCGTCATGCTCTCCTCAAAATCTTCAGGCTCACCATTTGTGCCAAGCTTGACTATGACAATATTGTCTACTGTGTCGCTTACAATTCTTACCTCAATCACATCAACACCACCCAAAATGAAGCCCTCAGGCTTTGTCTGGATGCCTACAGGACCTCCAATTACCAGCCTTCATGTTAAAGCCAACAAACCCCCTTCCTGCTAAGGTGTAGAAAGCTTAGCCTCTCCTATGCTTTTAGAGTCCTCACCAACACCCAGAACCCTGTTTACAACCTCATTAGATACCCCAATTTTTCCACCCTCCTTTAAAGGACTAAAACCCTATCCCTTCCCTTAAGATTTGGAGAATGGTTAACAGCTTCCACGGTAGGGTGGGTAAGTCTCTTGTCTCCTATCTCTCCTGGAATGGTGACCTTCTCACCTCGAAAAAGGACAACGTTAACCTCCTTGCCACCTCTTTTAGCAACATCTCGCCCCCTGCCAACTACCCCAATGCTTTCAAAACCAAATAAGCTCGTGATGAAGCCCGGAGTATCACCTTTCCCTCCGACAACTTCGAGAGCTACAACATCCCTCTTACCCTTTCTGAATTAAACCAAGCCATCCACGACGCTGGCTGCACCTCCAAGGGCTCAGATAACACCCATACCCCAGTTCCAGAAACACCTCCCCAACAAGGCCACCACTACTCTACTCAACATCCTCAACCACATTTGGTCCTCACACTCCTTTCCTTCTATCTGGAGGACAGCTATTGTCATTCCCATCCCTAAACCAGGGAAGGACAGTACCGACCCCCCCAACTACCGCCCCATCGCCCTCACCTGCTGTCTTCGTAAAATTATGGAAAGGATCATTTACCAGAGACGAAACTGGTTCCTTGAGACCAACAGAATTCTCTCCCCTCTCCAAAGCGGCTTCTGGAAATGTTGCAATACCCTAGACCAGTTAATTATACTTGACACCGCTATCCGGGAATCCTTTGCATAAAAGGAATACCTCATTGCCATTTTCTTCGACCTTGAGAAAGCTTTCGATACTACTTGGAAATACGGCATTATCGACCCATTGGCCCCAGAGGCCATCTTCCCATCTTTATTCAAAACTTCCTCTCACCCAGGCAGCTCCAAGTTGTATTGGCCACACCCTCTCCAACCCCTATCCCAAGAAGATTGCGTCCCCAAGGCAGCATCCTCTTTCCCACTCTCTTCAACCTGAGCATTAATGATATCGCGGATAACCTTGGCCCCAACATCAAACTTACCCTCTACGTGGACGACTTCACCATCTTCTACTCCTCCCCTAGCTTTCCTATTGTTGAAAATAGACTCCAATTCAGCCTCTACCAGCTGCAAGTCTGGTGCAACAATAACGGTTTTAAATTTTCCAAATACAAGACAGTCTGCATGCACTTCTGTCATTTCAACAACCTCCACCCCAACCTGAACCTTGTGCTCAATGGCAATCGCATCCCTAAAGTTGAACACACAAAGTTCCTGGGTTTAACTCCAGATCCCAAGCTCTTCTACAAGCAACACATTACCAACCTGAAACTGAAATGCAACAGCTCCCTCAACTTTCTCCACCTCCTCTCCTACACCACTTGGGGTGCGAACCGCTATGCTCTCCTCAAAATCTTCAGAATGCTTGACTATGGCAATATTGTCTACTGTGTTGGTCACAACTCATACCTCAACCACATCAACATTATCCAAAATGAAGCCCTCAGGATTTGCCTGGGTGCCTACAGGACCTCCTCAATCACCAGCCTTCATGTTGAAGCCAACGAACCCACCTTTCTACTTAGATGTAGAAAGCTTAGCCCCTCCTATGCTTTTAGAGTCCTCACCAACACCCAGAACCCTGTTTACAACCTCATTAGGTACCCCAATTTTTCCACCCTCTTTAATATGACTAAAACCCTATCCCTCCCTTCAGCTTACGCATTAAATCAGACCTCCTTCATCTAGACGTCAACCCCGCCACTCTCGGCACCTTTTTCTAACCCACTTTTCCTCCTTGGGCCACCCCCATCCCTTCTATCCACCTGGGCCTCTCCACTTATCACAAAAAGCCAAACCCACCCTAACCTCTTCATCAATCTCCACAACGAAATCAAAGACCAACTCTCAAACTACACCTCCATCTATATTGATGGCTTCAAGGAAGGCAACAAGAAAGCTGCTGCTGCCGTCATCCAAGACATAACCCTTAGTAGCAGACTTCCCAACTACTCGTCCATCTTTTCAGCCGAGGCAGAGGCCATCCTTGTCACCCTCAACTTTATTGAGTACTCTCTGCTCAGCCACTTTGCCATCTTCTCCGACTCCAAGGCTGTTCTTACTTCTTTACCCAATCTTAAATGGAATAACTTCACATCCCACCTCCTCCTCCGGAAACTCCTTTCGCCCATCCTCTGCAGGAAAAGTATTCTTTTTTTCTGGATACCCAGCCATGTTGGCATCCCTGGCAATGACAGGGCCGATGCAGCCACAAAAATTGCCCTCAACATCCCCCTACCTCTTTTTCTAAAACCCTTTCTGACATCAAACCGCTTATCGCTTCCCTTGTTCATGACTGCTGGCAAACCTCATGGGAATTCCAAATTGATAACAAACTCCAAGTCATCCAGCCCACCATTCCGATCAAACCCACCATCAACAACCTTTCTTGTGTTGACAACGTTCATATTACCCATCTTAGAATATATCACACCCGCCTCACTCACTCCCACCTCCTTATTGGCTCCCCCCAACCCCTCTGCAACAATTGCCATTGCACCCTCACAGTCCATCATGTTCTCCTTGCTTGCCCTCTGTACAACCTTCTCAGAGCTTCCCTCACTCCCCACAACTCGATTGCTGAGTTCTTCCAGAAAACCCCTTTGGATAAGATTATCTCCTTCCTTCATCATGCTTCCCTCTACAAGCATATTTGATTCTCCTCTTCCACCCCCTCTCTTCTTCTTTTTTTTTTCACCCATGCACCACCTCGTTCCCAGCTTTCTGATTTTTGTTCTTGTATTTCGCCTATTTTCCCCCTGTTTCCTTTCCTTCCTACCTCTAGAATGATCTGACCTCTCAGGCACAATTTGACATTTGTTGTCCTGGTGCCGTCAAGCCCTGATCAAACAAACAAACAAACTCTCACCATTTAATACTTTGTAAAAGACAGGACAGCATTGTCGTATTTCCTGACTGTCCCATACTTATCATACAATATTTACACATCTGGACAATCAGAGCTCTGGACACAGCTTAGGGATTAGGGCGGTCAGGACCAATGTAAAGAATAAACCCATTACGCAAAGAGGTAATTAAAAAGCCCATTTGAAACTTTATTGTATGTGTGTGGGGGCATGGTTCACACAATGAACTGCCAGCCAATAAGCTGATCCTTTAATATTGTAGAAGTTTCTTTTAATTCATGCACATGATAACATTTTTAGGACTCACCTTCCATAGGGCCCTCCTAGCAAACCAAATGAGGTACACAATTGAATTTCCATTGATGGATTTTGATTGTTGAAAACATGTGATGGAACTTCACCATGTATAGTCCCTATTGAAGCAGTTTCTGCTCATAGTTTTGCCAAGGACCTCTCTTGCCCGAGTCGGTTGCACTATTTATAAACTTATTGAATTTGTGAATGTTTCATTTACTGCAATTATTTTTGAATTTAAACTCTTTGTTAGATATGCTTTGATTGGTTCATTCCTCTGATATGTGTGGTTAGTTACTTGCAGTTATTGATTATTGATCATTTAAGTATGTACCCTATGGGACCCGTGGGCCTTCAAGAGTTGACAAGTTTAACCTTTTTATAGAATTTGATTATTTATTGATTTACTCTAAACAAAGAGATTAAAGGTGTATGGATAGGTAGCACCAAACCAATTCAAACAATTTGTAATATTACAATGAATCTCAGTTGAATCTCAGTATGCAAGTTTTTATGCATATTTGTGAGTGATGTTCATACCTCTTATTGTTACATAAGTCCATTGTATCCATTGATATTAATGAAAATAAAACAGCATATTTTTTATTCAGAAATGATTACAGCAATTGCTTATCAATATAGTCCAATTTACACAACTTATTTCAAGCGATCAAAATGCAAATTGACCTCTATTTATATTTGGACTTAAAAGATAGAGTTAAGAAGCATTTAAATGTCCATAGATACATCTTTAAGTTTTGTAGCCATTTTAAGAAGGTATGTTCTACACATTATTTCATCCAATGAAGTCAACCAGAAATATTGAATGCACCCAGTAAGTGTGGATGGCTGCTTTTGTTTGCTCCAAGTTAGAGGACACAATATCTTGTCATGGGCCAAAATGGCCCCATTGATCTACCTCAGAGATAAGAGTGCTATATTTCTGATTTGGACACTTTGAATTTAAGTGAAAATTAGCACTTTGTATGCTGAGTGCAAATTAGCATTGTGTTTGCTGAGTGCAAATTAGCATTGTGTTTGCTGAGTGCAAATTAGCATTGTGTTTGCTGAGTGCAAATTAGCATTGTGTATGCCGAGTGCAAATTAGCATTGTGTTTGCCGAGTGCAAATTAGCATTGTGTTTGCCGAGTGCACATTAGCATTGTGTTTGCTGAGTGCAAACTAGCATTGTGTTTGCTGAGTGCAAATTAGCATTGTGTTTGCTGAGTGCAAATTAGCATTGTTTTTGCTGAGTGCACATTAGCATTGTGTTTGCTGAGTGCAAATTAGCATTGTGTTTGCTGAGTGCACATTAGCATTGTGCTTGCTGAGTGCAAATTAGCATTGTGTTTGCTGAGTGCAGATTAGCATTGTGTTTGCTGAGTGCAAATTAGCATTGTGTTTGCTGTTAGCGATTAAGCCACTGCAGTAATTTTGTTAAGTAAAGTTTATTACGGTGTCAAAGTCGACCTTATTAAACATTCTTTAAGAGAGTGTGGGAGAGAGTACTGCAAGTTGGAGTAGAATTTACCGTTTCTGAATACTCAATCATTCAGAATTGCTGTTTATTGTGTAACAGATATCATAATGTAATTAGAATTGTAGGACATTGTTTATACATGGTAGCCCATGTATTGTGAGAGATTTCTAACTTGATGTAATCAAAATGTTTTTAATGTGGGTAGAATTGGTATTGCTGTGATTTTTGGTCATTCAATGTGATTAGGACCATGCAGTGCTCATAACAAACTAGTGATGGCTAGAGGCAACATAATTAAGCTATTGGAAATAACATAAACAGCAATAAATCTCCCTCAAAAATTAGGAAGAAATGAACAGTTTTCTCTTTAAATTTTAAGGGCAAGCATTTAAGAAAAACAAATTGATTAAACACTCCATTGTACCATTGCTCCAAGGCCGGGGCCCTCCCTTCCCTGTACTCTAGCCTCCCTGGACCCAAGGCCGGGCCCACCCCTGTACGTTACCCTCCCTGGGCCCATGGCTGGGCCCCTCCCCTCCCTGTACTTTAGCCTCTCTGGGCCCTCTCCTGCTAACCTTAATCTCCTGCTGTTGATGGCACTAAAGATGAAGGTTCCCTAATACATTACATCCAACTCTTGCCTTATGTACAACCCTAACCCAACTCTTGCTTTACGTACAACCCTAACTCAACTCTTGCCTTATGTACAACCCTAACCCAACTCTTGCCTTATGTACAACCCTAACCCAACTCTTGCCTTATGTACAACCCTAACCCAACTCTTGCCTTATGTACAACCCTAACCCAACTCTTGCCTTAGGTACAACCCTAACTCAACTCTTGCCTTACGTACAACCCTAACCCAATTCTTGCCTTACGTACAACCCTAACTTAACTCTTGCCTTACGTACAACCCTAACTCAACTCTTGCCTTACGTACAACCCTAACCCAACTCTTGCCTTACGTACAACCCTAACTCAACTCTTGCCTTATGTACAACCTTAACTCAACTCTTGCCTTACATACAACCCTAACCCAACTTTTGCCTTACGTACAACCTTAACCCTTGTTTTTTATTCTATTGAAATGCTAGGTTACGTTTATAATTTCATTCCAATCAAATTAAAATCTACATATCAAATATCCACATCTAAGTATTTTTGTCAGAAATGCATTTTTGCATGCATTTTTGCAGAAAAAACAAGCAATAAATTTAAAAAGATGATCATAAGAAAAATGTAAAAATTAATATATAACTGAGAGTTTTAAATTTTGAACAACACTAATTTTCAGAATTTTTTTAACAAGGGGAGGCAGAGTTCCCTGCCCATTCAACCACATCCTAACACCCTGTCCCTCCAAAGCAACCCTGACCGGGAGTCTACAGTGTTAAAGACTTTAGTTTAGCTACTCCCCTTCAAAAATTGATTTATTAATTAATTAAGGAATTTCTAATGTTGCATGTCTCTTCTCTTCACACCCATATGGCTTTAAATCCATGTAAGTATTGCTGTAGTATTCTCTTAAGTGAAAGTTAAGAAAGTAAGTCACCCTTCTGGATTTAATTATGGAATTACACAAGAACAAGTTGTCATTTTGAAGATTATCAATTCCCAGGTATGTCTCTCAAGCCCTCCTTGAAGATTCACCTTTCGTCTTAAAGAGTCCTACATGTGGTGTTCTCTTTCTCCAAGTAGATGCTACGACCTAGAATTCACTTTGAGTGAAGTATGTGACAGGCTTACTTAAATCCGTATCGTTTCAGGGAGAAATGTACCTGCCCTAATTCTCAGGTGTATCTAGCATTCCATTTATAGCTTTGAGATTATACCTTTGTTTCGAGTTCTGGTTGCTTCTAACAAATTTTGTTTAGGGTTTCTTGTCAGTAGAAAGATGTACGCTTTACTTTAATGAGTTTATTCTTTTAATTAGAGACAATTGTTTATTTGCTGCCAATATGAACCATACATAGGTAAATTCAATACTTACTTTTTGGACTCTTACAAATAATCGTCTTTTACAGAATTAACTCATCCTATAAACTGATAACAGTATTGTTTGAAGGAAAACTATACAATTCTAAAATCTCTGTATATTCTATATAAACTATATAGTTTGTGGTTTAATTCTAAGTTATGCAAAGAGACTTCAAATTTTCTACCAACTGAACCACCTAACACCACCTGCTTCACCACCTGCTTCACCACCTGCTTCACCACCTGCTTCACCACCTGCTTCACCACCTGCTTCACCACCTGCTTCACCACCTGCTTCACCACCTGCTTCACCACCTGCTTCACCACCTGCTTCACCACCTGCTTCACCACCTGCTTCACCACCTGCTTCACCACCTGCTTCACCACCTGCTTCACCACCTGCTTCACCACCTGCTTCACCACCTGCTTCACCACCTGCTTCACCACCTGCTTCACCACCTGCTTCACCACCTGCTTCACCACCTGCTTCACCACCTGCTTCACCACCTGCTTCACCACCTGCTTCACCACCTGCTTCACCACCTGCTTCACCACCTGCTTCACCACCTGCTTCACCACCTGCTTCACCACCTGCTTCACCACCTGCTTCACCACCTGCTTCACCACCTGCTTCACCACCTGCTTCACCACCTGCTTCACCACCTGCTTCACCACCTGCTTCACCACCTGCTTCACCACCTGCTTCACCACCTGCTTCACCACCTGCTTCACCACCTGCTTCACCACCTGCTTCACCACCTGCTTCACCACCTGCTTTGTTATGAGTAAACTGAAAATTAACTCCTCAGGCTTTGATTTTTGACTCTTGTATTACAAGTGTTGTGTGATGTGCAGTGGTGTGGTGGCAGGTGCAGTAGCCTTCAAGCAAAGCTTTCTGAGGGGGCGCCAAAATTGTCCTGAGAAACATTTGTTAGGCCCTGGGAAAATGTACGTGTTGATTAATAACTTCTTCCTAGTAAGCAATATTCCATTTGTGTAGTCCAAAAGCGCATGAATTTTGCACCATTTTCCCACCATTTGCAATTTGATAATATTTAATATCTGCTCCTGACATTAAGGGCAAACAATTTTATTGAATACAGCTGGTAGAAGCTTTTGAGAGGGCACCGAATGCTTACAAGGGCACAAAAATTGTCATGAAAATATACTCTTATATACGTTTTATTCTCAACAACGTTGTATATATTTTTCTCAAAGCTTTATTCTTACATCAGAAGCATGAAAACCATTCCTACATCCCAACTAAAGACACATTTTGAAGTCAATGGGATCCTGCATTTGAAAATTTGTTCCAAAATAATATTCCTTTTGAACTAACTTTTGTTAGAAATTGATACAATTTTGAGCAATTTTCTGCTACCAAAATCACGCCAGAAAACGCTTCTAGCTTCCTGCGGCTTCACCCTTTCGGCACCTAGGATGTCGACCCTTGATTTGACACAATCAATATTAAGCAATTTTCTGCTCTGAAAATTGCACACAAAAAAAATGCAGGGATTTTGGGGGTTTCGCCCCAGCGCCCCTATGTGCAGCTTCACCTAATAGATGTGACACATTTAAAAGCCCTTTTCTGCTATTAAAACCATGACAAACCTAGAGCTTCCTGCGAAACCCTGTGTCCCCACCAGGGCTTCACGACCTTCGCCCCTATAGCATGCCTAGAGTTGAGACAATTTTAAGCCTCCCAATAATGAACGTGTTACAAATTTATTTTCTTCAGCAATTTCAAAGAAATCTCCTGCAATTTTGGGAATTTTCTTTTATGTTTGTGAAATTTGCTTCCATTTTCGGGATATTTTCTTCAATATTCGGGAAGTTTTCTTCAAACTTTGGAAAATTTCCTTCATTTTCGTGAAATTTGCTTCCATTTTTGTGAAATTTCCTTCATTTTGGGGATATTTTTTAAATATTTAAGAATTTTTTTTCAATTTTGGGGAATTTTTCTTCATTTTGCAGAAATATTTGTGACAATTTCTTTAATATTTGGACAGTTTTCTTCAATTTTCACTAATTTTTTTCATTTTCAGGAAAAATCCTTCATTTTGCAAAAAAATTCTTCCTTTTTTGGAAAGTTTTCTTTGATCTTGTGGAAATTTTCTTCATTTTTATGAAATTTGCTTCCATTTTCATAAAATTTCATTTATTTTCAGAAAAATTTCTTCAGTTGTTGGGAAGTTTTCCTTCTTTTTGAGGGAAATTTCATTTATTTTCTGGGAAATTTCCTTCATTTTTAAGAGATTTTCTTCAATTTTCAAAATTTGTCTTCAATATTTGGGATATTTTCTTCAGTTTTTGAAATTTTACCAAAGCAGCGCTTTGAAGGCCCCTCCTCCCCTCCCTGGATCCCCTTCCTCCCTCCCTGGATCCCCCTTCCAGGGCTTTGACGGTTCCTGGAATTGAAACACTGATTTTAAGCAATTTCCTTTGACCCCTAGTGAAACATGACCCACCACGCCACTGGTGATGTGGGAATACTTCTGTTAAATTGGTGCATAGTGGCACGAGCGACGTGACAACTGCTTCTATTCTCTTATACTGGATGGGCTTTTCTTCTCGGTGAGATCGTTTCTTTTTTTTTCTATTATATTTTTCGTTCTCCGTTTTCTCATATAGTGGTTCATTTTTTTCTAGCTGCCTCGGGTCTCTCGGCCCTTGGTTTTTCTTTCATAATGACGGCGCCTATGCAGTGACCTTGATCTTGACCCCCTCCCCCCTCCCCTCCCGTGACCCACCTGCTACCATCATTGACCATTCTACAACCCCAATCCCAAAAATCCTTATTATCCATGCCACCAACAAGCAGGAGAGCTTTAAAAAAGTTTCTCCTTTCCTCATCCATAAAGCCCTCTATGGCCTTGTTGGTACCCTTCCCAAAGTTTCTACCCTTAGATCGGGTGATCTCCTGGTGCACTGCACCAGGGACACACAAGCCACCACCCTCCTTTCCACCAAAACCCTATCAAACTCTGGTATCGACATCACAGTCACCCCCCATCGTTCCCTAAACTCCAGCAAAGGCGTCATACGCACCCGCGATCTTGCGTACATGACCGATGATGACCTCAAAGAGGAACTGGCAGGCCAACATGTAACTGAAGCCCGTCGTCTCGTTCTAAAGAGAGACTGAGCCGAAACTCCCACCAATACCATATTTCTTACCTTCGCAACACCAACTCTCCCCTCCCACATCATTGCCGGCTACCTGAGAATCCAGGTCGCCCCTTACATTCCCAACCCTCTACATTGCTATAATTGTCAGAGGTATGGCCACGGAAAAAGCTCCTGCCACAGCCAAGCGCGCTGTGGTAACTGCAGAGCCCTGGACCACGACAACACCTCCTGCACCAACCCCCCACTCTGCACAAATTGTGACGGTAAACACCCAGCCAACCATCCCTCCTTCTCGAAGACTGCCCCACCTGGCTTCAGGAAAAACAAATAACCAAACTTAAAACCCTTAACCCCAACATAACCTACCCAGAGGCCAGGAAGCAATTCCTCGCTTCTCTTAACACCAAGCCTTCCTACTCAAACGTAGTCTCCTCTAACTCCAATTCTGCCCCCCAAACACAACTAACACAACAAAACTAACTCCCGTGCCCAAACCGACCTCACCTGGCTCTTCTTCCCTAGTCCTAAGCCCATCACCATTTCCAACAACCCAATCACACCCAATACCCACACCACCTCCACCACCACTTCTCTCCTCAACCTCCCTTCCTACTCTAAAGCCCCCACCGCCCCCTACACCAACACCACTAATACCTTCATACATCAAACTAAAACCAACCAACCAAACAATTAACAAATCAACCAATAAACAACCAACCAAAAAACAACCAATCAACAAACAACCAATCAACAAACAACCAATCAACAAACAACCAATCAACAAACAACCCACCACCCAAACCCACACTGAAGAGAGTATGGATTGTTCGATTACCCAACACACCGATCATACTTCTCGTCCAATTTTCAAAAACAATCGCTCCCAAAGAAACAGATCCAAAGAAAAAACAAGCCAACTCAGACCCAGCAGATCTTCCTCCAGATAACCCCCTGCCTCCTTATGGCATACACCACAAACAATTACAAACACACCCACAACATCATACAATGGAACATTAGGAGCCTTAAGGCCAATTCTGAAGAAATTGACCTTCTGGCCTCTACCTTCAACCCGGTCGCCTTCTGCCTACAAGAAACTTTCTTGAAAACCACTGACCATTACTCCCTCAACAACTTTGCTTGCTATCACAAACATCAAGTGGATGCTGACAGGGCCTGTGGTGGCGTCTCCATTCTCGTTAGACACGATATCCCACACAGCCCTGTTCGTGTGCACACCGACCTTCAGGCCATCTGTATTTCTATCTCCCTCCACAAAACTTTCACTCTCTGCAATATCTATCTCCCTCCCAACACCAACATTCAACCAACCAGCCTTAACAACCTCATCTCTCAGCTTCCCACCCCCTTCATCCTTCTTGGTGACTTCAACGCTCACAACCCTCTGTGGGGCTCTAATACCACCACCCCCAGAGGCAAGCTCATCGAAAACGCTCTTCGTCAGCACAGCCTGTCCTTACTGAACACTAACTCCCCGACCTACCTTCATCCTGCCACAGGTTCTCTCACCTGTATTGACCTGTCTATCTGTTCCCCTAACCTCTTCCCTGATTTTAGCTGGAGAGTCACTGCTGACCTCTGTGGTAGTGATCATTACCCTCTTCTTATACACTCCAATCTTCAAATCCCCACCAAGCAAACCCCCAATTGGAAGCTGGACAAGGCTGACTGGCCCCTTTTTGGAGCCCTCTGTGACTCACACCTCCTCCCCCATCTCCTCGAGGATGAGGATTCCATGTCTAACTTCAGTAATATCCTTATCAACATCGCCACCTGCTCAATTCCCAAAACCTCCAAACCCCCAAATCATCCCCCCAATCCCTGGTTCTCGGATGACTGCAAAACCGCCATCAAGAAGAGGAAAAGAGCCCTCAGGAACTTTAAAACTAACCCGACCACCCATAACCTCAACCTCTTTCGCATCAGCCGTGCCAAGGCCAGATGCACCATCAAGGACAGTAAAACCAACACTTGGAACAACTTTATCTCTTCTCTCACCATCAACACCCCCACTAAGAAGATTTGGAGAATGGTTAACAGCTTCCACGGCAGAGTAGGCAAATCTTCCATCTCCCATCTCTCTTGGAATGGAGACCTTCTCACTGCAAAAAAGGACATCGTTGACCACCTCGCCGCCTCTTTCAGCAACATCTCGTCCTCGACCAACTACTCCAATGCTTTCAAAATCAAAAAAGCTTGCGATGAAGCTCGGAGAATCACTTTTCCCTCCGACATTTCCGAAAGCTACAACACCCCTCTCACCCTTTCTGAATTAAACCAAGCCATCAACGACGCTGGCTGCACCTCCAAGGGCCCAGATAACATCCCCTATCAGTTTCTGAAACACCTCCCCATCAAGGCCACCACTACCCTACTCACCATCTTCAACCACATTTGGTCCTCACACTCCTTTCCCCCTATCTGGAGGACAGCTATTGTCATCCCCGTCCTTAAACCGGGGAAGGATGGTACCGACCCCACCAGCTACCGACCCATCGCCCTTACTTGCTGTCTCTGTAAAATTATGGAAAGATCAATAAATAGAGACTAAATTGGTTCCTCGAGACCAACAGAATCCTCTCTCCTCACCAAAGCGGCTTCCGAAAACGTCGCAATACCCTAGACCAGTTAATTACGCTCGACACCGCTATCTGGGAATCCTTTGCAAAAAAGGATCACCTCATTGCCATATTTTTTGACCTCGAGAAAGCTTTCGACACTACTTGGAAAAACGGCATCACCTGAAAACTTCACACCATCGCCCTCAGAGGCCACCTCCCAAACCTTATTCAAAACTTCCTCTCACCCAGGCAGTTCCAAGTTCATATTGGCCACACCCTCTGCAACCCGTACCCCCAAGAAGAGGGCGTCCCCCAAGGCAGCATCCTCTCCCCCACTCTCTTTAACCTGAGCATTAATGACATCGCGAATAAGCTTGGCCCCAGCATCAAACGTACCCTCTACGTGGATGACTTCA
This sequence comes from Chiridota heheva, assembly GCA_020152595.1. Taxonomy (NCBI): domain Eukaryota; kingdom Metazoa; phylum Echinodermata; class Holothuroidea; order Apodida; family Chiridotidae; genus Chiridota; species Chiridota heheva. The sequence continues at coordinate 444,144 of JAIGNY010001069.1, forward strand.
CCATCTTCTACTCCTACCCTAGCTTTCCCATTGTTGAAAATAGGCTCCAAACCAGCCTCAACCAGCTGCAAGTCTGGAGCAACAATAACTGTTTTAAATTCTCCAAAGACAAGACAGTCTGCATGCAATTTTGTCATTTCAACAACCTCCACCCCAACCCGAACTTTGTGCTCAATGGGAATTGCATCCCTAAAGTTGAAAACACAAAGTTCCTTGTTCTAACTCTAGACCCCAAGCTCACCTACAAGCAACACATCACCAACCTGAAACTAAAATGCAATAGCTCCCTCAACATCCTCCGGCTGCTCTTCAACACCACTTGGGGAGTGAACCGCTATGCTCTCCTCAAAATTTTCAGGCTGACCATTCGTGCCAAGCTTGATTATGGCAATATTGTCTACTGTGTCGCTCACAACTCATACCTCAACCACATTAACACCATCCAAAATGAAGCCCTCAGGCTTTGTCTAGGAGCCTACAGGACCTCCCCAATCACCAGCCTTTATGTTAAAGCCAGCAAACCCCCCTTTCTGCTGAGGTGTAGAAAGCTTAGCCTCTCCTATGCTTTTAGAGTCCTCACCAACACCCAGAACCCTGTTTACAACCTCATTAGGTACCCCATTTTATCCACCCTCTTTAATAGGACTGAAACCCTATCCTCTCCCTACAGCTTACGCATCAAATTAGACCCCCTCCATCTCAGCATCAACCCCGCCACTCTTCGCACCTTCTCCTGGTCCTTCTTTTCTCCCTGGGCTACCTCCTCTCTTCTATTCACCTAGGCTTCTCCACTTATCACAAAACCCAAACCCACCCTAACCTCTTCATCAACCTCCACAACCAAATCAAAGACAAACTACACCTCCATCTATACTGATGGCTCCAAGGAAGGCTACAAGACAGCTGCTGCTGCTGTCATCCAAGACATCACCCTCATAAGCAGGCTTTCCGACTAGTTCATCTTCTCGGCCAAGGCCATCCTCCTCGGCCCTCAACTTTATTGAGGACTCCTCGCTCAGCCACTTTGCCATCTTCTTCGACTCTAAGGCTGTCCTTACTTCTTTACTCAATCCTTAATGGGATAACCCCACATCCCACCTTCCCGTAACTCCTTTCGCCCACTCTCTGCTGGAGAGTATTGTTTTCTTCTGGATACCTAGTTATGTTGGCATCCCTGGTAATGACAGGGCTGATGCAGCCGCAAAGCTTGCCCTCCTCCGTAAACTCCTTTTGCCCACCCTCTGCAGGAAAAGTATTATTTTCTTCTGGATACCCAGCCATGTTGGCATCCCTGGCAATGACAGGGCTGATGCAGCCGCAAAGCTTGCCCTCAACTTTTCCCTACCCCATTTCCCAAAACCCTTTCTGACATCAAACCACTTATCGCTTCCCTTGTTCATGACCGCTGGCAAACCTCATGGGACTCACAATTTGATAACAAATTCCACGTGATCCAGCCCACCATTCAGATCAAACCCACCATCCACAGCCTCTCCCGCGTTGACAACATTCACATTACCCGTCTTAGAATAGGTCACACCTACCTCACTCACTCCCACCACCTTATTGGCTCCCCCAACTCCTCTGCAACAATTGCCATTGCACCCTCACAGTCCATAATATTCTCCTTGCTTGCCCCCTGTACAACCTTCCTAGAGCCTCTTTCGCTCCCCACAACTCAATAGCCACATTCTTCCAGAAAAACCCTCCTGATAAAATTATCTCCTTCCTTCATCATGCTTACCTCTACAACCATATTTAGTCCTCTCCCTCCCCTCACCCCTCTCTACTTTGTCTTTTCACCCATGCACCTCCTCTCTGGCTTTTAGTTCTCATGTTTCTCTCAATCTCCCCCTGTTTTCTCTTCTTCCTTCCTCTAAAATGATCTAACCTCTCAGGCACAATTTGACCCTCGCTGCCGTGGTGTCATTAAGCCCTCATCAAACAAAAAAACAAAAACATTGTGAGTGTCAGATGCAAAGTAAGCAAAGAATGTAACAAAACTTGAGTATTTCAAATCTTCAAATAAATTATGTTATCAGTCAAATAGTGTTTGGTGGGTGCTTGCTTACTAGAGCAGAAGTGCTTAATACGTCAAATACGGTGTATTCTATTAAAGCTTCCTTAGATTGTGTTGCTTAAAACCAATGGTATGTCAAGAAAATAGTCAAACAAAATCTAGTAAGATAATTATAATTTACCACCTGAAGAAGTAAAATGCAATAAGTACAAAAATTAATCAATTGCTTTACAATTTCTTTGCAAAATACATCAGTTGTTATCAAAATGAGGATGATAGCGCAAAACTTCTGTACCATATCGTTGCTATACAAATAAGACAGAACTTTAATATCTCTTTAACAGAATGAGATGTTGAAGTAATCGTTTACCCATTGAAATCCATACGACCTTACAAGAACCTCTCAATCATATCATCATCATCTTGTTCTTGGCAACAGATTTTTTTGAAAAAGAATTTGGATTGATTTATTTCCTCCTATATTAAGAATAATAATTTATTCTGTATAAACCAAAAAAGGAATAAAAGTGAGGTTAAACAGGGTTTATGGTTCGACTCACTTACTTTAAATAGATGTCTTCTCAGAATGAGATAAGATTAGAAGTGTTACTCTGCAAATACTATACAACATGTGTTCTCTCAGAACGATCGCTAATGACATTTACAATAGAAAAAACGTGAACGTTAGACCATTTTCCATTCATTCCATTAATAATTGCATGTAAACTTAATTACAGTCACTGATTAGCCTGTCTACATGCTCATCATGTAATTATAGCACGATACTTAGTAAAAGACGTTGGCCAGTATCTCATTTGTAGCATTTGAGTAATTAAGGAGCTTGTCTGTATATCCTCCTCACTTAGTTTCTTGATGAAGTGGTATTGGATTTTTATGAAGATGTGCTCGTTATGTTTAAATTACAAATGGGCAAATCATGCGAATTCTTGATTGTATGAGTGGGTACCTTTGAAATGTTAGCAGATAATTTGTATTGGTTGTCTGCATACTTATTAGTTCTTTTATTTACATGATAAGGAGGTCCTGAAATATGAATCATGATTCCTGTTATATCCTGTAATAAATAAATGAATTATGTATAGTTTTAAAATATGGTGGAGGAAGATTTAAAGTCTAGCAAACAAGATTGTTTTTTATTGACTTTAATTGCCACAGTGAAATACTATAGTTTGATTCATCAAGAGATGAAGTGGACTCTCCCTAAAATGACCTGCTTTGGAGACACCAAGCACTGATAATGACCTGATCTAGAGACACCAAGCACTGATAATGACCTGATCTGGAGACACCAAGCACTGATAATGACCTGATCTTGAGACACCAAGCACTGATAATGACCTGATCTGGAGACACCAAGCACTGATAATGACCTGATCTGGAGACACCAAACACTGATAATGACCTGCTTTGGAGACACCAAGCACTGATACCCTTGCAAAAAAATCTGTGTCAGCTGTTCTAATTTCATGCATTAACACGCATGAAAACACAGGATAATCCCTGGTATTTGCCACTGTTTGACACTCTTTCTCACTCATTCCACAGAAAATTCTGATTGACACTCTTTTACACGTAAAACATGGAAACTACACTTCACAGGTTTTCCTGTGTCGAATAGGACAATGCGTGTCATACATGAAACAAGAGAAAACCTGTGTCATGAACACGTGACAAAACATGATTTCACAGGACACAAAATTTTATTTAGCCACTGGACTATTCTTGAAGAAATACTGCCACCAATTTAATATCATTAAAAGATATAACTTTTTTTAAGTCTTTGCTAAAATACTGACAGTGGCAAGTTAGGCAGGTGAGCCAACTTTGATTCATCATGGTGGTCATTATGACCATAATGCTTGCAGGTAGATGTTCATTGTAACTTAAGTTTTATTACTTGAAGTATATTATATATTATACACTAGCTTTAAATGCCAGGGTGGGTGGGGTGGGGAGGAGGGACAACCAGGGTCATATCTAGCTTTTAATTACCTTTTGGGGTGGGGGAGGGTAAACCCATTAAAAAATTTTTATCTACTATCAGTTTCTCCTCCCTAAATTGGTTCAAAATTAATAGTCTCTAACAGTTGGATTGCAGTCCAAACTTAAAGACTATTGGCCCTAAATTGTACTATTTGTTTCAAACAAATTTGAAGATTTTTGGTCCAAAATTTTCAATTTTTGGTCCAAAATTGAAAATTTATTTCCCTAAATTTAAACTTTCCCCCTAAATCATTTGTAAAGTTTGTGACTTGACATTTAGTTCAGAATGGAATATCTTTTGTGCAAAATATTTTTGGCTCTTAATTTAAGTTTTTTGGCCTTAAATTGAAACATTTTATTACAAAAATTGAGAATTTTTTGAGTTAGTTTAAAAGTGAAGATGATGGGCTCAGACAGAATTGAAGCTTTTTTGCTCAAAATCAATGGTTTTTGGTCCAAAATTGAAGATTTTGTATGCAAGCTGGAAGAGTTTTGTTAAGATAAGTTAGTTGATATAAATAATTAATATCAATATCTCTGTCAGTCTGTTCTCCATGAGTCACTTGATATGTAATTTTTTTTTTAATTTGTGACTGACAAAATATGGGGGTGGGGTAGGGGGAGGATTTCTCACTTCTGGAGAATAATTAAGCACCCAATATCCCACCTAAGACATGTCACTGGGGCAAACGATAATTATTTGAAAGTGGAAATTTGCGAGGGTCAAAGTTATTACCAATTTGGGTCTATTTTAAAATATCATCAGCAAATTTGGGTCATTGATGATTTTATGATATCTTCATTTAAATTTTAGTCTATTGCCCGAATATGTACAGTATAGCATATTGTACTGGTATATCCCACCTAAATTTTTTCACAGGAAAGAAAATTCATATTTGTTTCTCTTTCTCATTTCATGTTACAGGTAAATATTCTCTTTCTTATTTTCTAATTATTGTCAGTGGTTTAATTCAAGTTTTCCATAACAATGATTTCATTAGTTTGCAATCATGCATCAAAATACTACTACTACTACAACTACTACTTCTACTACTACTACTACTACTACTACTACTACTACTACTACTACTACTACTACTACTACTACTACTACCACTACTATTAATACTACTACTACTACTAATAATAATAATTGTATCCAAATAATGGTTATAGACTTTTGTTTTGGGATTAGCAATGCATCAAAAGGCATGTAGGCACATGAGGTACATTCACATACCTGAAAGGCTAGTTAAAACGCAATGTAGAGTTAAGAAAATTATTTTTTCGTTCATATATACAGTGAAAATAAATGCATTAAATTCGAACAAATATTGATATTTTGAAATGAATTATGTTCCTTTTACTAAATTTTCTGAATGTTAATACTTTTATGAAATGAAAATTTTGAACAAGTATTAAATTAAATCCAGGGGCATAGGAAAGGTCACTTCTCAGGGGATAAATACTCCCCCCATATTTCCTGGTGACAAGTGGAAAAATTGCAGTAGTTAATCAAGTTTCCATCGAAAGTTGCTGCTAGATTTTTGGGGTGAGTTTTCCAGGAACTTTTGGACAATGCCTCGGAAAATTTAACCCAAATATCCAATAATAATTTCAAAATTTCTCTCATAGGGGGAAAGTTTCCCTCTGCCTCCCTGATTCTTACACCTCTGATTATGGGTGGGATTCATGCCGGCATTCAATGCTGGCATTCAGCCAGGGCTGGTTTTTGATTTAATTCATTTGTTTTGTATATTAACTTTTGCAATGAAATACTGAAAAGGAGAGCAGTTAAGCACTAACAAAAATCAACATAAATGCTACATAATTATATTCAAGTTCCTTTGGAGATATCTACCATGCATATGCACAACTCACCATTGAGGCAATAATACACTTCCCCCTTCTTTCCCTTCTCAAAATGATCTTTTATTTTGTATTTAAGAATACAAAACATCCTTAATTATCTATATAATTAAGAGGATGTTCATCCTTGCCCCCTCCCCTTCCTTCCACCTCTTTTCCCCACACACAAATCATTGCCTTCCAATTAAATTTTCTAGCTACCTATGCTGGGGCCTATGCTACCATGGATTCCTTTTAACACAAAACAAGGTTTTAAATTTAACACATGTAGCATAATCTAATAACAGCCACTAATCTTGTAAGTCAAATCACCAAACTCACTCAAGCATGAAAGCAAACAGTCTAGGATTTGTTTGTAAACAAAGAGCTTTGCTCAGATTTCTTAGAAATGGCTGCCATTGTGACTGTCTAATTCCCAAAGTTTATTGTGGAGGCAACAACTAGTCTGTAGCTCTGCTAACTTGAATAGGAGGAAATTGTATCATGGAGCTCCATGACTGCATGTATGTGCATGACATGATCTGCATATTTTTGTAATGGAAAAAGTAGGCTGGTTTCATTGATATTTCTAATGTGGGGTTGGATGAAAATAGCACAATAGAAAACAATTTTATAAATCACTTCAACTATACTACAAACAGTCTTATAATAAACTCAGAAGCATGTATGTGCATGACATGATCTGCATATTTTTGTAATGCAAAAAGTAGGCTGGTTTAATTGATATTTCTAGAGGGGTTGGATGAAAATAGCACAATATAAAACAAGTTTATAAATTACTTCGACTAATACTACAAACAGTCTTAAAATAAACTCAGAGGCATAGCCAGAGGAGACGGGGGCATAGCCAAAGAGGGCGGAGGCATGAGCCCCAAGTTTCACAATATATTGTAATTATTAATTGCATCATTAACCTCTCCCCCGCAAAACCCTGCCAAACTCTCCCTCCTCCCTCCCAAATGCCAGTGCCTAGCCACGCTACTGGACAAACTTAAATTAATGTTCACAATATATGAAAAAGCATGCAAATTTTAGTAGTGTAGCTGCATAAAAAAGGTAAACCAATAAAACTTGTGAATCTTGCACATCCAATTATCAGAGATTTTTAATGTTATTTTAATTTATTGCCTCTTTATGCCTTGTACATTTAGTTGACACTACATTCTTCATACGTTCCTACTGTGTAATTATTGAATGGAACCAAACATTCACTCTACGTATCTTGTGAGAGAAGTCAATCATGAAAGTTTGAATAACCACATGACCAAGGGTGCATAGGAAGCTTAGGTGAGGGTGGCACAGCCTCTTAGGGGTTACTTCTTAAGTCATAGACATATGTCCTCCAGTCTGTAGATATAGTGAATCCAAATCAACAGAGTTAATGCAGTACTTCATTTTAAAAGGGGCACTTAATTTCATTTTTTTCAAAGCTGCGCATGCCACCAGTAATTGCACCTTCAACTGTTATTGAGGGCCTGCACTTTTCACTTTTGAAAGGGGGACTCTTCGTTTGTCATTTTTCAGAAAAGTGGGGGGGGGGTAACATGCCCTAGCTCCTGCCAAATTCCCCTCCCCCGGTTCCATTACCTGTGCACATGACTTTCAGCTCCAATGTAATAGGTTTTTAGTGAAACTAAAACTTATAATGTATTCAAAATTTTGACTCCAACATACGGTGTATATTAACAAAATAATTTTAAGAAAAGTCAAGCTTCAAAATTTGGTATAACACAATTCTCTCTAGGAAATAGATATGAACTTAAAACAGATATTTGTGCCAACCACACAGTGAATTTATTTAACTTTAAAAGGATTAAGACACGCATTGACACACTTTTTCACATAACTCTTTCATTGTTCTGACACAGGTTTTCAGGGGTTTACACGTATTTCCATGTGTTGGCACATGTTTTGGGCTTAAAAGTTTATAAAGTATTATAGGTATTTTTATTCAAAAACATAATATATGCATTTTGTAAAAGATATAATATGAGGAAAGTCAAGCTTCAAAATTTGGTATTACACAATTCTTCCTAGGAAATAGATATGGCCTTAAAAACAGATATTTGTACCAACCACACAGTGCATTTATTTAGGTTTGATAGGATTAAGACATGCATTGACACACTTTTTCACATAACTCTTTCATTGTTCTGACACAGGTTTTCAGGGGTTTACACGTATTTCCATGTGTTGGCACATGTTTTGGGCTTAAAAGTTTATAAAGTATTATAGGTATTTTTATTTAAAAACATTAATATGTATTTTGTAAAAGATATGATATGAGGAAAGTCAAGCTTTCAACATTTGGTATTACACTTTTCTTCCTAGGAAATAGATATGCACTTAAAACAGATATTTGTGCCAACCACTTCATCCTGTGAATTCATTTAACTTTGACAGGATTGAGACACGCATTGACACACTTTTTTACAGGACTCTTTCATTGTTCTGACACAGGTTTTCAGGGTTTTACACATATTTCCATGTGTTGGCACAGGTTTTGGGCTTAAAAGTTTATGAAGTATTATAGGTATTTTCATTCAAAAACATAATATATGTATTTTGTAAAAGACATAATATAAGAAAAGTCAAGCTCTAAAAATTGGTATTACTTAAATCTTCCTAAGAAAGAGATATGAACCTAAAACAGATATTTGTGCCAAGCACACAGTAAATTTATTTCAACTTTGATAGTCAATTAAGATAAACACTGTACTTTGTGCAAGCTACATGCACCTATAGTATAGGTTCACTTGGTTTCACTAAAGTGATCTCCACAGAAGCCTTTGTTGTGACTGCCTGCTTGGCTTTCTTTGCCTTATTATGAACTACCTGCTGGATTGTTGTGGTCTCTCACAGTAAAGAGAGAGGTGTGAAGTGTGTTTTTGTTTAAAGAAAGCAGGATTACACTAATCTCGTTAAAACACAATAGAGTTACCCAGTGAATCAGGCCGTGACTGAGCTAGACTTTTTTAAAGGAAGGGGGAGTGGGGATCATGAATAAAACCCCAGTTTACCCTCCCTCCCCTACACACAGAAGAAATGAAATTCTAAGAGAAAAACTTTGAGAATTTTGAAATTTGAGGAAAAGTGACTTTGGGTATTTTGAGGGAAAAATAAGAACATTTTAAAGAAAATTAAGATATTTTGAGGAAAACCTGAGAAGTTTTGGGGAAAATGTTGCATATTTTTAGAAAAGATACTTCAGAAATGTTTAGGACAAGTTATGATATTTTAAGGAAAGCTTTGGAGTTTTTGAGTAAGATAATTTGAGGACAAACATCTAAAATGTTAGGAAATAACTTGATAACTCTAACCGGCTAAGTAGGCCTAACTTAAAGATTCAATTTTCGGAAATATTCTATTAATTTTTCTCAAGATGGCTTTCATCAGGATTACCAAAACAATTCAACATACTGATTTTTCTGTTGTGCAAATTTTCTGGATTTTTGGAAATTCCTGACAAGGCCCTTTTCCTTCCTTGTAGATATGCCACTGCTTTTAGATAAAGATGTAAAATATAATTATCTCTTTAAGAGACCATGTAAACCAGTAACTTTCTCTACTTGTTCAGTATTAAAAGTAATAATTCTGAGGAAAGTCAAGCTTCAAAATTACACAATTCGTCCTAGGAAATAGATATGAACTTAAAACAGATATTTGTGCCAACCACTTGATCCTGTGAATTTATTTAACTTTGATAGGATTAAGACACGCATTGACACACTTTTTCACATAACTCTTTCATTGTTCTGACACATGTTTTCAGGGTTTTACACGTATTTCCATGTGTTGGCACATGATTTTGGCTTAAAAGTTTATGAAGTATTATAGATATTTTCATTTAAAAACATAATATATGTATTTTGTAAAAGACATGATATGAGGAAAGTCGAGCTTTCAAAATTTGGTATTACACAATTCTTCCTAGGAAATAGATATGGACTTAAAACAGATATTTGTGCCAACCACACAGCGAATCTATTCAACTTTGGTAGGATTAAGACACGCATTAACACACTTTTTCACATAACTCTTTCATTGTTCTGACACGGGTTTTCAGGGTTTACACGTATTTCCATGTGTTGGCACATGTTTTGGGCTGAAAAGTTTATAAAGCCTTATTATAGGTATTTTCATTCAAGAACATCAATATATGTATTTTGTAAAAGACATACGAGGAAAGTCGAGCTTTCAAAAATTAGTATTACACAATTCTTCCTAGGAAAGAGATATGAATTTAAAACAGATATTTGTGCCAACCACTTGATCCTGTGAATTTATTTAAGTTTGATAGGATTAAGACACGCATTGACACACTTTTTCACAGAACTCTTTCATTGTTCTGACACAGGTTTTTAGGGTTTTACACGTATTTCCATGTGTTGGCACAGGCTTTTGGCTTAAAAGTTCCTGAAGTATTATAGGTATTTTCATTTGAGAACATAATATATGTATTTTGTAAAAGACATAATATGAGGAAAGTCGAGCTTTCAAAATTTGGTATTACACAATTCTTCCTAGGAAATAGATATGGACTTGAAACAGATATTTGTGCCAACCACACAGCGAATTTATTCAACTTTGGTAGGATTAAGACACGCATTAACACACTTTTTCACATAACTCTTTCATTGTTCTGACACAGGTTTTCAGGGTTTACATGTATTTCCATGTGTTGGCACATGTTTTGGGCTGAAAAGTTTATAAAGCCTTATTATAGGTATTTTCATTCAAAAACATCAATATATGTATTTTGTAAAAGACATACGAGGAAAGTCGAGCTTTCAAAAATTAGTATTTCACAATTCTTCCTAGGAAAGAGATATGAATTTAAAACAGATATTTGTGCCAACCACTTGATCCTGTGAATTTATTTAAGTTTGATAGGATTAAGACATGCATTGACACACTTTTTCACAGAACTCTTTCATTGTTCTGACACATGTTTTCAGGGTTTTACACGTATTTCCATGTGTTGGCACAGGCTTTTGGCTTAAAAGTTTATGAAGTATTATAGGTATTTTCATTTAAGAACATAATATATTTATTTTGTAAAAGACATAATATGAGGAAAGTCGAGCTTTTAAAATTTGGTATTACACAATTATTCCTAGGAAATAGATATGAACTTAAAACAGATTTTTGTGCCAACCACTTGATCCTGTGAATTTATTTAACTTTAAAAGGATTAAGACACGCATTGACACATTTTTTCACATAACTCTTTCAGGGTTCTGACACATGTTTTCAGGGTTTTACATGTATTTCCATGTGTTGGCACATGTTTTGGGCTTAAAAGTTTATGAAGTATTATAGGTATTTTCATTCAAAAACATAATATATGTATTTTGTAAAAGATATAATATGAGGAAAGTCAAGCTTTCACAATTTGGTATTACACAATTCTTCCAAGGAAATAGATATGAACTTAAAACAGATATTTGTGCCAACCGCTTCATCCTGTGATTTTATTTAACTTTGATAGGATTAAGACATGCATTAACACACTTTTTCACAAACTCTTTTATTGTTCTGACACAGGTTTTCAGGGTTTTACACGTATTTCCATGTGTTGACACAGGTTTTTGGCTTAAAAGTTTATGAAGTATCATAGGTATTTTCATTCAAAAACATAATATATGTATTTTGTAAAAGACATGATATGAGGAAAGTCGAGCTTTTAAAATTTGGTATTACACAATTCTTCCTAGGAAATAGATATGGACTTAAAACAGATATTTGTGCCAACCACACAGCGAATTTATTCAACTTTGGTAGGATTAAGACACGCATTAACACACTTTTTCACATAACTCTTTCATTGTTCTGACACAGGTTTTCAGGGTTTACATGTATTTCCATGTGTTGGCACATGTTTTGGGCTGAAAAGTTTATAAAGCCTTATTATAGGTATTTTCATTCAAAAACATCAATATATGTATTTTGTAAAAGACATACGAGGAAAGTCGAGCTTTCAAAAATTAGTATTACACAATTCTTCCTAGGAAAGAGATATGAATTTAAAACAGATATTTGTGCCAACCACTTGATCCTGTGAATTTATTTAAGTTTGATAGGATTAAGACACGCATTGACACACTTTTTCACAGAACTCTTTCATTGTTCTGACACAGGTTTTCAGGGTTTTACACGTATTTCCATGTGTTGGCACAGGCTTTTGGCTTAAAAGTTCATGAAGTATTATAGGTATTTTCATTTGAGAACATAATATATGTATTTTGTAAAAGACATAATATGAGGAAAGTCGAGCTTTCAAAATTTGGTATTACACAATTCTTCCTAGGAAATAGATATGGACTTAAAACAGATATTTGTGCCAACCACACAGCGAATTTATTCAACTTTGATAGGATTAATACACGCATTAACACACTTTTTCACATAACTCTTTCATTGTTCTGACACAGGTTTTCAGGGTTTACACGTATTTCCATGTGTTGGCACATGTTTTGGGCTGAAAAGTTTATAAAGCCTTATTATAGGTATTTTCATTCAAGAACATCAATATATGTATTTTGTAAAAGACATACGAGGAAAGTCGAGCTTTCAAAAATTAGTATTTCACAATTCTTCCTAGGAAAGAGATATGAATTTAAAACAGATATTTGTGCCAACCACTTGATCCTGTGAATTTATTTAAGTTTGATAGGATTAAGACATGCATTGACACACTTTTTCACAGAACTCTTTCATTGTTCTGACACATGTTTTCAGGGTTTTACACGTATTTCCATGTGTTGGCACAGGCTTTTGGCTTAAAAGTTTATGAAGTATTATAGGTATTTTCATTTAAGAACATAATATATGTATTTTGTAAAAGACATAATATGAGGAAAGTCGAGCTTTTAAAATTTGGTATTACACAATTATTCCTAGGAAATAGATATGAACTTAAAACAGATTTTTGTGCCAACCACTTGATCCTGTGAATTTATTTAACTTTAAAAGGATTAAGACACGCATTGACACATTTTTTCACATAACTCTTTCAGGGTTCTGACACATGTTTTCAGGGTTTTACATGTATTTCCATGTGTTGGCACGTGTTTTGGGCTTAAAAGTTTATGAAGTATTATAGGTATTTTCATTCAAAAACATAATATATGTATTTTGTAAAAGATATAATATGAGGAAAGTCAAGCTTTCACAATTTGGTATTACACAATTCTTCCAAGGAAATAGATATGAACTTAAAACAGATATTTGTGCCAACCGCTTCATCCTGTGATTTTATTTAACTTTGATAGGATTAAGACATGCATTAACACACTTTTTCACAGAACTCTTTTATTGTTCTGACACAGGTTTTCAGGGTTTTACACGTATTTCCATGTGTTGGCACAGGTTTTTGGCTTAAAAGTTTATGAAGTATCATAGGTATTTTCATTCAAAAACATAATATATGTATTTTGTAAAAGACATGATATGAGGAAAGTCGAGCTTTCAAAATTTGGTATTACACAATTCTTCCTAGGAAATAGATATGGACTTAAAACAGATATTTGTGCCAACCACACAGCGAATTTATTCAACTTTGGTAGGATTAAGACACGCATTAACACACTTTTTCACATAACTCTTTCATTGTTCTGACACAGGTTTTCAGGGTTTACACGTATTTCCATGTGTTGGCACATGTTTTGGGCTGAAAAGTTTATAAAGCCTTATTATAGGTATTTTCATTCAAGAACATCAATATATGTATTTTGTAAAAGACATAGGAGGAAAGTCGAGCTTTCAAAAATTAGTATTACACAATTCTTCCTAGGAAAGAGATATGAATTTAAAACAGATATTTGTGCCAACCACTTGATCCTGTGAATTTATTTAAGTTTGATAGGATTAAGACATGCATTGACACACTTTTTCACAGAACTCTTTCATTGTTCTGACACAGGTTTTCAGGGTTTTACACGTATTTCCATGTGTTGGCACAGGCTTTTGGCTTAAAAGTTTATGAAGTATTATAGGTATTTTCATTTAAGAAAATGATATATGTATTTTGTAAAAAAAAAAAATATGAGGAAAGTCAAGCTTTTAAAATTTGGTATTACACAATTCTTCCTAGGAAATAGATATGCACTTAAAACAGATATTTGTGCCAACCACACAGTGAATTTATTCAACTTTGATAGTCAATTAAGATAAACACTGCTCTGTGCAAGCTGCATGTACCTATAGTATAGGTTTACTTAATTTTACTAAAGTGATCTCCACAGAAGCTTTTGTTGTGACTTCCTGCTTGGCTTTCTTTGCCTTATCATGCACGACCTACTGGACTGTTGTGATCTCTGACAGTGGAGAGGTGTAAAGTGAGTTTTATTTAAAGAAAGCAGGATTACACTAAAATCGTTGAAACACAATTGAGTTACCCAGTGAATCAGGCAGTGACTTAGCTAGACTTTTTTGAAGGAAGGGGGAGTGGGGACTATAAATAAAATCCCAGTTTACCTTCCATCATCTACACACAGAAGAAATGAAATTTTAAGGGAAAAGTCAGGAAGTTTTGAGGAAATACTTTAAGAAATATAAATTTTGAGGAAAACCTGAAAGTTTTTGGGAAAATGTTGCATATTTTTCAGGAAAGATACTTAAAAAATTTTTAGGACAATTTATGATATTTTGAGGAACGCTTTGAACTTTTTGAGTAAAGAGTAAGATATTTTGAGAACAAACACCTGAAATGTTAAGAAATAACTTGATAACTAGGTAACTCTAGCCTGCTAAGTAGGCCTAACTTAAAGATTCAATTTTCGGATAAATTCTATTAATTTTTCTCAAGATGGCTTTCATCAGGATTACCAAAACAATTCAACATTCCGATTTTTCTGTTGTGCAAATTTTCTGCCACTTCCCTTCCTTTTACACTGGAATCAAATAAAGATATGAAATATAATCATCTCTTTAAGAGACCATGTAAATCAGTAACTTTCTTTAATTGTTCAGTATTAAAAAAAAATCATTTGACGAAAGTCAAGCTTTCAAATTTGGTGTACGATTTTGTCTTACAGGAGCAGATATTTGCATCTACTGAAGAGTAATTTGAGAAAAGAAATTTGATAAATAATTTGGTATCAAACTGCTTTTGCATTTACACCATTCATTTTTTTGTACGTTCTAGTCTAGTTCTAGTCAAAAATGTATGCTTAAAGATAGCCTAAAGATAAAACAGTTAGAATCATCCTGTGATGAATATAAATTTAAATTAAAAAAAGCTGATTAATGATTAATTGTAATAATTTTGTCATACATAAAATGATCCTTCTCTTCCCCACCGCATAATCATATTGCTGGTAATCATTTAGAGGATATCATATCTTTCCTGCAGTATTCAAGTTGTTACCACCTTAACAAAGTAACACACTTTCTTTGATTCTGCCGACTAAAGTATTATACCCATCCTCAAAAATGTTGTATTGATCCATCGTAACAATGTAAGGTAAATTGTCATGTCGAAAAGCAAGTGTGAAGGCTTGGGGGAAGCTAAATTTAATTGTCTCAAGAAGTGTTTTGAAAGTTATGCAAAAATTATGTTTTTGATACTTAGATTTCAAGAATATTTTTAAAATCATCTATGTACAACCAAAGGAAGTTTCATGACATAGAGTCATAAAAGTAGTCTTAAGCTAAAATCACAAGTATGCTGTGATAAAGTAGTTTTATCATGACCAATAAAACAAATTAACATAATAAAATGTATTTGTCCCTCTTGAAATTTTCCCAGGCAGTCCTCTTACAAAAAAACATGTATTGCCGGTTTTCAACAAGACATTCTAATTTTCCTGCATTATATTTGTTTTTAAGAAGTAGATTTAGGGGTTACATGTATAAAACATCATGTCCTTGCATTTTATCATGTTCTTCCAGAGGCAAAATTTTTTCGTAACAGTTTCGAAAGTTTAATATTATTGGATGAACACAACAAAATTGAGTGTTATACAACTCGAGTCATAAAACATTTGAACAAGGAAAGTGACACTTAAATTGTAACCTTCCTATTTAAACACATTTTGCTTTTACAACTTGAAAGAAAACCAAAATTTTTGACAAAACCTTGCATAATACTTATGATGTGGCAATGACTGTGTCTGTATGTCTACATATCCATAGAACATATATCAACTTTCACACACTTCCAAAGGAGGGCCTCCTTGCATAATGCAATGGCTTAGCTGTAAAGCTGGTTAAAAAAAACTTGAAAATTTGCCACGCTTTGCCACACTTCTTGTCACAGGTTGGAACTTGTTTTACCACACTTTTTCATGTCTTGTTAAAACACTTATTTTCACACATTTACATGCATGTCAGCCACACGTGAACACATGTGTGATTACCTGTTAGACACGCAGGGGATTAGTTCCAATTTCATGCATTGTCATGTGTGTCACTTTTGTTTGCCACACGTGAAGTCTTTTGTCTGCCACATGTGTTCCTGCAGGAACACAGACAAGGTTTGACACACTCTTTTTTGTAAGGGTAATGACCTAATCTGGAGACACCAAGCACTGATAATGACCTGCTTTGGAGACACCAAGCACTGATAATGACCTGCTTTGGTGACACCAAGCACTGATAATGACCTGATCTGGAGACACCAAGCACTGACAATGACCTGATCTGGAGACACCAAGCACTGATAATGACCTGCTTTGGAGACACCAAGCACTGATAATGACCTGATCTGGAGACACCAAGCACTGATAATGACCTGCTTTGGAGACACCAAGCACTGATAATGACCTGCTTTGGAGACACCAAGCACTGATAATGACCTGATCTGGAGACACCAAGCACTGATAATGACCTGCTTTGGAGACACCAAGCACTGATAATGACCCGATCTGGAGACACCAAACACTGATAATAACCTGATCTGAAGACACCAAACACTGATAATGACCTGCTTTGGAGACACCAAGCACTGACAATGACCTGCTTTGGAGACGCCAAACACTGATAATGACCTGATCTGGAGACACCAAGCACTGATAATGACCTGATCTGGAGACACCAAGCACTAATAATGACCTGATCTGGAGACACCAAGCACTGATAATGACCTGCTTTGGAGACACCAAGCACTGATAATGACCTGCTTTGGAGACACCAAGCACTGATAATGACCTGCTTTGGAGACACCAAGCACTGACTGCAAAATCCTATTTTACTGTCCTTCGATTTAGATCATCATGATTAGCAAATTACCTAACGGGTTAGATGTCTGACGCTAACACGCTCCAAATTCATTATTTTCAGTCACACTTTTATAGTTTTTTTTTTTTCTTTCTGAGAAACTTATGATGACAGGAAATGGCCAATCAGAGGACTAAAGTAACTGAAGAAGGTTTTTCTGAAAATGTATAGATGGGAAAATTCAAATAATGTTTCTAAGAATTTTGATGATAGACATAATTTCTTAAAAGATATTTAGGTAAGTTTAAACACCTTTGTGAGCTGCATTTCCAATATTTCCGTTAATACAAGAATAGATTAATGGGTTACTTCCGTTGAGTGTCTGCTAATTATACCCTTTTGACAGGAGGGAGAATTAGGTTAAATATTCAGGTACCCCCTTTTAACAAGAAACTACAGAAAGATGAATTACCTCTTTAAGTTTGGGAAAGCAGAATTATAATTTTTTTTTTTTTGTTGCTAAGATTCATTTCAGTTAAAGGTTGAGGGTAATTGGCACATTTGGAGATTTTAAATCCATTTTCCAAAAACACTTCAGATTTGTTCGCAAAATTTGATTTTGGAGGGACAAACTGAAAAAAGTCAAAATAAAAAGGAAGATTTTTTTAGCTCGACTACCCCCGGCATCGGCGTCGGGTTGAAGTTTTGGTTAAAATTTTCATAACTTAAGTTATGAATGGTGTACATTCACACGGTACTAATCAAATGAGCATGATTGGAGGGTTGTGTGTGCATACTAATCAGCTTATTTGCATAACAATGAAAATATTTGTCGGGTTAAAGTTTTGGTTAAAGTTTTTGGTTAAAAGTTTTCATAACTTATGGTTGTGTGGCATAGGGGTACTGTTCAAATGAGCATGATTAGGGGTTGTGAGGCATAGTGGTACTGTTCAAGTGAGCATGATTAGGGGTTGTGTGTGCATACTAATAAGCTTATTTGCATAACAATAGAAATATTTGTATCTATGATATCTCTTAATATAAAGTGGGTGTGGGATTTTGTTTACACAAATGATCATAAATGTGAAGAGCATTGTCTACACTCAATGGTGAGGTGTAGTGTGCATATTAATTAGGTTATTTGCATAACAATAGTCTTTCGTACAAAATTAACCTGAGATAATATCTTGGCTCAGTGGTAGAGGGCATAGGCACTGTTCATTAGTACTGTTCATGAATTCCCTTGACCACTGAACTAATCTTTTAAGATGAATAGAGAGGGTAGTTGGGTAAGTAAATAAGTAAATAAATAAATAATTGCATTATGCCGCAAGGATACATTGTTAATATTTTAATATTTCATTGACATGGGCAAGTTATGGGTCTCTCCTTTCTTTGGGACTCAATGGATATAATGAAAAGAGGTGATTCAATTATAAAAGATATCTTTTATGTTTTCTGAGTTACTGGGTGAGGTAGTAACCTTACCTGAAATGTCTAATACAACTCAAAGATATTTTGAGGCTTGCAGTAAAATGTGAAATTCTAAAGAAAGGGGAAAAGTAAGTGCATCCTTCAAAAGCTCATGTAATTTATACCAAAGGAAATGTATTTTTTCAGCCATGTATGTCTTTACATAGGATAACATATGCAGTCAGCAAACAGTAGAAATATCATGAGATGGATGGAGAGGAAAGTAGGATCAAATCAGAATAAAACATTTCTGACAACATTTTGTTATTTGAAGAGAATAATTTGAAAACTCAGAAGTGAAGAGCTCAGTCTTGACCCAGGGAGGGCGGGGGGGGGGGGCAAAACCCTGTTAATGGATCTCCATTTCCCTTACTAGTGAAAAGCTCAGTCTTGACCCAGAGGGGTCAAGACCTGTTGATGGATCTCCATTTCCCTCACTAGTGAAGAGCTCAGTCTTGACCCAGGGGGGAATCAAAACCCTGCTGGTGGATCTCCATTTCCCTTACTAGTGAAGAGCTCAGTCTTGACCCAGGGGGGGTCAAGACCTGTTGATGGATCTCCATTTCCCTTACTAGTGAAGAGCTCAGTCTTGACCCAGGGGGATCACCCTTTTGATGGATCTCTATTTCCGTCACTAGTGAAGAGCTCAGTCTTGACCCAGGGGGGAATCAAAACCCTGTTAATGGATCTCCATTTCCCTTACTAGTGAAGAGCTCAGTCTTGACCCAGGGGGGTCAAGACCTGTTGATGGATCTCCATTTCCCTCACTAGTGAAGAGCTCAGTCTTGACCCAGGGGGGGTCAAGACCTGTTGATGGATCTCCATTTCCCTTACTAGTGAAGAGCTCAGTCTTGACCCAGGGGGATCACCCTTTTGATGGATCTCTATTTCCGTCACTAGTGAAGAGCTCAGTCTTGACCCAGGGGGGAATCAAAACCCTGTTAATGGATCTCCATTTCCCTTACTAGTGAAGAGCTCAGTCTTGACCCAGGGGGGGTCAAGACCTGTTGATGGATCTCCATTTCCCTCACTAGTGAAGAGCTCAGTTGTGACCCAGGGGGATCACCCTGTTGATGGATCTCCATTTCCCTCACTAGTGAAGAACTCAGTCTTGACCCAGGGGGGAATCAAAACTCTGTTGATGGATCTCCATTTCCCTCACTAGTGAAGAGCTCAGTCTTGACCCAGGGGATCAAAACCCTGTTGATGGATCTCCATTTCCCTCACTAGTGAAGAGCTCAGTCTTAACTCAGGGAGGGGGGGGATCAAAATCCTGTTGATGGATCTCCATTTCCTTTACTAGTGAAGAGCTCAGTCTTGACCCAGGGGGGGGGGATCAAAACCCTGTTGATGGATCTCCATTTCCCTCACTAGTGAAGAGCTCAGTCTTGACCCAGGGGGAGTCAAAACCCTGCTGATGGATCTCCATTTCCCTCACCAGTGAAGAGCTCAGTCTTGACCCAGGGGGAGTCAAAACCCTGTTGATGGATCTTCATTTCCCTCACTAGTGAAGAGCTCAGTCTTGACCCAGGGGGGGGGGGATCAAAACCCTGTTGATGGATCACTATTTCCCCCACTTCATTGGTGAGAATTACAACCCTTCTTACAGCCAGTTTTCCAATAAATATTTTGCCACTCTATTTACCATTTGTTATTCCCTCACCAACGAAGTTGGTTAAGAGGAGATATAGCATCTTTACCATTCTTCCATTCGTTCTTCCGTCCGTCTGCGTCTATTGTTCGTCTGGCCTCATCTATTGTCCGTCTGGCCTTATGCATTGTACAGCTGCTATGGAACAAAAGATTGCTGCCCTAGGAAAAGAATTCCAACTATTTTTTTTTTTATGAAAAAAAATTGAAATAAAGGAGAACAAATGCTTTTCAGGCTTGATTAGCAGTAATTAAAGAATTTGTTCTGGGATGAAAAAAGTTTAATAATAGAACTGACCACTGAATGGAATTTATAATGATGTGTCTTGGGAATGAATAGGGAAAAAACAAGGTTTTTCTAGTATAGAGTGGAAACATAATAGGCTTATGATAAAACTCCAAGTTAATCTCCAATTGATTTGGTGGATAGATCAGCCCTATTTGGTTTATAAGAGGGAAAAGTTGAGTATGTTTATAGTGTAAGTGTCAGATTTAAATTCAGGCTGGGGTGAGGGGGCTATAGTGCAATGGAGTGAGTGAAGGTTATAGTGAAGGTCAGAATGATGAATTGGTTAAGAGTATATTTTGTAGATGAGTGGATGGCAAAAGATGGGTTGGGGTAGTAGGTGAATAGATGATATAGGTAAATGGGGATGTTAAGTGAATGGGGGTGGTAGGTGAATGGGGCATGTTGAGGAATAGAGGATTGTGGGTGAATGGAGGATGGTAGGTGAATGGGGGTTGGTAGGTAAATTGGTCATGTTGAGGAATAGAGGATTGTAGGTGAATGGAGGATGGCAGGTGAATTGGGGATGGTAGTTGAATGGAGGATGGCAGGTGAATGGGGGATGGTAGGTGAATTGGGCATGTTGAGTTGATAAATGTGAGGGGATGGGAGTTAGGATAGAATGTTGGGTGGACATGATGAATACATTTTCAGTGTATTGCACTCAAACTCATCAGAGTGTTTATAACGGACTGATGAAAATAATCTTGTAAAAGTCAAAATTAATCTTCAGCCCCACTTTACACGCATGACCCGGCCCTGAAGTAGCCCTATCCACAATTCTTCACAATAACTTCCATTGTGTACATAGATGATTAGGAGTGCAATAACTGATGTGCAAAATCACTGAAGTATCTGTGGTGGGTTCCTTATTGCCTCCCGCAGAGTCTAAAAGTCATACCCGCCGAAATAGAGGTTCTTGTGAATGAAAAGACTGAAAATTTGTAGCGAGGATTGGGCGTAATGGAAGATGGTAGAATGATTGGTGGATGTAGGAATTAGGATGAATGTGGGATGGCATGGGGGACAGGATGGGATGAAATGTGGGACAGGTTAGGATGGTAGGCGGGACCGGATGACATGTGGGACAGAGTACCATGGAATGTTGGACAGAATGTCATGGCATATAGGACAGGGTGGGTTAGCATGTGGGATAGGGTGATGTGGCATGTGAAGCACAGTAGTGTCATGGCATTTATGACAGGCTAGGAATGCATGTGGGACAAGGTGAGATGGCATGGGGGCAAAGTCTAATGCCATGTAAGACAGGATAGAATGTCGTCTGGATTTCGAAGGGATGGCACAAGGGACATGGTTGGATAGCATGTGGGATAGGATGGAATGGCCTGTAGGACAGGGTGGGGTGTGGGATAGCATGTGGGATAGGATGGAATGGCCTGAAGGACAGGGTGGAATGGCATGTGGTACATGGAAGGATGGCATGTGGGACAGGGTAGCATGGAGCATGGCACAGGTAGGGATGTGATGTGGGACAAGGTGGCATGATATATGGGACAGGGAGGGATGGCATGCAGGACAGGGTGGCATGGTATATGGAACAGGATGGCAAGGCATATGGTGAGATGTCATCTTTTTGCAGGTTTAATGGCATATGGGTCACTAAGCTTGGGCAGTATTGGTTGTTGCACAATACCGGTATATCGGCGGGAAAATACCGAAATACCGTCATGCAAATTAGCTTTTAAATAAAAATATGTTTTGTTCAATTTATATTTGCAGATGTACCAAAAAAAGTTGAATTTATTGTTAAATATCAATGTAGTATTTCTGTAATATTTTAAAGAAGCACGAAATTGGGAATAGTACAAAATTTGGTTCATTTACTGATGCGAGCAGTTTGACAATTGCGCCGGTAATTTTAATGCCGATAAAGCGCCGGGAAAAAAAAAACAACGAAAAAAAACAGGGGAAAAAAAACAAAACATACTGGAAGCAAAAAACGTGGTATTAGTTTTCATGCAACTTATGATTTAATTTTTAAATACAAAGATACTTCCATGAGCATTATTTTCCAATCACAACTCTCATTTCTTTCAGCGAGAAAAGTCCTCGACAGACCTCAGTCTACTGTGTGTATTAACGTCTGCACAGTCGTACCAAACCTGCAAATTTCACTCAATCATCTTTAGTTCAGATAATACTTTTAACACTGATGCAAATTGCCGTTTTAAGCAAAATTAAGTATTTTTTTTCCTGTGTATTTTCAAAGGACAGTTCAGCCCACAATAAGTGGGTAGTGACAATGCAGAGTGTACCATGGAGATTTACGATCAATATTTGTTTTCAATAACTTCAACAAAAGTATTACAACCTGAAAAGTAAGGAACTGTGGCCTCAACGCAACTTGCTTCACCACTAGCGGGGCAGGCGTGGCCATTTTTTTTATAAATCATGAAATCAAAATTGAATGAATTAATATAATCTCAAACTAAAATGATGAGCGAAATAAAAAGTATCGGCAAGATAAAGATAAACAAGATTAACTTACTGAGGTTTCTATGTTTTATTTCGAAATATACATTATTCTAAACAGTCGGTAAAATTTCAACTCCTGAAATATGTGCTCAAAAATATTGAGAAACATTGTCAAAAACATTGTAATATGTAGTTCCATATACAGTAATAGTGAAACACGAAAGAAAAGTATAGCAAAAATAATAAAATGAGAACAAATACAATTCTGAACTAAGCATTCTTTGCTCAGTGTTTGTAACACAGACTTCCATTGTTAAAAAGAACGCATCAAAATCTATTTCCAAAAGTTTGAAGAAATCAGCGACGTAAGTAAACAGAAACATACACTATAAGCCCAGGTGCAGAGGAATTATTTCTTTATCAATTAGATTGTGTGAAACCTTCCAACTGAAATATTATCATTATTTCCCAAAAGTCACAACATTAAACTCTTAACATTAATCTCTCCGAAACACATACTGCAAAATACGGCAAACTTCTAAATAATCATAAATAATGCCTCTGCCCCATTCCCAGGCACCTTTGACAGATTTGTTTACAAAATGACGCCAGCTGCGTCTTATATTTGGGCTAGCGCGATCCAATTAATTCAGATTGGTACAATTAATAGGAAATACTTACAAAGGTATATCCCCCTCCCAATTTTCATGCATTTTGTATTCCAAATATTTGAAGTCTTAATACATAAACTTGAGTTTGGTGGTTATAGGTAAGGGACGGGGGTCACAGCGGTTTAAAGCGATTTGGAGGGGTACTCCAGAGTGATTTCTTCTTCATATACATGTTTAGTTTGATATTATCAGGCTATTTAAATATACATATATATGTATATATATATATACATATACATTTTATATATATATATATATATATATCTATATATATATATATATATATATATATATATATATATATATATATACACATATATATATAAAAATATAAATATATATATGTATATATATATATATATATATATATATATATATATATATATATATATATATATATATTATATATATATATATAAATATATATATAAATATGAATATATATATATATATGTGTGTATAAATATATATATATTTTTTTTTATGGCTTTCCTCCATTTTAAATGTTTACATAAAAGTGTCATGCAAGTTTGTCTTTCAACAACTTAGCACTGCGTAGCCGAATAGTTCGAGGAAACCTGGCACTAGGTTATAAACCACCCAGAAGTAACATGTGAAGGGAGGATGTGGGTGGCATATCATAAAAAGAAATATTTCCTTGTTGTTTTGTGACACAGTTCTAATGAGTTTGCGTTAAAACGTAGGAGTTTTACATGATGGAAACGATGTCCTGTGCGATGTGTGGTAATAATTGCTGTTATACATTAGTTTGGCGGCCATTAACTGGGGCGACAGCTCCCTGCTCAGAAGGAATGTACCACTGGTTTATGGAAGTTTTTGTTGTTGTTATTTGCAAAGTTGGAAAATGGAAGTAGAACATACGTTTTCAAAACAAGAAAATAACGTTTGTTTGCAGTTTTACAGCTTTAAAAAATTTTGTTTTCTTTTATTTCCTATGATGTCTTTGAAAACGTTTTTAAGTTTGAAACAATTTTTTTGGAATAATATCTAAGATCCGAGTAAGATGATGTTGTTAATTTCGTTCTGTATTCTCCAAAATTTCTTTCAAGTGCGCTTTGTACATATTTTCCTTTAATTTTAAAGTCCTAACAAGTTGCTGATCGCTGCAATAAACATTGGCAGCTTTTTCTGTCTCGTAATAAGGAGTTGAGTCTTTTAAGGTTGGAAAATAGTTTTGCTAACCTTTTACTTGGCATGCTTTGGAAATATTCCGTGGATTATTGTGAGCAATCAAGAAATTAATTAAGAAAATAACTTAATTTTGGGCCATTTTATTTATTGGTATTTCGGTATCACTAAAATGTTCAATACCGACCATTTTGGTATGGCTAAGTACCGAAAAATACTGAAATACCGGTATACCGCCCAAGCTTATGGGTCACTTGGTGGAATTGTATCTGGATTTCATGTATGATTTCCTGTAGGGAGGGATGTAGGATGGGACATCATGCAGAACAGAGGGTGTAATGGCAGTTGTGACATAGGGTGGAAAGCATGTTATTAGGGGCGAGGGGATTTGTATCATTTGCGATGTCTGGTTTTAGATGGTTTTCCCTCTCTAAATCCATTTGCACCATCAGTTTGGTTAAATTTTAGTTAAAACCTCTTAGGCACTATTTATGTCGATGCACAACATGACGTGTTGACACATAGCATTACACTTAGCTACAAAACATGACATGTAGCCACACAATGTGACACGTCACTGCACTTTGGCATGTCACTGCACGTGACACATTGCTACACATGACATGTTGCCACACGTGACACGTTGCTGCATGTTACATGTCGCTGCACAACGTGACATGTTGCCACACAACGTGACACATCGCTGTACAATGTGACATGTCGCTGCAAAACATGACAAGTCTTCGCAAAATATGACACGTCGCTGCGCAAGAAGACATTGCCACACAACATGGCATATTGACGCACAACATGACACATCGCCGCACAACATGACACGTCGCGGCACAACATGACACATCGCCGCACAACATGACATGTCGCCGCACAACATGACACGTCGCCGCACAACATGACATGTCGCCGCACAACATGACACGTTGCCGCACAACATGACACGTCGCTGCACAACCTGACATGTTGCCGCACAACATGACACGTCGCCGCACAACATGACTCTGACCCTGAATTTAACAGGAAATTTTCGAGCTTGTTTCGTCACCTTATAAATAACCTTTTTTCAGACTTAAACAAGTGGTCCCCATTTTATTTATTTTTTCTACTTGAAATGTTGCATTCCTTTTTTTTTTTCCAGACTTGTTCGTGAAGTCACCATGATCAATGTGAACATGAGAGTGGGCATTCATAGTGGTAAAGTCCATTGTGGCGTTCTTGGTATGAAGAAGTGGCAGTTTGATGTATGGTCAAATGATGTTACCCTTGCCAACACAATGGAGGCTGGAGGGATGCCTGGGTGAGTCACTATCAAAATAATATGTTATTCTTGCCAACACAATGGAGCCTGGAGGGACGCCAGGGTGAGTCACTATCAAAATAATTGACCAGGCATTAAAAAAGCTCTCACTTGAAAAGAGAGGGCCAATAATGTAAGTTACACCCTTGTTACAAGAAGCAAAAGTATTGGGTTGAGGTTATAAAATTGAACAAGAAATTCACATTTTGTTCTTTCAAATGTTTAAACTTGTTTTGTTTTAACACCGACTCTGGTCTTAAAATTTTGGCTCTTATAAGATGTTATCATCAATTATAATTCTTGTATCTTTGCTTGTGAATCATTGTAATTGTATTGTATAATTATAACTGCTTGTTAGGTGTGAATCATTGTAATTGTATTGTATAATTATAAATGCTTGTTAGGTGTAAATCATTGTAATTGTATTGTATAATTATAACTGCTTCTTAGGTGTGAATCATTGTAATTGTATTGTATAATTATAACTGCTTGTTAGGTGTGAATCATTGTAATTGTATTGTATAATTATAACTGCTTGTTAGGTGTGAATCATTGTAATTGTATTGTATAATTATAACTGCTTGTTAGGTGTAAATCATTGTAATTGTATTGTATAATTATAACTGCTTGTTAGGTGTAAATCATTGTAATTATATTGTATAATTATAACTGCTTGTTAGGTGTAAATCATTGTAATTGTATTGTATAATTATAACTGCTTGTTAGGTGTAAATCATTGTAATTGTCTATAACTGAAAAAAGTGCAATTTATCATGTTTTAGACATTTTTTAGAGATAGATCCATGGTGTCATGTTTCACACTCAGTAACCACAGGCTTCTCTCAGGCATTTCCTTTCATGATCAAATTGCCCATTGTGCATGAATAGACACCAGGTAATTAACCAGCAGACTATTTGAAACATGGAGATACTATTTGGGAATTCCTTAAATTCCTTTCAATAGATACTGCTTCCAGTAATGATAGTTATTCTTCTTCCAATTGCCAGTGCAACTTGTATGAAACTTTTATGGAAAATTGAATATCTATATGGACTAGCTGGAGCTTAGTTTGACTTGAGGTAGTACTAGAAGAAGATACGTTACAAAACTTGAAAATAGTCAACATTTTTGTCAAAATCAGTGAAAAAACTTTGCATCATTTTTAGTTCCTAGGCTTGCTGTAATCAAAATGGAAATTTTATATAAATTTTGTGACATAAACATAAATCCTATCTGCTTAGTTGTTAACTTGTTGTTATCAAATCTTCACCAACATTTGAATGGGAGCAGTTGAATGTGACAAACTTGATCTCCATCATATATCCTAGCTTAATCTCCATCATATATGCTAGCTTGATCTCCTTCATATATGCTAGCATGATCTCCATCATATATCCTAGCTTGATCTCCCATCATATATGCTAGCTTGATCTCCATCATATATCCTAGCTTGATCTCCATCATATATGCTAGCTTGATCTCCATCATATATCCTAGCTTGATCTCCATCATATATGCTAGCTTGATCTCCATCATACATCCTAGCTTGATCTCCATCATATATCCTAGCTTGTTCTCCATCATATATGCTAGCTTGATCTCCATCATATATCCTAGCTTGATCTCCATCATATATGCTAGCTTGATCTCCATCATACATCCTAGCTTGATCTCCATCATATATCCTAGCTTGTTCTCCATCATATATGCTAGCTTGATCTCCATCATATATCCTAGCTTGATCTCCATCATACATCCAAGCTTGATCTCCATCCATATATCCTAGCTTGATCTCCATTATATATCCTAGCTTGATCTCCTTCATATATCCTAGCTTGATCTCCATCATATATCCTAGCTTGATCTCCATCATAAATGCTAGCTTGATCTCCATCATATATGCTAGCTTGATCTCCATCATATATGCTAGCTTGATCTCCATCACATATCCTAGCTTGATCACCATCATATATCCTAGCTTGATCTCCATCATATATGCTAGCTTGATCTCCATCATATATCCTAGCTTGACCTCCATCATATATCCTAGCTTGATCTCCATCATATATGTTAGCTTGATCTCCATCATATATCCTAGCTTGATCTCCATCATATATCCTAGCTTGATCTCCATATATGCTAGCTTGATCTACATCATATATGCTAGCTTTATCTCCATCATATATCCTAGCTTGATCTCCATCATGCTAGTTTGATCTTCATCATATATCCTAGCTTGATCTCCCATTATATATGCTAGCTTGATCTCCATCATATATCCTAGCTTGATCTCCCATCATATATGCTAGCTTGATCTCCATCATATATCCTAGCTTGATCTCCATCATATATGCTAGCTTGATCTCCATTATATATCCTAGCTTGATCTCCATCATATATCCTAGCTTGATCTCCATCATATATGCTAGCTTGATCTCCATCATATATGCTAGCTTGATCTCCATCATATATCCTAACTTGATCTCCATCATATATCCTAGCTTGATCTCCATCATATATCCTAGTTTGATCTCCTTCATATATCCTAGCTTGATCTCCATCATATATCCTAGCTTGATCTCCATCATATAGGCTGGCTTGATTTCCATCATATATGCTAGCTTGATCTCCATCATATATCCTAGCTTGATCTCCTTCATATATCCTAGCTTGATCTCCATCATATATCCTAGCTTGATCTCCATCATATATCCTAGCTTGATCTCCATCATGCTAGTTTGATCTTCATCATATATCCTAGCTTGATCTCCCATCATATATGCTAGCTTGATCTCCATCATATATCCTAGCTTGATCTCCATCATATATGCTAGCTTGATCTCCATCATATATCCTAGCTTGGTCTACATCATATATGCTAGCTTGATCTCCATCATATATCCTAGCTTGATCTCCATCATATATCCTAGCTTAATCTCCATCATATATGCTAGCTTGATCTCCATCATATATCCTAGCTTGATCTCCATCATATATGCTAGCTTGATCTCCATCATATATGCTAGCTTGATCTCCATCATATATCCTAGCTTGATCTCCTTCATATATCCTAGCTTGATCTCCATCATATATCCTAGTTTGATCTCCATCATATATCCTAGCTTGATCTCCTTCATATATCCTAGCTTGATCTCCATCATATATCCTAGCTTGATCTCCATCATATATCCTAGCTTGATCTCCTTCATATATCCTAGTTTGATCTCTATCATATATCCTAGCTTGATCTCCATCCATATATCCTAGCTTGATCTCCATCATATATCCTAGCTTGATCTCCTTCATATATCCTAGTTTGATCTCCATCATATATCCTAGCTTGATCTCCATCATATATCCTAGCTTGATCTCCGTCATATACCCTAGCTTGATCTCCATCATATATCCTAGCTTGATCTCCATCATATATCCTAGCTTGATCTCTATTATATATGCTAGCTTGATCTCCATCATATATCCTAGCTTGATCTCCATCCATATAGCCTAGCTCAATCAAAGTATAGCAGGAGAAGCTGGTCAGTTTGATGATTTTCAGTGACTGAAATTTAGGACAGAAATATAAAGAATTGCATTAAAAAGCTCTCAACTACAAACAATCAATATCTTCTAAATAAAAACATAACATATTATTTCAAAAGACTGGGGACTTTACATCAATAACCTTCATCATGCCATCTTTCTCTTTTATTGACAACAAATCACCACCACAGGCTGGACACTCAAAGACTTTACTCAAAATTGAAAGTGTTGAGCACCTGCATCAGTGATGCTCTTGTTGGCTTTGTCCTCCAATATTGATCACACAAATTGCTTTAAGTGGGACTCTCATCCCAGGGAAATCGCTTGACACCTTTCCAGTAATTCTGATACATAATATACTATAGTGACATATGGCCAAGCATTCAGATGAATTCCATGTGTAAATTTACTTTTAAATGATAACTATTCTTTTAAATTGATGTATATTTTGTGATAAAAGTTGTTCAGTGATTTGAGCATTCATATGAAGGATTATGATGAGAACTGCACCAGTATGGCCAAACATACAAGAAAGGTGTATTTTATTATTTTAGGTACTTGATACACTTTGTTTGCTTAGTGTTTCTTTAAACTTGTTTAAACCAATGATGATGCCTTTGATGTATGCCCTCTCCCCCAAATCCTTGTTTGATAGTAATTCTTTTACCCCCCTCCTCTTCCCCCTCCTAAAGGCAGGTCATCATGCATTTTTAAGTTTAGACAATTTCAATTCCAAAACGAAACAAGAGCTAGCAGGTTTAGAATTGTCTTGATTTTAGAATTGTAGCTCTTGATATGTTGCGTCTATGAGTCCTGAAATCCAAACTTTGCCAAGAACTGCAAGATTTTTATTCTGTGTTATGTATGTCTAGATACAGAATTTATAACAAGAAGAATACATATTGATATAGTTCAGAATTATGTCACCACCAATGACTTGTTTTTTCTGATGCTGATTGTGGTAAAGAATTACGGTAAGCGACACCTGAAGATTAATTTGTAACTCTGGTTTTCATCAACGGAGAACAACATCAGTAGCTAATAATATCAGCTCATGTCAGAACGTGTTGATAACGATGCAGAACATATTTGTTGCAAAGCTCAACATTTGCAACAGAATATAAAATGGGCAGAAGAGTCACATGATGTAAGATCCATCAGTAATGAGTTTTTTGCAGTACGGGTTTTTCAATGTAGCAAGAGGGCATGTAACAACAAGCAGTATTTTACAATAACAATTGCAACTGCAAATTGAGTTTTCATTGTAAAATACATTTTGGTCAATTTTTATTCCCCTCACACAAAAGCCTCCACAGTTGATTTCCTTCATATACATTTAAGCATATATGGACAAGCAGTGCTACAACAGCCAGTAAGAACCTTTGAAATAGCAAAGATAAAAATCAATATTCAAATCAAAATAGTATCTGTTAAAGCTTGAAAAAACCTCTTTTTGAATACTTTCTGCACTGTGTTTTCCTGCTGTTGTCCTGATGAACATGCTTTGGTTAAATTGAATCAATTTGTTTTTTTCTTGTAATTAAATAATTTTTGGACTTATTAGATACTATCTAATAAGTATAAAGACCTCCATGGTGTAGTGGTATGTGCTTTGTCCTCTCACCAGCACGTCCGGGGTTGGTATTCCGGTGGGTCTGCAACCAGTGAGTGCACAACTGGTTATCAAAGGCCATGGCCATTTCGATATAATGTCCAGCACTGGATGCTTTCGGGACGTTAAACCTTGCTATGCTATGCTATCTTATTTTTAGATCGTCGTAGCTGTCACAGCCTCACATCCGATATTCTTCCACATTGACTTGCATTCATTGCAAGGGGTGACATCTTATTGTGTGTCCTACTTTTACACTGCAACTGTTCTAATAAAAGAGAGGAAAAGGTTAAGTTGATAATTGATTGGTTAAGTTGATAATTGATTGGTTAAGTTGATAATTGATTGGTTGAGTTGACATATCTTTCAAACAAAAAATCTCCTAAACAAAAAGATATTGGAAGTAGTTTTTCATAATTCAGTCCTCTACCATACAAGACATGTTTGTTAACTAATATTTGCGACTGAGCAAATTGTTTTATCTTGTAATTAAATCACTTTTAAACTCATCAATAAGGACACATTTGTTAACCAATATTTGCTGCTGAGCAAATTGTTTTATCTTGTAATTAAATCACTTTTAAACTCATTAATAAGGACACATTTGTTAACCAATATTTGCTGCTGAGCAAATTGTTTTATCTTGTGATTAAATCATTTTTAGACTCATTAATAAGGACACATTTGTTAACTAATATTTGCTACTGAGCAAATTGTTTTATCTTGTAATTAAATCACTTTTAGACTCATCAATAAGGACACATTTGTTAACTAATATTTGCTACTAAGCAAGTTGTTTTATCTTGTAATTAAATCACTTTTAAACTCATCAATAAGGACACATTTGTTAACTAATACTTTCTGCTGAGCAAGTTGTTTTATCTTGTAATTAAATCATTTTTAGACTCATTAATAAGGACACATTTGTTAACCAATATTTGCTGCTGAGCAAATTGTTTTATCTTGTAATTAAATCATTTTTAGACTCATTAATAAGGACACATTTGTTAACTAATATTTGCTACTGAGCAAATTGTTTTATCTTGTAATTAAATCACTTTTAGACTCATCAATAAGGACACATTTGTTAACCAATATTTGCTGCTGAGCAAATTGTTTTATCTTGTAATTAAATCATTTTTAGACTCATTAATAAGGACACATTTGTTAACTAATATTTGCTGCTGAGCAAATTGTTTTATCTTGTAATTAAATTATTTTTAGACTCATTAATAAGGACACATTTGTTAACTAATAGTTGCTACTGAGCAAGTTGTTTTATCTTGTAATTAAATCACTTTTAAACTCATCAATAAGGACACATTTGCTAACTAATATTTGCTGCTGAGCAAATTGTTTTATCTTGTAATTAGATCATTTTTAGACTCATTAATAAGGACACATTTGTTAACTAATATTTGCTACTGAGCAAGTTGTTTTATCTTGTAATTAAATCACTTTTAAACTCATCAATAAGGACACATTTGTTAACTAATACTTTCTGCTGAGCAAATTGTTTTATCTTGTAATTAAATCATTTTTAGACTCATTAATAAGGACACATTTGTTAACTAATATTTTCTGCTGAGCAAATTGTTTTATCTTGTAATTAAATCATTTTTAGACTCATTAATAAGGACACATTTGTTTACGAATATTTGCTGCTGAGCAAATTGTTTTATCTTGTAATTAAATCATTTTTAGACTCATTAATAAGGACACATTTGTTTACGAATATTTGCTGCTGAGCAAATTGTTTTATCTTGTAATTAAATCACTTTTAGACTCATCAATAAGGACACATTTGTTAACTAATATTTGCCACTGAGCAAGTTGTTTTATCTTATAATTAAATCATTTTTAAACTCATCAATAAGGACACATTTGTTAACTAATATTTGCTGCTGAGCAAATTGTTTTATCTTGTAATTAAATTATTTTTAGACTCATCAGTAAGGACACATTTGTTAACTAATATTTGCTGCTGAGCAAATTGTTTCATCTTGTAATTAAATTATTTTTAGACTCATTAATAAGGACACATTTGTTAACTAATAGTTGCTACTGAGCAAGTTGTTTTATCTTGTAATTAAATCACTTTTAAACTCATCAATAAGGACACATTTGTTAACTAATATTTGCTGCTGAGCAAATTGTTTTATCTTGTAATTAGATCATTTTTAGACTCATTAATAAGGACACATTTGTTAACTAATAGTTGCTACTGAGCAAGTTGTTTTATCTTGTAATTAAATCACTTTTAAACTCATCAATAAGGACACATTTGTTAACTAATATTTGCTGCTGAGCAAATTGTTTTATCTTGTAATTAAATCATTTTTAGACTCATTAATAAGGACACATTTGTTAACTAATAGTTGCTACTGAGCAAGTTGTTTTATCTTGTAATTAAATCACTTTTAAACTCATCAATAAGGACACATTTGTTAACTAATACTTTCTGCTGAGCAAATTGTTTTATCTTGTAATTAAATCATTTTTAGACTCATTAATAAGGACACATTTGTTAACTAATATTTTCTGCTGAGCAAATTGTTTTATCTTGTAATTAAATCATTTTTAGACTCATTAATAAGGACACATTTGTTTACGAATATTTGCTGCTGAGCAAATTGTTTTATCTTGTAATTAAATCATTTTTAGACTCATTAATAAGGACACATTTGTTTACGAATATTTGCTGCTGAGCAAATTGTTTTATCTTGTAATTAAATCACTTTTAGACTCATCAATAAGGACACATTTGTTAACTAATATTTGCCACTGAGCAAGTTGTTTTATCTTATAATTAAATCATTTTTAAACTCATCAATAAGGACACATTTGTTAACTAATATTTGCTGCTGAGCAAATTGTTTTATCTTGTAATTAAATTATTTTTAGACTCATCAGTAAGGACACATTTGTTAACTAATATTTGCTGCTGAGCAAATTGTTTCATCTTGTAATTAAATTATTTTTAGACTCATTCATAAGGACACATTTGTTAACTAATATTTGCTACTGAGCAAATTGCTTTATCTTGTAATTAAATCACTTTTAAACTCATCAATAAGGACACATTTGTTAACTAATATTTGCTACTGAGCAAGTTGTTTTATCTTGTAATTAAATCATTTGTAGACTGATTAATAAGGACACATTTGTTAACTAATATTTGCTGCTGAGCAAATTGTTTTATCTTGTAATTAAATCATTTTTAGACTCATTAATAAGGACACATTTGATTATGAATATTTGCTGCTGAGCAAATTGTTTTATCTTGTAATTAAATCACTTTTAGACTCATCAATAAGGACACATTTGTTAACTAATATTTGCTGCTGAGCAAATTGTTTTATCTTGTAAATAAATCATTTTTAGACTCATTAATAAGGACACATTTGTTAACTAATATTTGCTGCTGAGCAAATTGTTTTATCTTGTAATTAAATCACTTTCAAACTCATTAATAAGGACACATTTGTTAACTAATATTTGCTACTGAGCAAATTGTTTTATCTTGTAATTAAATCTTTTTTAGACTCATTGATAAGGACACACTTGTTAACTAATATTTGCTGCTTAGTAAATTGTTTTATCTTGTAAGTAAATCATTTTTAGACTCATTAATAAGGATCTTCTATTCAGATCCTTGTAGCTATTCCTGTCATTGAGCCCCACATCGCATCTGATATTTTCCAACATTTATTTGCCACAATGCATTTTATGTGTGTTCTACTTTCTCCCCTCTTTAGATATCATATAAGAATTGTAAACTATTGTAATACTCAAATGAGTTTGCAAATTGCAGTAAAGATATGACATACGAAATTACAGCAAAGATATGAAATACGGAAATTGCAGCAAAGATAGATAAAATAAAGTAACAAATTGTGATTAGTACAGTATCTGTCAAGGACTGTTAATTGTGCAGAAAAAAACAAAAATGCCCTTGTTTATCTAATTGGTGGCCCTTCAGTTGAGTAATTAAAGTGCTTTATTTGTCTTCTTTCTTTTAGATAATTACTGCCATTAATTTTTTTGATAAAGAGAATAGTTTTTGATATATATATATTTTACAATAATGTCTGCCCTTTAACCCTTACTCTACCACGTGGCGATATTATCGCCGTTTTGGCTGCCCCGTCTTTGTCCCCACCTCCCAGGTGCATTTAAAA
Organism: Chiridota heheva; assembly: GCA_020152595.1. NCBI lineage: Eukaryota > Metazoa > Echinodermata > Holothuroidea > Apodida > Chiridotidae > Chiridota > Chiridota heheva. Next base: position 479,508 of record JAIGNY010001069.1, read on the forward strand.
AAAAGTGCTGGTAGAGTAAAGTTTAATCAACCCGTGACAAGCGTGCCAATTGAAAAATATATGCAGCATGGTCCCAGCGGGTGGCCCACAGGGTCACTGAAGCAAAACGAGCCCGACTTTGCTGCTCGGAAGACAGAAGACCCTTCAATAATTAGCCTGTGCTCAATTCTTATTCTATCACGTGGCGATATTATTGCCATTTTGGATTCCCCGTCTTTGGCCCGTTCAAAAAAGTGCTGGTAGAGTAAGGGTTAGAGCAAATAATTTGGTTTGAAATGAACTGCCTTTGATAGCCTTTGGCAATTGTTATCCATTTTGGCAATTGTTATCCATTTTGGCAATTGTTATCCATTTTGGCAATTGTTATCCATTTTGGCAATTGTTATCCAATTTTCATTTGTGAATTAAAAATGAGGTAAACATTTTCTCTATTTTTGATATTTTTTTGATTTGTGTATTTAAAGTGCTTAGCATAAATGATTAGCTCATACAATCTTGTACAAAGTTGAGTTTGTACAAGTTCATGATGAGCTTTCAACAAATTCTTATAAGACGAGTTCCGTACTTGTCTGCTGCATGCAGTGGTTTGATATACGAGGATGTTTAAAGTAAACTTTTACCTAAATAATCTATATTTATAATTTTCATGCATTCTTTTTTTCACTAAAAGTTTGTTAATACCCAAAGACATTTTTGTCCTTCTCTATTTCCTGGTCCTGGCTGTGCTACTGTGGTAAATTCGGCATTGATAATATTTTTCAAATTTTTTTACAGGAGGGTTCACATCACTGAGGCAACCCTGGAGTACCTCAGTGGGGACTACAGCGTGGAACCTGGAAATGGCAAAGAAAGAAATGCATATTTACGAGATCACAATATAGACACATACCTCATTGTTGAAAAGCAGATAAGACCAGTAAGTCAGGACTATAAAATCATTCGATACTTCCAGGCTTTGGGATATTTCTTTATACATTTTTTGGTTCCAATGCTAATAGCATAAGGAACCTATGCAGTTATGCTGGCGTGTGTATGTGATGGCCAGCTCGTAAACACGATATTTCAAGAAAGGTACTGTGGATTTATGTTATATGTGGTATATGTGGTATACATACAGCCCATAGTCTGTAGATGTGCCCAGTTGTTTTTTGTGGCGATGTCGTGCATATTAATGAGTAGGCGGGGCTTAATGTAAATATCTTGAAATGCTCATATTTTTACAACCGTATGTCTGCTTTGTTTTATATTGAGTGTAATAATGGTGTTAGCTAGTGTGTACATACATGTTCATGGTACAAAAATGTAGAATTTCATTATTATGCATAGTGGGTGGGGCTTAACTTGATTTTGTTGAAAAGAGCTTAAAAGCACGGTATCTCAAGAATAGATTCATGTCATTTGGTACACAAATAGCCCATGGTCTGTAGATGTGCCCTATTGTTTATGGTAGTAATATCATGCATATCAATGAGAAGGCGGTGCTTAATATGCAAAATCTTGGAATACTTTTATTTTGACAATCACATGTCTGATTTTTGTTATATTTTGTATAATTTTGTTGTTAGCCAGTGTGTATATGCTCATTGTACAAAATTCTTTATTATCATTAATATGCATAGTGGGCAGGGCTTAGTATGATTTAGCTGAAAAGAGCTTGTATAAGCACAATATCTGAAGATCGATATTCTGTTTTTATGTCATATGTGGTACACAGATAGTCCATTCTCTGTAGATGTGCAATATTCGTTTTGGTGGTGATGTCATGCATATTAATCAGAAGGCGGTGCTTAATTTTGAAATCTTAAAATACTCATATTTTAATAATTACCTTAACTTTGTTTGATATGTGGTATAAATATGTTGTTACCTGGTATGAACAACGTTAAGTTTCATTAACATACATAGTGGGCGGGCTTAATGTGATTTTGCTGAAAAAAGCTTGTAAACACCGTAACTCAAGGACAATACATTTGATGTGGTACACAGATAACCCATGGTCAATTTGTGTGCTCTGTTGGTGGTGTGGTACACAGATAACCCATGGTCCATTTGTGTGCTCTGTTGGTGGTGTGGTACACAGATAGCCCATGGTCAATTTGTGTGCTCTGTTGGTGGTGTGTTACACAGATAACCCATGGTCCATGTGTGTGCTCTGTTGGTGGTGTGGTACACAGATAACCCATGGTCCATGTGTGTGCTCTGTTGGTGGTGTGGTACACAGATAACCCATGGTCCATTTGTGTGCTCTGTTGGTGGTGTGGTACACAGATAACCCATGGTCCATTTGTGTGCTCTGTTGGTGGTGTGGTACACAGATAACCCATGGTCCATTTGTGTGCTCCAATGGTGGTGTGGTACACATATAAGCCATGGTCTATTTGTGTGCTCTGTTTGTGGTGTGGTACACAGATAACCCATGGTCCATTTGTGTGCTCTGTTGGTGGTGTGGTACACAGATAACCCATGGTCCATTTGTGTGCTCTGTTGGTGGTGTGGTACAATATAACCCATGGTCCATTTGTGTGCTCTGTTGGTGGTGTGTTACACAGATAACCCATGGTCCATGTGTGTGCTCTGTTGGTGGTGTGGTACACAGATAACCCATGGTCCATTTGTGTGCTCTGTTGGTGGTGTGGTACACAGATAACCCATGGTCCATTTGTGTGCTCTGTTGGTGGTGTGGTACACAGATAACCCATGGTCCATTTGTGTGCTCCAATGGTGGTGTGGTACACATATAAGCCATGGTCTATTTGTGTGCTCTGTTTGTGGTGTGGTACACAGATAACCCATGGTCCATTTGTGTGCTCTGTTGGTGGTGTGGTACACAGATAACCCATGGTCCATTTGTGTGCTCTGTTGGTGGTGTGGTACTCAGATAACCCATGGTCCATTTGTGTGCTCCAATGGTGGTGTGGTACACATGTAACCCATGGTCCATTTGTGTGCTCTGTTTGTGGTGTGGTACACAGATAACCCATGGTCCATTTGTGTGCTCTGTTGGTGATGATGTCATGAATATCATTGGAAGGAGAAGTGGGGGTGAAGGGGAAAAAATCTTGAAAAAGTGGTAAATTGATTGCAACCATATGTCTGTTCCCATCAATCTTGCATGTTAAAATTGTCAGCTATTGTGCATGTATGAGCCTCCTTTTCCTCCAAAATAGTTTCTATAACATAAATATAAAGTCAAAATTGGTTCTACAATCATTCAATCAGTAGTAGGCATAAAAATAAATCATAATGAGATGAGTGACATTCCATAGCCATTCAGAAAGGCCAAATAACAATAACTCATATGTCTTGTTAAAAATGGGGCTATGATGAAGGTTATTGAAGAGCTGTGACATAGCACTAACCTAAGCGAAGTAATTCATTTTATATAAAAAAAATCAGGACATATAAAGCCATGGAGATCTCCTTTGGTGGAAATGGTTTTACATGGACTGTCTCTTGGTGGGTTATTAAGGAAGGTCACATGATTATGTAATTAAAGGAATATTCCTATAGTTTTTCATGTAATGCATGAAAATGTTAATTCAAACTAAAACTTTTCTTTTGTAGTGTTGATGTTCCCTTTATATTCATTTCATATATTAACCAGAACCAAAAGGTTTTGTGGTTCCGATGGTTTTCTTCAAAAACTGATAGATTTGAAAAATTTGTATTAACTGTCACGTTATTGCATCATGAAATATTTGTTCCACGATATTTATTCATAAGCCACACTCACCATGCAGATCAATAAAAATGTTGACAACATTAGTATTTGCACAATAATTAACAACATTGCCATAGCACGTATGATGCAAAAAAGGTTGCTCATTATTTGTTGGTAAGCCCCACCTTAGCCACAGATCTACTCATTAATTTTCATGAAAATCATCACCAGAACATTGGAACATACTGTATGTACAGATGACCCATCTGTGTATCTGATATAGCATAAATCTGATGTATCGTTCATGAGATACAGTATAGTGTTTACATCATTTAGCACTTTCACATTAAGCCATGCCCACTATGCATATTAATGACATCTGGTGATAATATAAGCATGTACACAATAACCAACAAATTAATCATGCCCAATATGATGCAAAACGGATATACAGTTGCTCATTTATCACTTTTTCAATAAATTCACTTTAAGCCCCTCCCACTTATTAATACGCATGATATCACCACAAAAAACAAAACAAAATTAGGGCACATCTACAGACCATGGGCTATCTGTGTACCAAATATGAGTATACCATTCTTGAGATACTATGTTTACAAGCTCTTTTCAACAAAACCATATTAAGCCCCACCCACTATGCATATTAATGAAATTCAATGTTTTTACATCATGAACATGTGCATAGAACTAAAACACACTCATTATTAACCAATGAATATCATCAAACAGATAGAGTAACTGAAGTGAAGGTGATTGATATCATGAAGTTATCAGACACTAACAAACAAAACCATATTAACCACCTTGCCGCCTCTTTCAGCAACATCTCATCCTCGGCCAACTACCCCAATGCTTTCAAAGCCAAAAAAGCTTGCGATGAAGCCCAGAGTATCACCTTTCCCTCCGACAACACCGAGAGCTACAACACCCCTCTCACCCTTTCTGAATTTACCCAAGTCATCCACGACACTAGCTGCACCTCCAAGGGCCCAGATAACATCCCCTACCAGTTCCTGAAACACCTCCCCAACAAGGCTACCACCACCCTACTCACCATCCTCAACCACATTTGGTCCTCACACTCCTTTTCCCCTATCTGGAGGACAGCTATTGTCGCCCTCGTCCCTAAAGTGGGGAAGGACAGTGCCGACCCCTCCAGCTACCGCCCCATTGACCTCACCTGCTGTCTTTGTAAAATTATGGATAGGATCATTAACCAGAGACTAAACTGGTTTCTTGAGACCAACAGAATCCCCTCCCTTCACCAAAGTGGCTTCCGGAAACGTCGCAATACCCTGGACCAGTTCATTTTGCTCGACACCGCTATCCGGGAATACTTTGTTAAAAAGGAACACCTCATTGCCATCTTTTTCGACCTTGACAAAGCTTTCGACACTACTTGGAAATACAGCATTATCCGCAAACTTTACGCCATTGGCCTTAGAGGCCACCTCCCCATCTTTATTCAAAACTTCCTCTCACCAAGGCAGTTCCAAGTTCGTATTGGCCACACCCTCTCCAACTCCTACCCCAAAGAAGAGGGCGTCCCCCAAGCAGCGTCCTCTTCCCCACTCTCTTCAACCTGAGCATTACCGACATCATGGACACTTTTGGCCCCAACATCAAATGTGCCCTCTACGTGGATGACTTCACCATCTTCTACTCCTCCCCTAGCTTTCCTCTTGTCGAAAATATGCTCCTACTCAGCCTCAACCAGCTGCAAGACTGGTGCAACAATAACAGTTTTAAATTCTCCAAAGACAAGACAGTCTGCATGCACTTCTGTCATTTCAACAACCTTCACCCCAATCTGAACCTCGTGCTCAATGGCAATTGCATCCCTAAATTTGACCACAATAACTTCCTGGGTTTAACTCTAGACCCCAAGCTCTTCTACAAGCAACACTTCACCAACCTGAAACAGAAATGCAACAGCTCCCTCAACCTTCTCCACCTCCTCTCCAACACCACTTGGGGTGCGAACTGCCATGCTCTCCTCAAAATCTTCAGGCTCACCTCTTGGCACCTTCTCCTGGCCCACTTTTCCTCCCTGGGCCACCCCCCTCCCTTCTATCCACCTGGGCCTCTCCACTCATCACAAAACCCAAATCCACCCTAACCTCTTCATAAATCTCCACAACCAAATCAAAGACCAACTGTCAAACTACACCTCCATCTACACTGATGGCACCAAGGAAGGCAACAAGACAGCTGCTGCTGCCGTCATCCAAGACATCATCCTCAGTAGCAGACTTCATGACTACTCGTCCATCTTTTCAGCCGAGGCAAAGGTCATCCTCCTCGCCCTCAACTTTATTGAGTACTCGCCACTTTGCCATCTTCTGCGACTTCAATGCTGTCCTTACTTCGTTACTCAATCTTACATGGGATAACTCCACATCCCACCACCTCCGGAGGAAACATATCCACATTCCACCTCCTGCGGAGGAAACGTCTCCCCTCTCCCCTTGCAGAAAAAGTATTCTTTTCTGGATACCCAGCCATGTTAGCATCCCTGGCAATGACAGGTCTGATGCAGCCACTAAGCTTGCCCTCAACCTCCCTCCTACCCCTAACATTTTCCCAAAACCCTTTCTGACATCAAACTGCTTGACACTTTCCTTGTTTGTGACCACTGGCAAGCGTCATGGGACTCCATGATAACAAACTTCACGTCATCCAGCCCACCATTCCGATCAAACCGACCATCCACAACCTCTCCCATGTTGACAACATTCACATTACCCATCTAAAAATAAGTCACACCAACCTCAATCACTCCCACCTCCTTATGGCTCCCCCAACCCCTCTACAACAATTGCCATTGCACCTTCACAGTCCATCATGTTCTCCTTGCTTGCCTCCTGTACAACCTTACCAGAGCTTCCCTCGCTCCTCACAACTCAATAGCCGAGCTCCTCCAGAAGAACTCTCTAGATCAAATCAATCTCCTTCCTTCATCATGCTTCCTTCTACAACCATATTTATTCTTCTTCTCCCACCCCTCTCTACTTTGTTTTTTCACCCATGCCTCATTCGATCCCAGCTTTCTGGCTTTTAGTTCTCGTGTTTTTCTCAATCTCCCCTTTTTCTTTCCTTCCTACCTTTGGAATTATCTAACATCTCAGGCACAATTTGACCCCCGCTGTTGTGGTGCCATTAAGCCCTCATTAAAACCATTATGATAACTAAGAAATGGCTCCTTGACCCATATAGAAATCACAGTTCTATGAAGGATCAGAAAAGATTATTCATAGAAAATTGTACAGATGATAAATGGGTTCTCAGATAATGGGAGTATGTAAACTGACAAGGAATGGCAGGATGTTTATAACAGAAACTTCAAAATTAAATCATTTATTGTATGTTTTCTCAGGAGGGGTAATTTTTTAGTTAAAGAGGACAGAGTTAAGATCTCTCAATTGTTTAAGTTTATCAGTGAAGCCAATGACCATATCCATTAATATGCATATTGGCCTAACATAATTTTGTTAAAAATAGCTTGTAAGCATGGTATTTCAAGAATGGTAAAGTAGATTCATGTCATATTTTGTATACAGATAGCACATGGTCTGCAGATGTGCCCTGTTGTCTTTGGTGATGATATCATCATATTAATGAGTAGGTGGGGCTTAATAAAAAAATGAAATGCTCTATGGACTGTGTGGTACACCAACTGTCCATGGTCTGTAGGAGTGCCCTATTGTTTTTGGTGATGTCATACATGTTAATTAGTAGGCGGGGCTTAATGTAAAAATCTTGAAATGCTCATATTTTAACAATCACATGTCTGTTTTGTTTCATATTATGATTTTAGCTAGTTTGTGTATGTTCATTTGATAAAAACATTGAATTTCATTAATATGCATAGTGGGCGGGCTTAATATGATTTTGTTGAAAGAGCTTGTAAATACAATGTCTCAAATATTTCATGATATGCGATGACATAACAGTTAATACAAAATCATTCAACATGAAAAAAGCATCAGAACCACAAATCTTTTGGTTCTGGTTTATGGTCAGATACAGAAATATTTTGTTTCATTCCATACCCAAATCATAACAAATTTAAGTCAAACAATCTTTGAATTTGGAAAATGGCATGTTTAGTTTTTGGTTATTGGTCGATCAAAATTTGAGAATTGTTTGAAATATGTCAAATTTGTGAAGTATGAATAGGAAGAAAATTTTTCTTATGCAATTCTTTATATATCTTTTCTTAATTTATTAAGTCTTTGAAATTATGAAAATGTCCAAGTCCTCCATCTAGACGAAGATCAACAAATGTTTGGCAAAATCACCTGGTTTACCCTTCTCCCCAAACCTTCCTCTCCCCAGTAATTTTCGTGCACTAGGGCAGTATTTGATGTTGATTTAAATTAGTTAACTCACAATTCTGCTTCAGATTTTTCTTCTTTATATTTCATTGTTGTATTGTTTCTTTCATTGTGATATCATATTGCATCACATGGTACAGTTTTATGTAATAGATCATATTGCATTACATCGTACTGTTTTATGTAATAACATGTAAGATTCAATTTTTAAGCTTTGCCACAGATTTCATTTCCATGACAAAATGGAAAGTTAAAGCGATGCACTTGAGGCATATCTCATTCACATTTATAGCCACGCATAATGTATCCAGTTAACTCCTATTTCAAAAGTAGATTGGAATAAAGATGATGCTTGGATATTTCCTCAAACCCAACATAAAGTCATAAATTCCCGAGAGAAAATTTGTTGCCAGAGATGGAAGATTATTCAATCATGGCGCTGTACCTATTACGCTTTGGGCAATTACTTTTTAGTAATTGCTACTTTAGACTTCAAAATATGTGTTGTCCAGAGGGAATATAGCACACCTATAATAATATAAAGAATGTCATATTTATTCTCAGAAAGTGAAGAAATTCACCAAGGGACTAGTTAATGAAGTTAGGATTCAGATTTGTTAGTATCGTAAACAGAACGTCTAAGGACTGTATATTTTGGATGATTTTGCCCGAGGCTCATTCACATTGCAGTCATATCAAATCAGATTTGAATACTCTTACATATCCTGTTGCAACAAGAAGAGTTCTTAATGTGGGGAGAGAATATTTCATAGATTGTAGTTCAATGTATTTGTTTCTTCACACCATATTCCTCAAAGCAATCAATAACAAAGTATGGGTAACAAGAATCTAGCAAGAAAAATATTAAGAAATGATTATGTTATTATATCATAATTATAATTAAAAGGTATGATGTGAAAGAAGTGCTCTAAATAAAAAAAAACTCATCAAAGAAGTGCTCTAAATAAAAAAACTCATCAAAGAAGTGCTCTAAATAAAAACAAAAACTCATCAAAGAAGTGCTTTAATTAAAAAAACTAATCAAAGAAATGCTCTAAATTAAAAACTCATCAAAGAAGTGTTCTGAATAAAAAAACTCATCATAGAAGTGCTCTAAATAAAAAAACTCATCAAAGTTAAAACAGATAGAAACAATCCTTTGGGAAAAAATGGAGAAGAAAAAGTAATTATCATAATATACCCCATCCCGCCACAAAATATTGGCTTTGTTGGGACTTCAACCACATGAATTGGAATTTGTCATTTGTAGTTAATTTGTAGCCTATTAAGTTTATTCTGTAACACAACTGAACCTGAGGATGTATTGTGGTAGAATTAATGAAATGCTTTGTCTAGATTCATTTAGAAATAGACGATATTAATTTATTTTTCTTTTGCAGAGTATTTCTACTAGTAATTCACCTCTACAATCTTCCAATGGTCAAACGAGGGGCGCTCTTCATCTATGGCACAAATGGAAGGGTGGGGTGCAGAAAAACCCTTTTCTGGCATGTACTCAAAGCCCGCCCATTCCAAGGAGATGGATGATGGGACATTTTGATAGACAAAGAGGAGGCGGAGCAGCCAAGCTTGAAAATAAGTAAGAAAATGAACATTTCATATCCATTCCATCCGTCTATAGATGCATAGGGGTAACATTGCTGAAATTGCTCAATCCAACAGAAACCAACAAAATATCAAAAACTACCCATTTGAAGTGAACCGTTTGACAGATTTTGATATTCATGTCTAAATATGTCATTTTTTTATGGTAATTTGGGAGGTATAGCCGGCAGGTATGTCTTTGTACTTCCCTATGTAAATCCTTTATGTTTATCTTGTACCCTAATTCATTGAGGAAGTTTAGCTGGTTGTATCTGATAAGTTTTGTTGATCTCAGCCATACTAAGATCTCAGCCGTGTCATTTCAAGACATACACCTATTTGGAAATAAATTGCTCATGACTCCCAGGACTGTTTTTATTAGTCTTATTTATGATGCATAGTTTGACAAGGACCAGCTGTACAAATTACAAGAATGTAATCATTCATTTAGAGAAATTCAACTTTGTGCTGGTGAAAAGTTGAGATAGTAAAGTTTGAAATTTGTCAGTAACATTTATCATTCATAATCTTGAAAAATATCACACAGTATGTTATCTTGGTTTAGAGGAAGTTGTGTATATGGAAAGATTCTTTATGGGAAAGTAGTTTGAACTATCTCCCTATAAGATTAGGAGTGTTCCAGACTGACTGACTGCTGTAAGCTGTAACCTCTGAAAACAAATAGAACGTGCTGTAACCTCTGAAAACAAGTAGAGCGTGCTGTAACCTCTGAAAACAAGTAGAACGTGCTGCTGTAACCTTTGAAAACAAATAGAAAGTGCTGTAACCTCTGAAAACAAATGTAAAGTGCTGTAACCTCTGAAAACATAGAACGTGCTGTAATCTCTGAGAACAGAACGTGCTGTAACCTCTGAAAACAAGTAGAACGTGCTGCTGTAACCTTTGAAAACAAATAGAAAGTGCTGTAACCTCTGAAAACAAATGTAAAGTGCTGTAACCTCTGGAAAACATAGAACGTGCTGTAATCTCTGAGAACAGAACGTGCTGTAACCTCTGAAAACAAGTAGAACGTGCTGCTGTAACCTTTGAAAACAAATAGAATGTGCTGTAACCTCTGAAAACAAATGTAAAGTGCTGTAACCTCTGAAAACAAATAGAAAGTGCTGTAACCTCTGAAAACATAGAACGTGCTGTAATCTCTGAGAACAGAACGTGCTGTAACCTCTGAAAACAAGTAGAACGTGCTGTAACCTCTGAAAACAAATAGAACGTGCTGTAACCTCTGAAAACAAATAGAACGTGCTGCTGTAACTTCTGAAAACGAATAGAGCGTACTGCTGTAACCTCTGAAAACAAATAGAGCGTACTGCTGTAACCTCTGAAAACAAGTAGAACATGCTGTAACCTCTGAAAACAAATAGAGCGTACTGCTGTAACCTCTGAAAACAAGTAGAACGTGCTGTAACCTCTGAAAACAAATAGAACGTGCTGTAACCTCTGAAAACAAATAGAACGTGCTGCTGTAACTCTGAAAACGAATAGAGCGTACTGCTGTAACCTCTGAAAACAAATAGAGCGTACTGCTGTAACCTCTGAAAACAAGTAGAACGTGCTGTAACCTCTGAAAACAAATAGAACGTGCTGTAACCTCTGAAAACAAATAGAACGTGCTGCTGTAACTTCTGAAAACGAATAGAGCGTACTGCTGTAACCTCTGAAAACAAATAGAGCGTACTGCTGTAACCTCTGAAAACAAGTAGAACGTGCTGTAACCTCTGAAAACAAGTAGAACATGCTGTAACCTCTGAAAACAAATAGAATGTGCTGTAACCTCTGAAAACAAATAAAAAGTGCTGTAACCTCTGAAAACAAAAAGAATGTGCTGTAACCTCTGAAAACAAATAGAACGTGCTGCTGTAACCTCTGAAAACAAATAGAACGTGCTGCTGTAACCTCTAAAAACAAATAGAAAGTGCTGTAACCTCTAAAAACAAATAGAAGTGCTGTAACTTCTGAAAACAGAACATGCTGTAACCTCTGAAAACAAAAAATGCTGTAACCTCTGAAAACAAATAGAATGTGCTGTAACCTCTGGAAACAAATAGAAGTGCTGTAACCTCTGAAAACAAATAGAATGTGTTGTAAGCTCTGAAAACAAATAGAACGTGCTGTAACCTTTGAAAACAAATAGAACATGCTGTAACCTTTGAAAACAAATAAAACTTGCTGTAACCTTTGAAAACAAATAGAACGTGCTGTAACTTCTGAAAACAAATAGAACATGCTGTAACCTCTGAAAACCAATGAAACTTGCTGTAATTTCTGAAAACAAATAGAACGTGCTGTAACCTCTGAAAACAAATAGAACGTGTTGTTAGCTCTGAAAACAAATAGAACGTGCTGTAACCTCTGAAAACAAATAGAACGTGCTGTAACCTCTGAAAACAAATAGAACGTGCTGTAACCTCTGAAAACAAATATAATGTGCTGTAACCTTTGAAAACAAATAGAACGTGCTGTAACCTCTGAAAACAAATAAAACATACACAAAATTGAATGATTGTTTGCCTCAGATTAAGCAATGACACAAAACATGGAAGCATTAGTTTGAAGGTTTATGACAGGAAGGATATGAAATACTTAACATATCTTTTTATCTCCAAATGCAAAACATGAAGTCTATCCAAGAACAATGTTGAGAACAATTAACTTGTATACCCTGTGAGCCTTTTATGTGTCACACAAAAAACAAAACATTTATGATAAAACAACTGAATTAATTCGGGGCTGAATTCCCATGATTGAAAGTTCTTTTCTGTTTGAGATGTGCGGACCTTGTTGTTCACTCTTTTAAATTAACTATGAAATCTCAGAGGTCCCTGTGGATGTCTGGGACAAATCTTCAACGTAACAGGAAAAGTGTCTTTGGAGCTGTGTCTCATAACATTTTTTTGATTTATTTTTGATTTAGTTAAAGATACGTGAAGATGTACACAAATGAAACAAATTCCTTCTTTGATGTAAGCTATAAAGCTGGCTTGACCACTGAACTAATTCTTTCATAGATAGTCAACCTGTCACAAATCATTTTTTCCTTTTCATGTTAGTCTTCTTAGCTCCCCATTCTTTAATGTCAATATCGTGACATTGCCGTTTGAGATTAAAATCAAATGGGGTGCCGCATTAGACAAAAACAAAAGGATTGGGTTTGAAATTTATAATTTCAATTAAGTGCAGGATTGGGTTAACCCTTACTCTCCCAAGGTTCCAAAAATAGAATAAGCTATTTCTGAATTTTTTGGAAAGAGGATTTTTTCAGCACTTTCTGTTCCATTTGTACCAAAACAAGTTCGACTTTTATGAAAGCTAACATGTTGAACTTTCCAAAAATGTGCATATTTCCGTACTCAAATATGCAAATTAGGTCATTGAATTAGCATATTAGGTCTCCAAACATTCTATCTTTATGACACGCTTGTGCCTTGTGGCTAAATAGCAACAAAATATGGTTAAAATTTCTTAATCGTCCTTGGGAAGACCTTTCATTTGATACTATTCATGGATTTTTAGGAATCAGAAGAAAAAAAATGACGCAAATATGAAAAACATTGGTACATTTTGACCTAAAAATTATCCCCTGATTCTGTGAATAATCTATCTAATAGTGTATGGCACTAAATTTTTCAAAAAATGCATTTTTCCCTTCTATGATGTCCAAAACTAAAAGAATGCAGAAAAACAAGATGTTTACATCATCATTTACAAAAAATAAAATAAGAAATTATGCAAATGATATGCAAATTAGGTCATTTACCTTATTTATTATGCACGAAACTGTTTTTTGTTTATTTCTGACCCAATTTCAGCCATTACAAGCTTCACAGCTACTTTTATGTTGATAGACTATGCTGATTATCTATTAGACACTTACTTCTGTTCATTCCACATGGAATTCATAAGAAATGTTTGCCGAAAAGGTCCAAATTTGTAAAGTCTTCTGCTATACCTTGTTGCTGCAAATAGAATAAAAATAATTGCAACTATATTCATTCAACTTACTTTAGTTTGGTCTTCCCATAACCAGTTACCGAAGACCTCGTGTCGATCCCGGTCACTCTCCACCAGTACTTCCCACAGATGATAGTCTTTATCGGCTGCAGGGATGACCTTCGACCATTGTATCTCCTGCAGCCGGGCGTTCCGCTCTTCCTCCCTGGTTTTGAAGACAGCTTTTTCCGCCGCAGTCGGATTTTCTTTGAGTGGTGATGGTGGCGAAACTGCAGCGGAAGGCCTGGAAGAGGGGCCTGGGCTCATCTTCAACATTCTGTCCCTCTTCCTCTTGGGTTGGGGAGTAGCGGGCGGCTCGTCCTCTTCCTCCTGATACAGTTCTTGTCTGTTAAAAAGATATAAAATTTAGTTGAAATAACTAGAACATCAAGCATACGCATAACATGTTATCGCATAACATGTTATTGTGGTTTCTAACCTGCCCCACAATTTTGTGGTAACCGTGGGGACAGACATTTACAGCCGGGAAGCCCGGGGGTAAATACAGGGGTCCAAAATGTTTGTTTTATCGATCTAGTAATCACCACAACAGTGGCATAGCCAGGGGGAGGGGAAAGGATCACGGTCCAAAAAATGGGGCATCAAAATAATGTATCGGTACTAGGCCTATATACAAGCATTTTCCTCTAAATGGGCCTGGGGCACCCCCAAGATGTGTATTTTGCCCTAACATGGGACCCCTACTCCACTTTCCCCCATAAAATTGTGATTTTGGCCCCTGAAATAATGGAACTTGGATATTGTGAAATTGGGAATACACATATTTCAGTAGGCCTCAATTTACAATATTGCATTGGGAAATACATATATTTCAGTCCATTTAGAAATGTTATTATTGGGGTTCAGCTTTCATTTGTTTCATCCGGGCTATTATAGAAAGGACCTTAATCTTTTTTTTTATATGTGATTTTAGTGTCCCTTTTACTTGTGTATCGTAACAAATAAAAAATCCTCGCTAATTTATCATTAGAATTCTATAAGCCTTATTTTATTACTACACATTTACAATGTAGTACTTTCGCTATTTTTGGAAGAAAACACTCTCCAACTCCGGAATTTGGAAGAGATCGCTATCCATCTCAGCAGGCTCTATATTCTCCTCTTCCTCAATCTGGTCGACTTCTGGTACATCTTCTTCATCAGAAGTACCTTCCGACCCCTCTGAATCATCTTTATTCTGAAGAAAACATAGGAGTCGGAAGGCACGTTCGACGTTGTATCTCGCCATTTTGTTGTATCGAATGTGCGAAGAAAAAAAAGAAAGAAAAAAAAGACGCGAATTGACGTTATTATCAGAGATCTTTTAGGCAGGTAGATGGGGTGCATCTGTTATTGTAATAGTTGGTCTGAACGATCTATTTCTCCTCTACCCGTAGAGATTTTAAAAATTCAATACAATATTTGGGCGGTTTATGATTTTTTGATAAAAAAAGGTCAAAAATGGCCCAAAATCACAAATTTTGGCATATTTTCTTCAAAAAACACAAACATTGACCAAGTACAAGTAAAAATCGTGTAGCAACCAACAATTCAAACTATCTTTATACCTTACCTGAAGAAAAAAAAATTGAAAAAATATTCATGTATGACATTCGTCGTAATCTTCTTCTTTTTTCTTTTTTTAACGTTTTTTTAAAAAATGCACTTTTTGTAACGATTTTACTAAAAATTTGTAATCTAACCCTTCAACAAAATAACCATATTATGACAGATCTATTCAATCTGGTTTGAATGAACTTATTTGCAGCTCTATAGGATTTTGGGAAGGTACTTTGTCAAACTATTTTTTACACCTATAAATTTCAAGAATGATGTGTTACTGAAGGGATGGATTATTGATATTCAAGGATGATGTGTTACTGGAGAGATGGGTTATTAATATTCAAGGATGATGTGCTACTGGAGAGATGGGTTATTAATATTCATGGATGATATGTTACTGGAGAGATGGGTTATTAATATTCATGGATGATGTGCTACTGGAGAGATGGGTTATTAATATTCAAGGATAATATGTTACTGAAGGGATGGGTTATTAATATTCATGGATGATATGTTACTGAAGGGATGGGTCATTAATATTCAAGGATGATATGTTACTGCAGAGATGGGTTATTGATATTCATGGATGATGTGTTACTGAAGGGATGGGTCATTGATATTCAAGGATGATATGTTACTGAAGGGATTGGCTATTAATATTCATGGATGATGTGTTTTTGGAGAGATGGGTTATTAATATTCAAGGATGATGTGCTACTGAAGGGTTGGGTCATTAATATTCAAGGATGATATGTTACTGGAGAGATGGGTTATTAATATTTATGGATGATGTGTTACTGGAGGGATGGGTTATTAATATTCAAGGATGATATGTTACTGGAGAGATAGGTTATTAATATTTATGGATGATATGTTACTGGAGAGATGGTTCATTAATATTCATGGATGATGTGTTACTGGAGAGATGGGTTATTAATATTCAAGGATGATGTGTTAAGGAGGGATGGGTTATTAATATTCAAGGATGATGTGCTACTGAAGGGATGGGTCATTAATATTCAAGGATGATATGTTACTGAAGGGATGGGTCATTAATATTCCAGGATAATGTGTTACTGGAGGGATGGGTTATTAATATTTAAGGATGATATGTTACTGGAGAGTTGGGTTATTAATATTCATGGATGATGTGTTACTGGAGGGATGGGTTATTAATATTCAAGGATGATATGTTACTGGAGAGTTGGGTTAGTAATATTCATGGATAATGTGTTACTGGAGAGATGGGTTATTAATATTCAAGGATGATGTGTTACAGGAGGGATGGGTTATTAATATTTAAGGATGATGTGTTACTGGAGAGATGGGTCATTAATATTCAAGGATGATATGTTACTGGAGAGATGGGTTATTAATATTCATGGATGATGTGTTACTGGAGGGATGGGTTATTAATATTCAAGGATGATGTGGTACTGGAGGGATGGGTTATTAATATTCATGGATGATGTGTTACTGGAGAGATGGGTTATTAATATTCAAGGATGATGTGTTACTGGAGAGATGGGTTGTTATTATTCAGGGAGGATGTGTTACTGGAGAGATGGGTTATTAATATTCAGAGATGATGTGTTACTGGAGAGATGGGTCAGGTAGTATGACAGTGTACATGGGGGACAATGTAAGTGGGGGACACTGTAATTGGGGGACATGTAAGTGGGGACAATGTATGTGGGGACGTGTAAGTGGGGACAATGAAGTGTGGGACATGTAAGTGGTTGAAGTTGTATGTGGGGGACAGTGTAAGTGCGGTACAATGTAAGTGGGGACATATAAGTGGGGACATGTAAGTGGGGGACGTGTAAGTGGGGACAATGAAGTGTGGGACGTGTAAGTGGGGAAGTGTAAGTGGGGACAGTGTAAGTGGGGTACAATGTTAGTGGGGAACAATGTAAGTGGGGGACGTATAAGTGGGGGACATGTAAGTGGAGACGTGTAAGTAGGGGACGTGTAAGTGGAGGACGTGTAAATGGGGACAATGAAGTGTGGGACGTGTAAGTGGGGGACATGTAAGGTGGGGGACGTGTAAGTAGGGGATGTGTAAGTGGAGGACAATGTTAGTGGGGGACGTGTATGCTACAAATATTTTGATGTAACTATTTCTGTGAGAGTTATTTTCTAATTTTTTGCAACATTTGGGGGTCATCCGCTGTGAAATATGGGATCTTCTCCAAGCCCCTGTGATATGCTCATATGGGTGGGTATTATTGAACTGAACCTTGGCCCCTGTGATATGCTCATATGGGTGGGTATTATTGAACTAAGCCTTAGCTCCCTATGATATGCTCATATGGGTATCATTGAACTGAACCTTAGCCCCTATGATATGCTCATATGGGTATCATTGAACTGAACCTTGGCCCCTGTGATATGCTCATATGGGTATCATTGAACTGAACCTTGGCCCCTATGATATGCTCATATGGGTATCATTGAACTGAACCTTGGCCCCTGTGATATGCTCATTGAACTGAACCTTAGGTGGGTATCATTTGAACTGAACCTATGGTATCATTGAACTGAACCTTGGCTTCTATGATATGCTCATATGGGTGGGTATCATTGAACTGAACCTTGGCCCCTATGATATGCTCATATGGGTGGGTATCATTGAACTGAACCTTGGCCCCTATGATATGCTCATATGGGTGGGTATCATTGAACTGAACCTTGGCCCCTATGATATACTCATATGGGTATCATTGAACTGAACCTTGGCCCCTATAATATGCTCATATGGGTACCATTAAACTGAACCTTGGCCCCTATAATATGCTCATATGGGTACCATTAAACTGAACCTTGGCCCCTATGATATGCTTATATGGGTGGGTATCATTAAACTGAACCTTAACCCTAGTGATATGCTTATATGGGTATCATTGAACTGAACTTTAGCCCCTATAATATGTTTATTGAACTGAATTATCATTGTATCATTGAACTGAACCTTGGCCCCTATGATATGCTCATATGGGTGGGTATGATATTTTGATATATGGGTGGGTATCATTTAACTGAACCTTGGCCCCTATGATATGCTCATATGGGTGGGTATCATTGAACTGAGCCTTAGCTCCCTATGATATGCTCATATGGGTATCATTGAAATGAACCTTGGCCCCTATGATATGCTCATATGGGTGGGTATCATTAAATGAACCTTAGCTCCCTATGATATGCTCATATGGGTGGGTATCATTGAACTGAACCTTGGCCCCTATGATATGCTCATATGGGTGGGTATCATTGAACTGAACCTTAGCTATGATATACCATATGGGATATGAACCTTGGCCCCTATGGTATGGGTATCATTGAACTGAACCTTAGCCCCTATGATATATGCTCATGGGTGGGTATCATTGAACTGAATTCTTGGCCCCTATGATATGCTCATATGGGTGGGTTTCATTGAACTGAGCCTGATATGCTCATATGGGTATCATTGAATGATATGCTCATATGGGTATCATTGAACTGAACCTTAGCCCCTATGATATGCTCATATGGGTGGGTATCATTGAACTGATTCTTGGCCCCTATGATATGCTCATATGGGTGGGTTTCATTGAACTGAACCTTAGCCCCTATGATATGCTCATATGGGTATCATTGAACTGAACCTTGGCCCCTATGATATGCTCATATGGGTATTATTGAACTGAACCTTAGCCCCCTATTATATGTTCATATGGATATCACTGAACTCAACCATGACTTATGTTATCTCCTTAAATCATCACTGTGCCCATGCTGTGTTAAGTATGTCACTGTGCCCATTCTGTGTTAAGTATGTCACTGTGCCCATTCTGTGTTAGGTATGTCACTGCGCCCATTCTGTGTTATGTATGTCACTGTGCCCATACTGTGTTAAGTATGTCACCGCGCCCATTCTGTGTTAAGTATGTCACTGCGCCCATGCTGTGTTAAGTATGTCACTGCGCCCATTCTGTGTTAAGTATGTCACTGCGCCCATTCTGTGTTAAGTATGTAACTGCGCCCATTCTGTGTTAAGTATGTCACATTGATGTGCTGTACTCATTTCCTGGAATATTTCCTCTACGAACGTTACCTGCGGGTTCAAAGACCTAAATACTTCGGTGTCGTCTTCCACTTCATAGAAAGGTCAGCAAGAATAATCATGCAGCTCTAAAAGTCATTAGAATGTTAAAGGTGCTCTTATTGGAGCATTGCATTGAAGGTGCATTGTGGTATTTGCAGTCTTGCAATTTACCAACGTTCAGATTCACATAATGAATTTGAAAATAAGGTGTGGCAGGCTGTGTTAGTTTTGTAAGGTGTGGCAGGCTGTGTTAGTTTTGTAAGGTGTGGCAGGCTGTGTTAGTTTTGATTGGCAGGCACATGAGTTTTGAATGGCAGGCTTGTTAAAATAAGGTGTGGCAGGCTGTGTTAGTTTTGTAATATAAATGGAAAAGCTTGTATGCAGCAAATTTCATTAAAATTATTCAACGAAAGACTGTTTCTCCCTTTGTTGCCCTTCCCCATGCTGGTGACATGGATATTGCAGTAATGCGCTGCTTCTTTTGTAGTGGATTGGGAGGGCACGTCTCCCCTCCCACTAGGTGTGAGGTGAGAAATTAGCTATTTTGAAACGTTTTATAAGATCTGCCAGTCCAAATTATTAATTTTTGTTTTGTTTGAATTGTGTAAGGTATCCTTGTAGAAGATTCTCCAAGTCTACAGTTTTAAGAGGAAGATCTTCACAATTTGATTTTCATTATCTTCTCTTTTCATTGGATACTTTTCTTTCCCAATTCTCTTGAAAAAGATTCAATTTGATGTCGTCTGTTGTCCTTATTGGATCTAACAGCTTAATTGAAAGCTGTTCAAACTATCAATGTAACAAATACCAATTTAATGTAAATGAATATAACTGAAGTGCCGTTATGGAAGAAGAAAGTGTTGTACGAGTGACTTTGAGTAGCTTGTAGTGTTGTAGGAGTGACTTTGAGTAGCTCGTAGTGTTGTACCTTGATTTGTGGAAGAAGGAAGAAGAATAGATAAATTGATGTTGTTTCTTGGTTTCTTTGCAGACATTTGTGAATATTATATTGTGATTTTTAAGAGACAGGCATGTGCTCACATCTTCCCAAAAGTCAAAAAGCTAATAAACAATTTTGAGCAAAACTTTTGCTTCAAAAAGGAACATACAGTAATAACATGTAAACTGCAAAAAGTCTCATCGAATTACATTATTAATTTATTACAAATTGGCCATTTTACAGCATTTTAACCCTTACACACCGGATCGACATGATTTTTGTTGATCTGGAAGTGCAGTTTTCAATCAATAATTTCGGAAACTGTTACGGAGGTAATTTGTATATCATTTGAAAGAACTGCTTTGGTTCTTTCATATCCTAACCATTGATGGCGGCCATATTGAGATTTTCAGAGTAAAATAGAGCCAAATGAGTAATTTTAATATTTTCACCCAAATTTCCCCAAAATTGATAAATATTCAGGACAAACTTTAACAAATAAACAGTTTTAAATTTATTTTTGGTCAAAGTCATTCATGAATATCAGATAATGTAATTCTAATCAAATTTTGCCAAAACCCATCTCAAATTTGAAATTTTTGGGCATTTTACACTCTTAATTTACCATTTTTGGTCCATTTTGAAGCAACATTTTCAAAAAAATCTAGCTCTTAAATGGAAAATCAGAACGAATGTTTTTTTTTTCCGGCCATTTGATAGGCCTTGAAGCCAGCTTTCAAATGAGCTACTATGTTGATGCACAGCCCCCTCATTGCAAGATTCCAAAGATACGCAACTTTGCGAAGATTTTGGTTGATTGAAAGACTTTCCGTAAAGAGTTTATTTATTTCAAAAATGGTGTAAAAAATTTAATTGAAGATCTACATGTAGGATTTATGATAAAATAGCTTGAAAGAAGTGAACACTGAAGGAGGCAGTCTCAAGTAAAAGTAAATCAGTACATTTTTTCATTCTTTTCAGGCCTGTTGACTGTGTAAATCCCCTATACCTCTTGCACAAAATCATTACCATACACAGCATTTCATACATTTCTACAATAAATAGTATAGTATATTACAAATAAATCAACCATCTTGGGTGAGAATATATATATATATTTTAAAATGAAGTTTATCTGGGTCATGACACTCCTTTTTATAAGAAAATGAGTAAAAGTTGGGATGATATTTGCATTTTCCCAACCATGAAATAATTCTTAAACATTATTTCATTCCTTATTTTGAGGTAATTTGCAAATTAATTAGTATAAACAAGAAAACTTCATTTTCAGGTTATACTTTTGCCACAATTTTGTAAAAATTGATAATAAAGGGTCATGGTATACAGTGCATGCTAGCTGGAATGAATGTGTCATTTACATTACCTTGGAATGCACTTGACAGGATTAGGTGGTAATGTTAAGTCAATTCCTGCATTCCCTATTGTGCCAGAAAATAATCCCTTTTAATCAATCAAACTCTGTAAAGCTGTTTTGCTGTGTCAGGAGAGTGTTAACCACAGGACTATTGACAGGGATGTTGTGGTTACCTAATCCTTCCAAACCAGTTCCACACACAACCTCACTTTGATATGCCAAAATCAAGCCTACTTGATTTAAGCCTAACGTTAGGCCTGATTAACAACAATCTGACAATGGGTTAAGGTTACTATCCGACTATGCAACACTTGTTTTACAAGCTGTCAAACGAACCCAGATTTACACGGAATAAAAAGCATTACTTGTTATTTTCACCACAAATTAATGCAAAGATTAGAGAGTTGGAATAAATTGCACAAAAATGAAAAAAAAAATTGCAAAATAAACGTTGCTATGATTTCAGTGTGGTTCACAAACATGACCGCCATTTTCCAAAGAGGGTTGCATAAAAAAATTACAGTACATTTGGGATTAACACTGGGGTTGGAATTATTTTTATACAGTACGCTAGCATCCAACTGGTCGCACACCTTTGAAACTTGTACGGCACTTTATGTCATAACAGTTGGAAACATATCAAAACGTTTGCAAGTTACAGCAATTTACTTGCTGGCATTTAATTTTAACATTGTTTTAAAGTGCGTTAAAACCGTGGATCATTACTTTTAACAACTTTTAACAGCCTTCTTGATAATCTGTAAATTGAATATAGGCCCCTACTTAAGCTTTGTGACAATCCACACTTATTTGTGGGTTGGCAATCGCCATGCTTACATTGTGGTTATTGTAGGGATAAAAGCAGTTCCGCGAATATTTTCGGCGTGTGATCGCATTTTCACGATCAAAAAAATGGGTTGTTTATTGTTTACTGAATCAACAGGGCTCCAACCGGGAGGAGGAAGGAGAGAGGGGGGGAGGGGGTAATGGCCCGTAAAAAAAATTCAAAGCAATAATTTTCAAATGGGCCTTATGTAAATTATTCAAAATAAATATAACATCATTCTAGCCTCTTCCCCCCCCCTTTATTTGAAATCTATGTTGGGGTCTTTAATTAAACGAAAATATGCATTCCTAGCAATTAAGGGGGTAAACTGGCGGGGGAAAAAGCTCAGCTGACGGGAAAAGGCTCATCAGACGGGGAAAAGGCTCGGCAGACTGGGAAAAGGCTCAGCAGACTCAGCAGTCGTCTGAAAAGATTGCTATATGTTTCTCCATACAACGATAATTAAGGCGGGGCATAGCAGGTGCGGGGGAACCAGCCCCTCTCCCCTGGTTTTCCAATTTAATATGCACAAATGTATCTATGATTAAATAATAGTATTTTCACTAATCTGCTAATGAGAAAAATATAGACAATAAATGATGAAAAACCAATCACTATATTTTATGTAACAAATGTATTTCATGACTAAATGCACGATGGAAATATACATAAAATTGATTACACTGTTGTTGTTTTTATTTAAATGAAACTGCAAGTGCGTGTTTTACAGTTTTAATAGTTCATGTTCTTTGTCAGTGACGTGAAAGCAGATCGCTCCCAATATTAAATCTGTATTGGTTCAAAATTAGTACCATCAGCAGGGGCAACATCATTTTGTATTTAATTGGTAAAATCACAGGGACCCTGTCTAGTTCATTCCATCCCCCCACCCCTGGGAAAATCCCATTTCAATGTTATGCACCCCTTTTTTTATAACCTAAAATCTGTTCTTGAGTTCTCCTTTTTATATTTAGGTCAGTTTCATATTTATTTGTCTAGATATTGATAAAAATAGAAGAAATGTTGAAGTTTTGAATTTATGTTAAAGCCTACCTAAGTGAAGAATTTAGTTATCTAATTCTGAAATCAAGAGTATTGTATTTCTGATGATCATATCCAAAACCCAAATGAGTTGCATTTACAATTTCATTTGACAACTGCCACAATTTTGGCTCAAATTGCTCACTCCGCCCCAAACTGCCCTTCTCTCGCCCAAAACGGATATATATGGGCCTATACACCTTTTATGAATACAAATGAAATAAATGGCAAATAAATATAAATTGCAGTATATAAATAAACTGCCCTATCCCACTCCGAATAAATTTTATCAAAAGTCAAGAGCAAAAGAAAGTTGGTAATTATCCTTTTTTGTTCTTTTTGCAGAAACATTCAAAATAAATTGTAAGGAAAGGGGTCGGTCAGTATACAGGGACATTTTCAGAATACTGAGGGATTTGTTTACATTAACGCCCAACAATACATTAGGATAAGTTGCCCAAGGTTCTTGCATGTTTATGTATGTACAAGAAAAGTTTGTCTCAACAAGGGTACATGTGACCATAAAAGGAAAATGGGTGGGACCAAGGAATCTGAACATGCATGCGTGTTTACAGGCCCAGAGGGAAGATGAAAATTTCACCCAACATGTCAAACGATTAATATACAAAGTGTTTTAACATGGAATTTGGATAGCTATGGACTGGTTTTGGGACCCGAGTGTTAAGTTGCTTGTATATACATGTATATGGTAGGCCTACAGTTGCGCTGCGAAGGTGCAGGGAAATCGAAAGTCTACAGGTGCGCCGATAATTCTTGTATTTTTTAAGCCGGACTTAAAAGTGATATTAATATGGAATACACATTAGAAGAAGTCAAATATATCAGGATTTGGAAGGCATTTAGTGGGTAAACTTGAATTACTAATTATTTCTTCTGGGATTTCTTAGTTATTTACATTCAGAAAATGCTTGATTGTAAATCCTGGATGGGCTGGTAATGGTATCAGAAAAAAGCGTACAAATGGTTTTTCTTCTTCTTTATTTTTTAAATGAAAAAAGAACACTAGGCAATATTTGTCCCTTCTATCATGGACTCATGAACCTGTGGAAAAAGATATTGATTGCTTGTAGATATAAAAGATATGAAGTTGCACACACATAATAAGGGCTAGGGGTCTATGACGCTGGTCTCTCACACCTGTTGAGATTTAGGAACTTACATAGGGCCTAAGTCTTTAATTCCTTTTAGTCAATAGAAGTATACTGAGGTAACGATTCATGTCACAGATGTAGTACGTTAACGCTATCGTAGACCTAGACGGTTCTTTTGTACTGATAGCTATTACGTTAGGGACACGTACCAGTACCAGTTGTGCCCCTCGCGTAGCCACTAGCTTATTGCTCTGTGGTGAACAGAGACAAACTTGGTGGATGACTAGTGGATTTTACTTGTCATGCTGACGCCTTTATAGACCCATAACGGCTCTATAATACTTACCGGGGTTGCATACTTTGTACGGCGTAAGTCCCCCCAGTAGCCACGCGCTTCTCAGCTCTGTGGTGCAGGGTGTTTAACGGAATTAACGGTCCGTGTAGTATACACAGCCCCCTACACCAACTCCACTAATACCTTCATACATCAAGCGCAAACAACCAACAAACCAACTCTTTCATGATTTCTACCCCAGTGCTGGGGTTTAGGACTCATACAAGAAACGGCTATCACAAACATTGGATGACGGAGTCGTTACACCCCCTCCCCTCCCTGTCAATATTAACTCCATAAAGGATACTTTTCTTGACAATAGCTGACCTCTGTGGTAGTGTGGCCTTTTGATAGACAACCTCACGTTTGGGGTAGGTATTAACAACAGCCATCAGCGACGCTGGCTGCACCGGCCACCACTACCCTACTCACCATCTTCAACCACGTAGTTCATTCCATACTTTAACACCTTCTTAAAGCAGTTTCCACCTCATTGCGGCTTTACGGCCTGTTAGGCAGTTTAACTACCCATTAATGACATCGGGAATGACACATACGGTATTAGTTAACGGTTTTAGACCTTCTTCACACCTGTAGCTCTCCTCAAAATTTTCAGGCTCACCCGTAGGCTCTACAGTTCCAAGGTTGTTACTATACGTAGTACCTTAACACCTTTTTCCTGTCAACTTCATAGACAAGTTTCGCTGTTGATAGGTGTGGCCTGGAGCTACGCGATTCCGCAAGTGCTACAGTTTTTAGACACCCCTTGGGTGCCGTCGACTGTGTTGTACGACTCCGCGGTCTTACGACCCAAAACCGTCTCACAGCTACATAGCCTTACACGCTTGGCAGTACTTTTTGTATACGTTTTATATTAGCCTTTTAATTCGCTAGCCATTGGTTTTTAGTCAGTAAAGTTTAAACAAACTTTGCTCAGGGTTGGCAGTGTTTCTGGACTGCAGATGGTGTCATTCAGTACCTCCGCTCTACACGTTTAGTCGGTGGCCACCCCCTTTGGTGGTGGTGCGGATGCTCCCACCTGGTGTAAGGAACGAAGTTTCCACCCGTCAGATTTTCACCGTCAGTGCCGACGGATGCGGCTTGATCGTGGTAGGGGCTTTTCTTTGTGACCCCTTATGACGGAAACTTGGATGGGTACCTGGCCTTTTTCAACTGGCAGAATGCCGGGTTTTTTGTTCACCTTTTACCGCTAGTGCTGAGCGAGGCTTTTCAGATTCCCGCCGACTTTACACCACTGTTGTGGTCTCCTTTTCAAACAGATAGGAACGGATTTCAAGATTTTTTTGGATTCGTTCCTCTCATCTCGGCGCAGGACGAACTATGCCAGCCTTATGGCCGCTCACCTCGGACTACGAGTACACAATCACTATCGTCTCGCTTCAGTGGAACCCCCACATGATGGGCGTACTTCCCTTAGGTGACCAGAACGATCAGGACCTTTTTTGGTCCCCTGAACGTAATTCTGTCCGCCTCCGTGGATGATCGCAAGCTAAGTTCTTTGCGTCCTTTCTCCAGACCTGCGGGTTTCGGGGTCGACGCATTTGTTTCCTTCGGAACTCCACTATGTGGGTTACGTTTTCCGCTTTTCATGCTAGTATCGAGTATGCTACGCTGGGCGACGTACGACCGATAGCGCTCACTTTTCTCGGCTCACTGCGGTTCCCTCGGCTGCTCAAGACCTTGCAGGCTTCACGTACGCGCCTCGGGTCAGGGACGACTTTTGTCTTTTTCCCGGGCTCTGGGGACTGCATCTCAGTCCCAAAGCACTTTATTTGACGGTGTGGCCTTAGTCCGCCTTTCCTCGACGTAGCATGGCCTATCTGAGGGGTTGTTCACCCTCCTCCCTGTTGTAGAGGTGGGCCCTCTCTCAAACTTGGTTCAGTCATGAGCTCTGGGATAACTTGCAGCTATCCACCGAGGTTTTCCAGTTGGGTCTACGGTCTTTGACTCGCGACCACTGGAAAGTTGCACGAAGATCTCTTCGTAGTGTGTCATGTGACATTTTCCTCCAATAGCTCGTCCAGTAACTTTCTTTTCAAGTAGTCTGAACTGTTCATAGAACGGCCGCGGTATGCACTCTGGTTCAAGGCATAGCCTCTTTCCACAGGATTTCTCATGCCGCCGTTCGGGAAAACGCTTTTCACAGAGTGACAGTGACGAGAGCGATGTGACAACTGCTTCTATTCTCTTATACTATTTTGCTTCGTTTTCTCTTCAATTTGCACCATTTTGTTTTATAACTTCATTTTCAGATTTTTTCTCGGTGGATGGGCTTTTATTCTCGGTGAGATCGTTTCTTTTCTTTTTTTCTATTATATTTTCCCTCGTTCTGACCTGACTTTTCGCGCCCTTCGTTACTAATACAGCGGTGCCCATATAGTGGTTCTGCGATTTTTTTTCTAGCTGCCTTGGGTCTCTCGGCCCTTGGTTTTTCTTTCATAATGACGAAGCGCCTATGCAGTGACCTTGACCCCCCCCCCCTTCCATCCCCGTGACCCACCTGCTACCATCATTGACCATTCTACAATTCCAATCCCAAAAATCCTTATTATCCATGCCACCAACAAGCAAGAAAGCTTTAAAAAAGTTTCTCCCTTCCTCGTCCATAAAGCCCTCTATGGCCATGTCGGTACCCTTCCCAAAGTCTCTACCCTTAGATCCGGTGATCTCCTGGTGCACTGCACCAGAGACACACAAGCCACCACCCTCCTTTCCACCAAAACCCTAGCCAACTCTGGTATCGACATCACAGTCACCCCCCATCGTTCCCTAAACTCCAGCAAAGGCGTCATGCGCACCCGCGATCTTGCGTACATGACCGATGACGACCTCAAAGAGGAACTAGCAAGCCAACATGTAACTGAAGCCCGTCGTCTCGTTCTAAAGAGAGACGGAGCCGAGACACCCACTAATACCATATTTCTTACCTTCGCAACACCAACTCTCCCCTTCCACATCATTGCCGGCTACCTGAGAATCCAGGTCGCCCCTTACATTCCCAACCCTCTCCGTTGGTATAATTGTCAGAGGTATGGCCACGAAAAAACTCCTGCCACAGCCAAGCGCGCTGTGGTAACTGCGGAGCCCCGGACCATTACAACACCTCCTGCACCAACCCCCCACTCTGCACAAATTGTGACGGTAAACACCCAGCCAACCATCCCTCCTTCTCGAAAGACTGCCCCACCTGGCTTCAGGAAAAACAAATAACCAAACTTAAAACCTGAACCCCAACATAACCTACCCAGAGGCCAGGAAGCAATTCCTCGCTTCTCTTAACACCAAGCCTTCCTACTCAAACGTAGTCTCCTCTTACTCCAATTCCGCCCCCTCAAACACAACTAATACAACAAAAACTAACTCCCATGCCCAAACCTACCTCACCTGGCTCTTCTTACCTAGTCCTAAGCCCATCACCATTTCCAACAAGCCAATCACACCCAATACCCACACCACCTCCACCACCACTTCTCTCCTCAACCTCCCTTCCTACTCTAAAGCCCCCACGGCCCCCTACACCAACACCACTAATACCTTCATACATCAAACTAAAACCAACCAAGCAAACAATCAACAAACCAACAAATCAGTCAACAAACAACCAACCAAAAAACAACCAATCAACAAACAACCAATCAACAAACAACCCACCACCCAAACCCACACTGAAGAGAGTATGGATTGTTCGATTACCAACACACCGATCATACTTCTCGTCCAATTTTCAAAAACAATCGCTCCCAAAGAAACAGATCCAAAGAAAAAACAAGCCAACTCAGACCCAACAGATCTTCCTCCAGATAACCCCCCGCCTCCTTATGGCATACACCACAAACAATTACAATAACACCCACAACATCATACAATGGAACATTAGGAGCCTTAAGGCCAATTCTGAAGAAATTGACCTTCTGGCCTTCACCTTCAACCTGGTCGTCTTCTGCCTACAAGAAACTTTCTTGAAAACCACCGACCATTACTCCCTCAACAACTTTGCTTGCTATCACAAACATCAAGTGGATGCTGACAGGGCCTGTGGTGGCGTCTCCGTTCTCGTTAGACACGATATCCCACACAGCCCTGTTCGTGTGCACACCGACCTTCAGGCCATCTGTATTTCTATCTCCCTCCACAAAACTTTCACTCTCTGCAATATCTATCTCCCTCCCAACACCAACATTCAACCAAACAGCCTTAACAACCTCATCTCTCAGCTTCCTACCCCCTTCATCCTTCTTGGTGACTTCAACGCTCACAACCCTCTTGTGGGGCTCTAATACCACCACCCCTAGAGGCAAGCTCATCGAAAACGCTCTTCGTCAGCACAGCCTGTCCTTACTGAACACTAACTCCCCGACCTATCTTCATCCTGCCACAAGCTCTCTCACCTGTATTGACCTGTCTATCTGTTCCCCTAACCTCCCTGATTTTAGATGGAGAGTCACTGCTGACCTCTGTGGTAGTGATCATAACCCTCTTCTTATACACTTCAATTTTCAAATCCCCACTGAGCACACCCCCAATTGGAACATTGACAAGGCTGACTGGCCTCTTTTTGAAACCCTCTGTGACTCACACCTCTCCCCCCATCTCCTCGAGGATGAGAATCCCATGTCTAACTTCAGTAATATCCTTATCAACATCGCCACCTGCTCAATTCCCAAAACCTCCAAACCCCCAAATCATCCCCCCAACCCCTGGTTCTCGAATGACTGCAAAACTCCCATCAAGAACAGGAAAAGAGCCCTCAGGAACTTTAAAACTAACCCGACCACCCATAACCTTACCTCTTTCGTATCAGCCGTGCCAAGGCTAGACGCACTATCAAGGACAGTAAAACCAACACTTGGAACAACGTTATCTCTTCTCTTACCACCAACACCCCCACTAAGAAGATTTGGAGAATGGTTAACAGCTTCCACGGCAGAGTAGGCAAATCTTCCATCTCCCATCTCTCTTGGAATGGAGACCTTCTCACCGCAAAAAAGGACATCGTTGACCACCTCGCTGCCTCTTTCAGCAACATCTCGTCCTCGACCAACTACTCCAATGCTTTCAAAATCAAAAAAGCTTGCGATGAAGCCCGGAGAATCACTTTTCCCTCCAACAACTCCGAAAGCTACAACACCCCTCTCACCCTTTCTGAATTAAACCAAGCCATCAACGATGCTGGCTGCACCTCCAAGGGCCCAGATAACATCCCTTATCAGTTTCTGAAACACCTCCCCATCAAGGCCACCACTACCCTACTCACCATCTTCAACCACATTTGGTCATCACACTCCTTTCCCCCTATCTGGAGGACAGCAATTGTCATCCCCGTCCTTGAACCGGGGAAGGATGGTACCGACCCCACCAGCTAGCGACCCATCGCCCTTACTTGCTGTCTCTGTAAAATTATGGAAAAGATCATTAATCAGAGACTAAACTGGTTCCTCGAGACCAACAGAATCCTCTCTCCTCACCAAAGCGGCTTCCGAAAACGTCGCAATACCCTAGACCAGTTAATTACGCTCGACACCGCTATCCGGGAATCCTTTGCAAAAAAGGAACACCTCATTGCCATATTTTTTGACCTCGAGAAAGCTTTCGACACTTCTTGGAAATACGGCATTACCCGAAAACTTCACACCATCGGCCTCAGAGGCCACCTCCCCATCTTTAGTCAAAACTTCCTCTCACCCAGGCAGTTCCAAGTTCGTATTGGCCACACCCTCTCCAACCCGTAACCCAAGAAGAGGGCATCCCCCAAGGCAGCATCCTCTCCCCCACTCTCTTCAACCTGAGCATTAATGACATCGGGAATAACCTTGGCCCCAGCATCAAACATACCCTCTATGTGGATGACGTCACCATCTTCTACTCCTCCCCTAGCTTTCCTATTGTTAAAAATAGGCTCCAAACCAGCCTCAACCAGCTGCAAGTCTGGAGCAACAATAACGGTTTTAAATTCTCCAAAGACAAGACAGTCTAGTCTGCATGCACTTTTGTCATTTCAACAACCTCCACCCCAACCCGAACTTTGTGCTCAATGGGAATCGCATCCCAAAGTTCCTTGGTCTAACTCTAGACCCCAAGCTCACCTACAAGCCACACATCACCAACCTGAAACTAAAATGCAATAGCTCCCTCAACATCCTCCGACTGCTCTCCAACACCACTTGGGGAGCGAACTGCTATGCTCTCCTCAAAATTTTCAGGCTCACCATTCGTGCCAAGCTTGACTATGGCAATATTGTCTACTGTGTCGCTCACAACTCATACCTCAACCACATTAACACCATCCAAAATAAAGCCCTCAGGCTTTGTCTAGGAGCCTACAGGACCTCCCCAATCACTAGCCTTCATGTTGAAGCCAACAAACCCCCCTTTCTACTTAGATGTAAAAAGCTTAGCCTCTCCTATGCTTTTAGAGTCCTCACCAACACCCAGAACCCTGTTTACAACCTCATTAGGTACCCCAATTTCTCCTCCCTCTTTGATAGGACTAAAACCCTATCCCCTCCCTTTAGCTTACGCATTAAATCAGACCTCTTCCATCTTGGCATCAACCCCGCCACTCTCGGCACCTACTCCTGGCTCACTTTTCCTCCTTGGGCCACCCCCCTCCCTTCTGTCCACCTAGACCTCTCCACTTATCACAAAACTCAAACTCACCCTAACCTCTTCATCAATCTCCACAACCAAATCAAAGACCAACTCTCAAATTACACCTCCATCCATACTGATGGCTCCAAGGAAGGCAACAAGACAGCTGCTGCTGCCATCATCCAAGACATCACCCTCAGTAGCAGACTTCCTGACTACTCATCCATCTTTTCAGCCGAGGCTAAGGCCATTCTCCTCGCCCTCAACTTTATTAAGTACTCTCCTCTTAGTCACTTTGCCATTTCTTCTGACTCAAAGGCTGTTCTTACTTCATTACTCAATCTTAAATGGGGTAACCTCACCTGCCACCTCCTCCTCCGGAAACTCTTTTCTCCCACCCTCTGCAGGAAAAGTGTTCTTTTCTTCTGGATACCCAGCCATGTTGGCATCCCTGGCAAAGACAGGGCTGATATAAAGACATAACCTCCTCCCTTCCCCTTTTCCCAAAACCCTCTCTGACATCAAACCGCTTATCGCTTCCCTTGTTCGTGACTGCTGGCAAACCTCATGGAACTCCTAAATTGACAACAAATTCCATGTCATATCCAGCCCACAATCCCGATCAAATCCACCATCAACAACCTTTCTCGTATCGACAACGTTCATATTACCCATCTTAGAATTGGTCACACCCACCTCACTCACTCCCACCTCCTTATTGGTTCCCCCCAACCCCTCTGAAACAATTGCCACTGCTTCCTCACAATCCAACACGTTCTCCTTGCTTGCCCCCTGTACAACCTTCCCAGAGCTTCCCTCGCTGCCCACAACTCAATTGCTGAGTTCTTCCAGAAAAATCCTCTGGTGAAAATAATCTCCATCCTTCATCATGCATCCCTCTACAACCATATTTAATTCTCCTCTTCCACCCCCTCTCTACTTTGTTTTTGTTTTACCCATGCACCTCCTCTCTCGATTACAGCTTTCTGGCTTTTGTTCTTGAATTTTTCTCATTCTCCCCCTGGTTTCTTTCCTTCCTACCTCTAAAATGATCTGACCTCTCAGGCACAATTTGACCTTCGTTGTTGTGGTGCCGTTAAGACCTTATCAAACAAACAAACTTGTTTTTGGTCTGACTCACTTTACGATGTTCGTGTTACCCCGCTAACTTTTGCTCTTACGTGGTTACGCGCTGACGAATTTTTCCCAGGTCCGGGATTTTTTCAATTCGTTTTAGTTGGTACACGCTTCATTCCCAATCGTAGTTTACTAGCCAGTTCCGTCTCGTGGACAAATCCGGTGTGTTTTGTGGCGTTTTTTGTAGACACTTTCTGATATTCATATTGTGTCCAAACGCTCTTCCAGTTGGCTTGTTTTTCTGAGTTTTTAGCTCAGGTTCATTTGATGTTTACCTCCGTTTCTGTCAAGAAATGGTGCCTTGTTTAGTTTGACTGACTAGACGTTGTTTACTATGTTTTAGTTCTTCCCACTCTGAGGTCTTTCATCCTTAAGAGAAGAAGGAATTTCGTCCTTTAAACGGGATTCGATTAGTGTGAGTTTTCGTACCAGCCATTTAAAAAAAAAAAAAAAAAAAGTGTGCTGCGACCTGAACTCCCTTCCTTCCTATCCTCGGTTGCAATCTGATTGCATATATTTATAGCATGGAAGGTAAGGTATAACTTGAAGTAAATTTACCGCGTTAAGCGTAGCGGGGATATTTACGAGAGTTATACTTACCTTCTATCCATCCCGCCTGCCTCCCCTCTTGTTCAGGCCCTGGTGGAATTTTAAGCGAGGGTTAGTAGAGCTAAAAGTAGGTCAGGGCTGGCTGGCAACTACGTTTTTATGGTCGGTTAGAAGTGCGTTAGAATCAGGTCATGTGACCAAATTACATATATTTATAACATGGTAGGTAAGTATAACTCTCGTAAATATCCCCGCTACGCTTAGTGGGGTAAATATTTCCTGTTTCCTGTGTTAAAGACCTGGGTGTTATTTTTGATGATAAGCTTACACTGTTGCCACATGTAAATAATATATGCCGCTCCGCCTCACTTGCCATCAGCAAAATCAGCAAAATTCGTAAATATCTCGATCAAAAGTCAACTAAAACACTTATTCACGCATTTGTATCATCCAGACTTGATTGTTGCAACAGTATCTTATTTGAACTTCCTTCTCAACAAATCTCAAAGCTTCAGCGCATTCAAAACACTGCTGCCAGATTAGTTACTCTCACAAGTAAGAAATCTCACATTAAACCCATCCTTCTCCAGCTTTATTGGATTACTATATGTGAAAGAATAAACTACAAGCTTCTCACCCTCACATACAAAGCCATCCATGGTCTTGCTCCAAATTATATTTCCAACTTACTCACCTTACAATTACCAACTCGCTCACTCAGATCTAACAGTGCTATTTTCCTAAAGCCGCCAAAAATTAACACCAAGACTTATAGTTAACATTCTTTTCAATCTGCAGCCCCCAAACTTTAGAACATTCTCCCAATCTACATGTACTTATTTATTTATCACTCCATTGAGTTACATACAAAGGAAAATTGGTAATTACAAAATAACATTAGAAACAAGAACAATAAACAAATAATGCAATAAACAGAATAGTATGGAATGAATGGTGAACTGGAGGAAGTGTAAAACTTTTGCTATAGCCAGCTCGCCATCAACAAAGGAGAATACAATACAAAAAATAATTAGATACGCCTGTCCCTAACCCAGTCACCTACCCAACCAGCGAGCTGTTATCACTGAGACCCTGTTGCCTACACTCACCCAAACTACACACCTACCCCACCCCGCCCCTCCCCCTCCCACCCTGCCCTTCTTCTCCCATCCCACCTATCCCTGTCTCTCCACTCCCCTCACCTCACATTCACCCTTTTCTCACCGACAAACACAGAAAACAAAGAAGACATAGAGAAAGAAAAGTTGGAATAATGATGGTTAGTTATACGGGGCCAAAAGATATTTTTGAGCTTAGACTTAAAGTTATTTAGGGATTTCGATAATTTTAAATCATTACTGAAAGAATTCCAGAAGGTCACACCAGCACAACGTACTTGAGACTTGGCTTTATATGTGTACGAACAAAGGGTTGCATTAAGTGATGAGAATTAGTATCGTAAGAATGAAAGCAGTTGTTAGTTTTAAAGAATGACAAAGAACTCCAGCATCAATTTTTGGTGACTTTATACATGAAAATGCCTAGATTGTAATTGTAAAGATCGTAAACAGTTAACAGCTTAAGGTGTCTGAACAAAGGCATGGAAATGCCTCAGAAATACATCAGAAATGCCCCTACTTGAGATATTTTTAAGAGTGTATTGAAAACACACCTTCTTCATGAGTTACCCTCATTGGACCTTGTAACTTTATCCTGCTTGTATCTTTTTAGGTATGATTTGTTGTTCTCTTACTGTTTGTATTTAAGGTTTTCTCATGTTATATTTGTTTATGTAAAGCGCATTACGACCAATTGGTATAATGCGCTATATAAACATGTATTATTATTAACCTGTGATTTGTCATAACTTTAAAAAAAAGACATCAGTACTATTGTGAGAGTTAAAGGATTGCTATTGTGACAGTTAAAGGATAGCTATTGTGACAGTTGAAGAATTTGTATTGCGACAGTTAAAGGATTGGTATTGTGACACTTAAAAGGATTATTATTGTGACAGTTAAAGGATTGTTATTGTGACAGTTAAAGGATTACTATTGCGACATTTAAAGGACTGCTATTGTGACAGATAAAGGATTGCTATTGTGACAGTTGAAGGATTGCTATTGTGACAATTAAAGGATTGCTATTGTGACACTTAAAGGATTGTTATTGTGACAGTTAAAGGATTGTTATTGTGACATTTAATTAATTGTTATTGTGACAGTTAAAGGATTGCTATTGTGACAGTTAAAGGATTGTTATTGTGACAGTTAAAGGATTGTTATTGTGACAGTTAAAGGATTGCTATTGTGACAGTTAAAGGATTGTTATTGTGACAGTTAAAGAATTGTTATTGTGACAGTTAAAGGATTGTGATTGTGACATTTAAAGGATTGTTATTGTGACACTTAGAGGATTGCTATTGTGACAGTTGGAGGATTGTTATTGTGACATTTAAAATTGTTATTGTGACAGTGATTGCTATTGTGACAGTTGGAGGATTGCTATTGTGACAATTAGAGGATTGCTATTGTGACAGTTGGAGGATTGCTATTGTGACAATTAAAGGATTGTTATTTTACAATCAAAGGATTGTTCTGTTCAGACTTGAATGCTTTGACATCAATTCATCTTCATACCTATAAAGATCTGTAGGCAACTATGGATGAGTACCATCAGAATTGGTTAAAAAGCAGTGTAACTGATTCTGACAATACTCTTTTCTATCGTTAGTATCTTATCTGATGGTTTCTGGATGTTTCCATTGTTAAACCAGACATAAAGCTTCCATACATTAACATAGATGTATTATGAGGAAAAGCTGTGTTAAACTATTTTAAGTGTAATTTTAATATTAAAGACAATGATCTCTACATTCACTGTTTTTCAAAGGAACAGAATAAAAACTTGATTCTTTTCTTTCTTTCAGACTCGGCTTGGAACGGAACAATGAGAGGCGGGACCCAGAAGAGGAAGTGAACGACTTCTTGAGGAGAGCAATAGATGCCCGGAGTATAGATAGGTTACGATCAGAGCATGTAAAAAGACTAACTCTCACCTTTCGCAAGAGGGACCTAGAGGCCAAGGTATAATATTAAATCAAGATTTTCCTTCTCTTTTTTTTGTTTATTAAGTAATATCACTATAGCAAATTTGTCAGGAAGTTTAAAAACAGTGGCATTGCTAAGGGGGCATTGGAGGCACGTTAAGGAGGCATGGGAGGCACGTTAATGGAGCATGGGAAGCACGTTTCTGGATGACTTGGATTTCAAACATCTTCTGTTTTTTTCTATCATTCTCGATATACATATATATATATATATCAGTAAGTCCATTTTTGGTGAGCATGTGAAGCATAATGCGAACCTATGTAATGGCGACTTCGTTCGTCCGGCCTTCCACAGTTTTTCCTGAGATTTCTTCAGAAATTTTAAAGTTTCTTCAGAGTTCCTCAGAAAAGTTAAAGTTTGTTTAGATATCCTTATGGAAGGTTAGAATTTCCTTAAAAAATGTTAATGTTGTTCAGAGACACTTAAGACAGGATTAAAGACTAGTTTCCTTGAAAAGTCTACAAAATATTTGATATTTCCTTAGAAGATAGCTGCAAAATGATATCATTTTCCAATATTCTTCAGAGATCCTCAAGCATCTCTCTCGTAGCACTGGAGATTGAAACTTCTTTAAAATGTTTGGGCACCAACAATTGTATCAGGCATGATTATTGAACTCCACCTTTATTATGGTGGTTATTGGCATAAAGTTGCTACAGCATATGAAGTAACCAGACTTTTTATTTAGTATGCTCAGTCAGGGAGTGTGACAGGATGTGACTGCATATGGACATAGGGAGGGATGCCATGTGGGACATGGATAGGGGTCATGCGGGACATATGATACAATATATACCATGTGGTATACACCAAGGGCTATATCAGGCATAATTATTTGACTCCCAACTTTGTTTTTTTATTCAACAACTCATTTGCATATTAGTTATTATATGAACTGACACTCATACATAGTATGCTCATTCAGCGACTGTGATAGCTAGGATGAGACTTCTTATGGAGCCTATGGGATGTCATGTGGGACATGGGGTGGGATGCCATGTGGGACATGGGGTGAAAGCCATGTGAAACAGGGTGGAATGCCATGCAGGATGTATGGTGGAATGCCATGCGGGACATAGGGTGGAATGCCATGGGATGGGATGTCATGTGGGACATAGGGTCCCACCCCATTTCAACAGGTCATTTGCATATAAGTTATTATATGAACTGACACTTCCTTACATTGTATACTCAATCAGGGATGGTGATAGCTAGGATGAGACTTCTTATGGAGCCTATGGGATGTCTTGTAGGACATTGGGCGAGATGCCATGTAGGACATGGGAGGGGATGCCATGTGGAACAGGGTGGAATGCCATGTAGGATATATGGTGGAATGCCATGGATTAGGATGTCATGTGCGACATTGGTTGGTATGGGATGTCATGTGGGACATGGGGTCTCACCCCATTTCAACAAGTCATTTGCATATAAGTTATTATATAAACTGACACTTTCATACATAGTATCAGGGACTTCTTATGGAGCCTATGGGATGTCATGTGGGACATGGGGTGGGATGCCATGTGGATTAGGGTGGAATGCCATGTGGGATATGGGATGGGATGCCACGAGTAATACAAGAGTGTGACATAGCTTGGGATACCATGTGTGACATAGGGTAGGAGGCTATGTGGGATACAGGGTAGAAGGCCATGTGGACATGGAATGTGATGCCATGTGGGACATAAAGTAGGATGTCATTGGGACATTGGAAGGGATACCATGTGGAACATATGGTGGGATCCAATGTGGGATGCCATGTGGTACATCAGATGGGAAGCCACTGATGCAGGACATAAGGTGGGATGCCATGGGGGACATAGGGAGAGATGTCATGTAGGACACAGGGAGGGAAGCCATGTGGGACGTAGGGAGGGATGTCATGTGGGACATATGGTTGGAATAATGTGGGACATACATGTAGGATAGGATCCATGTGGGACATATGGTGGGATGCCATGTGGGTCATAGGGTGGGATGTGATGTGGGACATATGGTGGATTGCCATGTGGGAAATATGGTGGACTGCCATGTGGGAGATATGGTGGAATGCCACGTGGGACAAGGCATGGGATGGGATGTCATGTGGGAAGAGGGATGGGATGGGATGTCATGTGGGACATGGGGTGGGATGCCATGTGGGACATGGGATGTCACATGAGACTTAGTGTGAGATGCCATTTTTATAATTGGCCAGGTCATGATATGAGTGTCAATTTGCATGGGCATGCAAACCATGACGGTTAGGGCTCTAATTGAAATTCGGTTTTAAAGCAGAAAACTAATTTTGGTAAATGTTTCAATTTACCTCTTTATTAAATGTTCATTTTACATTTCACTCGTTCAGTGAATATATATATAACAATTTACAAGAAACCATGGTTGTGTCATTTTTCCCCAAGGCCTCCGAAGTGCTGCTTTTGATATAGATGCTCAACTTGTTATTAGTTGTCATTCTCAAATTCCATCAAGTGTTTTTTTTTTTTTCCATTTTCTTGGTGGTCGCATAATAGTGTGCATTTTTGATGATGGCTATTTCAGAAAATATGGCAAAGACTTATAGATTTAAAACCTGGTTCACGAAAGCCAATGTCATGATTGAAGGTTCATTTTGTCAGATATTGATTAAAGATTATTGCTGTGGTGGATTTATACTGCCACCTATAATAGTTTTAGAACTAAATGAATTAGAAACATCATTATTAATTTGTCAATTTTCCTTTCCAATAAATCTCGCCAAAATATATATTTTTGTGTATTGTTATATGACCAGAGTGGTAGAAATTAGTTCCTAAAATATTGAGTGGGTCAGAAGAGCTCTCAGAGTTTGACCTTATCATGAAGAGTGGATACCATGTATCACATGACTTAGTTGAGTTTGATGGATTGTCTACCAACGATTGGTTTTGATGTCCTTCAGATGGAAAACAAGTTTGGAGGAGACTGGTCTGCCAGTGAGGTCAAGTAAAGATATTATTGTGGATCATGGCTTGTACATAACCCTTGTCATTGTGGATCATGGCTTATACATAACCCTTCTCATTGTGGATCATGGCTTGTACATAACCCTTGTCATTGTGGATCATGGCTCGTGCATAACCCTTGTCATTGTGGATCATGGCTTATACATAACCCTTCTCATTGTGGATCATGGCTTGTACATAACCCTAGTCATTGTGGATCATGGCTTGTGCATAACCCTTGTCATTGTGGATCATGGCATGTATACTTGTCATTGTAGATTGTGGCTTGTACATAACCCTTGTCATTGTGGATCTTGGCTTGTACATAAACCTTATCATTGTGGATCATGGCTTGTACATAAACCTTGTCATTGTGGATCATGGCTTGTGCATAACCCTTGTCATTGTGGATCATGGCATGTATATTTGTCATTGTAGATTGTGGCTTGTACATAACCCTTGTCATTGTGGATCTTGGCTTGTACATAAACCTTATCATTGTGGATCATGGCTTGTACATAACCCTTGTCATTGTGGTTTAGGCTTGTGCATAACCCTTGTCATTGTGGATCATGGCTTGTATATAAACCTTGTCATTGTGGATCATGGCTTGTGCATAACCCTTGTCATTGTGGATCATGGCATGTATATTTGTCATTGTAGATTGTGGCTTGTACATAACCCTAGTCATTGTGGATCATGGCTTGTACATAAACCTTATCATTGTGGATCATGGCTTGTACATAAACCTTGTCATTGTGGATCATGGCTTGTGCATAACCCTTGTCATTGTGGATCATGGCATGTATATTTGTCATTGTAGATTGTGGCTTGTACATAACCCTTGTCATTGTGGATCTTGGCTTGTACATAAACCTTATCATTGTGGATCATGGCTTGTACATAACCCTTGTCATTGTGGTTTAGGCTTGTGCATAACCCTTGTCATTGTGGATCATGGCTTGTATATAAACTTGTCATTGTGGATAATGGCTTGTACATAACCCTTGTCATTGTGGATCAGGGCTTGTACATAACCCTTGTCTTTGTGGATTGTGGCTTGTACATAACTCTTGTCATTGTGGATCATGGCTTGTACATAACCGTTGTCATTGTGGATCATGGCTTGTACATAACCCTTGTCTTTGTGGATTGTGGCTTGTACATAACTCTTGTCATTGTGGATCATGGCTTGTACATATACATTGTCATTGTGGATTGTGGCTTGTACATAACTCTTGTCATTGTGGATCATGGCTTGTACATAACCCTTGTCATTGTGGTTTAGGCTTGTGCATAACCCTTGTCATTGTGGATCATGGCTTGTACATAAACTTGTCATTGTGGATAATGGCTTGTACGTAACCCTTGTCATTGTGGATCATGGCTTGTACATAACCCTTGCCTTTGTGGATTGTGGCTTGTACATAACTCTTGTCATTGTGGATCATGGCTTGTACATAACCGTTGTCATTGTGGATCATGGCTTGTACATAACCCTTGTCTTTGTGGATTGTGGCTTGTACATAACTCTTGTCATTGTGGATCATGGCTTGTACATATACATTGTCATTGTGGATTGTGGCTTGTACATAACTCTTGTCATTGTGGATCGTGGCTTGTACATATACATTGTCATTGTGGCTTGTACATAACCCTAGTCATTGTGGATCATGGCTTGTACGTAACCCTTGTCATTGTGCATCATGGCTTTTACATAACCCTTGTCATTGTGGATCATGGCTTGTGCATAACCCTTGTCATTGTGGATCATGGCTTTTACATAACCCTTGTCATTGTGCATCATGGCTTATACATAACCCTTGTCATTGTGGATCATGGCTTGTACGTAACCCTTGTCATTGTGCATCATGGCTTTTACATAACCCTTGTCATTGTGGATCATGGCTTTTACATAACCCTAGTCATTGTGCATCATGGCTTGTACATAACCATTGTCATTGTGGATCATGGCTTGTACATAACCATTGTCATTGTGGATCATGGCTTGTACATAACTCTTGTCATTGTGGATCATGGCATGTACATAACCCTTGTCGTTGTGCATCATGGCTTGTACATAACTCTTGTCATTGTGGATCATGGCTTGTACATAACCCTTGTCTTTGTGGATTGTGGCTTGTACATAACTCTTGTCATTGTGGATCATGGCTTGTACATAACCCTTGTCATTGTGGATCATGGCTTGTACATAACACTTGTCATTGTGGATCATGGCTTGTACATAACCCTTGTCATTGTGGATCGTGGCTTGTGCATAACCCTAGTCATTGTGGATCATGGCTTGTACATAACACTTGTCATTGTGGATCATGGCTTGTACATAACCCTTGTGTGAGCAAAATGAAACTTGCAGCAACCTTCCAGCATGCTGACATAAGGTTGTCTTGTATGAAAGAAGACTTCAAAAGGAATAAAGTGATAAAGAGACTGCTTGGATATCTTATTTCTTTCAGGAGATATCCAAGTTATTTGTATAGAAATGACTGGTGTTGAAAGTCTACTGTAGAAGGTTTGACCCATCATCCTCACTTTTTAAGCAATTATTAATGTATTTAAAACAAAATATATTTAGATTTTGTTATAAATTGATTTTTTTTCTAAAAATGTCTTCAGGCAGGAAAAAATAGTTACTTTAATAGGTTCTGCTTGACTATGTTCTTGAATATCCAATGGTTTTTAATTGACAAGAGTGCGAGGAAGTGATGTCACAACTAGTCCGTTCATTCGTTTCTATGAAATATTAAAGTCCTCTTTCATGCCAGATTGAGTTGTGTGACCACTAACCTAATGGTGTCTATGGTACATGCACATTTTTGGTTCCGATGTGATAGCATCTGGAACCTAGGCAGTCATGATGGTGTGTGTGTTTGGGTGTGTGGGTGGGGGGTGTGTGTGTGTGTGTGTGTGATGGCCAGCTCATAAACACGATATTTCAAGAACAGTACTGTGGATTCATGTTATATGTGGTATACATACAGCCCATGGTCCGTAGATGTGCCCTGTTGTTTTTGGTGGTGATGTCATGCATATTAATTAGTAGGCGGGGCTTAATAGAAAAATCTCAAAATGCTCATATTTTAACAACCGCCATATCTGTTTTGTTTCATATTTGGTACAGTTATGATGTTAGCTAGTGTGTACATGTTCATGGTATGAAAACATTGAATTGCATTAATATGCATAGTGGGCAGGGTTTAATATGATTTTGCTAAAAAGAGCTTGTAAACACGATGTCTAAAGAACGATAAACTGATTCAAGTCATATGTCATACACAGATTACCCATGGTCCGTAGATGTACCCTATTGTTTTTGGTGGTGATGTCATGCATATTAATAAGGCGTGGCTTAATGTAAAAAATTTGATATGCTCATATAACAACCACGTATATGTTTTGTTTCATATTTGGTAGTTAGGATGTTTTCTTATGTGTTCATGTTCATGGTATAAAAACGTTGAATTTAATTAGTATGCATAGTGGGTGGGGCTTTATATGATTTTGCTGAAGAGAGCTTGTAATCATGGTATCTAAAGAACGATTAACTGGATTCAAGTCATATGTGATACACAGATGGTCTGTGATTGTGCCTTATTGGTTTTGGTGGTGATACCATGCATATTAATGAGTAGGCAGGGCTTAACCTAAAATTCTTCAAATATGATATGTGCAGATGCTAGTGTTGTCATTAGTACTGTATGTCTATTTTACTGATCTGCATCATGCATGGTGGTCGTGGCTAATGAATAAACATCCTGGAACAAATATTTCATGATATGCAATGACATGACAGTTTATACCAAACTTGCAAATCAATCAGCATATGAAAAAAAGCATTGGAACCACAAAACCTTTTGGTTCTGGTTGTAATTTCATTTAATCTGGTTCAGTTCAAAACTGTCTATACATGCCGGTTGATAAGTTCAATGTCAGCTATTTATGCATTTCTTTAGTTACATGATTGATAACAAAAGATTTCAAAGTTGAATTTCAAAACCTCTGATGGATGAGTATTTCTTTGTCTGTTTCAAGTGTCTTGCAAGACAGAATAGGGGGCACCACCAGAATGAGTGCTTCCCCAAAATGTGTATATTCCTTCCCCTCCCCCTTCTTAAAAAATACTCAACACAAAAAAAAAGTTGAAAAGATTGCTGTGCAAGTTGACCAGGGGTTCTAAGGATACTTGTTTTTTAACCAATGTTTCTGAGGATTACATTACCTTTATGTGAAAAGGTTACAAAGGGCTAAGGATCACATTACCTTCATGTGAAAAGGTTACAAAGGGCTAAGGATTACATTACCTTCATGCGAAAAGGTTACAAAGGGCTAAGGATCACATTACCTTCATGTGAAAAGGTTACAAAGGGCTAAGGATCACATTACCTTCATGTGAAAAGGCTACAAAGGGCTGAGGATTACATTACCTTCATGCGAA
The DNA here is from genome assembly GCA_020152595.1 of Chiridota heheva. Lineage (NCBI taxonomy): Eukaryota > Metazoa > Echinodermata > Holothuroidea > Apodida > Chiridotidae > Chiridota > Chiridota heheva. Next base: position 523,245 of record JAIGNY010001069.1, read on the forward strand.
AAGGTTACAAAGGGCTAAGGATCACATTACCTTTATGTGAAAAGGTTACAAAGGGCTGAGGATTACATTACCTTTATGTGAAAAGGTTACAAAGGGCTGAGGATTACATTACCTTCATGCGAAAAGGTTACAAAGGGCTGAGGATTACATTACCTTCATGTGAAAAGGCTACAAAGGGCTAAGGATCACATTACCTTCATGCGAAAAGGTTACAAAGGGCTGAGGATTACATTACCTTCATGTGAAAAGGCTACAAAGGGCTGAGGATTACATTACCTTCATGTGAAAAGGCTACAAAGGGCTGAGGATTACATTACCTTCATGTGAAAAGGCAACAAAGGGCTGAGGATTACATTACCTTCATGGGAAAAGGCTACAAAGGGCTGAGGATTACATTACCTTCATGCGAAAAGGTTACAAAGGGCTAAGGATCACATTACCTTTATGTGAAAAGGTTACAAAGGGCTGAGGATTACATTACCTTTATGTGAAAAGGTTACAAAGGGCTGAGGATTACATTACCTTCATGCGAAAAGGTTACAAAGGGCTGAGGATTACATTACCTTCATGTGAAAAGGCTACAAAGGGCTGAGGATTACATTACCTTCATGCGAAAAGGTTACAAAGGGCTGAGGATTACATTACCTTCATGTGAAAAGGCTACAAAGGGCTGAGGATTACATTACCTTCATGTGAAAAGGCTACAAAGGGCTGAGGATTACATTACCTTCATGTGAAAAGGCTACAAAGGGCTGAGGATTACATTACCTTCATGTGAAAAGGCTACAAAGGGCTGAGGATTACATTACCTTTATGTGAAAAGGTTACAAAGGGCTGAGGATTACATTACCTTCATGTGAAAAGGCTACAAAGGGCTGAGGATTACATTACCTTTATGTGAAAAGGCTACAAAGGGCTGAGGATTACATTACCTTCATGTGAAAAGGCTACAAAGGGCTGAGGATTACATTACCTTCATGTGAAAAGGCTACAAAGGGCTGAGGATTACATTACCTTCATGCGAAAAGGCTACAAAGGGCTGAGGATTACATTACCTTTATGTGAAAAGGTTACAAAGGGCTGAGGATTACATTACCTTTATGTGAAAAGGTTACAAAGGGCTGAGGATTACATTACCTTCATGCGAAAAGGTTACAAAGGGCTGAGGATTACATTACCTTCATGTGAAAAGGCTACAAAGGGCTGAGGATTACATTACCTTCATGCGAAAAGGTTACAAAGGGCTAAGGATCACATTACCTTCATGTGAAAAGGCTACAAAGGGCTGAGGATTACATTACCTTTATGTGAAAAGGTTACAAAGGGCTGAGGATTACATTACCTTTATGCGAAAAGGTTACAAAGGGCTGAGGATTACATTACCTTCATGCGAAAAGGTTACAAAGGGCTAAGGATCACATTACCTTCATGTGAAAAGGTTACAAAGGGCTGAGGATTACATTACCTTCATGCGAAAAGGTTACAAAGGGCTAAGGATTACATTACCTTCATGCGAAAAGGTTACAAAGGGCTAAGGATCACATTACCTTCATGTGAAAAGGCTACAAAGGGCTGAGGATTACATTACCTTCATGCGAAAAGGTTACAAAGGGCTAAGGATCACATTACCTTTATGTGAAAAGGTTACAAAGGGCTGAGGATTACATTACCTTCATGCGAAAAGGTTACAAAGGGCTAAGGATCACATTACCTTCATGTGAAAAGGCTACAAAGGGCTGAGGATTACATTACCTTTATGCAAAAAGGTTACAAAGGGCTAACCAAAAAAGAGGGCACTTTTTATAATGTCACTTGAGTCATAAAGTGATAAGAAATTTCTGCGGCAGAAATAAAGAGTATCAGAAGCAGTTTTTCCATAGCCAAGGGTATTAATGATGATGGTCTTTAGTTTCAATGCTTTGGAAAGGCAAAATGTTCGTATTCTTTGCCTCCATGGAATGAAGGCCATTTTTACCCCCATTGCCCTTGTGTGTTGGAGGGAAGAGGTGATTGCCCACGTTGCCCCCATGGTGCAACCCTAAGCCTACCTTTAACTGAATTCCGTATTCAAACTTAAATAGCAAAAATCCTATCAACTGAAGAAACCCTGTTGTATATCAAGAAGCAAGAGAATGTTGAGATCAAAAGTAACGACTTTTACACTTGTCATTTTGATTGCTGTAGGAAGCCATTAAGGTGCCTTTTTTGTTGTGTTGTACCCAGACTGGCGACAATAGTGCTAGCTTGGCTTTTAAAGGGTGTCGCACTGAAGTGCATAGCTGAGTATATATTTCACACTTTGAATGACATCTTAATTCAGAAACTATATGCAAACATCATTCTGTAGTAAATGGCCTCTCCTCCCTCAACAATCCTCACACTAAATCACAACTCGACACGTCCGATACGAATTGAAAAAAAATTGGGGGTACCCAGATAAGTAATGTGAGATATCTGTACAACTTTATGTCCCTTTGCAAATGTTGTTTCTTTCCAAGAATCAATGATGTAGATTTTGATATCTTATCTCTTCTTTTAATTATCAGTAAAATTTCAACAAAACATTTATGCGTAAGAGAGAAAGTTATTCGTTCAATATTCAAGCTTAAAATTGGGAGTGATACACTTTTATTTTCAATCAAAGAATAAAATTGAGGCTTTGTTGGAAACTGGATTCTTCTATAAAAAAAAAAGAAAGAAAGAAATTGTCACCATTTGGTGACTAAATTTAGAATCTATAAATTCTTAGTTTGATAGTAGGATGGCAAGGGATAATTTCAAGTACAGTGAAGCGAAGGCTTAGGGAGCATTTAAGGGATAAGTTCAAGTACAGTGAAGGAAGGCTTAGGGAGCATTTGAGGGATAAGTTCAATTACAGTGGAGGAAGGCTTAGGGAGCATTTAAGTGATAAGTTCAAGTACAGTGAAGGAAGGTTTAGGGAGCATTTAAGGGATAACTTCAAGTACAGTGAAGGAAGGCTTAGGGAGCATTTGAGGGATAAGTTCAAGTACAGTAAAGGAAGGCTTAGGGAGCATTTGAGGGATAAGTTCAAGTACAGTGAAGGAAGGCTTAGGAGCATTTGAGGGATAAGTTCAAGTACAGTAAAGGAAGGCTTAGGGAGCATTTGAGGGATAAGTTCAAGTACAGTGAAGGGAGGCTTAGGGAGCATTTGAGGGATAAGTTCAAGTACAGTGAAGGAAGGCTTAGGGAACATTTGAGGGATAAGTTTAAGTACACTGAAGAAAGGCTCAGGGAGCATTTGAGGGATAAGTTCAAGTACAGTGAAGGAAGGCTTAGGGAACATTTAAGGGATAATTTCAAGTACAGTGAAGGAAGGCTTAGGGAGCATTTAAAATATTCTTACTGGTTCCAGTGTTAAACTATAATCAGCTTAAGGAAAGCTGGTGTGGACATTTTGCATGCATGTAGGAACAATGCCAAACTTGATATTTTTCAATCTAGATCACACTTATTGAAAAGCTCTAAATAAATGCCATTAATGACAAATTTAAGAGATGATTTGTGTGGATACATGTCTATAAATGTTGGAAATAATGCCAATTTGTAAGAAAAGTCAAACGTTCGTGAAATATTTTATATATATGCTTGACAGATGAATATAAAAAGTTATTAGTATTCTTAGGGTTATAAATGGTAAAAACAGTTTCAGTATTCTTAGGGTTATAAGTGGTAAAAAAGATAGATTGTGCTCCAAAGATATATTGACTGGAAGAAGAACTAAAATTACCATTGTATGTTGTTTTGTTCTTTTAAATTAGGTATGCAAAATTTTACACAAAATTGTAATTTATTACTGAGCATAGATAATCCAATTGTGTTTTAATCCTCTGCATAAATTCTATGTAGGACATGATGCTGACAACAAATCTGGATCTGTTCTGCAACCACCAAATCAATTTACATAATTACATAAAGATTCTGAGCAGTCTTCCGAATTCATAAATCACAAATTTTACAAGTATCAGAAAATCCTTAAGAAGTTTGGTCAGCCATTAGTTAAAGGTAAATAATCAATTGAAAAACAATTTTACCTAAAATATAAACATTTTAATGATTGGTTATATAGCAGAAAGGTTTTACAGCTGTCTATAGATCTGTTCAATTTAACAGCGTTGGGAGGGGGGAGAGGGGTAGAGAGTCAAACCCTTATCCCAAAGGTACTGGGTTCGATTTCCAGCATGAGTCATGCGTTGTGTCTAAGACACTTTATTCCACTAATGCTTTAGGTCACTCCGCTGTTAAAGGGTAACAGGGTTAACTGTGATAAACTGGTTTCAGAGAGTCAATGATTCTCAACCCTTATGCCACAGAAACCAGGGATGAACATCAGCCTTCATGGGCCATGAACGGATTTAACTAACCTCATTCAGTAATATGTTTATATCTATTGTTTTTATTTTGGTTCTCTTCAATATATATCATATTGTTTCAAATTGATTGTGTCTGTCTTTCAATAAACGCATATGCATTGTTTCTTTTCAGTACGCTCTGGTGAGAGACGATATGTTCAGTACATACATGGTCTGTGCTGTATTAGTGCTCTCTTTCATCTGTGTCACCCAGTTAGTCATATTTCCTTTGTAAGTAATTTATTGTTTTTATTTAACTTTATCAATCTTAATGTGAGAGTGTTTTAAAAACTTCATTAATTGTATAGAGACATGCTTGAAATAAGAAACATTGTGGTGTGTGTGAAAATAAAGTGGCTATGATATACCAATAAAGGATGAAGTGGATATGATATATCAATAAAGGGTGAAGTGGTTATGATATATCAATAAAGGATGAAGTGGTTATGATATATCAATAGAGGATAAAGTGGTTATGATATATCAATAAAGGGTGAAGTGGTTATGATATATCAATAGAGGATGAAGTGGTTATGATATATCAATAAAGGATGAAGTGGTTATGATATATCAATAAAGGCTGAAGTGGTTATGATATACTAATAAAGGATGAAGTGGTTATGATATATCAATAAAGGATGAAGTGGTTATGATATATCAATAAAGGGTGAAGTGGTTATAATATATCAATAGAGGGTGAAGTGGTTATGATATATGAATAAAGGATGAAGTGGTTATGATATATCAATAAAGGGTGAAGTGGTTATGATATATCAATAAAGGATAAAGTGGTTATGATATATCAATAAAAGGTGAAGTGGTTATGATATATCAATAAAGGATGAAGTGGTTATGATATACAATAAAGGATAAAGTGGTTATGATATATCAATAAAGGATGAAGTGGTTATGATATATCAATAAAGGATGAAATATATACTAATGAAGTGGTTATGATATATCAATAAAGGATGAAGTGGTTATGATATATCAATAGAGGATAAAGTGGTTATGATATATCAATAAAGGATGAAGTGGTTATGATATATCAATAAAGGGTGAAGTGGTTATGATATATCAATAAAGGGTGAAGTGGTTATGATATATCAATAAAGGATGAAGTGGTTATGATATATCAATAGAGGATAAAGTGGTTATGATATATCAATAAAGGATGAAGTGGTTATGACATATCAATAAAGGGTGAAGTGGTTATGATATATCAATAAAGGTGAAGTGGTTATGATATATCAATAAAGGATGAAGTGGTTATGATATATCAATAAAGGATGAAGTGGTTATGATATATCAATAAAGGATGAAGTGGTTATGATATATCAATAAAGGATGAAGTGGTTATGATATATCAATAAAGGATGAAGTGGTTATGATATATCAATAAAGGATGAAGTGGTTATGATATATCAATAAAGGATAAAGTGGTTATGATATATCAATAAGAGGATAAAGTGGTTATGATATATCAATAAAGGGTGAAGTGGTTATGATATATCAATAAAGGATAAAGTGGTTATGATATATCAATAAAGGGTGAAGTGGTTATGATATATCAATAAAGGGTAAAGTGGTTATGATATATCAATAAAGGATGAAGTGGTTATGATATATCAATAAAGGATAAAGTGGTTATGATATATCAATAGAGGATGAAGTGGTTATGATATATCAATAGAGGATGAAGTGGTTATGATATATCAATAAAGGGTGAAGTGGTTATGATATATCAATAAAGGATGAAGTGGTTATGATATATCAATAAAGGATGAAGTGGTTATGATATATCAATAGAGGATGAAGTGGTTATGATATACTAATAAAGGGTGAAGTGGTTATGATATATCAATAAAGAATGAAGTGGTTATGATATATCAATAAAGGGTGAAGTGGTTATGATATATCAATAAAGGGTGAAGTGGTTATGATATATCAATAAAGGATGAAGTGGTTATGATATATCAATAAAGGATGAAGTGGTTATGATATATCAATAAAGGATGAAGTGGTTATGATATATCAATAAAGGATGAAGTGGTTATGATATATCAATAGAGGATGAAGTGGTTATGATATATCAATAAAGGGTGAAGTGGTTATGATATACTAATAAAGGATGAAGTGGTTATGATATATCAATAAAGGGTGAAGTGGCTATGATATATCAATAAAGGGTGAAGTGGTTATGATATATCAATAAAGGATGAAGTGGTTATGATATATCAATAAAGGGTGAAGTGGCTATGATATATCAATAAAGGGTGAAGTGGCTATGATATATCAATAAAGGGTGAAGTGGTTATGATATATCAATAAAGGATGAAGTGGTTATGATATATCAATAAAGGATGAAGTGGTTATGATATACTAATAAAGGGTGAAGTGGTTATGATATATCAATAGAGGATAAAGTGGTTATGATATATCAATAGAGGATAAAGTGGTTATGATATATCAATAAAGGATGAAGTGGTTATGATATATCAATAAAGGGTGAAGTGGTTATGATATATCAATAAAGGATGAAGTGGTTATGATATATCAATAAAGGATGAAGTGGTTATGATATATCAATAAAGGGTGATGTGGTTATGATATTATGATAAATGGTTATGATATATCAATAAAGGATGAAGTGGTTATGATATATCAATAAAGGATAAAGTGGTCATAATATACCAATTAAGGATGAAGTGGCTATGATATATCAATAAAGGATGAAGTGGCTATGATATATCAATGAAGGATGAAAGTAAAGTGATAAATGTATTTTCACATTTCCCGAAGAATGTCAGTTCAAATAAGTTGTAACCTATTCCTCCTGTAGATGTTTTATATTCTCCTATAAAATCAAACTTGATCTGATATATGTAGATTGACTTTCCACACTGATTTCCAAGACAGGAATCCCACCCCAACTATGCCCCATGTTGGTTCCAGCTGAGCCTGCATGGTAAACAGACAATTGTAAGTGTCGTAAGCTTGTAAGTGACTAGAGTAAATTCATTAAATTTTTTTCTTTTTTGCAGAACTATTGAGATGGTGTACGTGTTTGGCAGTAGCTTTGTTCTTATTCTTTGGATCATGTACCTTGCCTTTGCAGAGAATTGTTTGGTAAGTTACCTTAGGTAGAAAGAGATTAAATTAGATTTAAAACATTTAATGTCAGCCAAACTTTTGCATAACATGAATCAGAAAGGGTGATGAACAAATATTGAAATTTACACAGAATAATGATAAATAATGACAAAATACAAAATTTGTATGATAAATACAAATACATAAATGTAAAGAATTAAAATATAAAGGAACCAAGTGAAATGAAGCAAAATAGGCTAGAAAAGCGAGAAGCTCATTAGAAACGAAAAACACATATACAAATAAAGCAAAATAGGCCGGGAAAGCCGAGGAGAAGCTCATTACAAAGGATATACACATATACTAATAAAGCAAAATAGGCCAGGAAAGCCGAGGAGAAGCTCATTAGGAAGGATATACACATATACTAATAAAGCAAAATACGCCAGGAAAGCAGAGGAGAAGCTCATTAGGAAGGATATACACATATACAAATAAAGCAAAATAGGCCAGGAAAGCTGAGGAGAAGCTCATTAGGAAGGATATACACATATACAAATAAAGCAAAATAGGCCAGGAAAGCCGAGGATAAGCTCATTAGGAAGGATATACACATATACAAATAAAGCAAAATTGGCCAGGAAAGCTGAGGAGAAGCTCATTAGGAAGGATATACACATATACAAATAAAGCAAAATAGGCCAGGAAAGCAGAGGAGAAGCTCATTACAAAGGATATACACATATACTAATAAAGCAAAATACGCCAGGAAAGCAGAGGAGAAGCTCATTAGGAAGGATATACACATATACTAATAAAGCAAAATAGGCCAGGAAAGCCGAGGAGAAGCTCATTACAAAGGATATACACATATACTAATAAAGCAAAATAGGCCAGGAAAGCCGAGGATAAGCTCATTAGGAAGGATATACACATATACTAATAAAGCAAAATTGGCCAGGAAAGCCGAGGAGAAGCTCATTACAAAGGATATACACATATACAAATAAAACAAAATAGGCCAGGAAAGCAGAGGAGAAGCTCATTACAAAGGATATACACATATACTAATAAAGCAAAATTGGCCAGGAAAGCCGAGGAGAAGCTCATTAGGAAGGATATACACATATACTAATAAAGCAAAATTGGCCAGGAAAGCCGAGGAGAAGCTCATTACAAAGGATATACACATATACAAATAAAGCAAAATAGGCCAGGAAAGCAGAGGAGAAGCTCATTACAAAGGATATACACATATACTAATAAAGCAAAATTGGCCAGGAAAGCCGAGGAGAAGCTCATTAGGAAGGATATACACATATAATAATAAAGCAAAATAGGCCAGGAAAGCCGAGGAGAAGCTCATTACAAAGGATATACACATATATTAATAAAGCAAAATAGGCCAGGAAAGCTGAGGAAAACCTAATTAGAAAGGATATACACATATACTAATAAAGCAAAATAGGCCAGGAAAGCCGAGGAGAAGCTCATTACAAAGGATATACACATATACTAATAAAGCAAAATTGGCCAGGAAAGCCGAGGAGAAGCTCATTAGGAAGGATATACACATATAATAATAAAGCAAAATAGGCCAGGAAAGCCGAGGAGAAGCTCATTACAAAGGATATACACATATATTAATAAAGCAAAATAGGCCAGGAAAGCTGAGGAAAACCTAATTAGAAAGGATATACACATATACAAATAAAGCAAAATAGGCCAGGAAAGCCGAGGAGAAGCTCATTAGGAAGGATATACACATATACTAATAAAGCAAAATACGCCAGGAAAGCCGAGGAGAACCTAATTAGAAAGGATATACACATATACTAATAAAGCAAAATAGGCCAGGAAAGCAGAGGAGAAGCTCATTAGAAAGGATATACACATATACAAATAAAGCAAAATAGGCCAGGAAAGCCGAGGATAAGCTTATTAGAAAGGATATGCACATATACTAATAAACAAAATAGGCCAGGAAAGCTGAGGAAAACCTAATTAGAAAGGATATACACATATACAAATAAAGCAAAATAGGCCAGGAAAGCCGAGGAGAAGCTCATTAGGAAGGATATACACATATACAAATAAAGCAAAATAGGCCAGGAAAGCCAGAGGAGAAGCTCATTACAAAAGGATATACACATACACTAATAAAGCAAAATTGGCCAGGAAAGCCGAGGAGAAGCTCATTACAAAGGATATACACCTATACAGACAAACATAGGTGGCTGTAAGGGAGGGGCAGAACATGGTTGGGATGGACATAACATTGTTGGGGTAGGCAGAACATGGTTGGGGTGGGCAGAACATGGTTGGGGGTGGGCAGAACATGGTTGGGGTGGGCAGAACATGGTTGGGGGTGGACAGAACATGATTGGGGGTGGACAGAACATGGTTGGGGTTGGATAGAACATGGTTGGGGGTGGACAGACCATGGTTGGGGGTGGGCAGAACATGGTTGGGGTGGGAAGAACATGGTTGGGGTTGACAGAACATGATTTGGGGTGGGCAGAACATGGTTGGGGTTGGGCAGAACATGGTTGGGGGTGGGCAGAACATGGTTGGGGGTGGGCAGAACATGGTTGGGGGTTGGCAGAACATGGTTGGGGATGGGCAGAACATGGTTGGGGGTGGGCAGAACATGGTTGGGGATGGGCAGAACATGGTTGGGGGTCGGCAGAACATGGCTGGGGGTGGGAAGAACATGGTTGGGGGTCGGCAGAACATGGCTGGGGGTGGGCAGAACATGGTTGGGGTGGGCAGAACATGGTTGGGGTGGGCAGAACATGGCTGGGGTTGGCAGAACATGGCTGGGGGTGAGCAGAACATGGTTGGGGGTCAGCAGAACATGGCTGGGGGTGGGCAGAACATGGTTGGGTGTGGGAAATGTGAACATCCCTTTCATCAGACAAGTTAATCATTCAAGCATATTTATATTCTTTATTGCAAAATTACAATGCTTTGTAAATCTTTGGAGCAATTACCACCCCTTACTCCTATGGCTAGCCACCTATGATTAAATTGGAATGCGAAACAGTATCGTCATTTTGCTGCTAAGCAGGTGACCATCAGCTTCATCCAATCGAAATGAAACAAAATGAGTGCAGTGCATGAATACTGCTGTTTTGATAGTAGATGACCTTTTAGTTCTTTTGTATGAAGGTATTCAAGGGGACCCATTAACACAAATACAATAATAAGAAGGTTTACCATAGGGGGAAAGATATATATATGGTGTCAGTTGAGGGTGTAATCATAGCTCCACAAGAAAGTAACATATTATCTGCTTTTTATTTATCTAGTGCAATCCAAAAAGCTGTCAGCGAGTCTCACAGCACATCTTAGAGAGCAGAAACCTGAGTTCCTTGCTCGCTATCATTACCTTGCTTCTTATATATGGAGCTTCCTTTGCTGTTATGGTAAGTATAACAACCACCAGTGGGACCCACTCTTCTCTCACCAGTGGGACCCACTCTTCACCCACCAGTGGGACTCACTCTTTACCCACCAGTGGGACCCACTCTTTAGCCACCAGTGGGACCCACTCTTCACCCACCAGTGGACCCACTCTTCACCCACCAGTGGGACCCACTCTTCACCCACCAGTGGGACCCACTTTTCACCCACCAATGAGACCAACTCTTCACCCTCCAGTGGGACCCATTCTTCTCCCACAATTTTTAGGAAGTCCACATTTGCCTTAACTTTTTTTCAGGCAAGCAAAACAGGATGTGATGTCACAACTAATCTGATTTCATTTGTTTCTACAAAAAATTAATGTGATTGATTTTTGAATGCTTTTCTTTGCCCATTTTCTTATCATTCATATAAGATGAATTAGGTTGACCTTTGAACTAATCCTTAATAAGCACATCTTCATCTCACATGACAAAGGAAATCTCAAGATACAAATCAGTGAAAAGCCATGTTTATATAACAAGGAATTATTCAAGTCACAAATTGGTGAAAAACCATGTTTATATAAAAAGGAGTTATTCAAGTCACAAATCGGTGAAAAGCCATGTTTCTATAACAAGGAGGTATCAAGTCACAAATCAGTGAAAAGCCATGTTTATATAAAAAGGAGTTATTTAAGTCACAAATCAGTGAAAAACCATGTTTATATAAAAAGAGTTATTCAAGTAACAAATCGGTAAAAAGCCATGTTTATATATTCAAGTCACAAATCAGTAGAAAGCCATGTTTATATAAAAAGGAGTTATTTAAGTCTGAAGCTCTCAGAGAATTGTTTACAAATGTGAATATTCCTGATCTCTATTATAAAACGCTAACACATCTTCACAGTACAAGCGTAATAGTGTAATCAACAGCCAGGGTTACAGATGCACTTTTTCAGAAATAATGAAGGAAACAAGAATTAAAAAAGAATTGAAGATGGAGCGCTGCTATCAATCAGCAAATCACTGACCCTACCTGATATTTGCAACATGGACGCCTAGAGTCCGCTTTTGCCCAGATTAAGTTCAGTAAATATACCCATAATAGATTTAACATATGTTTGTGCATCAAATATTTAAGGTTTATATTTGTAGCTGTTTTCTCCCCTTTTTGGAAATATTCAATCAATATTTAAAGATGGAGGTGGACAATCTGTTATATTTTGAGAGTTAGAGACGCGTCATGAGCCACAGACACGTCATGAGCCACAGACACGTCATGAGCCACAGACACGTCATGAGCCACAGACACGTCATGAGCCACAGACACGTCATGAGCCACAGACACGTCATGAGCCACAGACACGTCATGAGCCACAGACACGTCATGAGCCACAGACACGTCATGAGCCACAGACACGTCATGAGCCACAGACACGTCATGAGCCAGACAGACACGTCATGAGCCACAGACACGTCGTGAGCCACAGACACGTCATGAGCCACAGACACGTCGTGAGCCACAGACACGTCGTGAGCCACAGACACGTCGTGAGCCACAGACACGTCGTGAGCCACAGACACGTCATGAGCCACAGACACGTCGTGAGCCACAGACACGTCATGAGCCACAAATGTATCAGGTCATTTCTTATTATCAAGGCAGTCTAAAAAGTCCGGTATCAAATTCTGAAAAGCTGTAATGATTTTTATGCAAACTCAGTCACGCGCTACAATTTTCTTAAAAATCTTTGTCATTCAAAAATGAATCATCATCACTACCATTTATAGATTGCCCAGAATTTGACATTTGACCCAGTCGCAAAAATCATTTTGATAAACCTCTTCTTGCCCTCCCTTCTTTTCTTTAGAGGGATAGAGGCTATACTCTCCTTGGAAAGGAAGTTGTCAGAATTTGCCCAATTTCATTTTCTGAATTTTTAAATAAGGATGCTCAAAAATCATTTATTTGAATCATGATATATCCTTCAAGATAGTGTAATGGATTTTGTGGCTGCAAAGATTTAAACTTATGATAGATTATCTAATGTTCATATTTTACACTCTGAAATTTTGTTTGTCATCAAAAGTTACCAACATTTTCATTTTTGTTCAGTTTGCATATGACCAGACAAACCTCCAAACATGCGTGGCTGAGATGTATGGAATGGACGCAGATGAGGTCAATATCACACAAGTAAATAATCTTGGGCTTTCACTTGGAAATGAGACGGCGGATATTTGCAGAGGAAATCGTCTTGCTTGTCATTTTCCACAGGTATGTTTTCTACACTGCACGTAGCAGAAAGGCCGATTTAGAACAGCAGTGTAACAAAAACCAATATGAGGGTTTGTTGGGAGATATTTTTGATGTATGAAAATTTTCTCATGTCTGACCAAGATAGCTCAAATTCTTGATCTAGTTATTTAAAGTAGTTAATTCCATATGTTGATTGAGGGAAGGGGTATGGGTCAGAAACATTAATTCTTGAGGGGAAGGGGTATGAGTCAGAAACACTAACTCTTGAGGGGAAGGGGTATGAGTAAGAAACACTAACTCTTGAGGGGAAGGGTTATGAGTCAGAAACATTAACTCTTGAGAGGAAGGGGTATGAGTCAGAAACATTAATTCTTGAGGGGAGGGGTATGGGTCAGAAACATTAACTCTTAATGGAAAGGGGTATGGGTCAGAAACATTAACTCCTGAGGGAAAGGGGTATGGGTCAAATACACTAACTCTTGAGGGGAAGGGGTATGAGTCAGATACAATAACTCTTGAGGGGAAGGGGTATGGGTCAGATACATTAACTTTTGAGGGGAAGGAGTATGAGTCAGAAACATTAACTTTTGAGGGGAAGGGGTATGGGTCAGATACATTAACTCTTGAGGGGAAAGGGTATGGGTCAGAAACATTAACTCTTGAGGGGAAGGGGTATGAGTCAGAAACATTAACTCTTGAGGGGAAGGGGTATGAGTCAGAAACATTAACTCTTGAGGGGAAAGGGTATGGGTCAGAAACATTAACTCTTGAGGGGAAGGGGTATGGGTCAGATACAATAACTCTTGAGGGGAAGGGGTATGAGTCAGATACAATAACTCTTGAGGGGAAGGGGTATGAGTCAGATACAATAACTCTTGAGGGGAAGGGGTATGAGTCAGAAACATTAACTCTTGAGGGGAAAGGGTATGGGTCAGAAACATTAACTCTTGAGGGGAAGGGGTATGAGTCAGAAACATTAACTCTTGAGGGGAAGGGTATGGGTCAGAAACATTAACTCTTGATGGGAAGGGGTATGGGTCAGAAACATTAACTCTTGAGGGGAAGGGCTATGGGTCAGATATATTAACTTCTTGTCAGAAGTATAGTCTCTGCACTTCCAAAATTTGTGCTATTGTAGGTTTTAAATGGGGTTTAAGTTCAACCAAATCAGCTTATATTGATATTTATGTACTGTGCAGAGAACATAGTTTTATTTGAAATTAGTTTATTTGTTTTATTTTATTTGCTACTCATTAGTAATTGAGAGATGCATGGTTGCACAGTGGTGGAGCGTCTGACTCCTACTCAAAAGGGACTGGGTTTTATTTCAGATCTGGGTTTGATTCCAGCTCTGGGTTTGATTCCAGTTAGCTCTGGGTTTCATTCCAGGTAGCTCTGGGTTTGATTCCAGCTAGCTCTGGGTTTGATTCCAGCTAGTTCATGGTTTCATTCCAGCTAGCTCTGGGTTTCATTCTAGCTCTAGGTTTGGTTCCTGCTCTGGGTTTGATTCCAGCTAGCTCTGGATTTGATTCCAGCTAGCTCTGGGTTTCATTCTAGCTCTGGGTTTGATTCCGGCTAGCTCTGGATTTGATTCCAGCTACTTCTTGGTTCGAGTCCAGCTAGCTCTGGGTTTGATTTCAGCTAGCTTTTTTGATTTCAGCTAGCTTTGGGTTTCATTCCAGCTAGCTCTGGGTTTCATTCCAGTTAGCTCTGGGCTTCATTCCAGCTAGCTCTAGGTTTCATTCCAGCTCTGAATACCACGTTGTGCTCTTGTGCAAGTGACTTTATTTCCAATGGCTCTAGTTTACTCAGCTGTGAAATGAGTACCAGCTTGCTTGATAGTTAGCCTAGCTGTGATGGTCTGGTGTCCCATCCAGCTTGTACATTCTTTAGCTTGCACCAAGGAAACCAAGCACCGGCCTGTATTCATTGGCTCAGAAGGATTTAACCCTATTATTCAGGATTGTTTTGTTTTCTTTTCTGATAATCAGTTGCTGATATTATTCATTAAGGTAATGTTTGTTCAATATTTTGCCCATTTCTTGTAGTACTTCACTTTCTGCGTGCTTCTCGTGATGAGCTGCTGTGCTGTATTCCAGCAAATCAGTAGCCTCACCAAGATGGGGCTTCTCATACTGATGGGAACAGTCTACACCCTACTGATGGAGCTAGTTACAGTCAACCTCTTTGATAACCATGATTTGCTGCAGCAAACTCATGCTGGGTAAGCTCTTCATGTTTAGACTGCCCCTCCACACACACAACAACCTGGCACCTTAATTTCTCTTTTACCTTCATCACACTAACTATGACAACAGTATCTGACACCCACCTTACTACTGCAAACCCCACCCCTCCCCTCCCTTCCCACCCCTCCCTTCCCACACACACACACACGCACACCCATAATCCCAGCTTCACCAAACTTGTACATCTTCACTATTCAAGTAATTTTGAATTGAAACCTCTGGCATGATTTGACTAATTTGTTTGGAAAGAATTTACAAAAGACTTTGAGGAATGTGAGGATGTGATGTCAAAACTAGTCTCATTTCAGTCATTTCTACACAATTGACACAAATGTGTAAATATCTCCTTAAAGAATAAGATTATGAAATACTTCCTTCCCAATTGCTTGACCCCTGAACTAATGCTCCAGGTGTCAGAAGGTTTATTTCAAAAATTTCAACTTTTCCCCTTTGATCAGCATGGAGGAGAAAAACTACATTCCTTTGAAGATCATGACTCCCATCATCCTGCTGGTGTATGTGGCTGCTTTGTGGATGCACGGGAGGCAGGTAGAATCAACCACACGACTCGACTTCCTCTGGAAAAGACAGGTAAGTGTTTGACCCCTGAATTTGCTCTTATGCTGACCTCTTTATTATTGCAGCATCCAACAAAGTTTTATTATCCTATTGTTATGCAAATCTGTTGACTGTGTTTAACCCAGTCATGAAGAGCAATAATAATGATAGAACACTTTTAAAGTGCCAACTCCAGAAGAGTGATCTGCTCAAGGCGCTGAATACAAACTTAGTTATACTTATTAACATGCATACTTAACAAATACATACAAAATTGATGAAACAAATTTAGATTGATAAATGAATATAAGAAAGATTTGCAAAAATGCAAAACAACAACACCTCAATTAACAAGTCATTTGTTATAACAAGTCATTTGTTATAACAAGTCATTTGTTATAACAAGTCATTTGTTATAACAAGTCATTTGTTATAACAAGTCATTTGTTATAACAAGTCATTTGGTCATTTGTTATAACAAGTCATTTGTTATAACAAATCATTTGTTATAACAAGTCATTTGTTATAACAAGTCATTTGTTATAACAAGTCATTTGTTATAACAAGTCATTTGTTGTAACAAGTCATTTGTGGTAACAAGTCATTTATGGTAACAAGTCATTTGATATAACAAGTCATTTGTTATAACAAGTCATTTGTTATAACAAGTCATTTGTTATAACAAGTCATTTGTTTTACAAGTCATTTGTTATAACAAGTCATTTGTTACAATAAGTCATTTGTTATAACAAGTCATTTGTTATAACAAGTCATTTGTTATAACAAGTCATTTGTTATAACAAGTCCTTTGTTATAACAAGTCATTTGTTATAACAAGTCATTTGTTATAACAAATCATTTGTTATAACAAGTCATTTGTTATAACAAGTCATTTGTTATAACATATTTTGTACAGATGAGTCTTCAACTGTTAGAAGAATTGATAGAGACTGCATTCTTAATATAGTGAGGAAGATAGTGCCACAATCTAGGAGCAATTGATGAAAAGGAGGAAGCGCAGTAGTGAGAATTTGTAGATGGCTGACACAGATTGAAAGATGATGAAGAACTGAAGCTAAACCATGAATAGAGCGGTAGGTGAGCAGGAGGATGTATACTGGAGCTAAACCATGAATAAGAGCGGTAGGTGAGCAGGAGGATGTATAGTGGAGCTAAAGCATGAATAGAGCGGTAGGTGAGCAGGAGGATGTATACTGGAGCTAAACCATGAATAGAGCGGTAGGTGAGCAGGAGGATGTATACTGGAGCTAAACCATGAATAGAGCGGTAGGTGAGCAGGAGGATGTATACTGGAGCTAAACCATGAATAGAGCGGTAGGTGAGCAGGAGGATGTATACTGGAGCTAAACCATGAATAGAGTGGTAGGTGAGCAGGAGGATGTATACTGGAGCTAAACCATGAATAGAGTGGTAGGTGAGCAGGAGGATGTATTCTTGAGCTAAACCATGAATAGAGCGGTAGGTGAGCAGGAGGATGTATACTGGAGCTAAACCATGAATAGAGCGGTAGGTGAGCAGGAGGATGTATACTGGAGCTAAACCATGAATAGAGCGGTAGGTGAGCAGGAGGATGTATACTGGAGCTAAACCATGAATAGAGTGGTAGATGAGCAGGAGGATGTATACTGGAGCTAAACCATGAATAGAGCGGTAGGTGAGCAGGAGGATGTATACTGGAGCTAAACCATGAATAGAGCGGTAGTTGAGCAGGAGGATGTATACTGGAGCTAAACCATGAATAGAGCGGTAGGTGAGCAGGAGGATGTATACTGGAGCTAAAGCATGAATAGAGCGGTAGGTGAGCAGGAGGATGTATACTGGAGCTAAACCATGAATAGAGCGGTAGGTGAGCAGGAGGATGTATACTGGAGCTAAACTATGAATAGAGTGGTAGGTGAGCAGGAGGATGCATACTGGTGCTAAACCATGAATAGAGGGGTAGGTGAGGAGGAGGATGTATACTGGAGATAAACCATGAATAGAGCAGTAGGTGAGCAGGAGGATGTATACTGGAGCTAAACCATGAATAGAGCGGTAGGTGAGCAGGAGGATGTATACTGGAGCTAAAGCATGAATAGAGCGGTAGGTGAGCAGGAGGATTTTTAACATGATGCGATGCTGTGCAAGGTTTCTAGAATGGGTGATATGTGTTCCCTTTTCCTGGTTCATATCACTAGACCTTCTGCAGCATTTTGAACGAGTTGCAATTCTTGTATCAGTGTAGAATGAGTTCCAGAAAGCAATGAATTGCCTTAGTCATGACAGGATGTAATGAAGGCATGAATAAGCTGAATTAAGACTGAACGAGGGAGGTAAATGCATATATGGAAAAAGGCAGATTTACAAACAAAATTTACATGAGGGACCATTAAAAGGGTGCTGTCTAAATCAATTCCAAGATCACAAACTTTATCAAAGGGCTGAAAAACATTGGATCCCAATCAAAGAAATGGTGAAATCAGAAGTTCTTTTGTTGGTATGGAGAACCAAACTTGATTAATTCTGTTTTGCTGTTATTGAGACGTAAGATAGACTGCTTCATAAAGTCATTGAGACGGAGCATAGACTGGTTCATAAAGTCATTGAGGCGGAGCATAGACTGGTTCATAAAGTCATTGAGACGGAGCATAGACTGGTTCATAAAGTCATTGAGACGGAGCATAGACTGGTTCATAAAGTCATTGAGACGGCGCATAGACTGGTTCATAAAGTCATTGAGATGGAGCATGACTGGTTCATAAAGTCATTGAGACGGAGCATAGACTGGTTCATAAAGTCATTGAGACGGAGCATAGACTGGTTCATAAAGTCATTGAGGCGGAGCATAGACTGGTTCATAAAGTCATTGAGACGGAGCATAGACTGGTTCATAAAGTCATTGAGACGGAGCATAGACTGGTTCATAAAGTCATTGAGACGGCGCATAGACTGGTTCATAAAGTCATTGAGACGGAGCATAGACTGGTTCATAAAGTCATTGAGACAGAGCAGACTGGTTCATAAAGTCATTGAGGCGGAGCATAGACTGGTTCATAAAGTCATTGAGACGGAGCATAGACTGGTTCATAAAGTCATTGAGATGGAGCATGACTGGTTCATAAAGTCATTGAGACGGAGCATGACTGGTTCATAAAGTCATTGAGACGGAGCATAGACTGGTTCATAAAGTCATTGAGACGGCGCATAGACTGGTTCATAAAGTCATCGAAACGGAGCATAGACTGGTTCATAAAGTCATTGAGACAGAGCAGACTGGTTCATAAAGTCATTGAGATGGAGCATGACTGGTTCATAAAGTCATTGAGACGGAGCATAGACTGGTTCATAAAGTCATTGAGGCGGAGCATAGACTGGTTCATAAAGTCATTGAGACGGAGCATAGACTGGTTCATAAAGTCATTGAGATGGAGCATAGACTGGTTCATAAAGTCATTGAGATGGAGCATGACTGGGTCATAAAGTCATTGAGACAGAGCATAGACTGGTTCATAAAGTCAATGAGATGGAGCATGACTGGTTCATAAAGTCATTGAGACGGCGCATAGACTGGTTCATAAAGTCATCGAAACGGAGCATAGACTGGTTCATAAAGTCATTGAGACGGAGCATAGACTGGTTCATAAAGTTATTGAGATGGAGCATGACTGGTTCATAAAGTCATTGAGACGGCGCATAGACTGGTTCATAAAGTCATTGAAACGGAGCATAGACTGGTTCATAAAGTCATTGAGACAGAGCAGACTGGTTCATAAAGTCATTGAGACGGAGCATGACTGGTTCATAAAGTCATTGAGACGGAGCATAGACTGGTTCATAAAGTCATCGAAACGGAGCATAGACTGGTTCATAAAGTCATTGAGACAGAGCAGACTGGTTCATAAAGTCATTGAGATGGAGCATGACTGGTTCATAAAGTCATTGAGATGGAGCATAGACTGGTTCATAAAGTCATTGAGACGGAGCATAGACTGGTTCATAAAGTCATTGAGGCGGAGCATAGACTGGTTCATAAAGTCATTGAGACGGCGCATAGACTGGTTCATAAAGTCATTGAGACGGAGCATAGACTGGTTCATAAAGTCATTGAGACGGCGCATAGACTGGTTCATAAAGTCATTGAGACGGAGCATAGACTGGTTCACAAAGTCATTGAGATGGAGCATAGACTGGTTCATAAAGTCATTGAGATGGAGCATGACTGGTTCACAAAGTCATTGAGACAGAGCATAGACTGGTTCATAAAGTCATTGAGATGGAGCATGACTGGTTCATAAAGTCATTGAGACGGCGCATAGACTGGTTCATAAAGTCATCGAAACGGAGCATAGACTGGTTCATAAAGTCATTGAGACGGAGCATAGACTGGTTCATAAAGTTATTGAGATGGAGCATGACTGGTTCATAAAGTCATTGAGACGGAGCATAGACTGGTTCATAAAGTCATCGAAACGGAGCATAGACTGGTTCATAAAGTTATTGAGATGGAGCATGACTGGTTCATAAAGTCATTGAGACGGCGCATAGACTGGTTCATAAAGTCATCGAAACGGAGCATAGACTGGTTCATAAAGTCATTGAGACAGAGCAGACTGGTTCATAAAGTCATTGAGACGGAGCATAGACTGGTTCATAAAGTCATTGAGACGACGCATAGACTGGTTCATAAAGTCATTGAGACGGCGCATAGACTGGTTCATAAAGTCATCGAAACGGAGCATAGACTGTTTCATGAAGTCATTGAGACGGAGCATAGACTGGTTCATAAAGTTATTGAGATGGAGCATGACTGGTTCATAAAGTCATTGAGACGGCGCAAAGACTGGTTCATAAAGTCATCGAAACGGAGCATAGACTGGTTCATAAAGTCATTGAGACAGAGCAGACTGGTTCATAAAGTCATTGAGACGGAGCATGACTGGTTCATAAAGTCATTGAGACGGAGCATAGACTGGTTCATAAAGTCATTGAGACGGCGCATAGACTGGTTCATAAAGTCATCGAAACGGAGCATAGACTGGTTCATAAAGTCATTGAGACAGAGCAGACTGGTTCATAAAGTCATTGAGATGGAGCATGACTGGTTCATAAAGTCATTGAGACGGAGCATAGACTGGTTCATAAAGTCATTGAGACGGCGCATAGACTGGTTCATAAAGTCATCGAAACGGAGCATAGACTGGTTCATAAAGTCATTGAGACAGAGCAGACTGGTTCATAAAGTTATTGAGATGGAGCATGACTGGTTCATAAAGTCATTGAGACGGCGCAAAGACTGGTTCATAAAGTCATCGAAACGGAGCATAGACTGGTTCATAAAGTCATTGAGACAGAGCAGACTGGTTCATAAAGTCATTGAGACGGAGCATGACTGGTTCATAAAGTCATTGAGACGGAGCATAGACTGGTTCATAAAGTCATTGAGACGGCGCATAGACTGGTTCATAAAGTTATCGAAACGGAGCATAGACTGGTTCATAAAGTCATTGAGACAGAGCAGACTGGTTCATAAAGTCATTGAGACGGAGCATAGACTGGTTCATAAAGTCATTGAGACGGAGCATAGACTGGTTCAAAAAGTCATTGAGGCGGAGCATAGACTGGTTCATAAAGTCATTGAGACGGAGCATAGACTGGTTCATAAAGTCATTGAGACGGAGCATAGACTGGTTCATAAAGTCATTGAGACGGCGCATAGACTGGTTCATAAAGTCATTGAGACGGAGCATAGACTGGTTCATAAAGTCATTGAGATGGAGCATAGACTGGTTCATAAAGTCATTGAGATGGAGCATGACTGGTTCATAAAGTCATTGAGACAGAGCATAGACTGGTTCATAAAGTCATTGAGATGGAGCATGACTGGTTCATAAAAGTCATTGAGACGGCGCATAGACTGGTTCATAAAGTCAGAAACGGAGCATAGACTGGTTCATAAAGTCATTGAGACGGAGCATAGACTGGTTCATAAAGTTATTGAGATGGAGGATGACTGGTTCATAAAGTCATTGAGGCTGGTTCATAAAGTCATCGAAGCATAGACTGGTTCATAAAGTCATTGAGATGGAGCATAGACGGAGGTTCATAAAGTCATTGAGACAGAGCAGACTGGTTCATAAAGTCATTGAGACGATAGACTGGTTCATAAAGTTGGAAACGAGCATGACTGGTTCATAAAGTCATTGAGACGGAGCAGGCTGACACAGATTGAAAGATGATGAAGAACTGAAGCTAAACCATGAATAGAGCGGTAGGTGAGCAGGAGGATGTATACTGGAGCTAAACCATGAATAAGAGCGTAGGTGAGCAGGAGGATGTATAGTGGAGCTAAAGCATGAATAGAGCGGTAGGTGAGCAGGAGGATGTATACTGGAGCTAAACCATGAATAGAGCGGTAGGTGAGCAGGAGGATGTATACTGGAGCTAAACCATGAATAGAGCGGTAGGTGAGCAGGAGGATGTATACTGGAGCTAAACCATGAATAGAGCGGTAGGTGAGCAGGAGGATGTATACTGGAGCTAAACCATGGATAGAGTGGTAGGTGAGCAGGAGGATGTATACTGGAGCTAAACCATGAATAGAGTGGTAGGTGAGCAGGAGGATGTATTCTTGAGCTAAACCATGAATAGAGCGGTAGGTGAGCAGGAGGATGTATACTGGAGCTAAACTATGAATAGAGCGGTAGGTGAGCAGGAGGATGTATACTGGAGCTAAACCATGAATAGAGCGGTAGGTGAGCAGGAGGATGTATACTGGAGCTAAACCATGAATAGAGTGGTAGATGAGCAGGAGGATGTATACTGGAGCTAAACCATGAATAGAGCGGTAGGTGAGCAGGAGGATGTATACTGGAGCTAAACCATGAATAGAGCGGTAGTTGAGCAGGAGGATGTATACTGAGCTAAACCATGAATAGAGCGGTAGGTGAGCAGGAGGATGTATACTGAGCTAAAGCATGAATAGAGCGGTAGGTGAGCAGGAGGATGTATACTGGAGCTAAAAACCATGAATAGAGCGGTAGGTGAGCAGGAGGATGTATACTGAGCTAAACTATGAATAGAGCGGTAGGTGAGCAGGAGGATGCATACTGGTGCTAAACCATGAATAGAGGGGTAGGTGAGGAGGAGGATGTATACTGAGATAAACCATGAATAGAGCAGTAGGTGAGCAGGAGGATGTATACTGGAGCTAAACCATGAATAGAGCGGTAGGTGAGCAGGAGGATGTATACTGGAGCTAAAGCATGAATAGAGCGGTAGGTGAGCAGGAGGATTTTTAACATGATGCGATGCTGTGCAAGGTTTCTAGAATGGGTGATATGTGTTCCCTTTTCCTGGTTCATATCACTAGACCTTCTGCAGCATTTTGAACGAAAGGCAATTCTTGTATCAGTGTAGAAGGAGTTCCAGAAAGCAATGAATTGCCTTAGTCATGACAGGATGTAATGAAGGCATGAATAAGCTGAATTAAGACTGAACGAGGGAGGTAAATGCATATATGGAAAAAGGCAGATTTACAAACAAAATTTACATGAGGGACCATTAAAAGGGTGCTGTCTAAATCAATTCCAAGATCACAAACTTTATCAAAGGGCTGAAAAACATTGGATCCCAATCAAAGAAATGGTGAAATCAGAAGTTTTTTTGTTGGTATGGAGAACCAAACTTGATTAATTCTGTTTTGCTGTTATTGAGACGTAAGATAGACTGGTTCATAAAGTCATTGAGACGGAGCATAGACTGCTTCATAAAGTCATTGAGACGGAGCATAGACTGGTTCATAAAGTCATTGAGACAGAGCAGACTGGTTCATAAAGTCATTGAGATGGAGCATGACTGGTTCATAAAGTCATTGAGATGGAGCATGACTGGTTCATAAAGTCATTGAGACAGAGCATGACTGGTTCATAAAGTCATTGAGACGGAGCATAGACTGGTTCATAAAGTCATTGAGACAGAGCAGACTGGTTCATAAAGTCATTGAGATGGAGCATGACTGGTTCATAAAGTCATTGAGACAGAGCATAGACTGGTTCATAAAGTCATTGAGATGGAGCATGACTGGTTCATAAAGTCATTGAGATGGAGCATGACTGGTTCATAAAGTCATTAAGATGAAACATAGACTGGTTCATAAAATCTCTAATTTAATTTAGGCAGGATTCAATGCTCATTAATAATATTCGACTTAGTGAACATTGTTCACCCTCATATTTTATCATAGTTATTTATTTAAAGGACCTGAAAATCACTCATACCTTGTATGTGAAGAAGCTTAAATTTTTAATAAACAGTGGCATAAATCTGAATGAATTTGACTGAATAAAGGTTATTGGCAATATGCTGTCTTTCCATTGGCTAAAAATTTGACTAAAATTTCTGGCCTTACTCGCTTTGCCCCTGGAATCTTTCTTTGACCTTAAGCTATCAGGTAAAACTTCCAAACTCATGTGACATAATTGTCAGTTCAGGATTTTCATCTCTTTGCTTTACAGGCCACGGAAGAGAAGGAAGAGATGGAGAATCTACAAGCCCACAACAAACGACTCCTAAACAACATCCTTCCATCTTTTGTTGCAGAGCATTTCCTTCGGAACTCGGCCACCGACATGGATCTCTATTATTGTGCCAATGACTTTGTGGCCATCATGTTTGCATCCATAACAAACTTTTCCGACTTTTACGTGGAGCTGGAGGCAAACAACGAAGGGGTGGAGTGTCTGAGGTTACTGAACGAGATCATCCACGACTTTGATGCTGTGAGTGTTTGTTGAGTGATGTATGAGTGTGATCTTTGCATGATGCTTGACACATATTTGAGTGATCTTTTCATTAATGTTTGATACCTGTATATACAGTAAGTGATCTTTGTGTGATGCATGACACCTGTATATAAGTGATCTTTGCATGATGCATGACTCTATTTCAGCGATCTTTTCATGATGCTTGACTCCTAGATATAAGTGATCTTTGCATGATACGCATGTTTGAGTATCTTTGCCTGATGCATGACACCTATAAATAAGTGATCTTTGCATGATGCATGACACCTATATTTTAAGTGCCTTGAATCATGACACTCTTGATGCATGGCATTGTGTTGATACATCAGGCAGATGATAAATTTGTCATGCATGAGCACAATCTTCACTTCATCCATCAAAAACAAAAGGGTTTTATTTCATACGCCTGTACACATGCTTGTCAAACCTTGACTGTGATTGCTTTTGGCAATGAAATTGCATTATTGTGCAACATAGATTAATTCTAGTATTGGAGATTTTCTATCAAAGTTTTATGTCCATCTTCAAAATATAGTACTTCTTTCCCGGCCTACCCCGGGGGGTGTCTCCTTTGCTGATTGCTAAGGGGATCGGGTGTCTTCTTTGCTGAATGCTGAAATCACGTAGCCAAGGGGGTGGGGTGTCTCCTTTGCTGAATGCTGAAATCACGAGCCAAGGGGGTGGGGTGTCTCCTTTGTAGAATGCAGGTATTACGTAGCTAAGGGGGTAGGGTGTCTCCTTTGTAGAATGTAGAAATCACGAAGCCAAGGGGGTAGGGTGTCTTCTTTGCTAATTGCTAAAATCACGTAGCCAAGGGGATGGGGTGTCTCCTTTGCTGAATGCTGACATCAAGTAGCCAAGGGGGTTGGGTGTCTCCTTTGCTGAAATCACGTAGCCAAGGGGGTGGGGTATCTCCTTTGTTGAATGCAGAAATCATGTAGCTAAGGGGGTGGGGTGTCTTCTTTGCTAATTGCTAAAATCACGAGCCAAGGGTTGGGATGTCTCCTTTGCTGAAATCATGTAGCCAAGGGGGTGGGGTGTCTCCTTTGCTGATTGCTGAAATCACGAGCCAAGGGGGTGGGGTGTCTCCTTTGTTGAATCTGATAGCTAAGGGGGTGGGTGTCTTCCTTGCTGAATGCTAAAATCACGTAGCCAAGGGGGTGGGGTGTCTCCTTTGCTGATTGCTGAAATCATGTAGCCAAGGGGGGGGGGGGTGTCTCCTTTGTTGAATTCTGATAGCCAAGGGGGTGGGGTGTCTTTCTTGCTGAATGCTAAAATCACGTAGCCAAGGGGATGGGGTGTCTCCTTTGCTGAATGCTGAAATCACGTAGCCAAGGGGGTGGGGTGCCTCCTTTGTTGATGGATAAGGGGGTGGGGTGTCTCCTTTGCTAAATGCTGAAATTTTTGATATATGTTCTTTGCATTGATTTTATACTGAAGTTTTTCAGTAATGTTACATAATTATCAAATCAAATCTTCAACATAATATACTTAATTATGACTTACAGAATATATATACATAAGAGAATCTTATTTGGTCGAGTCACTCAGGTGCAAATTATTTTTCATCCAGGTCAGACTGCTTCTTTCCTCAAAATCAAGATAACTCTATTTGAGATTTTCAAAATGTAGTTGTGCACTGAATTTCTCTGAAATAATTATTCTTTTTTTTTATTCCAGATTATTGGAGAGGAAAGTTTTAAGCAATTAGAAAAAATTAAAACCATTGGCAGTACGTACATGGCAGCGTCTGGACTTACAGATGAGACCTATGATAAGGAAAATAACTCACATGTCACCGCCATTGCTGACTTTGTATTCAGACTTCAGGCACAATTGAAATATGTGAACCAACATTCATTCAACAACTTCAAGATGAGAATAGGTGAGTTACAACATGCAGAGGAAGTGGTTGACTGCTCTCTTACCGGTTAGAAGGTTAATTAAATTGGGGGAATATTCAAATAAAATTGATAAACTTATTAAATTCAAGAAAATTTTGGCAAGATTTAAGAAAATTTAGTGAAATTGAAGGAAGTTTTGGTAAAATGAGGAAATATTTCAGTAAAAATTCCCCCAAAATTGTAGGAAATTTACTGATGAATGGATGAGTCCAAGAGATCCCCACTGATAAATGGATGAGTCCAAGAGATCCCCACTCATGGTTGGGTAAGTCCAAGAGTTTTTCACTGATGAATGGATGCGTCCAAGAGATCCCCACTGATGAATTGATGAGTCCAAGAGATCCCCACTGATAAATGGATGAGTCCAAGAGATCCCACTGATAAATGGATGAGTTTAAGAGATTCCCACTGATGAATGGATGAGTCCAAGAGATCCCCACTGATAAATGGATGAGTCCAGGAGATCCCACTAATAAATGGATGAGTCCAAGAGATCCCCACTGATAAATAGATCAGTCCAAGAGATCCCCACTGTTAAATGGGTGAGTTCAAGAGTTCCCCACTGATAAATGAGTCAGTCCAATAGAGATCCCCACTGATGAATAAATGAGTCCCAGAGATCCCCACTGATGAATGGATGAGTCCAAGAGATCCCCTCTGATAATTGGATGAGTCCAAGAGTTCCCCACTGATAAATTGATGAGTCTAAGACTTCCCCACTGATGAATGGATGAGTCCAAGAGTTCCCCTCTGATAATTGGATGAGTCCAAGAGTCCATACTGATAAATTGATGAGTCCAAGTGTCCCCACTGATGAATGGTTGAGCCTGAGAGATTCCACTGATGAATGGATGAGTCCAAGAGATCCCCATTGATGAATGGATGAGTCCAAGAGATCCCCTCTGATAATTGGATGAGTCCAAGAGTTCCCCACTGATAAATTGATGAGTCTAAGAGTTCCTTACTGATGAATGGATGAGTCCAAGAGTTCCCCTCTGATAATTGGATGAGTCCAAGAGTCCATACTGATAAATTGATGAGTCCAAGTGTCCCCCACTGATGAATGGATGAGCCTGAGAGATTCCCACTGATGAATGGATGAGTCCCAAGAGATCCCCATTGATGAATAGATGAGTCCAAGTGTCCCCCACTGATGAATGGATGAGCCTGAGAGATTCCCACTGATGAATGGATGAGTCCCAAAGATCCCCATTGATAAATAGATGAGTCCAAGAGATCCCCACTGATGAATGGGTGAGTCCAAAAGATCCCCACTGATAAATGGATGAGTCCAAGAGATCCCCACTGATGAATGGGTGAGTCCAAGAGTCCCCCACTGATAAATGGATCAGTCCAGTAGATCCTCACTGATGAATGGGGAGTCCAAGAGATCCCCACTGATGAATGGATGAGTCCAAGACATCCCCACTGATGAATGGATGAGTCCAAGAGTTCCTCTGATAATTGGATGAGTCCAAGAGTTTCCCACTGATAAATGGATCAGTCCAAGAGATCCCCACTGATGAATGGGTGAGTCCAAGAGTCCCCCACTGATAAATGGATCAGTCCAGTAGATCCTCACTGATGAATGGGGAGTCCAAGAGATCCCCACTGATGAATGGATGAGTCCAAGACATCCCCACTGATGAATGGATGAGTCCAAGAGTTCCCCTCTGATAATTGGATGAGTCCAAGAGTTTCCCACTGATAAATTGATGAGTCCAAGAGTTCCTCACTGATGAATGGATGAGTCCAAGAGTTCCCCTCTGATAATTGGATGAGTCCAAGAGTTCTTCACTTAGAAATGAATAAGTCCAAGAGTTCCCCACTGATAAATGAATGAGTCTAAGAGTCCCCCACTAAGATGAATGGATGAGCCTAAGAGATCACCACTGATAAAATGGATGAGTCCAAGAGTCCCCACTGATAAATGAATTGAGTTTAAGAGTTCCCCACTGATAATGAATGAGTCCAAGAGTCCCCACTGATAAAAAGTCCAAGAGTTCCCTCTTATAAATGAATAAGTCCAAGAGTCCCCACTGATAAATGGATGACTCTAAGAGATCCCACTGATAAATGGATGAGTTTAAGAGTTCCCACTGATAAATGGATCAGTCCAAGAGATCCCCACTGATGAATGGGTGAGTCCAAGAGTCCCCCACTGATAAATGGATCAGTCCAGTAGATCCTCACTGATGAATGGGGAGTCCAAGAGATCCCCACTGATGAATGGATGAGTCCAAGAGATCCCCTCTGATAATTGGATGAGTCCAAGAGTTCCCCACTGATAAATTGATGAGTCTAAGAGTTCCCCACTGATGAATGGATGAGTCCAAGAGTTCCCCTCTGATAATTGGATGAGTCCAAGAGTCCATACTGATAAATTGATGAGTCCAAGTGTCCCCCACTGATGAATGGTTGAGCCTGAGAGATTCCCACTGATGAATGGATGAGTCCAAGAGATCCCCATTGATGAATGGATGAGTCCAAGAGATCCCCTCTGATAATTGGATGAGTCCAAGAGTTCCCCACTGATAAATTGATGAGTCTAAGAGTTCCTTACTGATGAATGGATGAGTCCAAGAGTTCCCCTCTGATAATTGGATGAGTCCAAGAGTCCATACTGATAAATTGATGAGTCCAAGTGTCCCCCACTGATGAATGGATGAGCCTGAGAGATTCCCACTGATGAATGGATGAGTCCCAAGAGATCCCCATTGATGAATAGATGAGTCCAAGTGTCCCCCACTGATGAATGGATGAGCCTGAGAGATTCCCACTGATGAATGGATGAGTCCCAAAGATCCCCATTGATAAATAGATGAGTCCAAGAGATCCCCACTGATGAATGGGTGAGTCCAAAAGATCCCCACTGATAAATGGATGAGTCCAAGAGATCCCCACTGATGAATGGGTGAGTCCAAGAGTCCCCCACTGATAAATGGATCAGTCCAGTAGATCCTCACTGATGAATGGGGAGTCCAAGAGATCCCCACTGATGAATGGATGAGTCCAAGACATCCCCACTGATGAATGGATGAGTCCAAGAGTTCCCCTCTGATAATTGGATGAGTCCAAGAGTTTCCCACTGATAAATGGATCAGTCCAAGAGATCCCCACTGATGAATGGGTGAGTCCAAGAGTCCCCCACTGATAAATGGATCAGTCCAGTAGATCCTCACTGATGAATGGGGAGTCCAAGAGATCCCCACTGATGAATGGATGAGTCCAAGACATCCCCACTGATGAATGGATGAGTCCAAGAGTTCCCCTCTGATAATTGGATGAGTCCAAGAGTTTCCCACTGATAAATTGATGAGTCCAAGAGTTCCTCACTGATGAATGGATGAGTCCAAGAGTTCCCCTCTGATAATTGGATGAGTCCAAGAGTTCTTCACTTAGAAATGAATAAGTCCAAGAGTTCCCCACTGATAAATGAATGAGTCTAAGAGTCCCCCACTAAGATGAATGGATGAGCCTAAGAGATCACCACTGATAAATGGATGAGTCCAAGAGTCCCCCACTGATAAATGAATTGAGTTTAAGAGTTCCCCCACTGATAATGAATGAGTCCAAGAGTCCCCCACTGATAAAAAGTCCAAGAGTTCCCCTCTTATAAATGAATAAGTCCAAGAGTCCCCCACTGATAAATGGATGACTCTAAGAGATCCCACTGATAAATGGATGAGTTTAAGAGTTCCCCACTGATAAATGGATCAGTCCAAGAGATCCCCACTGATGAATGGGTGAGTCCAAGAGTCCCCCACTGATAAATGGATCAGTCCAGTAGATCCTCACTGATGAATGGGGAGTCCAAGAGATCCCCACTGATGAAT
The DNA here is from genome assembly GCA_020152595.1 of Chiridota heheva. Lineage (NCBI taxonomy): Eukaryota > Metazoa > Echinodermata > Holothuroidea > Apodida > Chiridotidae > Chiridota > Chiridota heheva. The sequence continues at coordinate 553,723 of JAIGNY010001069.1, forward strand.
GGATGAGTCCAAGACATCCCCACTGATAAATGGTAGAGTCCAAGAGTCCCCCACTGATGAATGAATTGAGTTCAAGAGTTTCCCACTGATAAATGGATGAGTCCAAGAGTCGCCCACTGATAAATGATCGAGTCCAAGAGTCCCCCACTGATAAATGAATGAGTCCAAGAGTTCCCCCACTTATAAATGAATGAGTCCAAGAATTCCCCAGCATGCAGTTCAGCTTGTGACCGGAAAATTCTGCGGTTCCTGTGTTTGTGCCCGCTCTCATGGCAAAGAGGGAGACCACTTCTAAGTTAAGCATTGTCTTATTTCTAAAAATCAAAACATCGAACCCTTCAAAGGTGCCCCTAATCATGTGCTAAAACACTCTACCTATTTGTCTTTTGTTACCTCCCTAGCACTATTTTTAGAGGTACAGACAGTAGGGATCATGTGCCCACATTGTGTATGACCTTAGATTAAGTTTGATTTCAGATTGGTTTGATTCAATTGATTTTTATCTTTGCTTTTAACACCATACCCCTCCCCTCATTTCTTTTTCAAATACATTTTTACCTTCCACAGTACCTAGTTGTCTACTTAAACCTACATGTTACATTCAACTTTTTTTTTTTCTGTTCAGGTTTAAATGTAGGCCCAGTTGTGTCTGGAGTGATCGGGGCCAGGAAACCACAGTATGACATCTGGGGTAATTCCGTCAACGTGGCCAGTCGTATGGACAGTACAGGGGTACCTGACAAAATCCAGGTGTCGAAGGACATGTTCAACGTTCTTCATCCCAAAGGGTACATCCTGGAGGAGAGGGGGATCATTAAGGTGAAGGGTAAAGGGGAGATGTTGACCTACTTTTTGCTAGGCCCTCCCCCTATCTCAGATTCGTAGGCAGTTAAATTATAGCTGGCTACAGACTACTAGAAGCAGGATTTTGGCTCAGGCTTACAACTTGAAAGATAGGTGGTCTGAAGGAGGATGTATGGCCAAAGGTCAGATGAATTATCCATGAGGGTTTTCTTTCATAGCTAAAATTAAAACTTTGAACGTTCCCTTTTAAATGAACTGTCTCTGTGCCCGAGCCTTTCAAAGGGGTGCCCTGAGCCTTTCAAAGGGGTGCCCCAAGCCCTCAACTCAAAAGGGTGCCCAGAGGCCATGTGTTGGAGCCCTTTGGTGAACTATTGTAGTTACATCAATCCATTTCTAGCTCCATGGTGACCTGAAATTTGGGTTATTGTAGTCTAAAAATTCTGCACGTTATTTTAACAAGTTAGGATCGATACATACAGCAGGTGTGTGTCATCACAGTGTTTATTACCATGTCTAATTTTAACATGTTAAGATAATTGCACATAGCAGGTGTGTCATCACAGTGATTATTACCATATCTAATTTTAACATGTTAAAATCGATGCACATAGCAGGTGTGTCATCGTAGTGATTATTACCATGTCTAATTTTAACAAGTTAGGGTCGATGCATACAGCAGTTGTTATCAGTGATTATTACCATGTCTAATTTTAACATGTTAGGATCGATGCACATAGCAAGTGTGTCATCATAGTGATTATTACCATGTCTAATTTAACAAGTTAGGATCGATGCATACAGCAGTTGTTATCAGTGATTATTACCATGTTTAGTTTTAACATGTTAAGATCGATGCACATAGCAGGTGTGTCATCACAGTGATTATTACCATGTCTAATTTCAACATGTTAAGATCGATGCACATAGCAGGTGTGTCATCACAGTGATTATTAACATGTCTAATTTTAACATGTTAAGATCGATGCACATAGCAGGTGTGTCGTCACAGTGATTATTACCATGTCTAATTTTAACATGTTAAGATCGATGCAAATAGCAGGTGTGTCATCACGGTGATTATTACCATGTCTAATTTTAACATGTTAAGATCGATGCACATACCAGGTGTGTCATCACAGTGATTATTACCATGTCTAATTTTAACATGTTAAGACCGATGCACATAGCAGGTGTATCATCACAGTGATTATTACCATGTCTAATTTTAACATGTTAAGATCGATGCACATAGCAGGTGTGTCATCACAGTGATTATTAACATGTCTAATTTTAACATGTTAAGATCGATGCACATAGCAGGTGTGTCGTCACAGTGATTATTACCATGTCTAATTTTAACATGTTAAGATCGATGCAAATAGCAGGTGTGTCATCACGGTGATTATTACCATGTCTAATTTTAACATGTTAAGATCGATGCACATACCAGGTGTGTCATCACAGTGATTATTACCATGTCTAATTTTAACATGTTAAGATCGATGCAAATAGCAGGTGTGTCATCACAGTGATTATTACCATGTTTAGTTTTAACATGTTGAGATCGATGCACATAGCAGGTGTGTCATCACAGTGATTATTACCATGTTTAGTTTTAACATGTTAAGATTGATGCACATAGCAGGTGTGTCATCACAGTGATTATTACCATGTCTAATTTTAGCATATTAAGATAGATGCACATGGCAGGTGTCATCATAGTGATTATTACCATATCTAATTTTAACAAGTTAGGATCAATGCATACAGCAGGTGTTATCAGTGATTATTACCATGTCTAATTTTAACATGTTAAGATCGATGCACATAGCAGGTGTGTCATCACAGTGATTATTACCATGTCTAATTTTAGCATGTTAGGATCGATGCACATAGCAGGTGTGTCATCATAGTGATTATTACCATGTCTAATTTTAACATGTTAAGATCGATGCACATACCAGGTGTGTCATCACAGTGATTATTACCATGTTTAGTTTTAACATGTTAAGATCGATGCACATAGCAGGTGTGTCATCACAGTGATTATTACCATGTCTAATTTCAACATGTTAAGATCGATGCACATAGCAGGGGTGTCATCACAGTGATTATTACCATGTCTAATTTCAACATGTTAAGATCGATGCACTAGCAGGTGTGTCATCATAGTGATTATTACCATGTCCAATTTTAACATGTTAAGATCGATGCACACAGCAGGTGTGTCATCACAGTGATTATTACCATGTCTAATTTTAACATGTTAAGACCGATGCACATAGCAGGTGTATCATCACAGTGATTATTACCATGTCTAATTTTAACATGTTAAGATCGATGCACATAGCAGGTGTGTCATCACAGTGATTATTACCATGTCTAGTTTTAACATGTTAAGATCGATGCACATAGCAGGTGTGTCATCACAGTGATTATTACCATGTCTAATTTTAACATGTTAAGATCGATGCACATAGCAGGTGTGTCATCACAGTGATTATTACCATGTCTAATTTTAACATGTTAAGATCGATGCAAATAGCAGGTGTGTCATCACGGTGATTATTACCATGTCTAATTTTAACATGTTAAGATCGATGCACATACCAGGTGTGTCATCACAGTGATTATTACCATGTTTAGTTTTAACATGTTAAGATCGATGCACATAGCAGGTGTGTCATCACAGTGATTATTACCATGTCTAATTTCAACATGTTAAGATCGATGCACATAGCAGGGGTGTCATCACAGTGATTATTACCATGTCTAATTTCAACATGTTAAGATCGATGCACATAGCAGGTGTGTCATCATAGTGATTATTACCATGTCCAATTTTAACATGTTAAGATCGATGCACACAGCAGGTGTGTCATCACAGTGATTATTACCATGTCTAATTTTAACATGTTAAGACCGATGCACATAGCAGGTGTATCATCACAGTGATTATTACCATGTCTAATTTTAACATGTTAAGATCGATGCACATAGCAGGTGTGTCATCACAGTGATTATTACCATGTCTAGTTTTAACATGTTAAGATCGATGCACATAGCAGGTGTGTCATCACAGTGATTATTACCATGTCTAATTTTAACATGTTAAGATCGATGCACATAGCAGGTGTGTCATCACAGTGATTATTACCATGTCTAATTTTAACATGTTAAGATCGATGCAAATAGCAGGTGTGTCATCACGGTGATTATTACCATGTCTAATTTTAACATGTTAAGATCGATGCACATACCAGGTGTGTCATCACAGTGATTATTACCATGTTTAGTTTTAACATGTTAAGATCGATGCACATAGCAGGTGTGTCATCACAGTGATTATTACCATGTCTAATTTTAACATGTTGAGATCGATGCACATAGCAGGTGTGTCATCACAGTGATTATTACCATGTTTAGTTTTAACATGTTAAGATTGATGCACATAGCAGGTGTGTCATCACAGTGATTATTACCATGTCTAATTTTAGCATATTAAGATAGATGCACATGGCAGGTGTCATCACAGTGATTATTACCATGTCTAATTTTAACATGTTAAGATCGATGCACATAGCAGGTGTGTCATCACAGTGATTATTACCATGTCTAATTTTAACATGCTAAGATCGATGCACATAGCAGGTGTGTCATCACAGTGATTATTACCATGTCTAATTTTAGCATGTTAGGATCGATGCACATAGCAGGTGTTATCAGTGATTATTACCATATCTAATTTTAACAAGTTAGGATCAATGCATACAGCAGGTGTTATCAGTGATTACTACCATGTCTAATTTTAACATGTTAAGATCGATGCACATAGCAGGTGTGTCATCACAGTGATTATTACCATGTCTAATTTTAGCATGTTAGGATCGATGCACATAGCAGGTGTGTCATCATAGTGATTATTACCATGTCTAATTTTAACATGTTAAGATCGATGCACATACCAGGTGTGTCATCACAGTGATTATTACCATGTTTAGTTTTAACATGTTAAGATCGATGCACATAGCAGGTGTGTCATCACAGTGATTATTACCATGTCTAATTTTAGCATGTTAGGATCGATGCACATAGCAGGTGTCATCATAGTGATTATTACCATGTCTAATTTAACAAGTTAGGATCGATGCATACAGCAGTTGTTATCAGTGATTATTACCATGTCTAATTTTAACATGTTAAAATCGATGCACATAGCAGGTGTGTCATCATAGTGATTATTACCATGTCTAATTTTAACATGTTAAGATCGATGCACATAGCAGGTGTGTCATCACAGTGATTATTACCATGTCTAATTTTAACAAGTTAGGATCGATGCATACAGCAGGTGTGTCATCACAGTGATTATTACCATGTCTAATTTAACAAGTTAGGATCAATGCATACAGCAGGTGTTATCAGTGATTATTACCATGTCTAATTTTAACAAGTTAGGATCAATGTATACAGCAGGTGTGTTATCAGTGATTTAATTGCCATGTCTGATTTTAACATGTTAGGATCAATTTTTGAAAAATTTGCTTTTTTCACCCAAGCTAAAAAAAGGTATGTCTAGTCAACCTGAGTGCATCTTGTATTTTTGATTCTGAACAAAAATTGCAAAAATTTGCAAGAAAATTCTCACTTTTTGGCAGCGATAATTTTTTAAGTAATAGATTATTAATTTTGTATTAGCTATTTTTTAGAATTTCTGACAATGATGTGCTAATTTAATCTGCTTCTTATTTTAATTTCTAAGCAATCATTGAAAGTACAGTCATGTTACACTAGCCAACTAACAGAATCTTGACCAACATGAGGGTGGAACCGGTGTGACATTGGTAGGTGTGTGACATTGGTAGGTGTGTGACATTGGTAGGTGTGTGACTTTGGTAGGTGTGTGACTTTGGTAGGTATAGACTACCTGATCTTCTTACATAGCAGGTCTGGTGGACTATGCAATGATATATAGGATCTGTAGTAACATATAGTACCTCTTTAATTAAGGTGCAATGAGTTCAAATTTTGACCACCTCTGAATTTCAACATCACTTATGCCCACCACATGCAGCAAAGTTTTACATACAATTACCAATTGTTAATTGAACCAATTGTTAATTAATATTCACTACTTAAACACTTAATACTTTGATTTTTCAATTTTAAAATAATTATTCATTGAAATTGATTTCAAGCAGTATACATTTAGGCATATTTATTACAGGGTGGATGAATTCAGAGTTCCCAAATACAACAGAATTCATCACTCTATTAAGCACTGATTTCATCGTGAATTCATCACTCTATTTATTAAGCAATGATTCCATTGTGAATTCATCACTCTATTAAGAAATGATTCCATTATGAAACATTGAATTTCAATAATCTATCATCATTGTAAAAAAGGGGTATTGGGGAAATCTTACAAGGTCTTTTGAAAGGATAGTTTTTTTCAATCTTCATGAAATAATATAAATTAAGTTGGATGAAATTTGTACCCACCATGCTGCCTGGAGTTTGTACCTCAATACCTTCTGATGGCAGCTAGTAGGTGATTTTGTTCTCAATACCTTCTGATGGCAGCTAGTAGGTTATTTTGTTCTCAATACCTTCTGATGGCAGCTAGTAGGTGATTTTGTTCTCAATACCTTCTGATGGCAGCTAGTAGGTTATTTTGTTCTCAATACCTTCTGATGGCAGCTAGTAGGTGTTTTTGTTCTCAATACCCTCTGATGGCAGCTAGTAGGTGTTTTTGTTCTCAATACCTTCTGATGGCAGCTAGTAGGTGTTTTTGTTCTTAATACCTTCTGATGGCAGCTAGTAGGTGTTTTTGTTCTCAATACCCTCTGATGGCAGCTAGTAGGTGTTTTTGTTCTCAATACCCTCTGATGGCAGCTAGTAGGTGTTTTTGTTCTCAATACCCTCTGATGGCAGCTAGTAGGTGTTTTTGTTCTCAATACCCTCTGATGGCAGCTAGTAGGTGTTTTTGTTCTCAATACCTTCTGATGGCAGCTAGCAGGTGTTTTTGTTCTTAATACCTTCTGATGGCAGCTAGTAGGTGTTTTTGTTCTCAATACCTTCTGATGGCAGCTAGTAGGTGTTTTTGTTCTCAATTCCTTCTGATGGCAGCTAGTAGGTGTTTTTGTTCTCAATACCTTCGGATGGCAGCTAGTAGGTGTTTTTGTTCTCAATACCTTCTGATGGCAGCTAGCAGGTGTTTTGTTCTCAATACCCTCTGATGGCAGCTAGTAGGTGTTTTTGTTCTCAACACCCTCTGATGGCAGCTAGTAGGTGTTTTTGTTCTCAATACCTTCTGATGGCAGCTAGTAGGTGTTTTTGTTCTCAATTCCCTCTGATGGCAGCTAGTAGGTGTTTTTGTTCTTAATACCTTCTGATGGCAGCTAGTAGGTGTTTTTGTTCTCAATACCTTCTGATGGCAGCTAGTAGGTGTTTTTGTTCTCAATACCCTCTGATGGCAGCTAGTAGGTGTTTTTGTTCTCAATACCCTCTGATGGCAGCTAGTAGGTGTTTTTGTTCTCAATTCCTTCTGATGGCAGCTAGTAGGTGTTTTTGTTCTCAATACCTTCCGATGGCAGCTAGTAGGTGTTTTTGTTCTCAATACCTTCTGATGGCAGCTAGCAGGTGTTTTTGTTCTCAATACCCTCTGATGGCAGCTAGTAGGTGTTTTTGTTCTCAATACCCTCTGATGGCAGCTAGTAGGTGTTTTTGTTCTCAATACCTTCTGATGGCAGCTAGTAGGTGTTTTTGTTCTCAATACCCTCTGATGGCAGCTAGTAGGTGTTTTTGTTCTCAATACCCTCTGATGGCAGCTAGTAGGTGTTTTTGTTCTCAATACCTTCTGATGGCAGCTAGTAGGTGTTTTGTTCTCAATACCCTCTGATGGCAGCTAGTAGGTGTTTTTGTTCTCAATACCCTCTGATGGCAGCTAGTAGGTGTTTTTGTTCTCAATACCCTCTGATGGCAGCTAGTAGGTGTTTTTGTTCTTAATACCTTCTGATGGCAGCTAGCAGGTGTTTTTGTTCTCAATACCTTCTGATGGCAGCTTAGTAGGTGTTTTTGTTCTCAATTCCTTCTGATGGCAGCTAGTAGGTGTTTTTGTTCTCAATACCTTCGGATGGCAGCTAGTAGGTGTTTTTGTTCTCAATACCTTCTGATGGCAGCTAGTAGGTGTTTTTGTTCTCAATACCCTCTGATGGCAGCTAGTAGGTGTTTTTGTTCTCAATACCTTCTGATGGCAGCTAGTAGGTGTTTTTGTTCTCAATACCTTCTGATGGCAGCTAGTAGGTGTTTTTGTTCTCAATACCTTCTGATGGCAGCTAGTAGGTGTTTTTGTTCTCAATACCTTCTGATGGCAGCTAGTAGGTGTTTTTGTTCTCAATACCTTCTGATGGCAGCTAGTAGGTGTTTTTGTTCTCAATACCCTCTGATGGCAGCTAGTGGGTGTTTTTGTTCTCAATACCTTCTGATGGCAGCTAGTAGGTATTTTAGTTCTCAATACCTTCTGATGGCAGCTAGTAGGTGTTTTTGTTCTCAATACCCTCTGATGGCAGCTAGTAGGTGTTTTTGTTCTCATTACCTTCTGATGGCAGCTAGTAGGTATTTTAGTTCTCAATACCTTCTGATGGCAGCTAGTGGGTGTTTTTGTTCTCAATACCCTCTGATGGCAGCTAGTAGGTATTTTTGTTCTCAATTCCTTCTGATGGCAGCTAGTATCAGTTTTTCTCAATACCTTCTGATGGCAGCTAGTGGGTGTTTTTGTTCTCAATACCCTCTGATGGCAGCTAGTAGGTGTTTTTGTTCTCAATACCTTCTGATGGCAGCTAGTAGGTGTTTTTGTTCTCAATACCTTCTGATGGCAGCTAGTAGGTGTTTTTGTTCTCAATACCCTCTGATGGCAGCTAGTAGGTGTTTTTGTTCTCAATACCTTCTGATGGCAGCTAGTAGGTGTTTTTGTTCTCAATACCTTCTGATGGCAGCTAGTAGGTGTTTTTGTTCTCAATACCTTCTGATGGCAGCTAGTAGGTGTTTTGTTCTCAATACCTTCTGATGGCAGCTAGTGGGTGTTTTTGTTCTCAATACCTTCTGATGGCAGCTAGTGGGTGTTTTTGTTCTCAATACCCTCTGATGGCAGCTAGTAGGTGTTTTTGTTCTCAATTCCTTCCAATGGCAGCGAGCAAACTGATGCAGGTGTATATTGTATTTATCTTAAGAGGCTTAAACCAAATCAGTCACCTTGAATGTAACCTTTCAAATCAGATTTACCTTGTAATTTCATGAAAACTTACTTGGAGAATAATTATTCAACTTTCAAGCAAGTATAGAACATTCCAGGGTGGATGAGGTCTTCTTCTGTTACTGCAGTTCTTTTCATGTACATAAGCCTTGGTACATTAATGAATAATGCATGGTATGAATAATGAATGCATGCATGATATGAATGCATGCTAATGAATAATGAATGACTGCAAATGAATAATGTATGAACATGAATGATGCAGAATTGTCTTTTAAGAACTGGATCAAGATGTGTTATCATTCCAGTTTGAGTGGCGCCAGTGTAGTATGTGATGAAATCAGAACACCTTGTTTTTGCAAAAACCTTTTCTGATGAATCATGTACTTATTATATTAACAGGTGTTTGAAGTGCTTTCTGTGATTCAAAGTTATGAATGGATTATTTTAAATGCATCTCGAAATGTAAATGTGTCAATCTGTTTAGTCTTTATTATTTGATAAATGGGTGAAGTGAATTAAATCAAGCTCAATTCTAATCAAGTGCTGAAAAAACCAAGTCAAAATCATGTTGTATTAGTCTGTCCGGAACTTGAATTAAAAGTGTCTCGTATGGAAGTAACAAAATGAATAATTTAAATTATTTCGAATTATAAGTTAGGATGATATCAAGACATACCATAAAATAAAGCAAAACTAATTTCATAGATCAATTGATTATGTAATTTAAATAATTGATGCTGCAGGTGATTGAGTTTAGGGGTGCTACAACATCACAGCTAGAATGTTTCAAATAGACAGGCAGTCAGGACATCAAATTATCCCAATCAAGATCAAACTTCTTTATCTATGAATAATATCACACCATTTTCTCATTTTCAGAGTCCTGATTTATCATTTTCTAATTCATGTCTGCAAAATTTCAAAATATTAAAAAGCTCATCAACAGTTTTGAGCCAAACTTTGCTTCAAAAGGAACATGCAGTATATTATCAAATTTTCTGGCCAGGCTACTCTTTCAAGGTGCTGAAAATTAGTGTGCGCCAGTATCTGTTGCGTGCTGCTCCAGTATCTGTTGCGTGCTGCTCCAGTATCTGTTGCGTGCTGCTCCAGTATCTGTTGCGTGCTGCTCCAGTATCTGTTGCGTGCTGCTCCAGTATCTGTTGCGTGCTTCGCCAGTATCTGTTGCGTGCTGCGCCAGTATCTGTTGCGTGCTGCGCCAGTATCTGTTGCGTGCTGCGCCAGTATCTGCTGCGCGCAGTATCTATTGCGTGCGCGCCAGTATCTGTTGCGTGCTTCCCCAGTATCTGTTGCGTGCTTCCCAGTATCTGTTGCATGCCTGCGCCAGTATCTGCGCGTGCTGCGCCAGTATCTGCTGCGTGCTTCGCCAGTACTGATCTGTTGCGTGCTGCGCCAGTATCTGTTGCGTGCTGCGCCAGTATCTGTTGCGTGCTGCGCCAGTATCTGTTGCGTGCTGCGCCAGTATCTGTTGCGTGCTGCGCCAGTATCTGCTGCGTGCTGCACCAGTATCTGCTGCGTGCTGCGCCAGTTTCTCTTGCGTGCTTGCTATTATTTTTCTGGGGTGAATTTACTACTTGCCAACGTGCATGTCATACCCTTCAAAAGAGATGGCAATGAGGGCATTTTGGTGGAGGTGACGAGGGAATATGCGTAGGCTATGTTTTCCCATGTATTTCCTCAAACATATCAATTAACCTCTCCGATTCAGGAACTAAGCCACGCCCACTATAGCAACGTGGTAACCAGGTGAGGCAAACAACCTCAAATCCACAATCATGCATGACCAATGCATTGATATTTAATGTTCATATGGCCTGCTGAAAGTTTTGATCCATCTATGGCACTTCTTGGATCTTTCGAGGTTTTAGCAAAAGGAATAAACAAAATTGCTAACCGTTCTGGGTAATGGGAATTGGATTAAGAAAGCCCGTAGCGGGTCTGTAAGCACAATTTTTGTTCAACATTTTATTGCATGGACTGCACGAGTGCGCCGCTATCTAGCTATACTGTACCAGTAGCGAGTTGGATTTTTGCCACACTTAGTTACAGATTTTATTGCTAGGCAAATTCATGCAGTGATTGCTTGAAAAGCTGTCAATCATCTAAGTCAGAGAGGTTAATTAGGGTCTGCAAAGCTGTTAATGTGGGTCTGCCTAAGTTTGTTAAAATGACCATAACCTGATTTTTTTAGAGTGACCAACATGCCAAGAAGTTCCAACAACTTTTTTTCCCACTCCACAATTTTAACATAAGTAGCCACCCGGCCCTACCCAATGGTAGCTATGTTATCTGCAATATTGATGTTGTGGTGCTTAAGTCTGCCAGCAATAAATTTCAGAAGGGTCAGTTTGTGATGAGGCCAGTGTTGACCAGTAGTGGATTCATGTGTTGACCAGTAGTGGATTCATGTGTTGACCAGTAGTGGATTCATGTGTTGACCAGTAGTGGATTCATGTGTTGACCAGTAGTGGATTCATGTGTTGACCAGTAGTGGATGCATGTGTTGACCAGTAGTGGATTCATGTGTTGACCAGTAGTGGATTCATGTGTTGACCAGTAGTGGATTCATGTGTTGACCAGTAGTGGATTCATGTGTTGACCAGTAGTGGATTCATGTGTTGACCAGTAGTGGATTCATGTGTTGACAGTAGTGGATTCATGTGTTGACCAGTAGTGGATTCATGTGTTGACCAGTAGTGGATTCATGTGTTGACAGTAGTGGATTCATGTGTTGACCAGTAGTGGACCCATGTGTTGACCAGTAGTGGATTCATGTGTTGACCAGTAGTGGATTCTAATTGCGTCTGGATGTCTTCTGGTTGCGTCTGGATGTCTTCTGATTGCTTCTGGATGTCTTTTGATTAAGTGTATTCAATAATGATCGTGCATAGTATGTTTGAATAAACGTGTTGATATTTGTACATAGATTATCCATAGATTATTGTAGACAAATGTATATAATGCAACTTATTGTTTGTTAGCAACTCAAGGAAAACGTGTATATTTAGCTGCTGTAAATTTACTTTGTAAAACTAAAACTCTTTATTATTCAATTATGGATCTGTAAATAAATTTGTCCATTTTAATCTAATTACATTCTGATTCAGTAGTTGCAATGAGTGTCAGCTTGAGGTTGTTGCCAGTATGGAATTGTTGCCAGTATGGAATTGTTGCCAGTATGGAATCGTTGCCAGTTTGGAATTGTTGCCAATATGGAATTGTTGCCAGTATGGAATTGTTGCCAGTATGGAATTGTTGCCAAGCTAGGTGAGGTTAGTAATTGTTGCCAAGCTAGGCGAGGTTAGAAATTGTTGCCAAGCTAGGTGAGGTTAGTAATTGTTACCAAGCTAGGTGAGGTTAGTAATTGTTGCCAAGCTAGGCGAGGTAATACCCATTGTTTTGCAATTTGCTTTATGCTGCTCTGTATTTTGTTTGTAAAATGTTTTCATTCATTTGCTCATACAAGGACAATTTGTCTCCATAGCTGTGTCAAAATTTGTAATGCCTTTTGTTTTTTTAATAACTGATTTAAATCTGCTAATAGCCATGCATTTTGAAGACCAATGTTTGTTGGTCCAGCTAAATAGTATACTTACAGTTAAAGCTTCTCTTGTGTCTGATGCAATAAGCTTCTTTTTTTCTTTTTCTTTAGATTTTTTTTTGGGGGAGGATTCCATTGGAAACCTTGACCAAATTTCCACTTGACTAAAAGTTAAAGATCTTCTATTTTCTATTGTTCATTTCTCTTGTTCATTACAAGTGCAGTATATCAATTAGGAATCTCTGACAGTTTACAGGGTATTTTTGCAGTTTTTTCATTCCATATGAAATTGAGGCAAGTTTAATTAGCTCCTGTTCCAAGGTAGCTAATGAAGCTGTGTATGTCATTTGTGCAAGTTTAATAATGACACATTAAACAAGTTTTGTGTTCAGAGGAGGAACAATTTTATTTTCCAATTGAATAACATTCATAATTCCACTCACCAAAGTTTGAGGATATTTCATTATATTTAAGAAGTGAAATTTTTGATTGATTGAGGACAGATGAAAATATTGATCCAAGTCAGTGAATGTTTAAGGAAATGAGTCTGGAGTATCAAATGCAGAAAAGTGGTAAAGATTACCTGCTAAACTATAACCAACTGCTATTATTGGCAGGGTGGTTAAGTATGGAACTAATGTTTGCCCACATTGTCCATTATAGGCCGCCTAGCAAGGTGGCAGGAAATGAGCAGCAGTGAGGAATGTGAACATGCTAATGACTAACCAAAAATTATAATTGGCTGCTAATGTCGGCTGTGAAAATACCAAATGATCAGATGACTGCATTTTCACAGGCTTAAAAGTTTCTGTCTATGTTTTCCTAATTTTTCAAAAATAAAAAGTGTGTTTTTAATACTTGGGATATAGGTGACATTTATCTAGACTATTTCTTGTGTCTAACTTTCTATGATTATTCAAAAAAAATCTAATGACTTTTCAGTCTTCCACAGGAAAGATACAGTGTGGACAATCTTGTGTACTTAGGTAAAAAGGTAGTGGTAGTTAGGTTTTTGCTAAAAGCCATTAATAATCCATCCGAGCCATTAGGCTATAAGTCATAGGGCCGGTGCTTAACCCCGGTTTTTATGGTGCAAGTGGATGGGACGCCAGTCTATCACAGGTTAACTCCATAGCTCTTATTATCCATGTTACTCTCAATGTTCATAATTATCTGCTGCTGCATTCATTCAAAGTAGTATTGAGGACCACCACAAATTTGAGATCGATGCTTTTTCTGGGAAATGAAAATTCTTTGAAGAAAGCAGCTTCAATGCTTGTGTGTGTAGGGATGGAGGTGTGTGGGGATGGAGGTGTGGGGATGGAGGCGCGTGGGGATGGAGGTGTGTAGGGATGGAGGTGTGTAGGGATGGAGGTGTGTAGGCGTGGATGGAGGTGTGTGGGCGTGGATGGAGGTGTGTGGGCGTGGATGGAGGTGTGGGGATGGAGGGATGGGGATGGGGGCGTGGGGATGGAGGTGTGGGGATGGAGGCGTGTGGGGATGGAGGTGCGTGGGGATGGAGGTGTGTGGGGATGGAGGGTGTGGGGATGGAGGTGTGTGTGGGGATGGAGGTGTGGGGATGGAGGCGTGTGGGGATGGAGGCGTGTGTGGGCGTGGATGGAGGCGCGTGGGGATGGGCGCGTGGGGATGGAGGTGCGTGGGGATGGAGGGTGCGTGGGTGGATGGAGGTGCGTGGGGATGGATGGGCGCGTGGGGATGGAGTGCGTGGGGATGGAGGGCGTGGGGATGGAGGGTGGGGTGGGGGGCGTGGGGGGTGGGGATGGGGCGTGGGGGTGGGGGCGTGGGGTGGGGCGGGGGGTGGGGTGGGGTGGGGTGTGGGCGTGGGGGTGGAGGGCGTGGGGTGGAGGGGCGTGGGGATGGAGGTGGGAGGTGGGGATGGAGGCGCGTGGGGTGGAGGCGCGTGGGGTGGGGGCGCGTGGGGTGGAGGCGCGTGGGGTGGAGGCGCGTGGGGATGGAGGCGCGTGGGGATGGAGGCGCGTGGGGATGGAGGCGCGTGGGGATGGAGGCGCGTGGGGATGGAGGCGCGTGGGGATGGAGGCGCGTGGGGATGGAGTAGGCACAAGGTATCAGTCAATTTTGGGGTGAGGGAGAGTTGAAAATCAAAGAAAGCATCTCCCAAATTTGGATTTCTTTATTACTGAAAAAATATTGGTATCTTTTTCATCAGCTGCGGAATATTTCATAAAGGGTGACAAAGAACCTCATTGTTGATTTAAAAACATGACAACTCTGACCATCTCTTACTTACTATACACCACTCATTTTGATTGTGTCAAAGTATTTTTACACAATAGTCAATTTTATTCCAATTTTTAACAAAATATACTGTTTCATAGGTATTGCATTGCCTGTTTTTAAACAATGTTAATTTTGCATACTATTTCACATTAACAGTTTAAGGCATGGTCACTAAATACATTACCAACTTTGTGTACACTGACATTTTATATTAATCAGCCTTAATCATTCATCTACTGGGCTGTGGGTAGCATCCTTTATCATTCATTCATCTACTGGACTGGGTAGCATTCCATTTTGTAAAGTAGGCGGAGATGTCATTAAATGCAGTTTACTTTTTATTTGTGCTCAGAATTGTCTGTACAGTTTATGTTTAGTAATATTTATTAAGAAAAGGTATGAAATATATAATATGCAGGAAAGTGACATAACTTAGTCTGCTTTGTTTTTTGTGAAAACACATCAAATGTTTGGTTGAGTCCCATTTAATGTGAGGTTGTGTTATAACTGACATACACTATTCCCAGCTACAACACTACCACTCACTGCCCAAGACTCGACCCCCACTGCCAAGACCCCATAGCACCAGACTACAGGAACCGGATATTTTTCAATGTCTTCAGAAAGAAAATAAGGAATAAAAGAAGGGAATTCTTTCAAGGTCACCAAACTGATATTTCAATTGATGCCACTAAACTGATATTTTAATTGAGGCCACTATACTGATATTTCAATTGAGGCCACTATACTGATATTTCAATTGAGGCCACTATACTGATATTTCAATTGAGGCCACTATACTGATATTTCAATTGAGGCCACTATACTGATATTTCAATTGAGGCCACTATACTGATATTTCAATTGAGGCCACTATACTTATATTTCAATTAAGGCCACTAACCTGATATTTCAATTGAGGCCACTAACCTGATAATACAATTGATGCCACTAAACTGATATTTCAATTGAGGCCACTAAACTGATATTTGCAATTTATGAGATGTATATTCCTGGAAGCAAAATGTATTCCAAGATTTAATCTAAATTTGAACACCACAAAAGTATGTCACATGAACAACAAAGAGCAATTTACCTTGATACCAATGAACCTTGATGCCAATGAACCTTGATGCCAATGAACCTTGATGCCAATGAACCTTGATGCCAATGAACCTTGATGCCAATGAACCTTGATGCCAATGAACCTTGATACCAATGAACCTTGATACCAATGAACCTTGATACCAATGAACCTTGATGCCAATGAACCTTGATGCCAATGAACCTTGATGCCAATGAACCTTGATGCCAATGAACCTTGATGCCAATGAACCTTGATGCCAATGAACCTTGATGCCAATGAACCTTGATGCCAATGACCTTGATGCCAATGAACCTTGATGCCAATGAACCTTGATGCCAATGAACCTTGATGCCAATGAACCTTGATGCCAATGAACCTTGATGCCAATGAACCTTGATGCCAATGAACCTTGATGCCAATGAACCTTGATGCCAATGAACCTTGATGCCAATGAACCTTGATGCCAATGAACCTTGATGCCAATGAACCTTGATGCCAATGAACCTTGATGCCAATGAACCTTGATGCCAATGAACCTTGATGCCAATGAACCTTGATGCCAATGAACCTTGATGCCATGAACCTTGATGCCAATGAACCTTGATGCCAATGAACCTTGATGCCAATGAACCTTGATGCCAATGAACCTTGATGCCAATGAACCTTGATGCCAATGAACCTTGATGCCAATGAACCTTGATGCCAATGAACCTTGATGCCAATGAACCTTGATGCCAATGAACCTTGATGCCAATGAACCTTGATGCCAATGAACCTTGATGCCAATGAACCTTGATGCCAATGAACCTTGATGCCAATGAACCTTGATGCCAATGAACCTTGATGCCAATGAACCTTGATACCAATGAACCTTGATACCAATGAACCTTGATACCAATGAACCTTGATACCAATGAACCTTGATACCAATGAACCTTGATACCAATGAACCTTGATACCAATGAACCTTGATACCAATGAATCATAGAGGAATACATTGTCTTTTTCCATAGTTCTGCTGTGTTTCACACAGATCCTGATGTGACATTTATTAATGTAAAACAGGCATGTACAAGACCAGCATCCAGAAAGTGGTTCATAGTATTTCTGCAAAAGTGGGAGGGGGACCCTGTGTGGGCTATGCCACATGCTATGCCACATGTCTGGAGGAATAGATTACATTTAGGACAGATATAAATCTACATCTTGGCAATATGAAATGGATCAATTCTGAATGACATAATCTGATGGCAAAAATGACTTTCAGGCACTTAGTAGTAATTCATCAAAATCATGTAACCTGCAGATATGAAATCAATCTTTTCTTTGGCTTTGACCTTTAGTCTGGAAATGACCTCAATTTTACTTGTCTGACACTTCATTAATTCCAAAACTTCATCATGGTCTGGCTCCAGGTCCAAGAATGTAATAACTTGCCCAAACGAGCATAATTTACTGGTAAACTGCAAATTTCATCCAATTTATTGAAAATCAGGATTAAATTTAACAAGAATGAAAGATTCCTAAAACGGCAAAACAATCACGAATGCCTATTACAGAATGTTCCACCTATGAGGTCCAATGCTGTAAAACGTAAGGGAATTTCCAGACGAATCCCATTCCTAAAAATATAATATAATGTATTACATATATCATATGATGAATATTACATACAAATTAGATATTGGTGATCAAAAACACCTAAAGAGAAAACTTCACCCATATTAAACTCGTACATTTATTTGCATGGTAGTTATATAATACTGAATACCTCAAGATCAAAATTCTTTGCACAAAATAAACATGAAGTTCTTCTTTGGCTTCAAATGTCCAGTTGAGTTTTAAAGAAGTGTAAGGCAAGTGGAACGGAAATGTTATCAGCATATTATTCAAAGTGAAGTTAGATTTTATTGAAAGAAATGATATCCGCTGATTGGATGTGGGATTCATGTGATGTCATCAAGTCTTCCAAGTCTTGTGTGCTGACCTGGTGAGAAAATGAAAACAACTCATATTATTCATTTGCATGTGGGGCACAACTCATATTATTCATTTGCATGTGGGGTGTGGGAAAGGGAGGAGGGAAATTGCCATTTGAGTCAGAAAATGTATTATACTTAAAAGGATTAGTTCAGGGGTTAAGCATGTCAAGCATCTTATATAAAAGAGGACTTCAAAAGAAACAAAATAGTGAAGAAAGCATTAAAAAACTGATTCCGTTAAGGATATATCTAAGTGTATAAGTTTGGTATCATTTGTGAAGAAATCAAACTAGTTGTGATGTCATAGCCTCAGATTTCTCAGTCTATGTATTCTATCATATTTTGTCCTGCGATTTTGTGGCTTAAAAACAATGGGATGTGTCAAAAAAGTATTAAAAAAAACTACCACCTGAAGAAAGTTCTGAGGGAAAATAATTTAAATAGTGAACAAATTAAATACATTTTCTTAAAAATACATGAACAATTGTTGAGAATGTGAGGATGAAGATGCCGACTCTCCACACTACACTTAATACATCAGTCATTCTACACAGATGAGACAGGAGCATTCACTTGGAAGATCTTAATGGAATAAGATTTTTGAATGCTTTCTTCACTATTTTGTTTGTTTTGAAGTCCTCTTTCATAAAGATGGACATGCTTGACCACAGACTTATTCTTAAATCATTGTAATGGGCATTTAAAATCTTGCAGTCACACAATTTATGTTACTTTGTTGGAAGCAAAATGAGCACATCGATTTCCAAATTAAAAATCTGAAGACAACAACTTGGAAAAGTTGATGGAAAAGGTGGATATAATATCTTTGCTTTTTAGGAAAAGGTCAAGCTATGCCCCTAGATTACATTCTAATGATGTTTGTTTGATGAGGGCTTATCGACACCACCACAGCAAGGGTCAAATTGTGCCTGAGAAGTTAGATCATTCCAGAGGTAGGTACAAAATAAAATAGGGGGAGATTGAGAGAAACGAGAACTAAAAGCCAGAAAGCTGGGATTAAGAGAGAAGGGGAAGGGTGAAAAAAAGAAGCAAAAGTAGAGAGGGGGGTGGAAGAGGACTAAATATGGTTGTGGAGGGAAGCATGATGAAGGAAGGAGATTATTTCAACCGGAGGGTTTTTCTGTAAGAGCTTGGCTATTGAGTTGTGGGGAGCGAGGGAAGCTTTGGGAAAGTTGTACAGGGGGGCAAGCAAGGAGGACGTGGTGGACTGTGAGGGTGCAATGGCAATTGTTGCAGAGGGGTGGGGGAGCCAATAAGGAGGTGGGAGTGAGCGAGGTGGGTGTGACCAATTCTAAGGTGGGTAATGTGGACAGAGACATGGGAGAGATTGTGGTGCGTTTGATAGGAATGGTAGGCTGGATGACATGGAGTTTGTTATCAATTTGGGAGTCCCATACGGTTTGCCAGAGGTCATGAACAAGGAAGGGAAGCGATAAGCGGTTTGATGTCAGAAAGGGTTTTGGGAAAGGAGTAGGGGGGGGGGTGGAGGAGGAGGTTGATGGCAAGCTTAGCTTAGGAAGCCTGCTATTGAGGGTGATATACTGGATAATGGCAGCAGCAGCTGTGGGGGGGGGGAGGGGGGTGGAGGAGGAGGTTGATGGCAAGCTTAGCTTAGGAAGCCTGCTATTGAGGGTGATATACTGGATAATGGCAGCAGCAGCTGTCTTGTCGCCTTCCTTGGAGCCATCAGTATAGATAGAGGTGTAGTTTAAGAGTTGGTCTTTGATTTGCTTGTGAAGTTTGAAGAGGTTAGGGTGGATTTGAGTTTTGTGACGAGTGGAAAGGCCTAGATGGATAAAAGGAAGGAGGTGGCCCAGGGAGGAAAAGTGATCCAGGAGGTGCCAAGAGTGGCGGGGTTGATGCCGAGATGGTGGAGGTCTGGTTTGATGCATAAGCTGAAGGGAGGGGATAGGGTTTTAGTCCTATCAAAGAGGGTGGAAAAATTGGGGTACCTAATGTAAACAGGGTTCTGGTGTTAATAAGGACTATAAAAGCACAGGAGAGGCTAGCTTTCTACACCTTAGCAGAAAGGGGGGTTCGTTGGCTTCAAAGTGAAGGCCGATGCTGGGGGAGGTCCTCTAGGCACCCAGACAAAGCCTGAGGGCTTCATTTTGGATGGTATGTTGAGGGAGCTGCTGCATTTCTGTTTCAGGTTGGTGATGTGTTGCTTGTAGGAGAGCTTGGGGTCTAGGGTTTAACCCAGGAACTTAGTGTGGTCAATTTGAGGGATGCCATTGCTATTGAGCACGAGGTTCGCAATGGGGTGGAGGTTGTTGAAATGACAGAAGTGCATGCAGACTGTCTTGTCTTTGGAAAATTTAAAACCGTTATTGTTGCACCAGTCTTGCAGCCTATTTTCGACAAGAAGAAAGCTAGGGGAGAAGTTGAAGATGGTGAAGTCGTCCACATAGATAGAGGGCACGTTTAATGTTGGGGCCAAGGTTGTCTGCAATGTCGTTAAAGCTCAGGTTGAAGAGGGTGGGGGAGAGGATGCTGACCGAGGGGACGCCCTCTTCTTGGGGGTAAGGGTTGGAGAGGGTGTGACCAATACGAACTTGGAACTGCTGCTGGTGCAGGTGCTGTTATGGTCCAGGGCTTCACAGTTTCCACAGCATACTTGACTGCAGCAGGAGTTTTTACCATGGCCATACCTCTGGCACTTATGACAATGGAGGGGGTTAGGAATATAAGGGGTGACTGGGATTCTCAGGTAGCCAGCAGTGATGTGGGAGGGGAGAGTTGGTGTGGAAAACGTCAGGAAGATGGTATCGGTAGGTGTTTCAGCACTGTCTTTCTTAAGGATGAGACAACAGGCTTCAGTAATGTGTTGATTGGCAAGTTCCTCTACGAGGTCTTCATAGGTCAAGTAGGCAAGGTCTCTAGTTCTGACCACACCTTTGCTGGAGTTTAGTGAACGGTGGGGGTTGACTGTAACGTCAATACCTGTATTGGCTAGAGTTTTGGTGGTGAGAAGGTGGCTTGAGTGTCCCTAATGCAGTGCATCAGGAGATCGCCGGATCTGAGGGTAGAGACCTTGGAGAGGGTACCAACAAGACCTTGGAGAGGGTACCAACAAGACCTTGGAGAGGGTACCAACAAGGCCTTGGAGCACTTTGTGAATGAGAAAAGAGGAAACCTTTAAACCTTTCTGGTTTATTGGTGGCCTATGTTATTTTAATTTGGGGACTAGGGCTGAAGAATGGTCAATGGAGGTAGCAGGTGGGTAACGGGAGGGTCAAGGCAGAAGCGTTTCGTCATGATGGAAAAAAAACCAAGGGTCGAGAGACCCGAGGCAGCTAGAAGAGAAATATATATCCTATAGGAGAACCGCTGTATGGGTAACGAGAAGGTGTGAAAGTCAGGTCAGAACAGGAGGGAAGAAAAACAAAAGAAGCATCTCACAGAAAGCAGATGCCCATCCACAGAGAGACAATCCCGAAATGAAGATACAAAACAAAATTTAGGTGGTAAAGTGCAAGGTAAAGTGAATCGGAATGAAAAGTTGAAGAGAGAATAGAATAGAAGTCACATTACTCTCAATGCAGAATTTGCAGTAGTTGAGAAGGAGTAAAGGTCAAATTTATCGTTCTTTTCTGCAAATGAACTCTTACTAACCCTCTTCAAAAATGAAACCAAACATCAGAAGCATCTAGCGTTTTCACTATAGCTGTGTTTCAAACACAGATAAAGTGCACCAGGACAAGTAATCAGGTTTTCACTGTAGCTGTGTTTTAAACACAGATAAAGTGCACTAGGACAAGTAATTAGGTTTTCACTATAGCTGTTTCAAATGCAGATTAAGTGCACTAGGACAAGTAATCCGCTTTTCACTATAGCTGTGTTTCAAGCACAGAAAAAGTGCACCAGGGCAAGTAATCAGGTTTTCACTATAGCTGTGTTTCAAACACAGATAAAGTGCACTTAGACAAGTAATTAGGTTTTCACTATAGCTGTGTTTCAAACACAGATAAAGTGCACCAGGACAAGTAATCAGGTTTTCACTATAGCTGTTTCAAACACAGATAAAGTGTACAAGAAAAAGTAATAAGGTTTTCACTACAGCTGTGTTTCAAGCACAGATAAAGTGCACCAAGACAAGTAATTAGGTTTTTACTATAGCTGTGTTTCAAACACAGATAAAGTGCACTTAGACAAGTAATTAGGTTTTCACTATAGCTGTGTTTCAAACACAGATAAAGTGCACCAGGACAAGTAATCAGGTTTTCACTATAGCTGTTTCAAACAAAGATAAAGTGTACAAGAAAAAGTAATAAGGTTTTCACTACAGCTGTGTTTCAAGCACAGATAAAGTGCACCAAGACAATTAGGTTTTTACTATAGCTGTGTTTCAAACACAGAACAAGTGCACTTAGACAAGTAATTAGGTTTTCACTATAGCTGTGTTTCAAACACAGATAAAGTGCACCAGGACAAGTAATCAGGTTTTCACTATAGCTGTTTCAAACACAGATAAAGTGTACAAGAAAAAGTAATAAGGTTTTCACTACAGCTGTGTTTCAAACACAGATAAAGTGCACCAAGACAAGTAATTAGGTTTTTACTATAGCTGTGTTTCAAACACAGAACAAGTGCACTTAGACAAGCAATTAGGTTTTCACTATAGCTGTGTTTCAAACACAGATAAAGTGCACCAGGGCAAGTAATCAGGTTTTCACTATAGCTGTGTTTCAAACACAGATAAAGTGCACTTAGACAAGTAATAAGGTTTTCACTACAGCTGTGTTTCAAGCACAGATAAAGTGCACCAAGACAAGTAATTAGGTTTTTACTATAGCTGTGTTTCAAACACAGAACAAGTGCACTAGGACAAGTAATCAGGTTTTCATTTTACTATCTTAGAACATGGTAACATCCAGAACCTTTCAGACCTCTGCACATCTACAGATTAATGACCATCTGATCATCAGAATCAGATGAAAGATGGTGAAGTTTGAATTTCTTACAGAATGGAAGGAAAATGAGCAAACAAAATCAGCAGCTACAAAGAAAGTCCCTCTTAATACATAACCAAATTGCACCACATTAATGGGCCCAACCTTACAGCATCATTATAATTATACCACATTAATGGGCCCAACCTTACAGCATAATTATATTTAAACCACATTAATGGGCCCAACCAAACAGCAGAATAATTTTTACACCACATTAATGGGCCCAACCTTACAGCATAATTATATTCAAACCACATTAATGGGCCCAACCTTACAGCATAATAATTTTTACACCACATTAATGGGCCCAACCTTACAGCATAATTATATTTAAACCACATTAATGGGCCCAACCTTACAGCATCATTATAATTACACCACATTAATGGGCCCAATCTTACAGCATATCAATTTTTACACCACATTAATGGGCCCAACCTTACAGCATAATTATAATTACACCACATTAATGGGCCCAACCTTACAGCATAATAATTTTTACACCACATTAATGGGCCCAACCTTACAGCATCATTATAATTACACCACATTAATAGGCCCAACCTTACAGCATAATTATAATTACACCACATTAATGGGCCCAACCTTACAGCATCATTATAATTACACCACAGTAATGAGCCAACCTTACAGCATAATTATAAATACCCTACAGTAATGGGCCCAACCTTACAGCATCATTATCTTTACACCACATTAATGGGCCCAACCTTCCAGCATCATTATAATTACACTACAGTAATGAGCCAACCTTACAGCATAATTATAAATACCCTACAGTAATGGGCCCAACCTTACAGCATCATTATCTTTACACCACATTAATGGGCCCAATCTTACAGCATAATCATTTTTACACCACATTAATGGGCCCAACCTGTACGTACCTTATCATCTACAATGACACTTGTGATCTGTAACTTCTGGATGCCATACCCGACAGGAACTAACTTGCCTGCAAATGAACATGATAATCAAAACATTAGTATACACATTAATCCCCAACATATATTTAAAGGAATAGTCCATGTAATTTTATTTTGATGTAACTGATAGAGAAAAATTGAAGAAAAAAGATTGATAAATAACCATGTTGATATGTCATTCCTAGAAGAAGTTATTGAACTTTTACAATTTTATGCAGACAAGTAAAATCTTTAAAATTCAATACCTTCTTGTAGAAATAACTTGGTTTTTTTACCAATCTTTTGTCCTCTATCAGATCTATTCCATGTGAAGATTCCTTTAAAATTCTTCAATAATACATTTATGTTCACAATCTATGTCCTCCCCACCGCTAAATCCTGTGTTTGCCCTCCCCACCGCTGGCTCCTGTGCTTGAATGGACTAGAGCTGGCTCCTGTGCTTGTCCTCCCCACCGCACCGCTGGCTCCTGCGTTTGAATGGCACAGCTGGCTCCTGCGCTTGAATGGACTACAGCTGCCTCCTGCACTTGGATGGACTAGAGCTGGCTCCTGCGCCTAAATGGACTAGAGCTAGCTCCTGCGCTTGAATAAGCTGGTTCCTGCACTTGAATGGACTAGAGCTGATTCCTGCGCTTGGATGGACTAGAGCTGGCTCCTGCGCTTGAATGGACTAGAGCTAGCTCCTGCGCTTGAATGGACTGGTTCCTGCGCTTGGATGGACTAGAGATGGCTCCTGCGCTTGAATGGACTAGAGCTGGTTCCTGCACTTGAATGAGCTGGTTCCTGCACTTGAATGGAGTAAAGCTGATTCCTTCGCTTGGATTGACTAGAGCTGGCTCCTGCGCTTGAATGGACTAGAGCTAGCTCCTGCCCTTGAATGAGCTGGCTCCTGCGCTTGAATGGACTAGAGCTAGCTCCTGCGTTTGAATGAGCTGGTTCCTGCGCTTGGATGGACTAGAGATGGCTCCTGCGCTTGAATGGACTAGAGCTGGTTCCTGCACTTGAATAAGCTGGTTCCTGCACTTGAATGGACTAGAGATGGCTCCTGCGCATGGATGGACTGGAGCTGGTTCCTGCGCTTAGATGGACTAGAGCTGGCTCCTGCGCTTGAATGGACTAGAGCTAGCTCCTGCGCTTGAATGAGCTGGTTTCTGCACTTAAATGGACTAGAGCTGGTTTCTGCACTTAAATGGACTAGAGCTGGTTCCTGCACTTGGATGGACTAGAGCTGGCTCCTGCGCTTGGATGGACTAGAGCTGGCTCCTGCGCTTGGATGGACTAGAACTGGCTCCTGCGCATGGATGGACTAGAGCTGGCTCCTGCGCATGGATGTACTAGAGCTGGTTCCTGCGCTTAGATGGACTAGAGCTGGCTCCTGCGCATGGATGGACTAGAGCTGGGTCCTGCGCTTGAATGGACTAGAGCTGGCTCCTGCGCATGGATGTACTAGAGCTGGCTCCTGCACAAGGATGTACTAGAGCTGGCTCCTACGCTTGGATGGACTAGAGCTGGCTCCTGCGCATGGATGGACTGGAGCTGGCTCCTGCGCATGGATGGACTGGAGCTGGCTCCTGCGCATGGATGGACTAGAGCCGGCTCCTGCGCATGGATGTACTAGAGCCGGCTCCTGCGCATGGATGTACTAGAGCTGGCTCCTGCGCTTGGATGGACTAGAGCTGGCTACTGCGCATGGATGGACTAGAGCTGGCTCCTGCGCTTGGATGGACTAGAGCTGGCTCCTGCACTTGGATGGACTAGAGCTGGTTCCTGCGCATGGATGGACTAGAGCTGGCTTCTGCGCTTGGATGGACTAGAGCTGGTTCCTGCGCTTGAATGGACTAGAGCTGGCTCCTGCGCTTGAATGAGCTGGTTCCTGCGCTTGGATGGACTAGAGCTGGCTTCTGCGCAAGGATGGACTAGAGCCGACTTCTGCGCTTGGATGGACTAGAGCTGGCTCCTGCGCTTGAATAGACTAGAGCTAGCTTCTGCGCTTAATTGATCTGGTTCCTGCGCTTGGATGGACTAGAGCTGGCTCCTGCGCTTGAATGGACTAAAGCTAGCTCCTGCACTTGGATGGACTAGAGCTGGCTCCTGCACTTGGATGGACTAGAGCTAGCTCCTGCGCTTGAATGAGCTGGCTCCTGCGCATGGATGTACTAGAGCTGGCTCCTGCGCATGGATGTACTAGTTTGTTTGTTTGTTTGTTTGATGAGGTCTTAACGGCACCACGACAACGAAGGTCAAATTGTGCCTGAGAGGTCAGATCATTTTAGAGGTAGTAAAGAAAGAGACCAGGGGAAGAATGAGAGAAATTCAAGAACAAAAGCCAGAAAGCTGTGATCGAGAGAGGAGGTGCATGGGTAAAACTAAAAACAGAGTAGAGGGGGTGGAAGAGGAGGATTAAATATGATTGTAGAGGGATGCATGCTGGAGGAAGGAGACTATTTTATCTGGAGGATTTTTTTGGAAGAACTCAGCAATTGAGTTGTGGGGAGAGAGAAGCTCTGGGAAGGTTGTACAGGGGCAAGCAAGGAGAACGTGATGGATTGTAAGGATGCAGTGGCAATTGTTACAGAGGGGTTGGGGGGAACCAATAAGGAGGTGGGAGTGAGGTGGGTGTGACCAATTCTAAGACGGGTAATATGAACGTTGTCGATACGAGAAAGGTTGTTAATGGTGGATTTGATCGGGATTGTGGGCTGGATAACATGGAGTTTGTTATCAATTTGGAAGTTCCATAAGGTTTGCCAGCGGTCACGAACAAGAGAAGCGATAAGCGGTTTGATGTCAGAGAGGGTTTTGGGAAAAGGGGAAGGGAGGAGGTTAAGGGCAAGCTTAGCGGCTGTATCAGCCCTGTCATTGCCAGGGATGCCAACATGGCTGGGTATCCAGAAGAAAAGAACACTTTTCCTGCAGAGGGTGGGAGAAAAGAGTTTCCGGAGGAGGAGGTGGCAGGTGAGGTTATCCCATTTAAGATTGAGTAATGAAGTAAGAACAGCCTTTGAGTCAGAGAAAATGGCAAAGTGACTAAGAGGAGAGTACTCAATAAAGTTGAGGGCGAGGAGAATGGCCTTAGCCTCGGCTGAAAAGATGGATGAGTGGTCAGGAAGTCTGCTACTGAGGGTGATGTCTTGATGATGGCAGCAGCAGCTGTCTTGTTGCCTTCCTTGGAGCCATCAGTATAGATGGAGGTGTAATTTGAGAGTTGGTCTTTGATTTGGTTGTGGAGATTGATGAAGAGATTAGGGTGAGTTTGAGATTTGTTATAAGTGGAGAGGTCTAGGTGGACAGAAGGAAGAGGGGTGGCCCAAGGCGGAAAAGTGGGCCAGGAATAGGTGCCGAGAGTGGCGGGGTTGATGCCAAGTTGAAAGAGGTCTGATTTAATGCGTAAGCTGAAGGGGGGCGATAGGGTTTTAGTCCTATCAAAGAGGGAGGAGAAATTGGGGTACCTAATGAGGTTGTAAACAGGGTTCTGGGTGTTGGTGAGGACTCTAAAAGCATAGGAGAGGCTAAGCTTTTTACATCTAAGTAGAAAGGGGGTCGTTGGCTTCAACATGAAGGCTAGTGATTGGGGAGGTCCTGTAGGCTCTAGACAAAGCCTGAGGGCTTCATTTTGGATGGTGTTAATGTGGTTGAGGTATGAGTTGTGAGCGACACAGTAAACAATATTGCCATAGTCAAGCTTGGCACGAATGGTGAGCCTGAAAATTTTGAGGAGAGCATATGTTCGCTCCCCAAGTAGTGTTGAGAGCAGTCGGAGGAGGTTGAGGGAGCTATTGCATTTTAGTTTCAGGTTGGTGATGTGTGGCTTGTAGGTGAGCTTGGGGTCTAGAGTTAGACCAAGGAACTTTGTGTTTTCAACTTTAGGGATGCGATTCCCATTGAGCACAAAGTTCGGGTTGGGGTGGAGGTTGTTGAAATGACAAAAGTGCATGCAGACTGTCTTGTCTTTGGAGAATCTAAAACCGTTATTGTTGCTCCAGACTTGCAGCTGATTGAGGCTGGTTTGAAGCCTATTTTCAACAATAGGAAAGCTAGGGAGGAGTAGAAGATGGTGAAGTCATCCACGAGAGGGTACGCTTGATGCTGGGGCCAAGGTCATTCCCGATGTCATTAATGCTCAGGTTGAAGAGAGTGGGGAGAGGATGCTGCCTTGGGGACGCCTCTTCTTGGGGGTACGGCTTGGAGAGGGTGTGGCCAATACGAACTTGGAACTGCCTGGGTGAGAGGAAGTTTTGAATAAAGATGGGGAGGTGGCCTCTGAGGCCAATGGTGTGAAGTTTCCGGTAATGCCGATTTCCAAGTAGTGTCGAAAGCTTTCTCGAGGTCAAAAATATGGCAATGAGGTGTTCTTTTTGCAAAGGATTCCCGGATAGCGTGTCGAGCGTAATTAACTGGTCTAGGTATTGCGACGTTTCGGAAGCCGCTTTGGTGAGAGAGAGGATTCTGTTGGTCTCGAGGAACCAGTTTAGTCTCTGATTAATGATCTTTTCCATAATTTTACAGAGACAGCAAGTAAGGGCGATGGGTCGGTAGCTGGTGGGGACGGTGCTATCCTTCCCGGTTTAAGGACGGGATGACAATAGCTGTCCTCCAGATAGGGGAAAGGAGTGTGAGGACCAAATGTGGTTGAAGATGGTGAGAGTAGGGTAGTGGTGGCTTTGATGGGGAGGTGTTTCAGAAACTGATAGGGATGTTATCTGGGCCCTTGAGGTGCAGCCAGCCGCTGATGGCTTGGTTTAATTCAGAAAGAGTGAGAGGGGTGTTGTAGCTTTGGAGTTGTCAGAGGGAAAAGTGATTCTCCGGGCTTCATCGCAAGCTTTTTGATTTTGAAAGCATTGGAGTAGTTGGTCGAGGCCGAGATGTTGCTGAAAGAGGCGGCAGGTGGTCAACGATGTCTTTTTGGTGAGAAGGTCTCCATTCCAAGAGAGATGGGAGATGGAAGATTTGCCTACTCTGCCGTGGAAGCTGTTAACCATTCTCCAAATCTTCTTAGTGGGGGTGTTGGTGGTGAGAGAAGAGATAAAGTTGTTCCAAGTGTTGGTTTTACTGTCCTTGATAGTGCGCCTGGCCTTGCACGGCTGATGCGAAAGAGGTTAAGGTTATGGGTGGTCGGGTTAGTTTTAAAGTTCCTGAGGGCTCTTTTCCTGTTCTTGATGGCGGTTTTGCAGTCATCTGAGAACCAGGGGTTGGGGGATGATTTGGGGGTTTGGAGGTTTTGGGAATTGAGCAGGTGGCGATGTTGATAAGGATATTACTGAAGTTAGACATGGATCCTCATCCTCGAGAAGATGGGGGAGAGGTGTGAGTCACAGAGGGTTTCAAAAAGGGACCAGTCAGCCTTGTCGAGGTTCCAGTTGGGGGTGTGCTCAGTGGGGATTTGAAGATTGGAGTGTATAAGAAGAGGGTAATGATCACTACCACAGAGGTCAGCAGTGACTCTCCAACCAAAGTCAGGAGGAGGTTAGGGGAACAGATAGACAGGTCAATACAGGTGAGAGAGCCTGTGGCAGGATGAAGGTAGGTCGGGGAGTTAGTGTTCAGTAAGGACAGGCTGTGCTGACGGAGAGCGCTGATGAACTTGCCTCTAGGGGTGGTGGTATTAGAGCCCCACAGAGGGTTGTGAGCGTTGAAGTCACCAAGAAGGATGAAGGGGGTGGGAAGCTGAGAGATGAGGTTGTTAAGGCTGGTTGGTTGAATGTTGGTGTTGGGAGGGAGATAGATATTGCAGAGAGTGAAAGTTTTGTGGAGGGAGATAGAAATACAGATGGCCTGAAGGTCGGTGTGCACACGAACAGGGCTGTGTGGGATATCGTGTCTAACGAGAATGGAGACGCCACCACAGGCCCTGTCAGCATCCACTTGATGTTTGTGATAGCAAGCAAAGTTGTTAAGGGAGTAATGGTCCGTGGTTTTCAAGAAAGTTTCTTGTAGGCAGAAGACGACTGGTTGAAGGTGGAGGCCAGAAGGTCGATTTCTTCAGAATTGGCCTTAAGGCTCCTAATGTTCCATTGTATGATGTTGTGGGTGTTATTGTAATTGATTGTGGTGTATGCCATAAAGGAGGCGGGGGGTTATCTGGAGGAAGATCTGCTGGGTCTGAGTTCGCTTGTTTTTTCTTTGGATTTGTTTCTTTGGGAGCGATTGTTTTTGAAAATTGACGAGAAGTATGATCGATGTGTTCGTAATCGAACAATCCATACTCTCTTCAGTGTGGGTTTGGGAGGTGGGTTGTTTGTTGATTGGTTGTTTGTTGATAGGTTGTTTGTTGATTGGTTGTTTTTTGGTTGGTTGTTTGCTGGTTGATTTGTTGGTTTGTTGGTTGTTTGCTTGGCTGGTTTTAGCTTGATGTATGAAGGTATTAGTGGAGTTGGTGTAGGGGCGGTAGGGGCTTTAGAGTAGGAAGGGGGTTGAGGAGAGAAGTGGTGGTGGAGGTGGTGTGGGTATTGGGTGTGATTGGGTTGTTGGAAATGGTGATGGGCTTAGGACTAGGTAAGAAGAGCCAGGTGAGGTCGGTTTGGGCATGGGAGTTAGTTTTGTTGTGTTAGTTGTGTTTGGGGGGCGGAATTAGAGTTAGAGGAGACTACGTTTGAGTAGGAAGGCTTGGAGTTAAGGGAAGCGAGGAATTGTTTCCTGGCCTCAGGGTAGGTTATGTTGGGGTTAAGGGTTTTAAGTTTTGTTATTTGTTTTTCCTGAAGCCAGGTGGGACAGTCTTTCGAGAAGGAGGGATGGTTTGCTGAGTGTTTACCGTCACAATTTGTGCAGAGTGGGGTTGGTGCAGGAGGTGTTGTCATGGTCCGGGCTCCGCAGTTACCACAGCGCTTGGCTGTGGCAGGAGTTCTTCCCGTGGCCATACCTCTGACAATTGTAGCAACGTAAAGGGTTAGGAATATAAGGGGCGACCTGGATTCTCAGGTAGCCGGCAATGATGTGGGAGGGGAGAGTTGGAGTTGCGTAAAGTGAGAAATATGGTGTTGGTGGAGTTTCGGCCCGTCTCTCTTTAGAACGAGACGACGGGCTTCGGTTACATGTTGGTTAGCTAGTTCTTCTTGGAGGTCACATCGGTCATGTACGCAAGATCGCTGGTGCGTATGACGCCTTTGCTGGAGTTTAGGGAACGATGGGGGGTGACTGTGATGTCGATACCAGAATTGGATAGGGTTTTGGTGGAAAGGAGGGTGGTGGTTTGTGTCCCTGGTGCAGTGCACCAGGAGATCACCGGATCTAAGGGTAGAGACTTTGGGGAGGGTACCGACAAGGCCAAAGAGGGCTTTATGGATGAGGAAAGGAGAAACTTTTTAAAGCTTTCCTGCTTGTTGGTGGCATGGATTATAAGGATTTTTGGGATTGGGGTTGCAGAATGGTCAATGATGGTAGCAGGTGGGTCACGGGGGGGAGGGGGTCAAGGTCACTGCATAGGCGCTTTGTCATTATGAAAGAAAAACCAAGGGCCGAGAGACCCGAGGCAGCTAGAAAAAAATCGCGGAACCACTATATGGGGACCGCTGTATTAGTAATTTTTACACCACAAAGGGCGTGAAAAGTCGGGACAGAACGAGGGAAAATATAATAGAAAAAAAGAAAAGAAACGATCTCACCGAGGATAAAAGCCCATCCACCGCTTGAAAAAGAAAATCCGAAAAAAAATGAAGTTATAAAACAAAAGGTGCAAATTGAGAGAAATTGAGCTAAAATAGTTTAGAGAATAGGATCAGTTGTCACGTCGCTCTCGTAATTTCTTGTAAAAGAGCTGGCTCCTGCGCTTGAATGGACTAGAGCTAGCTCTTGCGCTTGAATGAGCTGGTTCCTGCGCTTGGATGGACTAGAGCTGGCTCCTGCGCTTGAATGGACTAGAGCTGGTTCCTGCGCTTGAATGAGCTGGTTCCTGCACTTGAATGGACTAGAGCTAGCTCCTGCACTTGGATGGACTAGAGCTGGCTCCTGCGCTTGGATGGACTAGAGCTGGCTCCTGCACTTGGATGGACTAGAGCTGGCTCCTGCACTTGAATGGACTAGAGCTGGCTCCTGCGCTTGAATGGACTAGAGCTGGTTCCTGCGCTAGCTCCTGCACAAGGATGGACTAGAGCTGGCTTCTGCGCTTGAATGGACTAGAGCTGGCTTCTGCGCTTGAATGGACTAGAGCTGGTTCCTGCGCTTGGATGGACTAGAGCTGGCTCCTGCGCATGGATGGACTAGAGCTGGCTCCTGCGCATGGATGGACTAGAGCTGGCTCCTGCGCTCGGATGGACTAGAGCTGGCTCCTGCGCTTGGATGGACTAGAGCTGGCTCCTGCGCTCGGATGGACTAGAGCTGGCTCCTGCGCCGGATGGACTAGATCTGGCTCCCTGCGCCGGATGGACTAGAGCTGGCTGGCTCCCTCGCTTGGATGGACTAGAGCCTGGCGCCGGATGGACTAGAGCTGGCTCCTGCGCGGATGGACTAGAGCTGGCTCCTGCGCTCGGATGGACTAGAGCTGGCTCCTGCGCTCGGATGGACTAGAGCTGGTTCCTGCGCTCGGATGGACTAGAGCTGGCTCCTGCGCTCGGATGGACTAGAGCTGGCTCTTGCGCTCGGATGGACTAGAGCTGGCTCCTGCGCTTTAATGGACTTTAGCTGGATCCTGCGCTTTAATGGACTTTAGCTGGATCCTGCGCTTGAATGGACTTTAGCTGGATCCTGTGCTTGAATGGACTTTTGTAACCTTTTAGTAAATATATATGTGTTGACATACACATCTGTAAAATTGAATTTAGTCATATTTTAACAAGTTTTAAGGTTACAATAAATTTTGCCAATGAGAGATAGCACTTAAAATCTGTTGGGTTGCAATCTAAAACTAGGGTTGCAATCTATAACTAGGGTTGCAATCCATTACTAAATATGCAATCCATTATAAGGGTTTCAATCCATAACTAGGGTTGCAATCCATAACTGGGGTTGCAATCCATAACTAGGGTTGCCATCCATTACTAGGTATGCAATCCATTATTAGGGTTTCAATCCATAACTAGGCTTTCAATCCATAACTAGGGTTGCAATCCATAACTAGGGTTGCAATCCATAACTAGGGTTGCAATCCATAACTAGGGTTGCCATCCATAATTAGGGTTGCAATCCACAACTAGGGTTGCCATCCACAACTAGGGTTGCAATCCACAACTAGGGTTGCAATCCACAACTAGGGTTGCAATCCACAACTAGGGTTGCAATCCACAACTAGGGTTGCAATCCACAACTAGGGTTGCAATCCACAACTAGGGTTGCAATCCACAACTAGGGTTGCAATTTATTACTACATTTGCAATCCATAACTAGGGTTGCAATCCATAACTAGGGTTGCAATCCATAACTAGGGTTGCAATCCATTACCAAGGTTGCACCTTTTTGTTTATCTTCATGTATGTATGGATGACGAGAATGAATTTCGGGAATCACTGCTTGCACAAAGTTATCATTGGAGTGGCGTTCATTTGACAAATAATTTATTCATGAAAAAAATGCATAAACAAATAACAGTGACAATCAAAGTCATTTCATCTAACAATGTACACCGAAAACAGCAGCACCAAACAGCATAACTTATGGTTCATGTTCGCTAACCTTTGATCAGGCAGTCAAAATTGATTTACTTGTCCATACACCCTTAACTCTGCTGAAACTGTGTAAACCCTAACTTAAGCCACTTTGCTTGCAAGACTTACTTGCCCCCCATAGAAGTCCATCCATGGTGATGTTCCTTACAATAGCCTCGAGCTCCTTCATGTCAGTTTCATCATCCCAGGGTTTCACCTCCCAGATCACGTTAGACTTGGCTATAACCACTTTCTCTGCAAAAAAAAAATCATAAGGTTGCAGTGTTGTCTTGTACATCAACAAAGCTAAAAGCCAATGATATTGTTATCAATTATCTAACATAACATAACAAGATGACGAGCTGGTCACCCAATAAAAAGCTTAAACTAACACCATCACCACCCCTCAAAACAAAAATCCAAGATGCCAAGAATTAGTAAAAACTTATCAATACTGAACTTGTGGACCGAATTGGACCTACAGTAACCACCCAATCAGAGAAACCATTCCACTCATTAACAACTCTTCGCAAAAAGCTAAAATATTATCTATCCATGAGAACTCTTTGATCAACTTTAAACTGTTACCATGTGTCACATGAGGATTACATGAAACATGGGTTAAGAAATAACAGGATGTCAAAACATCACTACTAGATAAAAATGTAAAAACCCGAACCATATCGCCACCTACTTGTCTGAACTCAAGCGTAGTCAAACCAAGAATTCGCAACCTAGATTTATAAGAGAGATTCCTTACTTTGGAAATAAGTCTAGTGGCTCTTCGCTGAACCTGTTCCAAAATAAACTTATCCTTCTCATAAAAGGGACTCCTAAAAATAAAGGAACTTTAAAGGCAGCTTAAAGATACTTGCAGACAGAGTTTTGCCCCTTCTTTAAGACCTAATAAATGTGGGGATTTTTGTGTTCAATATTTGCATTCATTCTTTTAACCAACACATTATTTCTGGAAGTAGGCAACCAAGTGGTTGGTTATGTAGTAGAGTGCCTGGGGTGCAATCTATTGTCATGCCAGAGTGCTTGGGAGGCCTGGGTGTGCATCCAGAGTGTGCGAGACCATGCCAGAGTGCTGGGAGGCCTGTGGTGATCTGGTCAGGCCTGGGAGGTGTGCAATCTATGGTCACGCCAGAGTGCCTGGGAGGCATGGGGTGCAATCTATGGTCACGCCCGAGTGCCTGGGAGGCCTGTGGTGCAATCTATGGTCAGGCCAGAGTGTCTGTGGTGCAATCTATGGTCACGCCTGAGTGCCTGGGAGGCCTGTGGTGCAATCTATGGTCACGCCCGAGTGCCTGGGGTGCAATCTATGGTCAGGCCTGAGTGCCTGGGAGGCCTGTGGTGCAATCTATGGTCAGGCCAGAGTGCCTGGGAGGCCTGTGGTGCAATCTATGGTCAGTGCTTGGGAGGCCTGTGGTGCAATCTATGGTCACGCCCGAGTGCCTGGGAGGCCTGTGGTGCAATCTATGGTCACGCCAGAGTGCCTGGGAGGCCTGTGGTGCAATCTATGGTCACGCCAGAGTGCCTGGGAGGCCTGTGGTGCAATCTATGGTCACGCCCGAGTGCTTGGGAGGCCTGTGGTGCAATCTGGTCACGCCAGTGCCTGGGAGGCCTGTGGTGCAATCTATGGTCACGCCAGAGTGCCTGGGAGGCCTGTGGTGCAATCTATGGTCACGCCTGAGTGCCTGGGAGGCCTGTAGTGCAATCTATGGTCACGCCAGAGTGCCTGGGAGGCCCGTGGTGCCATCTATGGTCAGGCCAGAGTGCGTGGGAGGCCTGTGGTGCAATCTATGGTCACGCCAGAGTGCCTGGGAGGCCTGTGGTGCAATCTATGGTCAGGCCAGAGTGCCTGGGAGGCATGGGGTGCAATTTATGGTCACACCAGTGCCTGGGA
Organism: Chiridota heheva; assembly: GCA_020152595.1. Lineage (NCBI taxonomy): Eukaryota > Metazoa > Echinodermata > Holothuroidea > Apodida > Chiridotidae > Chiridota > Chiridota heheva. The sequence continues at coordinate 589,078 of JAIGNY010001069.1, forward strand.
GGCATGGTGTGCAATCTATGGTCACGCCAGGGTGCCTGGGAGACTTGGGGTGCAATCCATGGTCACGCCACAGTGCCTGGGAGGCCTGTGGTGCAATCTATGGTCATGCCTGAGTGCCTGGGAGGCCTGTGGTGCAATCTATGGTCACGCCAGAGTGCCTGGGAGGCATGGGGTGCAATCTATGGTCACGCTAGAGTGCCAAGGAGGCATAGGGTGCAATCTACGGTCATGCCAGAGTGCCTGGGAGGCAATCTATGGTAACACCAGAGTGCCTGGGGTACAATCTATGGTCACGCCAGAGTGCCTGGAAGACATGGGGTGCAATCTAAGGTCACGCCAGAGTGCCTGCGAGGCATGGGGTGCAATCTATGGTCCCGCCAGAGTGCCTTGGAGGCATGGTGTGCAATCTATGGTCACACCAGTGCCTGGGAGGCATGGTGTGCAATCTATGGTCACGCCAGGGTGCCTGGGAGACTTGGGGTGCAATCTATGGTCACGCCAGAGTGCAATCTATGGTCATGCCAGAGTGCTTGGAAGACATGGGATGCAATCTAAGGTCACGCCAGAGTGCCTGGGAGGCATGGGGTGCAATCTATGGTCACGCCAGAATGCCTGGGAGGCATGGGGTGCAATCTATGGTCATGCCAGAGTGCCTGGAGGCATAAGGTGCAATCTATGGTCACGCCACAGTGCGTGGGAGGCATGGTGTGCAATCTATGGTCATGCCACAGTGCGTGGGAGGCATGGAGTGCAATCTATGATCACACCAGAGTGCCTGGGAGGCATGGTGTGCAATCTATGGTCATGCCCAGAGTGCCTGGGAGGCATGGAGTGCAATCTATGATCACACCAGAGTGCCTGGGATGCATGAAGTGCAATCTATGGTCACGCCACAGTTCCTGGGAGGCATGGGGTGCAATCTATGATCATGCCAGAGTGCCTGGGAGGCATGGGGTGCAATCCATGGTCACGCCAGAGTGCCTGGGAGGCATGGGTGCAATCTATGATCACACCAGTGCCTGAGAGGCATGGGGTGCAATCTATGGTCACGCCAGAGTGCCTGGAAGACATGGGGTGCAATCTAAGGTCACGCCAGAGTGCCTGCGAGGCATGGGGTGCAATCTATGGTCCCGCCAGAGTGCCTTGGAGGCATGGTGTGCAATCTATGGTCACACCAGAGTGCCTGGGAGGCATGGTGTGCAATCTATGGTCACGCCAGGTGCCTGGGAGACTTGGGTGCAATCTATGGTCACGCCAGAGTGCAATCTATGGTCATGCCAGAGTGCTTGGAAGACATGGGATGCAATCTAAGGTCACGCCAGAGTGCCTGGGAGGCATGGGGTGCAATCTATGGTCACGCCAGAATGCCTGGGAGGCATGGGGTGCAATCTATGGTCACGCCAGAGTGCCTGGAGGCATAAGGTGCAATCTATGGTCACGCCACAGTGCGTGGGAGGCATGGTGTGCAATCTATGGTCATGCCACAGTGCGTGGGAGGCATGGAGTGCAATCTATGATCACACCAGAGTGCCTGGGAGGCATGGTGTGCAATCTATGGTCATGCCACAGTGCGTGGGAGGCATGGAGTGCAATCTATGATCACACCAGAGTGCCTGGGATGCATGAAGTGCAATCTATGGTCACGCCACAGTTCCTGGGAGGCATGGGGTGCAATCTATGATCATGCCAGAGTGCCTGGGAGGCATGGGGTGCAATCCATGGTCACGCCAGAGTGCCTGGGAGGCATGGGGTGCAATCTATGATCACACCAGTGCCTGAGAGGCATGGGGTGCAATCTATGGTCACGCCAGAGTGCCTGGGAGGCATGGGGTGCAATCTATGGTCAAGCCAGAGTGCCTGGGAGGCATGGGGTGCAATCTATGGTCACCCCAGTGCCTGGGAGGCATGGGGTGCAATCTATGGTCACGCCAGTGCGCCTTGCATCTGCACTATCAGGCAGGCATGACCATTTTTTATAAATCATAAAATGAAAATTGAATAAATTAATATAAACTAAAACTAAAGTGATAAGCGAAATAAAAAGGATCGGCAAAATAAAAATAAACAAGTTTAACTTACTGAGATTTTCATGTTTTATTTCAAAATATATAGTATTCCAAACAGTTTGGTAAAATCTTCGCTCGTGAAATATTTCCATCAAAATATTAAGAAACGTAAAAAACTTTTATACATGTAGTTCCATATACAGTAAAAGTGAAACACGAAAGAAAAGAATACAAAATAAAATGAGAACAAATAAAATTCTGAATCAAGCACTCTTCGCTCAGTGTTTGTAGCACAGACTCACAATGTTGAAAAGAACACATCAAAATCTTTGTCCAAAAGTTCAAAATCAGTGACATAAATTGTTTGTTTGATGAGGGCTTAACGGCACCACAACAGCGAGGGTCAAATTGTGCCTGAGAGGTCATATCATTCTAGAGGTAGGAAGTAAAGGAAACAGGGGGAGAATGAGAGAAATTCAAGGACAAAGGTCAGAAAGCTGTAATTGTGAGGGGAGGTGCATGGTTGAAACAAAAACAAAGTAGAGAGGGGGTGGAAGAGGAGAATTAAATATGGTTGTAGAGGGAGGCATGATGAAAGAAGGAGATAATTTTATCCGGAGGATTTTTCTAGAAGAACTCAGCAATTGAGTTGTAGGGAGCAAGGGAAGCTTTGGGAAGGTTGTACAGGGGGCAAGCAAGGAGAATGTGATGGATTGTGAGGGTGCAATGGCAATTGTTGCAGAGGGGTTGGGGGGAGCCAATAAGGAGGTGAGAGTGAGTGAGGTGGGTGTAACCAATTCTAAGACTGGTAATATGAACGTTGTCAATACGAGAGAGGTTGTAGATGGTGGATTTGAACGGAATTGTGGGCTGGATGACATGGAGTTTGTTATCAATTTGGGAGTTCCATGAGGTTTGCCAGCGGTCCCGAACAAGAGAAGCGATAAGCGGTTTGATGTCAGAGAGGGTTTTGGGAAAAGGGGTAGGGAGGAGGTTGAGGGCAAGTTTAGCGGCTGCATCAGCCCTGTCATTACCCGGGAGGCCAACATGGCTAGGGATCCAGAAAAAAAGAATACTTTTTCTGCAAAGGGTGGGAGACAGGAGTTTGCGGAGGAGGTGGCATGTGAGGTCATCCCATTTAAGATTGAGTAAAGAAGTAAGAACAGCCTTTGAGTCGGAGAAAGTAACAAAGTGGCTGAGCGGGGAGAACTCAATAAAATTGAGGAATGGCCTTAGCCTCGGCAGAAAAGATGGATGAGTAGTCGGGAAGTCTGCTACTGAGGGTGATGTTTTGGATGACGAGATGGATGAGTAGTCGGGAAGTCTGCTACTGAGGGTGATGTCTTGGATGACGGCAGCAGCAGCTGTCTTGTTACCCTCCTTGGACCCATCAGTATAGATGGAGGTGTAATTTGAGAGTTGGTCTTTGACTTGGTTGTGGAAATTGATGAAAAGGTTAGGATGGGTTTGAGCTTTGTGATGAGTGGAGAGGTCCAGGTGGACAGAAGGGAGGGTGGAGAAATTGGGGTACCTAATGAGGTTGCAAGCAGGATTCTGGGTGTTGGTGAGGACTCTAAAAGCATAGGAGAGGCTTAGCTTTCTACATCTAAGTAAAAAGGGGGTTCGTTGGCTTCAACATGAAGGCTGGTGATTGGTGAGGTCCTGTAGGCACCTAGACAAAGCCGGAGGGCTTCATTTTGGATGGTGTTGAGGTATGAGTTGTAAGCGACACAGTAGACTATATTGCCATAGTCAAGCTTGGCACGAATGGTGAGCCTGAACATTATGAGGAGAGCATAGCAGTTCACTCCCCAAGTGGTGTTGGAGAGGAGTCTGAGGATTTTGAGGAAGCTGTTGCATTTTAGTTTCAGGTTGGTGATGTGTTGATTGTAGGTGAGCTTGTACTTTGTGTGTTCAACTTTAGGGATGCGATTACCATTGAGCACAAAGTTTGGGTGGGGTGAAGGTTGTTGAAATGACAAAAGTGCATGCAGACTGTCTTGTTTTTGAAGAATTTAAAACCGTTTGTGGCTCCAGACTTGCAGCTGGTTGAGGCTGATTTGGAGCTAATAAAGCCTGGTAAACTGCCGGTAAAATGCAAAACCTGCTTGCATCGGTACTAAAGATAAAGGCAGGGTCACTCAACTAAGATAGAGGCAGCATCACCCAACTAAGATAGTGGCAGGGTCACCCAACTAAGATAAAGGCAGGGTCACTCAACTAAGATACAGGCAGGGTCACCCAACTAAGATAGAGGCAGGGTCACCCAACTAAGATAGAGGCAGGGTCACTCAACTAAGATAGAGGCAGGGTCACCCAACTAATATAAAGGCAGGGTCACTCAACTAAGATACAGGCAGGGTCACCCAAATAAGGTAGAGGCAGGGTCACCCAACTAAGATAGAGGCAGGGTCACTCAACTAAGATAAAGGCAGGGTCACCCAACTTAGATAAAGGCAGGGTCACTCAACTAAGATACAGGCAGGGTCACCCAACTAAGATAGAGGCAGGGTCACCCAACTAAGATAGAGGCAGGGTCACTCAACTAAGATCACCCAACTAAGATAGAGGCAGGGTCACCCAACTAAGATAGCAGGCAGGGTCACAACTAAGATAGAGGCAGGGTAAGATAGAGGCAGGGTCACCCAACTAAGATAGAGGCAGGGTCACCCAACTAAGATAGAGGCAGGGTCACCCAACTAAGATACAGGCAGGGTCACCCAACTAAGATAGAGGCAGGGTCACCCAACTAAGATAGAGGCAGGGTCACCCAACAGGCAGGGTCACCCAACTAAGATAGAGGCAGGGTCACCCAACTAAGATAGAGGCAGGGTCACTCAACTAAGATAGAGGCAGGGTCACCCAACTAAGATAAAGGCAGAGTCACTCAACTAAGATACAGGCAGGGTCACCCAACTAAGATAGAGGCAGGGTCATCCAACTAAGATAGAGGCAGGGTCACTCAACTAAGATAGAGGCAGGGTCACCCAACTAAGATAAAGGCAGGGTCACTCAACTAAGATACAGGCAGGGTCACTCAACTAAGATAGAGGCAGGGTCACTCAACTAAGATAGAGGCAGGGTCACCCAACTAAGATAGAGGCAGGGTCACCCAACTAAGATAGAGGCAGGGTCACCCAACTAAGATAAAGGCAGGGTCACTCAACTAAGATAGAGGCAGGGTCACCCAACTAAGATACAGGCAGGGTCACCCAACTAAGATACAGGCAGGGTCACTCAAGTAAGATAGAGGCAGGGTCACCCAACTAAGATAAAGGCAGGGTCACTCAACTAAGATAGAGGCAGGGTCACCCAACTAAGATAAAGGCAGGGTCACTCAACTAAGATAGAGGCAGGGTCACCCAACTAAGATAAAGGCAGGGTCACTCAACTAAGATAAAGGCAGGGTCACTCAACTAAGATAGAGGCAGGGTCACCCAACTAAGATAGAGGCAGGGTCACCCAACTAAGATAGAGGCAGGGTCACTCAACTAATATAAAGGCAGGGTCACTCAACTAAGATAGAGGCAGGGTCACCCAACTAATATAAAGGCAGGGTCACTCAACTAAGATAGAGGCAGGGTCACTCAACTAAGATAAAGGCAGGGTCACTCAACTAAGATAGAGGCAGGGTCACCCAACTAAGATAGAGGCAGGGTCACCCAACTAACATAGAGGCAGGGTCACTCACTGGTTTTTTTCTTCTCTGCGTACATCTTGAGTCTGTCTTGCCTCAGTTTTTCAACAGCTGCATCCTGTGAAATAATCAAGTGTTTGAATTGAATACAAAAATAAATATAAGAAAACCTAAGACTTGGTACAAGTCCTATCACACTTTTTAATGAGATGTGACATGACGCAAATTAAAGCGCATCATACTACAAGATTTTACCTTCACAAAGGATGTCATGTCAAGCCTTTTATCACTCAAATCCCAATGAAGTCAAATACATGTTGTACCAAACTGAATTGCTCTGTCAAAGGGCTAACTCTGCTACTAATATTCCCAGTTAAATATCCATTCAAAATTGTTCAGTTTTTTTAATCTTTTTTAAAGAATTTATGGGCATATAGAGGATACATGAGCTAAAATGATATTAAATCTATAAAAACCCATCAACTAAGCAAAAAAACTCAGTTAAAATTGACCATTTTATCATTATCTATAATTTTCAAATTTCTATATGGCACACAAACAGATCAATAATATTAAAGACCTACTGTAGTAACCAATTTTCTTTGACATGGTCTCTCAAGCATAGACAAGTTCCATTCTCAGAACAAAAATTATCTGATCATCAGAATCAGACGAAAGATGGTTAAGTTTAAATTCATCATAGAATGAAAGGAGTCTGAATCCACAACACAATCACAGCCCGCTTTAACTACACAAATTCACTAACTATAAAGACATGTTCCTTAATTCAGTTTGTTAGGATGAAATATTTCAAGCAGCCGCGAGACACGCTTGATCAAAATACAACACTGAAAAAACTCATATTGAGTTGTTCTCTGAAAGCAACTACAATGGATAACTGCAATGAGGTACAGAGGCCAACAAATTTTATTGGGCAATTTCAAAGCATACATTTTGGCAATAAGGGCTGTTAGAAGTGCCAAAAAAAATGTCAATTTTTTACCCAAAATTAAATGAAAGGCATGTATTCAGGAAAGTCACCCTAAAGCATGTTGTTTAACCCTTACTCTCCCAAGGTTCCAAAAATAGAATAAGCTATTTCTGAAATTTTTGGAAAGAGGATTTTTTCAGCACTTTCTGTTCCATTTGTACCAAAACAAGTTCGACTTTTATGAAAGCTAACATGTTGAACTTTCCAAAAATGTGCATATTTCCGAACTCAAATATGCAAATTAGGTCATTGAATTAGCATATTAGGTCTCCAAACATTCTATCTTTATGACACGCTTGTGCCTTGTGGCTAAATAGCAAAAAATATGGATAGAATTTCTGAATAAATCCTTGGAAAGACCTTTCATTTAATACTATTCATGGATTTTTAGGAATCAGAAAGAAAAAATGACGCAAATATGAAAAATTTGGTACATTTTGACCTAAAAATTATGCCCCAATTCTGGAATAATCTATCTAATAGTGTATGGCACTAAATTTTCCAAAAAAATGTATTTTCCCCTTCTATGTCCAAAACTAATAGAATGCAGAAAAACAAGATGTTTACATCATCATTTGCAAAATATAAAATAAGAAATTATGCAAATGATATGCAAATTAGGTCATTTACCTCATTTATCATGCACAAAAGTGTTTTTTGTTTATTTCTGACCCAATTTCAGTCATTACAAGCTTCACAGCTACTTTTATGATGATAGACTATGCTGATTATCTATTGAACACTTACTTCTGTTCATTCCACATGAAATTCATAAAAAATGTTTGCCGAAAAGGTCCAAATTTGTAAAGTCTTCTGCTGTACCTTGTTGCTGCAAATAGAATTTTAAAAAATATTTAAAAAAATTGCAACTATATTCATTCAACTTACTTTAGTTTGGTCTTCCCATAACCAGTTACCGAAGACCTCGTGTCGATCCCGGTCACTCTCCACCAGTACTTCTCACAGATGATAGTCTTTATCGGCTGCAGGGATGACCTTCGACCGTTGTATATCCTGCAGCCGAGCGTTCCGCTCTTCCTCCCTGGTTTTGAAGGCAGCTTTTTCCGCTGCAGTCGGATTTTCTTTGAGTGGTGATGGTGGCGAGACTGCAGCGGAAGGCCTGGAAGAGGGGCCTGAGCTCATCTTCAACGGTCTATCCCTCTTCCTCTTGGGTTGGGGAGTAGCGGGCGGCTCGTCCTTTTCAAGCATACGCATAACATGTTATCGCATAACATGTTATTGTGGTTTCTAGTAGCAGGCGGCTCGTCCTCTTCAAGCATACACATAACATGTTATCGCATAACATGTTATTGTGGTTTCTAACCTGCCCCACAATTTTGTGGTAACCGTGGGGACAGACTTTTACAGCCGGGAAGCCCAGGGGTACATACAGGGGTCCAAAATGTTTGTTTTATCGATCTAGTCATCACCACAACAGTGGCATAGCCAGGGGGAGGGGAAAAGGATCATGGTCTTAAAAAATGGGGCATCAAAATAATGTACCGGTACTAGGCCTATATACAAGCATTTTCCTCTAAATGGGCCTGGGGCACCCCCAACATGTGTATTTTGCCCTAACATGGGACCCCTACTCCACTTTCCCCCATAAAATTGTGATTTTGGCCCCTGAAATAATGGAACTTGGATTTTGTGAAATTGGAAATACACATATTTCAGTAGGCCTAAATTTACAATTTTGCCATTGGGAAATACATATATTTTAGTCCATTTAGAAATGTTATTATTGGGGTTCAGCTTTCATTTGTTTCATCCGGGCTATTATAGAAAGGACCTAAATCCTTTTTTTATATGTGATTTTAGCGTCCCTTTTACTTGTTTCTCGTAACAAGCAAAAATCCCCGCTAATTTATCATTATAATTCTATAAGCCTTATTTTATTACTACACATTTACAATGTAGTACTTTCGCTATTTTGGAAGAAAACACTCACCAACTCCGTAATTTGGAACAGATCACTATCCATCTCAGCAGGCTCTATATTCTCCTCTTCCTCAATCTGGTCGAGTTCTGGTACATCTTCTTCATCAGAAGTACCTTCCGACCCCTCTGAGTCATCATTATTCTGAAGAAAACATAGGAGTCGGAAGGCACGTTCGACATTGTAACTTGTATCTCGCCATTTTGTGATGTCAAATGTGCGAGAAAAAAAAAAAAAAGACGCAAATTGACGTCATCATCAGAGACCTTTTAGGCATGTAGAGGGGGTGCATCTGTTATTGTAATAGTTCGTCTGAACGATCTATATCTCCTCTATCCGTAAAGATTTTAAAAATTCCAATACAATATTTGGGCCATTTTTTTATGATTTTTTGATCAAAAAGGTCCAAAATGGCCCGAAATCACAAATTTTGGCATATTTTCTCCAAAAAAACACAAACATTGACCAAGTACAAGTAAAAATCGTGTAGCAACCAACAATTCAAACTATCTTTATACTTTACCTGAAAACAAAAAATAGAAAAAATATTCACGTATGACATTCGTCTTTAACGATTTTACTCAAAAAATTTCAATATAACCCCTCAACAAAATAACCATATTATGAAAGATCTATTCAATCTGGTTTGAATGAACTTATTTGCAGCTCTATAGGATTTTGGAAAGGTACTCAAAAAAAAAATTGGAAAATGGATCGTAACTGTCACGGTCACCGTGACGCTGGGAGAGTAAGAGTTAAGAGTGCAGATTCAAGGCACTTATTGAGCTAAAAAACAGAGCAGTAACGAAATTGTGTTTCACTAAACCTATACAACAATGTGAATTTCTGCTTAATAGGTTTTACGACCCGGAACCAGGTTATTTACACCAATTCTGGCATAATTTTCGTCAAAAACGATGTACACATTACATTTCTACCAAGCAGTTTACTTTTAACTCTATACTCACAGTTTCATCATCAGAAGCAAAGAGATCATCATCGTCATCATCATCATCATCATCAGCAGTTAGAACAGCACCTGCTGATCCATATTGGTCTAAAGGCTTCTTTACACCTGGAAGACTGAAAGAATGGGAATTCATGGTGATTGGGCTTTGAAGAAAAAACAATAATATTCTACCTCTTCAGAAATATAAATTCAATCTAACTCCTACTCAAACAATAGCCTCCCATTTCTTGTCCTAGATCAGGGCATCGGTGAATGCTTTCATGTTAATTTCTGCTCTCACCCCATCATAGTAAATTTATGTGTATCTTGTTTATTTGTTTAATGAAGGCTCAACGGCACCACGACAGCGAGGGTCAAATTGTGCCTGAGAGGTTAGATAATTTCAGAGGTAGGAAAAAGAAAATAGGAGTCTGAGAGAAGTACGGGGACTAAAAGCCAGGAAGCTGGGATCGAGAGAGGAGGTGCAAGAGTGCTAAAAAAGGCAAAAGTAGGTAGAAGGGGTGGGAGAGGAGGATTAAATATGGTTGTAAAGGGAGGCATGATGAAGGAAGGAGATAATTTTATCCACAGGATTTTTTTGGAAAGCTCAACTATAGAGTTGTGAGGGAAGCTCTGGGAAGGTTGTATAGAGGTGAGGCAAGGAGAATGTGGTGGACTGTGAGGGAGCGCTGGCAATTGTTGCAGAGGGGTGGGGGTAGCCAGTAAAAAGGTGGGGGTGAGTGAGGTGAGTGTAACCCATTTCAAGGCGGGTAATGTGGACGTTGTTAATACAGGAGAGATTGTGGATGGTAGGTTTGGTCAGAATGGTGGGCTGGATGTCATGGAGTTTACTGTCAATTTGGGAGTCACAAACAAGGGAAGTGATAAACAATTTGATGTCAGAAAAGGTTTTGGGAAAGGGGTGGAAGGAGGTTGAGGGCAAGCTTAGCGGCTGAATCAGCTCTGTTATTGCCGAAGATGGCAACATGGCTGGATGTCCAGAAGAAAATAATTATTTTTCTGCAGGTGAGGGGGCAAAATAAGTTTACGGAGAGGTGGGACGTGGGGTTATCCTATTAACATTGAGTAAAGAAGTACAAAGTGACGAAGTCCAAATGAGTTTACGGGGGACGTGGGGTTATCCTACTTAACACTGAGTAAAGAAGTACAAAGTGACAAAGTGGGAAGTACTCGATATAGTTGAGGGTGGTAGGATGGCCTTGGTCTCTGTTGAGAAGATGGATGAATAGTTGGGAAGCCTGCTACTGAGGGTAATACAGTATATTGGATGACGGCAGCAGCAGCTGTTTTGTCACCTTCCTTGGAGACATCAGAATAGATGGCGGTGTACAGTAGTTTGAGATTTCATCTTGATTTAGTTGTGGAGGTTGAAGAAGAGGTAGGAGTGGGTTTGGGTTTTGTGATTAGTGGAGAGGCCCAGGTGGAAAGAAGGGAGGGGGGTGGCTCAGGGAGGAAAACTGGGCAAGGAGAAGGTGTCAAGCATGGTGGGATTGATGCCGAGAAGGTGGAGGTCGGGTTTGATGCGTAAGCTGAAAGGAGGGGCAAGGGTTTTAGTCCAATCAAAATGGGTGGATAAGGTTGTATACAGGGTTTTGGGTATTGATGAGGGCTCTAAAAGCATAGGAAAGGGTAAGCTTTGTACACCTTAGCAAAAAGGGGGGTTCACTGGCTTCAACACGAAGACTGGTGATTAGAAAGGTCCTGTAGGCACCCAGACAAAGCCTGAGGGCTTCATTTTGAATGGTGTTGATGTGGTTGAGGTAAGAGTTGTGAGCGACAGTAGACAATATTACCATAGTCAAGCTTAGCACGAATGGTGAGCCTGAAGATTTTGAGGAGAGCATGGCGGTTTACACCCTAAGTGGCAATGGAGAGGAGTCGGAGAAGGTTAAGGGAGCTGTTGCATTTCTATTTCAGGTTAGTGATGTGTTGCTTGTAGGAGAGCTTGGGGTCTAGAGTTTGACCCAGGAACTTCTATGTTTAACTTTAGGGATGCGATTACCATTAAGCATTAGGTTAGGGTTGGGGTGGAGGTTGTTAAAATGACAGAAGAGCATGCAGACCGTCTTGTCTTCGGAGAATTTAAAACCGTTTTTGTTGCTCCAGTCTTGCAGCTGGTTGAGGCTGATTTGGAGCCTACTTTCAATAATAGGAAAGCTAGGGGAGGAGTAGAAGATGGTGAAGTCATCCACGTATAAGGTACGTTTGATGTTGGGGCCAAGGTTGTCCACGATGTCGTTAATGCTTAGGTTGAAGAGAGTGGGGGAGAGAATGCTGCCCTGGGGGATACCCTTTTCTTGGGGGTACGGGTTGGAGAGGGTGTGGCCAATACAAACTTGGAACTGTCAGGGTGAGAGAAAGTTTTGAATAAAAATGGGGAGGTGGCCTCTCAGGTCGATGGTGTGAGGTTTGCGGATAATGCCTAATTTCCAAGTAGTGTCAAAAGCTTTCTTAAGTTCGAAAAAGATGGCAATGAGGTGTTCCTTTTTTGCAAAGGATTCCTGGATAGCGTTGTCGAACGTAATTAACTGGTCTAGGATATTGCAACGTTTCCAGAAGCCGCTTTGGTGAGGGGAGAGGATTCTGTTGGTCTCAAGGAACCAGTTTAGTCTCTAATTAATGATCCTTTCCCTAATTTTACAGAGACAGCAGGTGAGGGTGGTAGCTGGAGGGGTTAGTACTGTCCTTCCGACGGGAGTGACAATAGCTGTCCTCGAAATAGGGGGAAGGAAGTGTGCGGACCAAATGTGGTTGAGGATGGTGAGTAAGGTAGTAGTGGCAATGTTGGGTAGGTGTTTTAGGAACTGGTAGGGGATGTTATCTAGGCCTTTCGAGGTGCAGCCAGCATCGTGGATGGCTTGGTTTAATTCAGAAAGGATGAGAAGGGTGTTGTAGCTCTCGAAGTTGTCGGAGGAAAAGGTGATACTCCGGGTTTCATCGCAAGCTTTTTTGGTTTTGGAAGCATTGGAGTAGTTGGCCGAGGACGAGATGTTGCTGAAAGAGGCAGTGGGGTGGTTAACAATGTCCTTTTTCGCGGTGAGAAGGTCACCATTCCAGGAGAGATGGGAGATGGGAGACTTGCCCACCCTGCCATGGAAGCTGTTAACCATTCTCCAAATCTTCTAGTGGAGGTTTTGGTGGTGAGAAAAGAAATGAAATTGTTCCAAGTGTTAGCTTTACTGTCCTTGATAGTGCGTCTGGCCTTGGCACGGTTGAAGCGAAAGAGATTTAAGGTTGTGGGTGGTCGGGTTAGTTTTGAAGTTCCTGAGGACCCTTTTCTTGTTCTTGATGGTGGTTTTGCAGTCATCAGAGAGCCAGGGGTTGAGGGGGGGGGGAGTGATTAGGGGTTGGGGGTTTGGTAAATAGAACAGGTGACAATATTGATATAAGAATGTTACTAAAGTTTGAAATGGGATCCTCACCCTCGAGGAGATAGGGAAAGAGGTCACAGAGGGTTTTAAAAAGGGGCAGTCAGCCTACTCGATGTTCCAATTAGGGGTGTGGTCAGGGAATGTATAAGAGGGTAATGGTCACTACCACAGAGATCAGCAGTGACCTTCCAGCTAAAATCAAGAAGGAGGTTGGGGGAACAGATAGACAGGTCAATACAGGTGAGGGAGCCTGTGGTAGGATGAAGGTAGGTCGGGCAGTTAGTGTTGAGCAAGGAGAGGCTGTGCTGTTGAGGAGCGTTCTCGATGAGCTTGCCTCTGAGAGTGGTGGTAATAGAGCCCCACAGAGGGTTGTGGACGTTGAAGCCACCAAGAAGGATGAAAGGGAGGGAAGCTGAGAGATGAGGTTGTTAAGGCTGGTTGCCTGAATGTTGGCATTGGATGGGGAATAGATATTGCAAAGAGTGAAATGTTTTGTGGAGATAGACATACAGATGGCCTGAAGGTCGGTGTGCACATGAACAGGGCTGTGTGGGATATCGTGTCTAACGAGTATAAAAACGCCCCTACAGGCCTTGTCAGCATCTACTTGATGTTCATGGTAGCAGACTGGGGCTGAGGAATGGTCAATGAAGGTAGCAGGTAGGTCATAGGGAGGGGAGAGAGAGTCAAGGTCAAGGCAGAAGCATTTGGTCATATCGGAAAAAACACCAAGGGCTGGGAGACCCACGGCAACAAGAAAATCTTTTGCGGAACTACTATACGAGAATCACTGTAAAGGTCCCGAAAGATCGCGAAGGCCTGGTCACAACGGGAGAGAAAAAATAAAAAAGAACGATCATACCAAAAGCAGACACCCATACATGAAGAAGAAATCCCAGAAAATGAAGGTGCAAAAGTTTAGCTGGAAAGTGCGTGGTAAAATAATCAGATGTAAAGTTTGAGAGAACAGAAGGAAGTCGCGTTACTCTCAACACACGAATACAAGAGACAGTGTATCTTTTCCCTGCCCCCTCCAATCCTCAGTTCCATGCAATACATTTTACCAATTAAAATGTATTATAAAATGCAATGAGCATATTACTTGAGGCTTGTTGTAAGAATGAAATTCATTTTCCATATATGGCCAATTAGAGCTTCACTGAATGTCAAGAGCCATGGATTAAAGCAATCATAGCGTGGGCCAAAAACAAACATAAATTGGGCTGTATATTTACATGTTTTGCTTAATACTTCCTGGCACCAAATGGACATTTTTTACCATGTCCCCCCCCCCCCCCACCCACTCACCTCTAGGTCTCACATACTGTCACTTACTCACTGACGTCATATCAAAATATTAGTTAAACATACTTAAGTGTGTACACATAACATTCCTCTACATAGACCAGTTTTGTTTTTGTCCAAATTTTCTCATTGCATGTTCATGTCAAGTTTTATCCTCTGAAACAAAACCTTATAGTCTGAACAGACAACATGTCTGATTCTTTCTCATAGTATCAACTTTCAGACTGTTTAGAATTCTGCTGCCCGCCAACTCATTCTTACCACTATGATCGCATAGCACCAGTGAAAACAAGTCATTCTTACCACTATGATCACATAGCACCAGTGAAAACAACTCATTCTTACCACTATGATCACATAGCACCAGTGAAAACAACTCATTCTTACCACTATGATCATATAGCACCAGTGAAAACAACTCATTCTTACCACTATGATCACATAGCACCAGTGAAAACAACTCATTCTTACCACTATGATCACATAGCACCAGTAAAAACACCTCATTTTTACCACAATGATCACATAGTGGCACCAGTGAAAACAGCTCATTCTTACCACAATGATCACATAGCACCAATGAAAACAACTCATTCTTACCACTATGATCACATAGCACCAGTGAAAAAAACTCATTCTCACCACTATGATCACATAGCACCAGTGAAAACAACTCATTCTTACCACAATAATCACATAGCACCAGTAAAAACAACTCATTCTTACCATTATGATCACATAGCACCAGTGTAAACAACTCATTCTTACCACAATGATCACATAGCACCAGTGAAAACAACTCATTCTTACCACTATGATCACATAGCACCTGTGAAAACAACTCATTCTTACCACTATGATTACATAGCACCAATGAAAACAACTCATTTTTACCACAATGATCACATACAGTGGCACCAGTGAAAACAGCTCATTCTTACCACAATGATCACATAGCACCAGTGAAAACAACTCATTCTTACCACAATAATCACATAGCACCAGTAAAAACAACTCATTCTTACCATTATGATCACATAGCACCAGTGTAAACAACTCATTCTTACCACTATGATCACATAGCACCAGTGAAAACAACTCATTCTTACCACAATAATCACATAGCACCAGTAAAAACAACTCATTCTTACCATTATGATCACATAGCACCAGTGTAAACAACTCATTCTTACCACTATGATCACATAGCACCAGTGAAAACAACTCATTCTTACCACTATGATTACATAGCACCAATGA
Organism: Chiridota heheva; assembly: GCA_020152595.1. Classification (NCBI taxonomy): domain Eukaryota; kingdom Metazoa; phylum Echinodermata; class Holothuroidea; order Apodida; family Chiridotidae; genus Chiridota; species Chiridota heheva. Next base: position 604,557 of record JAIGNY010001069.1, read on the forward strand.
AAACAACTCATTTTTACCACAATGATCACATACAGTGGCATCAGTGAAAACAGCTCATTCTTACCACAATGATCACATAGCACCAATGAAAACAACTCATGCTTACCACTATGATTACATAGCACCAGTGAAAACAACTCATTCTTACCACAATGATTACATAGCACCAGTAAAAACAACTCATTCTTACCATGATCACATAGCACCGGTGAAAACAACTCATTCTTACCACTATGATCACATAGCACCAGTAAAAACAACTCATTCTTACCACTATGATCACATAGCACCTGTGAAAACAACTCATTCTTACCACTATGATCACATAGCACCTGTGAAAACAACTCATTCTTACCACTATGATTACATAGCACCAGTGAAAACAACTCATTCTTACCACTATGATTACATAGCACCAGTGAAAACAACTCATTCTTACCACTATGATCACATAGCACCAGTGAAAACAACTCATTCTTACCACTATGATTACATAGCACCAGTAAAAACAACTCATTCTTACCACTGTGATCACATAGCACCAGTGAAAACAACTCATTCTTACCACTATGATCACATAGCACCAGTGAAAACAACTCATTCTTACCACTATGATTACATAGCACCAGTAAAAACAACTCATTCTTACCACTGTGATCACATAGCACCAGTGAAAACAACTCATTCTTACCACTATGATCACATAGCACCAGTAAAAACAACTCATTCTTACCACTATGATCACATAGCACCTGTGAAAACAACTCATGCTTACCACTATGATTACATAGCACCAGTGTAAACAACTCATTCTTACCATATAGCACCTGTGAAAACAACTCATTCTTACCACTATGATCACATAGCACCTGTGAAAACAACTCATTCTTACCACTATGATCACATAGCACCAGTGAAAACAACTCATTCTTACCACTATGATCACATAGCACCTGTGAAAACAATCCATCTATTATTGGTTTTCTATTAAATACCTGTCAATGTGCAAACTGCTCTTTCTGACAATTGCTCCAGGATTTTCATTGGTTCCTACCACAATACCATCCTCAGCAACAGCTATGCTGTAAGTCCTCTAAAAAACTGTAGTACTACTGCTTGTAGAGCTGTGACCGTTTAGCGTGTACACGCTACACTCTCGCAAATCTTGACTTTTTACAAACTGTACACCCGATTAGCATAATACTTTTTAAATGTGCGAATCACAAATGCGCGGTAATCACTGATGAATGGGGATATTATGCACTTTGATTTCGCCGAAATCTGAGTAATCTAACTTGTAAAATGCACCGCGAATGTGCAGCAGTAAACAGTGAAACTAACAATAGGCCTTACGTTGAGACCATAAGGCTTTAAATCCCACGCAATCAAGGCCTGTTTTATCGACCAAAAAACACTTAAATCGTGACAATCAGTACATTTACATGTAAATACTACGTGATGAGTCAAATAAATTTTGCAAGAAAGAAAAAATATTGCATAATAAACAAACAGAAAAAGGTTTTAACAAAGCTAAATTTCTGCATGCTTTGCAAAGATGGCAGCCATTTTTTCCAGAGGACTGATATTTCAAAACTTCCTGGTGGTGGTGGCGTAGTTTTGAAATGTTTTACGGCGAGGTATATCATAGGCCTAGTCTGCAAGATTTTCACAGAATTTTGAAAGCCGTAGCGAATAAGACAAAAAAGTTACAAGATCTTGAGTTTAAATGACATTAAAAGGAAGTTATCTGTTCTTTCTAAACTGAATTACCATGCATATTTTCCATAAAAATTATGATTTATACTGTAGAAGTAAACTTGTTACGATTTGAAAAGCAAAACTCAGCATCTATTTGGGCAATGCAGTCAGTACTTTTGCCATACTGGTTGCGCGTTTTTTTACTTCGCTTCGTAGTTTTGGAGCAATTTTGGTGTATTTCCAAAAATTACAGTACTAAACTCGTGTACACGATACACGCTCGCTTTTTTTGGAGTGTACACGTTTACTAAAATCTCTAAACGTCACAGCTCTAACTGCTTGTACAATTTATCCATGCAATATTCTATTTTCTGTGATTCACAATATTCCTTGATCCAACTTTCATGTGGAATGAGATTTTAAAGTTTCGCGGTTGTAACCGCAGGGAAAAAATCTAATGTTCCAGCACTTTGTAACCATAGGAAAAATTCTACAGTTCCAGCAGTTGTAGGTTCCAGCGGTTAATAACCGCGGGAAAAATTCTACGGTTCCAGCAGGTTATAACCATAGGAAAAAATCTAGGATTCCAGCAGTTTATAACCATAGGAAAAAATCTATGGTTCCAGCGGTTTATAACAATAGGAAAAAATCTATGGTTCCAGCCGTTTATAACCATAGGAAAAAATCTATGGTTCCAGCCGTTTATAACCATAGGAAAAAATCTATGGTGCCAGCGGTTTATAACCATAGGAAAAAATCTATGGTGCCAGCGGTTTATAACCATAAAAAAAATCTAAGGTTCCAGCGGTTTATAAACATAGAAAAAAATCTATGGTTCCAGCGGTTTATAACAATAGGAAAAAATCAAAGGTTCCAGCGGTTTATAACCATAGGAAAAAATCTATGGTTCCAGCGGTTTATAACAATAGGAAAAAATCTATGGTTCCAGCGGTTTATAACCATAGGAAAAAATCTATGGTTCCAGCGGTTTATAACCATGGGAAAAATCTATGGTGCCAGCGGTTTATAACCATAGGAAAAAATCTATGGTTCCAGCGGTTTATAACCATAGGAAAAAATCTATGGTTTCAGCGGTTTATAACCATAGGAAAAAATCTATGGTGCCAGCGGTTTATAACCATAGGAAAAAATCTATGGTGCCAGCGGTTTATAACCATAAAAAAATCTAAGGTTCCAGCGGTTTATAAACATAGAAAAAAATCTATGGTTCCAGCGGTTTATAACAATAGGAAAAAATCTAAGGTTCCAGCGGTTTATAGCCATGGAAAAAATCTATGGTTTCAGCGGTTTATAACAATAGGAAAAAATCTATGGTTCCAGCCGTTTATAACCATAGGAAAAAATCTATGGTGCCAGCGGTTTATAACCATAAAAAAAAATCTAAGGTTCCAGCGGTTTATAAACATAGAAAAAAATCTATGGTTCCAGCGGTTTATAGCCATAGAAAAAAATCTATGGTTCCAGCGGTTTATAACCATGGGAAAAATCTATGGTTTCAGCGGTTTGTAACCATGGAAAAAAATCTATGGTTCCAGCGGTTTATACCCATGGGAAAAATCTATGGTTTCAGCGGTTTATAACCATAGGAAAAAATCTATGGTTCCAGCGGTTTATAACCATAGGAAAAAATCTATGGTTTCAGCGGTTTATAACCATGGAAAAAAATCTATGGTTCCAGCGGTTTATAACCATAGGAAAAAATCTATGGTTCCAGCGGTTTATAACCATGGGAAAAATCTATGGTTTCAGCGGTTTATAACCATAGAAAAAAATCTATGGTTTCAGCGGTTTATAACCATAGGAAAAAATCTATGGTTCCAGCGGTTTATAACCATAGGAAAAAATCTATGGTTCCAGCGGTTTATAACCATGGGAAAAATCTATGGTTTCAGCGGTTTATAACCATGGGAAAAATCTATGGTTTCAGCGGTTTATAACCATGGAAAAAATCTATGGTTTCAGCGGTTATAACCGCGGGGATAATCTCTGGCACTTATAGCCGCGGAATAACAGGAAGAATTATCTTTTTTAAGTAAGCAATAATAATAAAAGTAACAATATTACATGTAAACTTATAATGTGCAGAACCATAGAAAGGTAGTTGAACTAGTAGTATAAAGCATATGTACAGGAGTGTATGGTTGAAGCAAATAAAGCATATGTACAGGAGTGTATGGTTGAAGCAAATAAAGCATATGTACAGGAGTGTATGGTTGAAGCAAATAGAGCATATGTACAGGAGTGTATGGTTGAAGCAAATAGAGCATTTGTACAGGAGTGTATGGTTGAAGCAAATAGAGCATATGTACAGGAAGTGTATGGGTGAAGCAAATACAGCATGTGTACAGGAAGTGTATGGTTGAAGCAAATAGAGCATATGTACAGGAGTGTGTGCTTGAAGCAAATAGAGCATATGTACAGGAGTGTATGGTTGAAGCAAATAGAGCATATGTACAGGAGTGTGTGGTTGAAGCAAATAGAGCATATGTACAGGAGTGTATGGTTGAAGCAAATAGAGCATATGTACAGGAAGTGTATGGTTGAAGCAAATAGAGCATATGTACAGGAGTGTGTGCTTGAAGCAAATAGAGCATATGTACATGGTTGAAGCAAATAGAGCATATGTACAGGAGTGTGTGGTTGAAGCAAATAGAGCATATGTACAGGAGTGTATGGTTGAAGCAAATAGAGCATATGTACAGGAGTGTGTGGTTGAAGCAAATAGAGCATATGTACAGGAGTGTATGGTTGAAGCAAATAGAGCATATGTACAGGAAGTGTGTGGGTGAAGCAAATAAAGTATATGTACAGGAGTGTATGGTTGAAGCAAATAGAGCATATGTACAGGAGTGTATGGGTGAAGCAAATAGAGCATATGTACAGGAAGTGTATGGGTGAAGCAAATCATTTATTTGAAAACAATAAGTATTAATTTGTAAATAATTATATAACTGGTAATCAATGTAGTTTTTAAAGAATGGAGGAAATATGCGAAGACTTTTTGGAAATGGTAACCTGTCGAGCAGCAGCATTCTGTATGCGCTGGAGACAATTTATCCGTCTTTGAGGGAGACTATACAAAAGGGAATTTCCATGTCCAACTGAAAAGTAACAAAAGAATGAACAATCTGTTCTGTAGATTGGGGGTTAAGATGGGGATTTTTTTTTACCAATGCAACGCAAGTGAAATGAAGCAGACTTTACAATACTAGAGATATGTGAATCAAGAAACATGAAAGAATCAAAATTGCACCAAGATTGCGAGCCTTTTCCTTTATTGCTGGTTCAATGTGAGTATCAGCAATGGTGACAAATGGAACGGATACCTTACAGGACTGTTGTCTAGAACCAATTAAAATAAACTGTTTTTTTTATCATTTAATTTGAGAAAATTGTTCCGCATCCATTTGCGGTTTTAGAAATAAATGATTCTATGGATTTATTAATACTGATGTTAGTCTGATATGTCAACTGGCTTGTGGTAAATATGTGCTCTAATTCCCCATGTAATATGTGCAATGAATAGCACATTAAATTGTGAAAGAGAGAAGCATTTAAAAATGTATTTACTACATTAATATTATTTCTGTCACAATTTCACCTTTAATCAGAGCAGTGGCCCCTGGAAAATTGTATAATTAATTTAACTTTAATCCCAACTAACCTGTCGAATTGTGAACTGTATGACTTGGTCTGATTGTACCATCGTAGAGCGTGAAATAGATCTTCACTAGGGGCACCACTCAGGCCACCAAACACGACCACATCTGCCTGGGAAACAGTGTATCTGAAAAACCAAAGAGAATCACAACTTTCAAAAAAATTTAATTGGGGATTATCTTCTCTCAATATGGACAGAAATTCCAAGACTTATGGACTCCCTACACTTACAACTTCTATGACAATTAAGTGAAAGCTATAGCTTATATCCTTCATGGGATGATAAACACAGAAAATTCTTAGTATAGTGGTAAATAGCTGATTTAGTTTTTTACACCTTAAATTATTCTTTCCAATTCTAAACCCTAACATAATACTATTATGTAACTCTAAAATTAAACAGAAACAAAAGTGAATTTCAATCAAATTAAGAAATTCAACATTTTTAAGTCCAATATAGTGATTTTCAGGGACAAATATAATGGCTACAAGCAAATATAGGGGTTAGGGTTAGATCGGTGTTCGCTCATATTTTGTAAATTTTTGCTTCCTTTCTTAAAATGCTTGCATCCCTGTCAAGTTCCATCCTCAGAAACAAAATTTGTCTGATCATTAGAATCAGACGAAAGATGGTAAAATGTTGTATTCATCACAGAATGGAGGAGTTTAAACAGAACTTATTTAGCAAAACTTCAGGATTCTGCAGCCTGACTTATAATTCGTCCCACAATGAACTCAAAAATTATAAGCTACTGTAGGTGTAATACTATACAATATGTATTGTTGTCACTTGAGAACTGTGTTGATGTCGTTCGGGCAGCTGCACCCATGTAAGTTATTTTGACAATTAATCATATGCATCACTGAATTGGTATGTTAGATTGCTTTGAAAGATGGACATTATATATTTGCTTCTATCACAAAAGATGATTGACAAAGCCAGACTTTTTATAATTTCTCCATTACAACTAGCACGATAAATTCTTTCAAATCTGTCCCGTTCAAAAAAAGGTTCAAAAAATTTCATTTGAAAATCAAAATTTTTTCGACACTTTTCTGAAGCCTCTGAAGAGCTTACAAACGTTCTTGGCATGGAACAAATTTGAAAGAAATTTATCATGCGATGATTCATGTGAAAATCAGCTTTCAGTTAGCAGTATGGTTGTGGTACTTGATTGGCTTTTACTTAGCAGTATGGTTGAGGCATTTGATCGGCTTTCATTTGGCAGTATGGTTGTGGCATTTGATCGGCTCTCAGTTAGCAGTATAATTGTGGCATTTAATCGGTTTTCAGTTAGCAGTATGGTTGTGCCATTTGATGGTTTTCAGTTAGCAGTATGGTTGTGGCATTTGATTGGCTTTCATTTCGCAGTATGCTTGTGGCAGTTGATTGGTTTTCAGTTAGCAGTATGCTTGTGGCATTTGATCGGCTTTCAGTTAGCAGTATGCTTGTGGCATTTGATCAGCTTTTAGTTAGCAGTATGGCTGTGGCATTTAATTGGCTTTCAGTTAGCAGTATGCTTGTGGCATTTGATCAGCTTTCAGTTAGCAGTATGGTTGTGGCATTTGATCAGCTTTCAGTTAGCAGTATGCTTGTGGCATTTGATTCACTTTCAGTTAGCAGTATGGTTGTGGGATTGTATTGGCTTTTTAGTCATCAGTATGCTTGTGGCATTTGATCAGCTTTCAGTTGGCAGTATGGTTGTGGCATTTGATCAGCTTTCAGTTAGCAGTATGGTTGTGGCATTTGATCGGCTTTCAGTTAGCAGTATGGTTGAGGCATTTGATCGGCTTTTAGTCAGCAGTATGCTTGTGGCATTTGATCGGCTTTTCAGTTAGCAGTATGGTTGTGGCATTTGATTGGCTTACACTTAGCAGTATGGTTGTGGCATTTGATTGGCTTTCAGTTAGTATGCTTGTGGCATTTTGATTGGTTTTCAGTGAGCAGTATGGTTGAGGCATTGGATTGGCTTTCAGTTCGCAGTATGGTTGTGGCATTTGATTGGCTTTCAGTTAGCAGTATGGTTGAGGCATTGAATTGGCTTTCAGTTTGCAGTATGGTTGTGGCATTTGTTTGGCTTTCAGTTAACAGTATCGTTGAGGCATTTGATTGGCTTTCAGTTAGCAGTGTGCTTGTGGCATTTGTTTGGCTTTCAGTTAGCAGTGTGGTTGTGGCATCTGTTTGGCTTTCAGTTAGCAGTATGCTTGTGGCATTTGATCAGCTTTCAGTTAGCAGTATGCTTGTGGCACTGGATTCGCTTTCAATTAGCAGTATGGTTGTGGCATTTGATTCCCTTTCAGTTAGCAGTATGGTTGTGGCATTTGGATTGGCTTTCAGTTAGCAGTATGGATGTGGCATTTGATCAGCTTTCAGTTAGCAGTATGGTTGTGGCATTGGATTGGCTTTCGATTAGCAGTATGGTTGTGGCATTTGGATTGGCTTTCAGTTAGCAGTATGCTTGTGGCATTTGATTGGCTTTCAGTTAGCAGTACGCTTGTGGCATTTGATCAGCTTTCAGTAAGCAGTATGGTTGTGGCATTGGATTGGCTTTCAGTTAACAGTATGGTTGAGGCATTGAATTGGCTTTCAGTTAGCAGTATGCTTGTGGCATTTGATCAGCTTTCAGTTAGCAGTATGCTTGTGGCATTGGATTGGCTTTCAGTTAGCAGTATGGATGTGGCATTTGATTGGCTTTCAGTTAGCAGTACGCTTGTGGCATTTGATTGGCTTTCAGTTAGCAGTACGCTTGTGGCATTTGATTGGCTTTCAGTTAGCAGTACGCTTGTGGCACTGGATTCGCTTTCAGTTAGCAGTATGGATGTGGCATTGGATTGGCTTTCAGTTAACAGTATGGTTGTGGCATTGGATTGGCTTTCAGTTAGCAGTATGCTTGTGGCATTTGATCAGCTTTCAGTTAGCAGTATGCTTGTGGCATTGGATTGGCTTTCAGTTAGCAGTATGGTTGTGGCATTTGATTGGCTTTCAGTTAGCAGTACGCTTGTGGCATTGTATTGGCTTTCAGTTAGCAGTACGCTTGTGGCATTTGATTGGCTTTCAGTTAGCAGTATGGATGTGGCATTTGATCAGCTTTCAGTTAGCAGTATGCTTGTGGCATTGGATTGGCTTTCAGTTAGCAGTATGGATGTGGCATTGGATTGGCTTTCAGTTAGCAGTACGCTTGTGGCATTTGATTGGCTTACAGTTAGCAGTATGGTTGTGGCAATTGATCAGCTTTCAGTCAGCAGTACGCTTGTGGCACTGGATTCGCTTTCAGTTAGCAGTATGGATGTGGCATTGGATTGGCTTTCAGTTAACAGTATGGTTGTGGCATTTGATCGGCTTTCAGTTAGCAGTACGCTTGTGGAATTTGATCAGCTTTCAGTTAGCAGTACGCTTGTGGCACTGGATTCACTTTCAGTTAGCAGTATGGATGTGGCATTTGGTCAGCTTTCAATTAGCAGTATGGTTGTGGCATTTGATCAGCTTTCAGTTAGCAGTATGGTTGTGGCATTTGATCGGCTTTCAGTTAGCAGTACGCTTGTGGCATTTGATCAGCTTTCAGTTAGCAGTATGGATGTGGCACTGGATTCGCTTTCAGTTAGCAGTATGCTTGTGGCATTTGATCAGCTTTCAGTTAGCAGTATGCTTGTGGCACTGGATTCACTTTCAGTTAGCAGTATGGATGTGGCATTGGATTGGCTTTCAGTTAGCAGTATGCTTGTGGCATTTGTTTGGCTTTCAATCAACAGTATGCTTGAGGCATATGATTGGCTTTCAGTTAGCAGTGTGGTTGTGGCATTTGTTTGGCTTTCAGTTAGCAGTATGGCTGTGGCATTTGATTGGCTTTCAGTTGGCAGTATGCTTGTGGCATTTGATCAGCTTTCAGTTAGCAGTATGCTTGTGGCACTGGATTCGCTTTCAGATAGCAGTATGGTTGTGGCATTGAATTGGCTTTCAGTTAGCAGTGTGGTTGTGGCATTTGTTTGGCTTTCAGTTAACAGTTTGGTTGAGGTATTTGATTGGCTTTCAGTTAGCAGTGTGAATGTGGCATTTGTTTGGCTTTCAGTTAGCAGTATGGTTGTGGCATTTAATCAGCTTTTAGTTAGCAGTATGCTTGTGGCATTTGATTGGCTTTCAGTTAGCAATGTTTGTGGCATTTGATTGGCTTTCAGTTAGCAGTATGGTTGTGCCATTTGATTGGCTTACAGTTAGCAGTATGGTTGTGGCAATTGATTGGCTTTTAGTTAGCTGTATGCTTGTGGCATTTGATTGGCTTTCAGTTAGCAGTATGGTTGTGGCATTTGATTGGCTTTCAGTTAGCAGTATGGTTGTGGCATTTGATTGGCTTTCAGTCAGCAGTATGGTTGTGAAATTTTATTGGCTTTCAGTTAGCAGTAGGCTTGTGGCATTTGATTGGCTCTCACTTAGCAGTTTGGTCGTGGCATTTGATTGGCTTTCAGTTAGCAGTATGGTTGTGGCATTTGATTGGCTTTCAGTCAACAGTATGGTTGTAACATTTGATTGGCTTTCACTCAGCAGTATGGTTGTGGCATTTGATTGGCTTACACTTAGCAGTATGGTTGAGGCATTTGATTGGCTTGCAGTTAGCAGTATGCTTGTGGCATTTGATTGGCCTTCACTTTGGCTAATTCTGGGGGAAAACATAGAATGTTTACAATTTCAGTCAAATGGACAATTTTCTTTGCCTTTGGGATATTTCTATGAAATTTCTAATAATTTTGAGATATTCTCCTTTTCTTCAAAATTATGCTAATAATTGTACAATTTTACCTCCCAATTTAGGAAGGAAACATATAATCTGGGAAGAAAGCTTACAATCTGGGAAGAAAGCTTACAATCTGGGAAGAAAGCATACAATCTGGGAAGAAAGCATACAATCTGGAAAGAAAGCATACAATCTGGGAAGAAAGCATACAACCGGGCAGTTGGAATTAATTATAGAATTTTCCATGGTTTTAAACACAGGTGTTGAAAATTTTCTTACGAAAAATCATGACAGAAATAATATTATTGTGATAAACACATCTTTATATACTTCCCTAGCTTTTGCAATTTTGAAATCCCCCCCAACCCTCCTGCCTCTTGTGTCCAAACCATCCTAGGATAAGCCTGATGTTAGTTTACTTAACAATTAACTTTCTTTTGCATAGGCGACAAAAAAAAATTCACTTCTTACTAAGACACTAGAGATTAATTAGAATCAGAACAAAACAAATACTCGGAAGGTATTGTATCACACTGGGCTACAGTAGTGTGTCACACTGGGCTACAGTAGTGTGTCACACTGGGCTACAGTATTGTATCACACTGGGCTACAGTAGTGTGTCACACTGGGCTACAGTAGTGTGTCACTGGGCACAGTAGGTCACACTGGGCTGGTGTGTCACACTGGGTGGTGTGTCACACTGGGCTGTCACACAGTAGTGTGTCACACTGGGCTACAGTAGTGTGTCACACTGGGCTACAGTAGTGTGTCACACTGGGCTACAGTAGTGTGTCACACTGGGCTACAGTAGTGTGTCACACTGGGCTACAGTAGTGTGTCACACTGGGCTACAGTAGTGTGTCACACTGGGCTTTAGCAGTGTGTCACACTGGGCTACAGTAGTGTGTCACACTGGGTCACACTGGGCTACAGCAGTGTGTCACACTGGGCTACAGTAGTGTGTCACACTGTGTCACACTGGGCTACAGTAGTGTGTCACACTGGGCAGTAGTGTGTCACACTTAGTAGTGTGTCACACTGGGCAGTAGTGTGTCACACTGGGCTACAGTAGTGTGTCACACTGGGCTACAGTAGTGTCACACTGGGCTACAGTCGTGTCACACTAGGCTACAGTAGTGTCACACTGGGCTACAGTAGTGTCCCACTGGGCTACAGTAGAGTGTCACTGTCAGTAACTATCAGAATGAAACAAATACTCTGAAGGTATTGTGTCACACTGGGCTACAGTAGTGTGTCACTGTCAGTAACTAAGCTTAATGTTAAAGGAGACATAAAGTCAAATATTCTAGCCTGATATAGGCCACACTAGAAATGGCAACCATAGGAGTCTTTGTGTTCGACTGCTTGGAAAAAACCTCATATCTTGTTAATTTTTGCTTCGTGCTTGAAAACTCCACCTCCTGTGGTCATGCCACTCTAAATTATTGCAAACAAAATTCTTTTATTCCAACCAAATAACAAGTTTTAAAAAATTCCACCATGTGAGCAAAAAAGTGAAGCCACATTGGAAACCATGTTAGAATTGAAAACAACCATAATCATTTTTTGAGATAACTAATTAATAAATAACAAATTGTCAAAATATTAATGAAAGGGTAATTTCACCTGAAATTTTAGATTTATTCAAGATCATATGTAAATAGTTTGATTTTGCTAATGTTAATTTTTTTAAACTAGACTGGTAAATAACGTCATGGTTCGCATGCCCATGCAAGCTGATACCCATAATATATGACATAAAAATTGGCATCCCACACTAAGTCCCACATGGCATCCTATGTCCCACAAGACATCCCATGTCCCACATGTCATCCCACCCCATGTGCCACATGGCATCCCATCCCATCCCTGCTCCATATGGCATTCTATTATATCTCCCACATGGCATTCCACCATGTCCCCATGGCATTCCACCATGTCCCACATGGCATTCCACCATGTCCCACATGGCATTCCATGATATGTCCCACATGGCATTCCATGTCCCACATGTCATTCCATGTACCACATGGCATTCCAACAAATGTCCCACATGGCACCCCACCCTATGACTCACATGGCATCCTACCCTATATCCCAAATGGCATCCCTCCCTATGTCCCCCATGGCTTCCCACCTTATGTCCCACATCAGTGGCTTCCCACCTGATGTCCCACATGACATCCCACCATATGTTCCGCATTGGATACCAACATATGTTCCTCATAATATCCCTCCCTCATGTCCCAATGATATCCCACTTTATGTCCCACATCTCATGCCCCCATGGTATCCTACCCTATGTCTCACATGGCCTCCTACCCTATGTCACACATAGCATCCCAACCTATGTCACACTGTGTTACTTGTGGCATCTCATCCCATGTCCCACATGACATCCCATCCCATGTCCCACATGACATCCCATCCCATGTCCCACATGACATCCCATCCCATGTCCCACATGACATCCCATCCCATGTCCCACATGACATACCATCCCATGTCCCACATGACATCCCATCCCATGTCCCACATGACATCCCATCCCATGTCCCACATGACATCCCATCCCATGTCCCACATGACATCCCATCCCATGACATCCCATCCCATGTCCCACATGACATCCCATCCCATGTCCCACATGACATACCATCCCATGTCCCTCATGACATCCCATCACATGTCCCACGTGACATCCCATCCCATGTCCCACATGACATCCCATCCCATGTCCCACATGACATACCATCCCATGTCCCACATGACATCCCATCCCATGTCCCACATGACATACCATCCCATGTCCCACATGACATCCCATCCCATGTCCCACATGACATCCCATCCCATGTCCCACATGACATCCCATCCCATGTCCCACATGACATCCCATCCCATGTCCCACATGACATCCCATCCCATGTCCCACATGACATCCCATCCCATGTCCCACATGACATACCATCCCATGTCCCTCATGACATCCCATCACATGTCCCACGTGACATCCCATCCCATGTCCCACATGACATACCATCCCATGTCCCACATGACATCCCATCCCATGTCCCATATGACATCCCATCCCATGTCCCACATGACATCCCATTCCATGTCCCACATGACATCCCATCCCATGTCCCACATGACATCCCATCCCATGTCCCACATGACATCCCATCCCATGTCCCACATGACATCCCATCCCATGTCCCACATGACATACCATTCCATGTCCCACATGACATCCCATCCCATGTCCCACATGACATCCCATCCCATGTCCCACATGACATACCATTCCATGTCCCACATGACATCCCATCCCATGTCCCACCCCCAGTGACCCCATGTCCCACATGACATCCCATGTCCCACATGGCATATCATGTTCCACTCGACATGGCATTCCATCCAACATGGCATTCCATCCGACATGGCATTCTATCCCACACAGCATCCCACTCTATGTCCCACATGACATCCCATGTCCCACCCAGTGACCCCATGTCCCACATGACATCCCATGTCCCATGTCACTGGGGTGACCCCATGTCCCTTATGACATCCCATATGGCATTCCATGTCCCACATGGCATTTCATCCGACAAGGCATTTCATCCGACATGGCATTCCATCCCCAACGACATCCCACCCTATGTCCCACATGGCATCCCATCCTTTGTCCCACATTACATCCAACCATATGTCCCACATTGCATCCCACCCTATTTCCCACATGACATCCCATAGACTCCATAAGCAGTCTCGTCCTAGCTATCACAGCACTGATTGAGCAAGCATACTACTGTAAGTATGAGTCTGTCAGTTCATAAAATAACATATGCAAATGACTGTTGAATAAGAAAATAAAGGCTGAGACAAATAATCATACCTGATATAGCCCTTGGTGCATACCACATGGCATTTATTCTACCCAGTACCCAATGTCCCCCATCCATGTACCACATGGCATCCATCCCTATGTCCATCACATCCTGTCTCTCAATAATATGAGAGACGCTTGAGGATCTTTAAAGAATATTGGAAACTTATATCACCGTACAGTTATCTTCTAATGAAATATCATGTTTTGTAGACTTTTTAAGGAATTCTTTAACCTGTCTTATGTGTCTCTTCAAAACTTTAACATTTTGTAATGAAATTCCAGCCTTCCATGAGGATATCTGAAGAAACTTTAACTTTTTCTGAGGAACTGTGAAGTAACTTGAACATTTTCTGAGGAATTCTCAAAAAACTTTTAGCATTTCTTTTAAGGTTTTCACTGAAAGCCCGAGTACAGCAACAAAATTACGCGATGTTAAGATTAAATGACATTCAAGATAACTTTTCTGTTTTTTTCTCAACCAAATTTCCATGCACATTTTGCTTAAAACTGATGAATTATATACTGTAGAAATGCACTTTTCACGATTTGGAAAGCAAAATTCTAGCGTCTATTTGGGCAATGGGGTCAATACTTATGCCATACTGGTTGCACGATTTGTTACTTTTTTTGGTGTACTTCTGAAAGTCACGATGATAAACGTGTGTATACGATACACACTCCCGTACATGTTTACTAAAATCCCTAAACATTCACAGCTCCCAAAGTACAGACCTGCCAACCTTTAGGATCACCAAACTGTATTCTGGAACTACAAAAGTTGTATTTTTGATAAAAAAAACTGTACTCTTCAAACAAAATGTACAAAACAAAGGTTTACTGTGGCTGAGAAAAAATTACCACTGTACTTTCAGTTTCTCTTATTGTACAAATCTGAATCTGAAACGGTTAAGTCGGCAAAATCAATTTTTCAAGATGACATGAACGCCAACCGAGCATAAAAAGTTAGAGTAAGAAAAAAAAATTAATTTTTTTTTTTTTTTTTTTTTGAAATAAATAAATAAATAAATCGTATTCTGGTGCCAAAAAACCTACAATCTATTCTCAACATTTTCCAGTATTAAATACGGCAAAATCGTACTAGTTGGCAGGTCTGAATGTATGTCAGTGCACATTCCACATGTAAAGTATGTCATAACACATTCCACATGCAAAGTATGTCAGTACACGTTCCACATGTAAAGTATGTCATAACACGTTCCACATGTAAAGTATGTCAGTACACATTCCACATGTAAAACATTTCTGTACTTAACCCTTACTCTACCAGCACTATTTTGAAAATGCGCTCGGGAGGGAGGGCCAAAGACGGGGCACCCAAAACGGCGATAATATCGCCGCGTGGTAGAGTAAGGGTTAATCAAGGCGTGATTATTGAAGGGTCCTCTGTCTTCCAGGCAGAAGAGTCGGGCCCCTTCCGCTTTGGGACCCGCTGGGCCGCCACCGGATCATGCTGCCTATATTTTGGGTTGGCGATATGTCGCGGGTTGATTAACCCTTACTCTACCAGCACTATTTTGAAAATGCGCTTGGGAGGCGGGCCAAAGACGGGCACCCAAAACGGCGATAATATCGCGCGTGGTAGAGTAAGGGTTAATCAAGGCGTGATTATTAAAGGGTCCTCCGTCTTCCAGGCAGAAGAGTCGGGCCCCTTCCGCTTTTCGGGACCCGCTGGGCGCCACCGGGATCATGCTGCCTATATTTTCCAGTTGGCGCATATGTCGCGGGTTGATTAACCCTTACTCTACCAGCACTATTTTGAAAATGCGCTCGGGAGGCGGGCCAAAGACAGGGCACCCAAACGGCGATAATATCGCCGCGTGGTAGAGTAAGGGTTAATGAAGGCGTGATTATTGAAGGGTCCTCTGTCTTCCAGGCAGAAGAGTCGGGCCCTTCCGCTTCGGGACCCGCTGGGCGCCCACCGGGATCATGCTGCCTATATTTTCGGGTTGGCGATATGTCGCGGGTTGATTAACCCTTACTCTACCAGCACTATTTTGAAAATGAGCTCGGGAGGCGGGGCCAAAGACAGGGCACCCAAAACGGCGATAATATCGCCGCGTGGTAGAGTAAGGGTTAATACATGGGGAAGTTTCTCTGGGCAGTTTACTTCTCAGGCTTACCACAGAGTTATTGAAACAACAGCTCCAAGGACCCTGGGCTGAGCTTAATTGCCATGAATTCAGTTTTTTCCCTAATGCCTTTTAATTTTTTTGTTGGGAAAATATATTTTTTAGCACATGGTATGGTCAAATTAGTCCCCCCACCCCCCACCCGCCCCTTTGCTGAAGACGTGCTACATGTTAATATTCTTTCTTTTTTTAATTGTCTCACTCGCATCACTGATACTGTGTTTGCATGTGTAACTAACACAACTATCATTAGTTCCGTTACGTATTTACCCCGTACATACGATACCTGTTACAGCCTTACTTGGTTTAGGATTTCGACACGTGCACACCAGCCTTATGACTATTATTTATTTCTTGTTTCTCTTACAGGTACTGTACATTATGACAAAAAAGGTGTACAATAAGTTCAATTTAAAGCAAGGAATTTGCTTTTTATTTATGAAAACGTGAAACAGTGAAATTAGATACAGAACAGTGTGTTTTAAGAAAGCACTTTTTCGTGGAACAGTGGTAAAATTTTAAAATTTGACCCCTGGTTGATGTTTTGAGTTAGTTATTATACACATCCTTCAGTAAGGTTGACATTAAGATTGTCGTACGAGGGTTGTTATAGATTGTATACCATTCATCTTCTTTTTTTTTTTAATTCACACGTTGTAGAAAATTGATGATTGAAAAATAAATACGGAATTGTTTGAGCATATTAGCACACAAAATGGTTCATTCA
Organism: Chiridota heheva; assembly: GCA_020152595.1. Lineage (NCBI taxonomy): Eukaryota > Metazoa > Echinodermata > Holothuroidea > Apodida > Chiridotidae > Chiridota > Chiridota heheva. The sequence continues at coordinate 621,435 of JAIGNY010001069.1, forward strand.
AATCCACGGCAGCATTTACTGTGTATGTCAATGGACATTTAGTTCTAGTTAGCATTATTTACTTACTTTCAGCCAGTTTTGTGATCCAGAACCATCTGAAAGTTATTTTCATCCGGGGTCATCCTTAAGATTTGTTAAGTCCTTTTAGTGTATATTATTACATTTTGGCTGGTTCCCGGGTGTGCAATTATTACTTTATTCATCTCCTTCTAGCACAGGTTTTCTCCCAGTGTTTGCACCTTTTTAGCTTAGGCTGCATATGTACCTAGTGCGTATAGCTATTGCCTTTTACGTCCGCAAATATCTCATATTAGCCCCTCCTCTTTTTTGCAATCCTTTGTCATGCAAATTTGTTTTTCCCACCCACACATCCCATGTTGCCCGGCTTCTTAAGCCAGTGCTATTTGATGTAAGTTTCAGTAGCAATTTTTGTCATGTTTTTAAATATTTGGTTGCCCTGTTTACCTACACAAGGGACCTGTTGATTTGACCTACAATATTTAAGCTTTGTTTTCCAGGGATTTGTGTTGAAATAAATCCTTGGTGGTTCCAGGAATTTACCTGGTGGTTTTTACTTTTCCAGGGATTTGTTAATTTTCATTTCCTTGGTGGCCACAGGGAAATCCCTGGTGGTGGATTTTTGGTTTGCCCTGTTGACTTACAAAGAGGGCCTCATTTTCTGCCTAAATTTATAGGCTATATTTTTGTTGCTGATGTTAACTTTCAATAAAGGTTGTGACAAACGTCAAAATAAATCTTGTGTGTTCTCATGCTGGTGTGTGTTTGAGTAACTTACTTTTTGGATATTCTTATACCAATTAGTCTAAATAATACACTTTTCCAAAAAAAAATCCTAAATCTTTACCCATTTAGCACCACAACTGGAGAAAGTTCTCTGATTCATGTTTTGGTCGCCATCTTTTTTAGTCACCGCATGTTTGTGATTAGCTATTCAAACGTCCGCAAATAAGTTTTAGGTATTCCACTAAACTGCAGGTTGATTTTTCCCTTATAACATTTTTTTTGTTCATATAATTTTATTAAATAATTTTAGTAAAAAAAATTGTATGTGAAAAGAAAGAAATAAAACATCAAGAACTGTTTAGATTATATAATTGTACTTATAATGCACTTGTCAGTTGTATGACTGACCCCTACTACCCCCAGCAATGTCAGTCAAAGGTGAGTCGTCATATGAAATAGTGACTCACATGTGCATCATTGTACTAAATTGTCAGTCACCAGAGTGACTCTGGGGTGGTTCAATTTACTTCACTCATTGACTTTGTACAGAGGTGATTGATTTGGACTTAGTCATTTCACAAAAAATGTCAGTCACCTACATGTAAATCACTGAGGGGTGTGTCAATGTACATGTTTTGTCCACCCACTTTGGTGCAATGACTCACCTTGCCTGGGGGTGTAGGAGGTTACGCAATTGACAAGTGCATAAGTAACGTAATCTTAAATTTTTTCCTAAAATAAGCTAAAACAAATTTCCTCGCTAAAATGTTATAGTCTAGCCCCAATAGCAGTGTTTTGAACTTTGACCGTACTTTGGAGAGCTCGTCAGACAACTTTTATGGAAAGAATAGTTCAAACTACTATGATAAAAGTAACTAAAATCACCGTAAAAACAGTTTTTGAAGACATTGATGGGCTTCAAACATCATGAACAATGCTTATTGTGGGCGAAAAAAAAGAAGGTAAAATGGTTTCGTTTTCATAAAGTTCTTAAAACTAAGATTTTACTGTTGTAAACAGTAACGTTAGGCTACAGCAGGGTATAAGTTTTTGTAGTACAGTACCCTTGGATGGCCAGCCATCACTATCGGCCATACTAACAGTTGACATCAGTCCAACGGTACTACCAGTTCCAAGGAAAATGTATTTATTTCACAATTCATTAATTGTCCCATATTATTAGTTTTTAGGATTACAGAACAATTTGTAATTACATATTCCATGTACAAATTTTGTATATTCAAAGTATTTTATGTTATTTTCTTTCAATTCTAATCAAAAGTACCAAAATTAATTTTTTGCAAAATTTGTAGGCTTTATACTAGGTTTAACATGCATTTCCCAAGTAAGTAAATTTGCCCTTAATGCCTTATTTAAAGGTAAGATTAGAATAATAATGTATGTAACAACAAATTCCATCATTCTCTGCAAGCACGACAAAACATTCCATTTTACACATTTTGGAACTAATATTTTTAGTGGAACTAAGCCTAGGCCTAGTCCTATGACTAAATAAAAAATTTAAACAATTGACACGATATAATCTTGACACAATATCAAAATTAAATCGAAATTACACTGGTAGATATTTGCAGTTCTTCCTGTAAATATGAGTATTAGCAAAGAACATATATTTGATAATTTCCAAGTTTCTGAATAGTTATGACTTAACAGACAACATTGATTAAGGTGGTCGGTTTGATGTAACCGTGTACGGGCTCAGTGCGGTTTTGCCAAGTTGAAAGGGAAACTTTATCATTAGTCAATGGGATATTTTTTTATGAATACTTGTGTCGCCTTAGCCAGTCAGCGAAAATTAATAGTACTCATATATGTTGAAAACTATTATCTAATACACAACATTTGTGAGGAAAAATAAATTATGTCCAGTATTTGATAAAAATTACAAAAAAAGTTTTTCTCCCATTGAATGCAATGATAATTAATATACTGTTTGTTTTCCCCTTTGACTGAAGTTTGAGATCGTCAAACAAGCATTGTTACGTCGCCGTGCACCACAACATTCCCGGATGTCCGACCTCTTAAATGGCAGTAGGCCGCCTAGGCCTATACTATAGTATTTGATGGCTTGAAAAATCACCCTCACAAATGAAAGAGCATTACAAATTCTTTAAGAGTTCAATGAAAACAAAATCGATGCTTGTTATAGGTGGAAAGCAATAGATTTTACAAATTGTTGGTGGTATTGGTAATTTGTCTATGAACACGGAATTTTTGTGAACGTTTTCCTTGGAACTAGTCTTTTCGCTCAACTAGTCCACATACTGTAGCCTAAGTATATTTTGACCCTCACGTCTGAACGTTAGGGCCTAACGTGTGTCCTTTGAAATTGAGTTGTTATTTTTACCCTTCAATGTAACTTCGGTCAGCAAAGAAATCATTCAGTGCATTTAAACCAGCAGCACTCTTCAAATCTCCAAAACCCATTGTAAAAAAATAGTTGTGAGTAGTTGACGGAATACAGAAATTTTAGCTAATTTCGTTCAGCAAATGTTGTCGCGTTCAACGTGTCACACGTGGAAAAGTTAAAAGGCCTTAGAACGTTATAGTTACACACGTGCAGCCGGTCAGACGGTTCAACTTCAAGTTGCAAAGTTATAAAGAGGGAATTAGTTTACAACATAAACAAATGAGGAGCAAACGCCAACCTTGCTGATTTTTTTTTTTTTTACAAAATCCTATCAAGTCGCATTTTAGAAAAAAAAAAGATTGAGTAAATTTGTGATATAGCCCAGTTCTTTGCATTACTTTTAATAGTGTGTAGACGCCATTTGATTCAATAATATCTTTTAAAGCACCTATCCCATCTGTCCATATGGCCCCCCAAAATACATGTTTATGCCCAGCCAGCATGCACAGTTAGGTTCTGCCGGGCACCAAGTGGGCTGTTGTTTGGGCCATCGTGGTACCCAGTCAATTTTGGCCAGGTTGCCTAACTGGCACCAGGTGGGCTAGCCGATAGGGGCCCTTGCGGAACCAATATATTATTAATACATCAATTTATATAGCGCTAATTTTGTAAAAACATTTAAAAGCGCTTTACTTACAAGGATATTAGATACGAAAACAAAAATAAGAATACAGAAATGACAACATAGATAGAAATACAATGGATCAAGCTGCACATTAGATTAATGTCTTATGAAGCAAAACAGTTTTGAGCTTAGTTTTGAAGGAGGTCAGGAATACATCATCAATACATTTGACTTCAGTTGGGAGTGAATTCCACAACCAAGGACCTTCATAAGCAAAGGCCCTTTCACCAAGAGTTTTATGCTTAATACGGGGAACAAATGGGGACTTGAAACGAAAGTCATAGCGGGATGATTTTTCAACTACCATTTCAAATATATTTTGGAGCAAGGCCTTTAATGCACTTGAAAACTTGTAAAATAATTTTATAATCAATTCTTTGTTTGACTGGTAACCAGTGAAGGGACTTTAAAACAGCATTAATGTGAGAAAATTTTGGTAGTCCAAAAATTAACCGAGCAGCACTATTAAGTATTCTTTTAATTCTGTAAAGTTGATAATCAGGTAGTCCAACAAGAAGTAAATTACAATAATCAATGTGAAATATAGCAAAAGCATCAATAAGGGTTTTCATGGAATCTACATTCAGATATTTGGCAATCTGACGAATGTTATAAAGACCGTGATAAGCTTTGGAACAAACTTTCCCAAAATGAATATCCATAGACATGTGATTGTCCAAATAAACACCTCAATTTGTAACACTAACATATGGTTTTATTTCAGCATCACCAACTTTGAGTCTGGAAGGAATGGAGTGGTGGTTCTGGTTGAGGATTCAAGAGAAGAGAGGGGAAGACTGGGGCCTGGGAAAAAAAGAGTGATGGGAAAGAGATAGAGTGGAAGTGGATGATGTGAAGGAATAGGGGAGATACCCAGCTAGCATGAACAGTTGGGCCCCATGCAAGTTTCACTCGGTTGAAGCGGGCTGAACTGGGAAGGGCTTCCCAATCAGGGCCCACGTGGGCTTCATGTGAGTTGGGCGTGGGAAAGTAGGCACATATGGGCTACCCACTTGGAGCCCATATGGTTTACACAAAGGCAACCACAAATTTTACTTGGCCTACCTGGCCCCTTATTTGTTTCGCAACGGCCCTTACCGCTAAGCCCACCTGGTACCCAGTTGGGCAACTTGGCCAAAACTGACTGGGCCCCACATGGTCAGCTCACGATGACCCCAAAGAGTAGCCCACCACCCAGCTCAGCTAACGGGGGTGTGGGGTGGTGTCACACCCCCGAATAGCTTGGCTTGTCGGTAAAATAACTGGCAAATTGTTTTGGTTCGTCAGCAAATCATGGACTTTGATTTTTAGAGAAGATATACTTTCTGAAGAAAAAACTGGCATACGATCAACATGTACAAAACTGTGTCGGTAAAATACCTAAATTATTTTTTTTAAGATTTTTTTTTTAAGGAAAAAATTGTGGGGATTTCCCTCTGCAAATGTAAATTCCATTTGAAGATATACCGAAATTACAACACTTGCATTGTACAGAAAAATGCCGACAATCTCGTTCAAAACAGCATCAAATGGCGCGCCGTTTTAATATTTAATACATAAATTCTGAAACTATAAAATCAATTTCTGAAATCCAATTTTTGATATCAAAAAATAATTTCTGATATCAGAAAAACAATTTTCAGTATCAAGAATTATTTCTTGATATCACGAAATCTTTTTCTGAAATCAGAAGAAAAAAAATTGATATCAATAATTGGATTTTTTGATATCCAAAATTAAATTTTCATATCAAAAATTCATTTTGTGATATCAGAATATTAATTTTGATACAAAATATCTTTTACTGACTTTTAAGAATACCCTCTTATTTCTGATATCAAGACTATAATTTTTGATATTCAGAATTAAATGTCCGATATCAAAACTTAATTTTGTGTTATAAAAATTGAATTCTTGATATCATAAATTTAATATCTGAAAATTAATTTCTGATATCAAAAATGTATTCAATTTCTGATAAGAAACGAATTTTTGATATCAAGAATTCAATTTTTGATTTCTAGAATTCATTTTGTAATATCAAGAATTCAATTTCCGATATCAAAAATGATATCAAAAATTAAATTCTTGATTTGAAAAATTTGTTTCTTAAAATCAGAAAATGATTTTCGGATAACAAACATTAAATTTGTAATTGCAAGAATTCACAAAATTAATTTTTGATATCTAAAATTTAATTCTGGATATCAAATATTATAATCTTAATATCAGAAATAAAAGGTATTCTAATATATCAGCAAAAAAATTTTGATATCAAAATTAGTTGTTCTGATATCACAAAATAAAATAGATATCCTAATATCAAGAAAAATTCTTAATGCCAAAATTGTTTTTCTGATATCAGAAGAAGAAAAAATTGATATCAGAAATTCATGTTCTGCTATTTTGAATTAAATGTTGAAACAGCGAATTTTTCATATTAAAAATGTAATTCTTGATATCGCTTAAACCTGTCATTTCTTAATATCAAAAATTATATTTCTGATATCAGAAATTGAACTTTTGATATCAAGAATCCATTTTTTGATATCGAGAATTCAAATATTGATATCATAAATTCTGTATTAAATGTTAAAACGGCGTCATACTGCCGGAAACTATACAATTATCGGCTGTACCTCCAAATCAATCATATATCCACTAATTTTCTTCGAATTTCGTAATTTTTCAGTGTTTAAAATGGGAAACAAATGTCTATAAGGTGATTGTATTGTTAGAATTAGATGTATTTCTTTTCCTCACCCACCCTGATCAGGTGTCGTTTGAATGATCGAAAATTTATTTATCATTTTAGGCCATTTGGGGCATCAAAGACGTGAAACCTTTACAATTCCCGGAGCTTCGTCGCCTGGACCATTACAAGGCCTTGTCCATGGGCCAAGAGCATATCTGGACAAGAGGCCCTTTAGTGACGCGCACAAAATTTTCTCCTCTTAACTGGTGTGCACCAATCCCCTAAAACTCCGGCGACTCCACTGCAGGTCACCAGGGTGTCGTGATAAGCTTAATAAAAGGACGATCCATTAGCGAGGTAAATGCAGCGTGGCCTCACCCAAGGCAGGGCCGTTGGAAACCTCAAACTATTGCGGGGGAGGGTGTGGGGATTATGACATCAAATGTGATCGATACATACCACATACATGATATATGGAATCATGAAATCATACCTTAACGAGGTATTTCGATAAAGTGCTGCCCCCTCCCCCTCTCCATCCCTTCCTTCGATCACCTAGCATATACAAACATTGTCTTTTATGTACCAAAAGTTTTTAGAACAAAATGTTCATCATGAGACTTCTTAAAAATGTCATACAGAGTAGAGTGGAGATGATTCTGATATCTAGACGTATCGGACATGATTGAGATGTATCTCTGATGGCCCCCAAATATCACCCCCTTGACCCGCTGTTGCCATTGATTCATGGAACTATTATGCTAAGCTATTTTTACCAAATTTAGACAAATTTGCTCAACGAAACTGTTATCTTAGTCTCAGAATTTGCTGTTTTTCGCTCAACATCCCTTTAAGGGATATTGAGCTTAAACAAGGCTATAGCCCAAAATCCATATTTTGGATTTGTTAGGACTTTTGCAGCGTTTATCTAATCCTAAGCGTTAAGTCAACATTTTGCTGTGTTGTCATGTTTGCCTTACAACTCCCTGCATAGTTCGATCCATGTATGCAACAACACTTTGTATTAGTGCGTAGTGTTAACAAATTTCGCATTCCAAATTACTCAAAAAAATCGGTTTTTGCTCGGCGTGATCAGAATAAAATTAGTGTATATATATTATTGGTTAGTTGACAGGTCACAAACAGTTGTTGTTAATGGTGAAGTATCTCTATGGAAGAAGGTTACAAGTGGTGTTCCCCAGGGTTCTGTATTGGGTCCGCTTCTTTTCTTAATCTTCATTAATGATATTGATGTTTCCCTTGGCTCCAGGATTTGTAAATTTGCTGATGACACTAAGCTGTACAGGATTGTTGATGATGCTAGGGATTCTTCGCTTTTGCAAACTGATCTGGATAAGTTAGTTTCTTGGTCCTAAGCATAGCAGATGTCATATAATGTTGTGATAAATGCAAAGTTATTCATTTTGGTCAGAGCAATTTGGCTTTTGTTTACTGCATGGATAATTAAAATCTTGGTTGTGTTGATCAAGAAATGGATCTAGATGTTGTCATCATTAGCAATATGAAGCCTTCTAAACAGTGTGCTCTAGCAGCTGCAAGGGCAAATAGGATGCTTGGTTTAATTAGAAGAAATTGTTGTTTTCTTGGTAGAGAGCTTGTTCTTCATTTGTATAAGCAGTTAGTCAGGCCTCACCTTGAGTATGTTATTCAGGCTTGGACTCCCTTTTATGAAAAGGATAAATTCATTTTGGAGCAGGTTCAGCGAAGAGCCACTGACTTATTCCCGAAGTTAGGAATCTCTTTTATAAATCTAGATTGCAAATTCTTGGTTTGACTACGCTTGGGTTGAGAAGAGTACTTGGCGATATGATTCAGGTTTTTAAGTTTCTATCTGGTAGTGATGCTTTGACTTCCTCTTATTTGTTGCATGTTTCAACTAATCCTCATGTGACACGTGGTAACAGTTTGAAGTTGACCAAAGAGTTCTCACGGATAAATATTCGGCGTTTTAGCTTTTCGCAAAGAGTTGTTAATTAGTTGAATGGTTTGCCTGAGTGGGTAGTTAGCTTCAATTCTGTTCACAATTTCAAAGTCAACATTGATCAATTCTTTACTAACTCTGGTCGTCTTTGATTTTTTTAAAGATTTTTTTTTATGGCGGTAGTGGTGTTAGTTTGGGCTTTTTATGGGGTGACTAATCCTTCTTAGCCCGTAATTTTGTTGTGTTATGTTATATATAATAACATTGACTCAAAAGGGCTAGCGAACATATCCGGAGTATAAGAACGCCGCTTCCATGTGCCAATTGGGTTATAATAATTCGTTTGGTATTTGTCCCACACTATGGCCAAATTTTGGTATAGTACTCGCAGTTGATAGCTCGTTTAGGCAATAACTTGCATTTAAAAACTTAAGCTTTTAACTGAAATAGCCTGAATGGGTTATATATCATATGGCGCACTTGAATAACTCAGGCTATAAAGTTTCAGTGCCTTTAAAATCACCACAATTTTAATAATCAGGGACCTTAAAGTCACAGCTCGCCATAGTAACACTATCTTGTTCTTCACGATAATTTTTTTTTTTTTTGCGTACAGAAAGGAGTCTACTAAATGATGCGTAGAATCATAGGTTATCTGTGATAGGTTTCTTAAAGGATAGTTCAGATGTCACGTAAGTCCATCTTATATGAAAGAGAAATTCAAAGCAAATTTATGAAATCTGTTTAGTTATATTTGGTATAATGATTGCCACTTGGAAGTGTATTTGTGATGCTATTATTGATTAACTGTGATTCAATAATTGCAATCAATAATTCTTTGCTCAAAAAATGGCTAATACATTAGCAATATGAGGAAAATATCCCATAGTTAAAAGCATGTCCTGTTGCAAGGACGTAAAATCTATCTTGATTTTATACATACCAGCAGCATACGGTATTTTGTTGTTAGTATGCCTGTTTATTATTTCAATTTCCCTCAAAAGAAAACATTGTTATTAAAATTTGCATCATATTGCTGTTGAGGCTTAAGTCTTTGTAGGCTTACTTAAAAAACAGTTTTCACATATTCAAACGATATTTAAAGCTCCATTACGCAGTGGGGCAAGAGTCCTAGGGCCCGTGGGAATTTTGGCGCTTTGCAGTGATGTCAGAACCGCGGCGGCAAGGGGGAGGGGAGGGGGTCACTTCCTTCTTGCCCTAAAGTAAGGAGAGTAGGAGGTACCCTTTTGAAAGTTGATGATGGACCAGGCAGAAGGTGCCCTCTTGAACTGGATTGTTTGAATCGTTATTGTTCTCAACTTCCTCTCAAAAGGTTACAGATACTGAATACAAAAATGGTGAAAATAAAACAAGAAGGCAAGTCAACATAAAAACAAACAAAACACTAGGAGAGTAGAAATATATACATTATGCACAGAGAAAAACAAGTCTCACTGATGTTATGTACTCATAGAAAAAGTTAAGATGCCATGACACCAGCGACAGTATAAAATGAACAAAGTTAACTGGTAAATGTAAGTTGCGTAGTTTGTTATTTGATTGTTGCATGAAACAGTTGCTCCATTTTAAGAGTATTTGGTCTTGTCCAAGAATATGGTTTTAAAAGATCTTTCTATCATCTGAGAATGCTGAGCATTCAAGAATGTAATAGAATTTATCACAAAGTTTTTTCTTGTTGCATAAATGACAAATTCTTTCATGAAGAGAAATTTCTTGAAATCTACCTGACACAGATGGGATGTATGCAATAGAGCAAGGGAATTTGCAGAAATTGATACGATCTCGCATGTTGAGTTCAATCAGATACTATTCTTAAACATACGATAGACTCTACATTGTGAGTTTCTATTTACTTCAGCAAGCCATTCTTGCTCATAAATATCACCTTAACGGAGGCTAAGGATCTTACATAAAATTTCCTTTGATATATGATTATCACTGTTTTTGATCATCTCTCTGGTTAGGAAGCTCCCAAATACACGACATTCCAGATTTCGTAAACAGCAAGTTTCAAAAGAAGCATTTTACATATTCGCCCGACGAGTAATTTTCAAAATTGGTCCTGGCTCCTCAATCTCAAACCTATGAGGCGGAATTTGCCTACCGAAAGTTAGGGAAAATCAAAAGTGTGTGAGGAGAGGAGGGGGGGGGGGGTAATTAAGGGGGTAATTACAAAATCACGCTCAAATACAACACATAACCACACAAAGATATTCATTTGGACAAAAAGTGAGGGTGGGGAAAGTTCCGCCTTGCTCCCCTCAAATCCCGCCTATGTTCAAACCATATAAGTAAGAACTAAGAACTCCACTTTTTGGGACAAAAGTGCCTTTTTTTTAAAATAAAAAGTGCCCCTCAATTACTGTCCAGCAAACGCCCAAAATTTTAACTACCCACCAACAAAAACAGGCTCATACCCACCCCAAAATATGTTGAACAACTACATCATTGATGTTCTAGTTTATGTTTCCGATAGAATCATTGAACTATGTACAGTACCGCAAAAGTATTTCGGGTAAAACAATCAGTTGATGCAGTTATATATGTAATCAGGGCCGTAAATTTCCATCCAAAAAGTGCATGGTTGACGACTGTGCCTGAAACCACTGTATATGGGTCAGAAATTGCCTACCCGACATATCCCCCTACTGAGTACTTATGACAAGTGGAGTGCATGAAAATGGGTGCGAATCCTGCAGGTAATTCATGTACATGTTGTTTTGCATTAGTCATGTCAGTGGCTCATCATTGATGTCAGGTTTCTCTTCTTTGTGGATCCCAGAATTTTCGAAATATAATGAGGATGATTTGAACTCCCTCTTACAGTGAGTCTCACCCATTTTCATTGGTGTGTATAATGAGGAGGGGGGAGATGGGGATATTGCGTATTCATTACCCCACCGTAGTGTCGAAGCCCCCCCCCCCACGCCCTCTAAAAGAAAAAAAAAATTGCAAAAGCCATATAATATTAAAATGAAATATAAAATGAATAATATAAAACATGCAAAGATGTTGACATTTTCTTCTTCTTTTCGTATCGGCTGCAATACCGTCAAGTTTACCCCGAGACTCTTCCAGTTTGCATGTACCAACAGTCTTCAATTATGGACCAAAAATCTTCAACTTTGGAACAAAAATGTTAAATTGTAGACCAAAATTCACCAAAGATCCTCAATTTTGGACCAAAATCTACAGCTTAGGAACAAAACCTGCTATTTTCGACCAAAATATAACGGTGAACGTCTTCTTAGGGGCTTATTCCTCCTAAAAATTGAAAGCACAAGCTCCTGCACACACTCTTTTAAAAGATAGACATGCTCCTGCACACACTCTTTTAAAAGCTATACATGCTCCTGCACACACTCTTTTAAAAGCTAGACATGCTCCTGCACACACTCTTTTAAAAGCTAGTCATGCTCCTGCACACACTCTTTTAAAAGATAGACATGTTCCTGCACACACTCTTTTAAAAGCTAGACATGCTCCTGCACACACTCTTTTAAAAGCTAGGCACGCTCCTGTGCACACTCTTTTAAAAGTTAAACATGCTTCTGTGCACACTCTTTTAAAAGCTAGACATGCTCCTGCACACACTTTTTTAAAAGCTAGACATGCTCCTTGCACACGCTCTTTTAAAAGCTAGTCATGCTCCTTGGGCACACTCTTTTAAAAGCTAGACATGCTCCTGCACACACTCTTTTAAAAGCTAGACAAGCTCCTGCACACACTCTTTTAAAAGCTAGAAATGCTCCTGCACACACTCTTTTAAAAGCTACACATGCTCCTGCGCACACTCTTTTAAAAGCTAGACATGCTCCTGCACACACTCTTTTAAAAGCTAAACATCATCCTGCACACACTCTTTTAAAAGCTATACATGCTCCTGCACACACTCTTTTAAAAGATTGACATGCTCCTGCACACACTCTTTTAAAAGCTATACATGCTCCTGCACACACTCTTTTAAAAGATTGACATGCTTCTGCGCACACTCTTAAAACTCTAAGAGTTACATACAACACTACGGTCGGTGTTGAAGATAAGACTTACCTTGTGTAATACTCCAAGTGTTGGATGTCTAAATTGTAACACTTGCGCCAAAAAGCAAAATGCTCAAAGAGTTAGATATAACAATTTAGCTAGTGTTACAGATAGGAGTTACTTTGTGTAACACTCCAAGTGTTTGATGCCTGAATTGTAACACTTGATAGTGTCATGCGCCAAAAATCCAATGCTCAATTAATACCTGAATAGGTGTTTAAACTCAAAGAGTTAAACATATTACTTCAGTTTATGAAGTAGATAAGAATTACTTTGTGTAACACTCCCAAGTGTTTGATAGCTAAAATGTAACACTTGTGAGTGTTACGCAGCAAAATATAGCATGGGCGGAGTCACATTAATTGATAGGCGAAGTCACATTAATTGATAGGCGAAGTCACATTAATTGATAGGCGGAGTCACATTAATTGATAGGCGAAGTCACATTAATTGATGGGCGGAGTCACATTAATTGACACAATTAAATATTCATGCAGAAATAGAGATTAATAACTGGATTAATATTTTCATTTTGCAAATTTATATGATCAGTCTAGTGTGCATTCACTTAATCCTTGTGGTTTCATTCCTTAAATATTTTTATCTTCAAACTTTTTGCTGAATTTTTGATTTTGAATTTTTGCCCTGATTTTTTCTCCATTTAATGGTCAATTAATAATTCAACAAATCAAACGCATATTAACGTACATTTAAAAAAAAAAATTGTCACTCGTTTCTGAGATATTCGCGAAAAAGTGAAAAATTAAGCCCCAAAAAACAGCTGGACTTGCACTAAAAAAAAAAAAAAAAAAAACGTGTGGCGTAAGAATAAGCACACAGTGAGACCCACAATGCATAACTCCCACAGTCTGACAGTGTCACTGTATCACATTGATCTAGGCTACTTCAAAACATCAGTCCCATTAAATCAAACATCGGAATATCGCTTAAATAGCGATATGTTTCTATCATTTTTTGTGGATAAAGAGGAAATATCGACTCTAAGTTCCAATCCATTATTTCTTTATGATTGGTAAACTCCACGTGCTATACGTTAGGCTGTAAGTATTAATGTATGGCGCACTGTACCTTTCACACAACGTTCGTGTTATACTGTCCTATCCTTGCGTCACGAAAAAAAAACAATTCGTAATGAGTAAACGTTTGGAGACCTAAAAATACGCCAGATTTTTCACATTTTTGGATCGATTTTGTAAGAAGGTGTTTGTGGTGAGTGTTTATGATTGGCACTTGTATCAATTTATGCAAATTGGTTCCTACATGTCCATATACCTTTAACAGAATAGTGTTTTAAAAGTTGAAAAAATACAAGAATGTTCTTGACAAAAATTCAAAGTAAAAGATAAGAAGTTACCAAATGTTCTTCTCATTAGTAGAACAGAATTACATTATTATCAAAAATTAAAGTACCATTGATTAAAATAACTAAGCAAATAAATATAATCAATTGCTAACTTCAATTGCTACACTTCATTAGAATATTAATGGTAAAGTAATAATTTGAAAGTTGTATATATCGTAATTTAATGAACTGAACAAAAACTTTATAAAATCACAATATAATATATGCCTCCACATAATGACAATTAAAGAAGCACAGACCGAGAGAGCAGGAAAAAGCAATAGCACGGGTAGAAAAGGCATAAAGTTGAATAAATAAAATGGGCAAATAAAAAACTCCTCACTTTAAAAAACTCCTTCCATAAATTTAACTAGTTATGCTTTTAAAAAAATTATAAAATAAAAAGCTTCGATTTTTAAGTCACATGTATATCAAAGGAATTTATGATAAAATAATGTTTTGACAGGCTTTACAAGTAAATATGAAATATTTTGCATGAAAAATGAAAAAGTTGATGGGATGACATAAATTGTCAAATACACCAAAACAAAGAAACTTTAGAGGCAGACATGTATTGCACAAAGCGTATGAAATGAAATCAGCATTCATATATGTTAAAACGCCAAAGAGAGTATCGCAGATAAAATCCCAAAATAACAAAAGGAAAGTTGGTAATACCAAATCTCCCGACGAAACTATATACTAAACCCACCTAAGGATCTTACATAAAAGTCAAAGATGAATTTCCAAAGAGAGACATTATCATTACAATAAGATTTGACCCAGGAGGACTTCAAGCTTTTAATATAAGAAGACATTTCAACCATTCGAAGACCACCATGGCATCTATTGTTTACAAGAACTGAACGTTTAATCTTAGCTGGTTATATTCCAAATGAAATTTTAAAGAATACTATTGAGTTCCTGAATACAATTAGTTGGGGGATCGGGAAAAAGAGTTAAAAGTTCCCAATGAGTGTGAAATTACGCGGTGATTAAGTAAAATTTTAGCCGGAACAATTTTGGTAAATATTTTAGATGAAAAAGTCCTCCTCGTGATTAATAAAAGAAATTTCTAAATAACGAATTGGGCAATGAGTAGCCGTGTAACCAAAAATAGAATAATGATTTGGGATAACATTTTCAGTGGGACTAAGTTATGTAAGTGGAAAAGAAAACACTTACCTACGTTGATTTTTAAACCCGAAGCAGGAAAAAATGCGAATAGCGTTATTAAATTTCATTGAGTGAATCCACAGAGCCGTCACTTATTAACAATGCATCATCAGTATATTGCGTAATTTTTATCTCAGAATTATACACCTTATGATTTTTTCTTGATAAAACTAAGCTAATTAATAAATATAAAAAAGCCTATACTTTTGTTTCATTATTTACAATTCATCTCATTTAGTTGTGACTGGTTGGCAAGAGGCAGTTGTGACTGGTTGGCAAGAGGCAGTTGTGACTGGTTGGCAAGAGGCAGTTGTGACTGGTTGGCAAGAGGCAGTTGTGACTGGTTGGCAAGAGACAGTTGTGACTGGTTGGCAAGAGGCAGTTTTAACAAGCTGGTTCACCAATGTCACAAATAGGAGGACGTATAGCTTAATTATGCAAACTTTTGACAGATTTTCGACTGGCACCATTTTGAAGTTTATTTAACCCTTCGCAAGGGTTGATTGCAATACTTGCAAGTGTTAAAGTACAGCACCAAAATGAGTTAAACTTTGTTATTTGAACGTTCGTAAGGGTTGAACACAATACTTGTAAGTGTTGAAGTACAGCACCAAAACAAGTTAAACGTTATAAGGGTTGAATACAACACCAGAACGATTTAAACGATTGTATTTAACCTTTCGTAAGGTTTGAACACAACACTTGTAAATGTTAAATACAGCGCTTTCACGTGTTTAGATTTAACCGCTTAAAGGTGTTACATTTATTACACTTAAGAAAGAGCGAAATTTACACTTCAGGTGCTGTCCCTGCAGGGTTTCTTGCTAAGAGCTATACAGTAAATTTTTAAAGGAAATTTCACTGGCGAGCACAATTACCCCTAGGGCAATTGATGCGAGGCCCGCACAAGGGCCCCACAAGCGTCCCACCTTATAATTGATCACAATGTGATTTTTTTAGCAAAATATGATTCATACAGGTATGATAACAGCATACAATGTTATATACATGTATATCTATACATGTTTATAACAAGGTGTCAACATGCAGTGGAAGTTCAAAACCAAGGCGAAAATCCTGGTTGCAAAGTGCGTCAGAATTTTGTTCACTGGGCGATCAAATTTCTCACTAGGCGACCAAATGGCCCCAAATAGTCACCCAGTTAGTATGTTAAAAAAATCACCGGAGCTATATGCAGCTCTATGGTTCTGTTTTTAGCTCAAAAACCGTTTAAGGGATTTTGAACTTAAGCAAGGTTAGCCCAAAATCCACATTTTAGTTCGAATACGTTAGGATTTTTGTAGCGTTTATATAATCCTAAGCGTTTATTCGACATTTTGCTGTGTTGTCATATTTGCCTTACGTAGATTGATCCATGGATGCAACAGCACTTTATATCAGTGCGTAGTTTTAATGAATTGTGCATTTCAAATCTCACCCAAAATGACTATAAAAAAAGATCGGTTTTCGCTCGGCGCGGTTCGAATAAATTCAGCATATATAATAACATTGACTTTGAATGGCCACCGAACATCTCCGAAGAATAAAAACAACAACACTGCTTTCATGTGCCAATAAGGGGTTTCAGCCGACGTCATAAGGTCACATCACTTTGTTTACATTGCCATTTTGTCGGGCAGGAACTACTGTCGTCTGCTGTACACTTTATTAGACCTACATACGTTTACATGTTGTTGTATAAGATTATTTTTGTAAGATGATCATGCCGGAACCTTACTGTGCCGTTGGTTGCATTAATAGGTGTGTGCGGGGGGAATACAAAACATTTGATCGATTTCCATCGGATCCTGATCGACGTTCGAAGGTTTCTGCTGTACGACGCGACGGCTTTCAACCTACGGTTCACACTAGAATTTGCAGCGAGCACTATATATCACTATATATGTAGGCTTTGTCTGAGTACAACGAACAGTCAGCTGGCGTTAACATTACAGTTACTCTTCGTATACCCGGTGAATATATAAAACTTAAGGAAAATATGAAGTAAAATCGGAAGCGAACAGAAAACTGCACTTAGTAAAAATCGCTGAAGTGGTACTGGTATGTTAGAATGTAGAATATTTGTTGTACGTGTAATGTGACTGAGCTGTGTGAAGACAGGTGAAACGCAACGACGCCGCTGTCCTGCAAAATGGAGTCTAGTTGAGTTAGAGTCACGTGATATAATCCTCTATTGGACTATGATATTCCGTTTGGGATTTCTTCCAAAGTATAGCTTAATCGGGGTATATCACTTGTGCTTGTAGTTGATAGCCCATTTGGGTTATAACTTGAGTTTAAAATCTAAAGCTTATTCATGACTTGTTCTTCTCCTTAAAAATTTGTACCAGCAAATCATAATTACAAACTTACTGTAGCAAATAATGAGACCACTTATCTTAATCAAATTAACCACTCAACCACACAATAAGGACTTCATCCATTGCTAATATGAAACTCAACACCTTCAACTTCAACTCAGGACCAACAGGAGAACTTATACAATGGAACCATTAATAAGGGAAAATTGATCCTAAATTACTTGTGGTTTTCGGAATAAAGAAAAGTCTAACCCTACCTGCTTATTTATCAGGTCGGGTCTGACTGTTTGAAACTTTAGGAGCACAACAACTAATGTCTAAAATAATCTTAATGCCCAATTGGTACAAATACCGAACTTAAGTTTTCGTTTGAAACGACGCTAAACCCTGATCTACAGTATGGGCTATCATACCGTTATGCGTATCTTTCGTCTAGCATCGTGGAAAGATAGCTTGAAATAAACCAAAGCTTAGTTGTATAACACATTTGTTGCGTGTTTGGCTTAAAAACCCTTTTCACTCCAGGTTTTCAAATTTTAACGTATGGTTATACAGTATTTATACCCACGTTACTGTGGTGTAGTGTACTGTAGTGTAGCTGTTATAAAACTTGACTACAAACAACGAGGCCTGGGTTCAAATCTGGTATTGCCCTGAATATATGTTTTTATATTCTTTTTATTCTTAATTGATTTATGTTTCTTTTGCAATTTGTATTATTTACTAAACAATTAGCATTGTATGTTTCCTCTAAAAGCTTTATTCTTATATCTAACAGTCTAAAACATGCAAAATCATCCCTGGCCCTCAAGTTAAGACACTAACACTATTCTGATCAAAAATGTAGGGCTGTACTCATTTAGCTAACTAATAAAGTGTGAAAATGACACAATTTTAAGCAATTTCTGATACTAAAATCACGCCCAAAACCAGTGGCGGCGCTACGGGTATGAGGAGGGGGGGGGGGAAGGGGCATGTTTCCCCCATAAAATTGCTTTGCCCCCCTCTACTTTCCCCTCTCAGAAAATTTTGTAAAGTGACATATTTTGTCCGATTCAGAGGCTTTTGCTCCCCATGCAGGGGCGTGTCTAGCTTTTCGTTTTTGAAGGAGCTTAAGTCCCTATACCTGCCTACTGAGAAACACATATTTGTGCCCTCGGAAAGGGTTTATATTTCCCGCGGCTGCTTTCCTTCTCTCCGGTATAGTAGGGGAGAGTGAAATTATTAACATAAAAATGAAGGGAAATGTGTAACATTGTTGGAAATTTTGGCAACTATCCCCGAATTGAGAGTGATTTCCCGGCAATTAAAAGAATTTCCTGGAAATTTAAGATATTTCTCGCAGAAATTGAGGATTTTACTAAAATGAAGGAAATTTCCCGAAAAGTGAAAGAAATTTCGCGGTTATTGAAGAAAATTTCCTGAAAATTCCAACAGAATTTCGTAAAATTCAAAAAGAATTCCTGAAAATTCAACTAAAAGGAGAATTCCTGATAACTTAAGGAGATTCTCGAAAACTTCCCGAAAATTCAAGAAGATTTCCGAAAATTCAAGAAATATTCCCAAACATTCAAAAAGATTTCCTAGTAATTAGCAAGAACATTTTATGTAAATTAACCAGTGCAATTTTCATATGGAAAATTTTCGAGTTCTTGCTCCTCTGATCGAGGTGACCCCTCCTATATTCCTTATCAAGGCAAATTGTGGCATTTGTCGATCGGGCAAATAGGTAAAGGCCTATTTGAAAATTATTATGTTGGGGTGGTGGGGCATGGCCCTGATAATATTAAGACTTTTACTTCCCTATCTGAAGTTTTTTGGCTCTATGTTGTAGATTTTGGTCCAAGGTTCAATTTCTATCCAAAATTGAAGATTTTGGGGTCAAAATTGTTTGGTCCAAATTTGAGGAATTTTTGTGCAAACTTTAAAAGTTTTGGTCAAAAATTAACGAGAAATCAGATGGTACGATTAAAAATGTCAACATATGTTTTGTATATGGTTCATTATTTCAATTGATTATATTTATGGCTTTGACAAAATTTGAGAGGGCGGGGGAAGCTACGACATTTTTAGGGGAGCTAAGTCTTATACTGCCCCATGAGACAACATTTTCCCCTCTTGCCACTCATGACCAAAATCCTGGTGCCGCCACTGCAAAAAAAGCTTCCGGCCCTTCGCCCCTTGCAATTAGGCGGTACCAGGACTTTGACCTTGGATTTAACAAAATATTAAGCACTCTTCTGCTAAGCGAGAAATGCAGGGGCTTTGCCCAAGGGCTTAACCCCTACATTGGACACATTGCAATGCACTTTTCTGCTATCACATCACGAGAAACGTAGGACTTCCTGGGGCTTCGCCCGTGGGTCCCTATCAGGGCTACGCCCCTAGATTTGACACAAAATTAAGCAATTTATTTGCTACCAAAATCACCAAAAGCGCAGTGCTTCGCAATGGAATTGACATGGATTTTAGGCAAATTTATGTTATCAAAACACGAGAAATGCAGGACTTCCTCCCCAAAACGCTAAGTTTCTGGAGCTTTGCCTTCATGTAGTTGGGCGCTGGATGTTCTGCAGTCAAATTCATGTAAAACGCAGGGCTTTCGTGGCTTCGCTTCTACAGCCCTAGATTTGAAACACTAATTTTACGCAATCTACTGCTGCCAAAATCACGAGATATGAATACAAGGTTTCAGTCCTGGAATTTTTGACACGATTTACAGAAATTTGTATTACAGGTCTGCCAATTTCTGGGCAAGCTGAAGCCCCACCAGCCCCTCCCCGCTTCCGACGGTATTGACGTGTATTCCTAACAACCCCAGCCTACTCAAATTAAGAAACCACACACAAAAACAGGCATATAACCACCCCCAAAATATGAGCTGCTACATCATTGAATTCAAATTAAACACCCGGTCCAGATGGTATATATTCTGCTGTCTTACGTGAGTGTTCTGGCGTTCTTTCTGTTCCCCGGAGTATCATTTTTTCAAAGTGCTTTGATGTTGGTGCTGTTTCTAGTGATTGGAGAATTGCTAATGTCACTCCTATTTTTAAAAGGGTGCACAGTTTGGCCTGTTACTATAGGACAGTGAGTCTTACCAGGGATATGGTATTGGGATCCCTGGTCTTACTAGTGTTGTGTTTAAGAGTCTATTGTTAAGGATGTTGTACTAGATAATTTACTGGTCAATGGTTTGTTGAATTTGTCCCAGCATGGGTTCTTACCTGACAAGTCTTGTGTTTCTAATTTATTGGTTTCTTGATGATTTTACTAAACTAGCTGATTCTGGTCATAATGTGGATGTTGTCTATTTAGAATTTCAAAAAGCATTTGATCATGTTCAGTTAGGCAGGCTCATGATGAAAACAAGAGCGCTTGGTGTGGAGGGAAAGTGTGCCAGTTGGATCAGGGAACTGTTACTTTGACAAAGTAACAGCTCCCTGGTTGGATAAATTCTTGGTTAGTTGACAGGTCACAAACAGTTGTTGTTAATGGTGAAGTATCTCAATAGAAGACGCTTACAATTGGTGTTCCTCCGGGTTCTGTGTTGTGTCCGCTTCTTCTTAATCCTCAGTAATAATATTGATGTTTCCCTTGGCTCCAGGATTTGTAAATTTGCTGATGACACTAAGCTAAACAGGATTGTTGATGATGCTAGTGATTCTTCACTTTTGCAAATTGATCTGGATAACTTAGTTTCTTGGTCCCAAACTTGGCAAATGCCATTCAATGTTTATAAATGCAAAGTTATTCATTTTTGTCAGAGCATTTGGCTTTTGATTACTGCATGGATGGTTCAAATCTTGGTTGTGTTGATCAAGAAATGGATCTAGATGTTGTCATTACTAGCAATATGAAGCCTTCTAAACAGTGTGCTTTAGGAGCTGCAAGGGCGGCAAATAGGATGCTTGGCTTGATTAGAAGAAATTGTTAGTTTTCTTGGTAGAAAGTTCGTTCTTAATTTGTATAAGCAGTTAGTCAGGCCTCACCTTGAGTATGCTATTCAGGCTCGGAGTTCCATTTATGAGAAGGATAAGTTCATTTTGGAGCAGGTTCAGCGAAGAGCCACTAGACTTATTCCTGAAATAAGGAATCTCTTTTATAAATCTAGGTTGCAAATTCTTGGTTTGATCACTTTTGAGTTGAGAAGAGTACGTGGCGATAATGATTCAGGTTTTTAAATTCCTATCTGGTTGTGATGCTTTAACTTCCTGTTATTTCTTGCATGTTTCAGCTAATACTCATGTGACATGTGATACAGTTTGAAGTTGACCAAAGATCACGGATAGATATTCGGCGTTTTAGCTTTTCCCAAAGAGTTGTTAATTAGTGGAAGGTTTGCCTGAGTGAGTAAGTTAGCTCCAATTCTGTTCACAATTTCAAAGCCAACATTGATAAGTTCTTTACTAACTCTGGGCGTCTTTGATTTTTGTTGTTGATTTTTTGTTGTTGATTTTTTTGTGTGTGGTGGTGGTGATGTTATGGGGTGACTAACCCTTCTTATGTCGTCATCTTGTTATGTTATGTAATGTTATGATGGCACTTCCCTGTTTCAGCTCCCGTACCCAAGTTCGGAAGTACGAATGAAATCTTGCTAACTTCAATTTCAGAAGGTTTGATGCGTCTTTAACTTCAAAGGAGTTTGGTCTCTGTACGAGAAAATTCGGAGAAAAATCCGATCGGATTCTTTGTCGTGGAGGCCTTTTTCCATCCTTGAGAAGAGGTTGATCAAGGTAACTATTTTGATGTTTCTTACTCTCTAGGCTTTGGGTCACCTAGTATCTGTTTTGTCATTAAAACCGATGTAACTTTATCAAAAATATAGTTCGTAATGTTAGGCTACTGCCCCCAGTACAAGAGTGTCCCAAGTTAACAAATAACGCTAGGCTTGAATTGAAGGGTTCTAGGCCTAGCTAGGCCTACTAAAACTTAGTAAAAGTAACGAATGACAACTTGTACATTGCGAATGACAACACATTTTAAATGAAAATGAAATTACCCAACTGAATGACAGCGAGGGGCCTACTAAAACTAATGACAACTAAACCCTACCCTAACCCCTGTCATTCGTTGTCATTTGCAACTCGATTGTCATTCGCTTTTCAAAACAAATGAACTGTCATTCGGATACTTCGGGCTGTTTGTGTGTAATTCATGTAGGCCTAGGCTATATTGTCATTCGTGTCGTTCGTTTTAGTTTCAGCCAAATTGAAGACCCCAGGTTGCTGGGCCTAATTTCCAGTTTACATAGTGTGCATGATGTGCGCAAAGATGAAATGTTTCTAAGATGAAATTGTGTGCCCAAAATAGAAAATGTGCGCCTAAAATACAATACCTTTTAATATAAACATTGAAATTTGTGCACCAATTCCATAAAATTGTGTTCCAACTTTTCAAAATGTGCGCGGAAGATCTTCCCCTGAGAAGCAAACTATGCAAACTGGCCTAACGTTAGACCCCATGCTACTCTAAAGTTTGAGTTCCTTTCCTTTGCAGCCTAACACTAACACTAATGTGTGTCGTAGGCCTACTATATGTATACAATAACAGACTTGCATAGGCCTACTATAGCCCACTGCGTTGGCTAAGGACATAGGGCGTAAAGCACCATTTTTAGGGGAGGAAAGCACTGATTATATAGGCCACACTTTATGACAACCATAGGGGTCATTAGTGTTATGCATTCTCAGTTGTATGACTCACGCCTACTACCCCCGGCGATGTCACTGAAAAAGTGACAAACAATATGCATCGATATACCAAATTGTCAGTCACTAGAATGACTCTGGGGTGAGTCAATTTACTTCAGACCTATTTTACTTTGTTTTTTTGTTGTAAGTGATTTGGAACAAGTCATTTCAGAAGAAATGTCAGTCACCTAAGTGACAGAGGGGTGTGTCAATGTACACTCACTTTGGTGCAATGACTCACCTTGTCCAGGGGTGTAGGGGTGAGTCACACAATGGACAAGTGCATAATTAGGCTGCATAGGAAAAGCTTCAAATTTTAAATTTTTGTATTATTTAAAAACTTTGGGATCCTTGGTAACGAAATTCTTAAACATGGCAAGATCAATTCGTTAACAATCCACTCCCTTCAAAAAATATTCCAAAAGTTACATCCTCAGGTGCTAACTCAGGGAAAATTTGAAACACTTTTTGAGGCTTTAAAAGTGACATTCTAGTCGGTTTTTTTATGACCAAAATTAAACTAAATTATACTATTTACATTTGATCATGAACAAACCTGACTTTTGGGATAAAAAGATCCTTTCAAAAATATATTGACTGTTGTACAATTTGACCCTCGTTGTCGTGGTGCCGTTAAGCCCTCATCAAAGAAATAAACAGTCATTTGTCAATTAGTTATGTCAATAAATTTGATAGAGGCTTCAAACAAACAGCTGTGTTTAGTCTAAAATGGCTTTCAGAATAGTTTTAAATTTCTTCTGATTTTGCACCCAAGAAAAAAAAGTCGTTGAAGTTTTTAGCAGGAAAGGGATTGCTAGCGAATTTATCTTGCCATTTGTACAGTTTTTCCTATGCAGTCTTACACTAATGACTCCTATGGTTGCCATTTCAAGTGTGGCCTATATGACAACCTGTGGAACGTAATGTTGGGTAAATATTTATTGAAATATTGATGACTTAATCAACTCTTAACATTATTGACTGCCTGCAACTTTGATATTATTGCAAATTACAAACTTTTCGTGGCTGTATAGTGAAGAAAGGTGCATGTTTGGTAGTCATGCTAACTTCATTATTAGTTCATGTATAGTACAATATTGGTGGAAACATATCGATACATTGATATGACCCTTGAACCAATATCGACCATATTGGTATGGGTCAATATTGGAAAATAATGAAATATCGATATATCGCCTAAGCTTAGTTAAAACAAAGTCTGCATTTAAATTAGGCAAGGTAGGCCAGGCCTTCAGCATTCTTGTCTCATTTTGAAATATTCAAAGTTTGTTCAGCCATCTAGCTAACACTCTGGAGTTCATGACACTTCAAAAATGCAAGATAGATTTTTTAGGAATAATGTAGAATGTTTTGATTACTGAACTAATACATCTTTCAAATGTTCCTTTTTTTTTGGTGATCCCACAGGTCAGTCACCATGTTGCGTATTCCAGCAGCTAGAGCATTACTATTCAGCCGCAAATTGGTGGTACCCTCAGGTTCCAGAGGAAACTCAACAACAGCTCCTGCCCCAGAGAAAGTAGAAGTGTTTGTTGATGATAGACCAGTTTATGTTGATCCCGGCTCAACAGTTCTTCAGGTACATTAAATACATGTAAACTCTACTAGATTGATGTTAATAACAAAGACAATTTTATGGTTTATGCAAAGGGGTCATTCCATGTCAGTTCAACAAGAAAAAAGTTAAAATGACACCCACCATCTCAGATTTGCTTGAGAATTGGCACACTTTTATGGTTTTTGAAATACGCCATTCAAATTTGGCTCATTTTTGGCCTATTTTCTTGGAAATGGCGGCCATTCTTAATTTGTATCGATTACAAAATTACATGTAACTTTTTGCCTGTACATGTTATGGCTCTACAAAACGGTACTGGCTATTTTTTGAGTCCTTGCCCAAGTAAGCATTGATGTAAATGGCCGAAACTATACATATTAAAAGAATGATAGTTTATCCATCTCTGGGCCAATAAATTTTAAAACATTTTCAATCTCATAGGCAAATTGTTTAAAATGGCCATTTTTTTTTAGGGAGGGGGGGGAATTTGTGGATTTTAAGATATGAATATAACTTCGTTAGCATGTGTAATACCACTAATAATGTTACAATTAAAGACTATGATATATGGAGTAACAATATGTCAAATTTCAGAGCTCTAGATTGGATAATTGATTTTCAATAGCATTTGCAAAATGTCATTGTATGATGCAAAGTATTGCCCAGTGGTTGATTTTAAGGTACTCATTATTTATCTTTAAAAAATGTAATTTAGCACAAATTTTGCTTACTGCTCCTTTCTCCTGGGTATGGAGATTAAGGCCTCTCTAAGCCAATTCTTCAATCTCTTTTTGTCTCTTGCAGCTTCTCCCCAGCTGTTCCATCCAAAACTGTTTCTCTCCATTTCTGCCACTCTGTCTCCATGTAGTCTTAGGTCTCTTCTTCTACCTTCTGGTGTCCAGGTGATGGATATTCTAGCATAGTTTTCTTCGTCCTTTCTTAACCCTTACTCTACCACGCGGCGATAATATTGCCGTTTTAAACCTACCTTTTTCCAAAAATAAAATCGGGACCTTACCAATATTCTATAGGGGTGCAAATAGTTTAATTGCAAAGATCACGGGAAGATCTTCCATAAAATTGTGTGGGTCTATACTCACATTTTTTCGGCAAATTTTGTCCAAACATTCAGAAATTTTCACTTTTTGTTTAAAATGTCCCGAAAAATGCATATTTTTGAAAAATTCACAAAAATTGCTTAGAAGATAAATTTAGATATTTTCTTTTTATATATAATATGTAGACAAGTCATTATCCAAATCTAATTACATTTTGCTCATACCTGGTCATTATTTGTAAATTATTTGTAAAATATGTAAAATTGTGTGGTTTTGGGTAATTTTTTGACCCTTTTTGTTAAAAAATTGTGTGATCCACCCCTATATCATAGTGAAAAGTTTCAAACACCATTCTGTAGCGAAAACAACGTGCTTTCACATGGATTGCTGCAATAAAAGACATACCCCTTCGATCGTTGCTAAAACGTTTTATAGCTATGTCACTCGAGTTATTTTTAGATTTTTTTGACATTTACGTTGAGGTGACAGAAGAATGTGTATCCAGAATCTTGTTTGAAAGTGAAACTGAGGATTAGGAAATGTCAGAAGGCTATCGCCAGTAATGGAGTTCTTTTAGTACCTGGACCCAACCCAAAAGAGGCCTAAAGATTATCAGACCAGGTGAAATAATTTTTTCAAATTTCTAAAATCACGAGTGCATTTTTCAAAATTCATGCTTTAATGTTACTCGTTAGGCTTAACGTTAGGCATAGCTAATGTTAGTTCCGATCCGTTCAAAATTAGGCAAAACAGTATAATTTAGCTGAGATTATTTAATTGTAAGGATTATAAACAGGTAAATGGGTCACTAAAATCCGACGTGATTAACATGAATTGTCTTTATTATAGTAATTTTGGATGAAACTTTACAAATCAATCTTTGATTTGTAGTGCAACAGTGCCCATATACCTATTTAGCAAATTCTCGATTCCATGTCGTGAGGTTGTTATGCAGTGGAGTAGGATTGAAATTTTAAGGGGAAAGGGTTCCATGTTGTTGGAAAGAGACACATGTTGGGGCAAGAGACCATGTAGGGGTAAATTCTTTTCTTTGAAGCAATTTGGATCCTGGAAGAAGACCATATTTATTATTATTATTATTTTTTTGGGCGGTGGGATGGAATTTCTCCTGGTTCCCCCTCCCAATATAAATAAGCCACAACCCCCACCCCACCCAACCCCTGTATTTCCTTGGAAACAGTTGAAATTATATTTCTCTGAGGGATTTTCCTGTATTTGGACAAATTTGTTGACATTTCATATGCGGTACCAACTGTCATTGAAGGATACCAAGTTTGGCAATGTCAACATGATTACTAATGCTTTGAACCATTTTTGAGTACCTTTCCACCAAGAATTCCTACAGGAATCAACAAAAGTAATTTTCTACAAGACTTGCAGTATATCCTGAATAAAAGTAAGTATTTTCAAAGCTTCCAATGGCTAAAATTGGCTCATAAACTGAAAATTTTAAGCCTGCACATAATAAATGAGGTAAATTATCTAATTTGCATATCATTTGCATAACATTTTTTAATCTAAATATTGGTGTAAACATTTCCTTTTTATATTATATTAGTTTTGTGCATCATAGAAAGGAACATTGCATGTTTATAGGAAAGTATAGTGCCAAATCCTATCAGATAGATCATTGGCAAAATCAGAGGTAAATTTTTAGGCCAAAAAAGGTATACAAAAATTTAAAATTGACGTATGAATTTTTTTCTTGCTCCAAAAAAATCAATAGTACTATCAAATGAAAGGTCCTTTCAACAATTCGTAAATTCTGTCAATAATTTTTTTCTAAATAGCCACAAGAAAGCAGAGTATCACAAAGATAGCAGTTTTAGGACATCTAATAATCTGAATTAATGACCTCATTTGCATAAATTTGCATAATTCATTAGAGAATAATGCAAACCAACGTAAAGTTCAAGGTCGTAGCTTTCATATAACATAAACTTATTAGGGTAGAAAATGAAGATAAATTTGTGAAAAAGCCCCCTTTCCAAAAAGTTTCCTAAAATAACACTGTAATATCAAATGCTCTGGTAGAGTAAGGGTTAATACATGACACTGTCAATTTAGTAGACATTTCCATGACTGCTCCTTCTTCACAGATGGCTCCACATGGGAAAGCTCCTCTGCAGCCGCCGCCGCCTGTCCTGACCTCACCCTCTCCCTAAGGTTACCCGACAGCACCTCTATATACTCTGCCGAGGCGAAGGCAATCCTCCTAGCCTTATACTTCATAGAACTCTCTTTCCGCCCCCATTTCGTAATCTTCTCTGACTCTAATTCCATTCTCACTGGCATCCTCAGCATGCTCTGGACCAACCCTCTCATTCTACAAATCCTCAACAAACTCCACACTCTTTCCTTCCTAGGAAAGAAAATTATCTTTTCTGGATTCCCAGTCACGTCGGCATCCCTGGCAACGAGAGAGCCAACAGAGCCGCCATCAAATTTCTGTTAAATAACATCTCTCCTCTTCCACACTCAGACCTCCGTCTCTCCATCTCCAAGTACATCAACAAATCCTGGCAAAGCTCCTGGAATTATGAAACCAGTAATAAACTTTACACCATCAAACCCAAAGTCGGGACCAACACCCCTCTGCATAGACGCAACCGCAAGGGAAGATATCGTTGTCACCCACATCTGCCTTGGCCACTCCTCTCTTACTCACTCCCATCTCTTATCCGGCTCCCCTGCCCCACTAACAACATCGATCTCTCTATGAAGCATATTTTCTTAACCTGTCCCCTATACCAGAATTCCAGATCTCTTCTCTCCTTAATCTCGGACCTATTCGAAAACAATTCTACCTCAAACATCATCAACTTCATCCGCAACAACAACCTCTTCCACCACATATAACTTCCTTCCCTCCTCCCCTTCTACACCTACATGTAACCTTACGCACCCCTTTCTTTTCACCTAAATTTTTCTCTCACATTCAGCTATTCTCCTTTATCTCCCTTACAAACCTTTCATCTCTTCACTATCCTGACTCTTACACCATTATTTATTAACACCCTCTCTTGGCACATTTGACTCAGAATGTCGCAGTGCCGTTAAACATCAACAAACCAAACCAACTATCTCCATCTTCTCTTAAATATCTCCTTGCTTATCTCCACTGTGCCTGTTCCTTTTATATAGTTCTTCATTGTTGACTTTCACTGGCCATATAACTTTTTTAATAATTCTAAGGCATTTTCTTTGGAACACATGTAGTTTCTTTTCATTAGCTGTTGTCAGCTTCCAGGTTTTACATCCATAGATCTAAGATTACATTTGATTAAAAAAAAATCAGTTTAGTGTTTATCCGGTAGATGTTTGATTCCAAATCTTTTCAAGTTGTCTGAAAGTTGTGTGTGCCAGCCCAATTCTGCATTTTATGTCTTCATCCGTGGCTCATTATGTAGTATTAAAAAAATATCAGTCGTCTGCTGTCAGTAATGAAGAAAATACTTTATTTTCAAAACTTAGCTCGGAAAGTTGTTGAAAATAGCAAATTTTTGTGGATTTTTAGATCTAAATATAACCTTTTAACTATGTGTAATACCATTACTAGGCTTAAATCCTAAAACTATGGTATGTGGAGTAATGGTATCTCACACATCAGAGCTCTAGGTTGAAAAGTCGGTTTTTAATAGCATCTTCAATATGTTATTTTGTCACATAATTTTCATGCAAAGTGATCAAAATGACCGTTGGGTATATTTTGGAGTGGCCAAAAAAACTTAAGTGTGTTATTTAGCAGGAATTGTATTTTTTTTGGTTTAATGTGTTAAGAGTTCTATATATAAATTACATTTCAGGTCTCTACTGTCAATAATTGAGAAAATATATGTACATGCTGATAATTGTCTTAAACTTTTTTATGTGATTTTGATGTTTTTTGGAACTCAGTTTAATATTCTTACATCAGTATGCTAATACTAAGCTTTATTCCTATGCACATGGCACTAGATGCATACATATTATCAATTTTAGAGCCCTGGTATTGACACTTCATTATATTGTTTGACCCTAAAAGTGGGAATTTAGGGGAAAATGACAATTTTGATGATATTTGCATTTTTTGGATCAAAAATAGGAAGTATAAGTAAAATATAACCAATTTTTCATAATTATTTGGCTTTTATGATTATAGGAATGCACAATAGGGATAAAGAAAGTGTTAGTTCAAACTTTCCAAAGGAAGGTAGTGAACAATGAATTCATTTGATGAAAGGAATCCATCAAGCAGTTTTCTGGGCTCATTGAAAATGAAATCAAGTGGCCTCTACTATCACTGTAAAACAATTGGTTTCTGCCATGAATGCAAAATGATGGAACATGAATCTTAACTTGAATGGAACTCAAACAATGAATGCTTAGCCTGAATGGAACTGAAAACAATGATATGGCCTTGGAAGAAATCAGTCAGAAGATAATCTTCAAGTCTTCAGAATGCAAATGATCCTAACAGATGAAAATTTAGGGGAGGGATGAATCTTGGTGGGTCTAGGATTTCTGAAGAATATTATACTGGGTATGGGGTCGAATGTACACTAAAACTATTCTAGGCATGTTGGAATTGCAACGGGGTTGGAGGTATGTGCTCTAAAGAGTGCTGATATTCTAGTTTGCATCTGTTTTACAACTATCCGACAAATTTCTTTTCTTTTTACATGAAAGAAAATTGAAATCATAACTATGAATAGAAATAAGCAAATGATAATAAGCAAATAAGGGTATATAGATGTCCTGTCGACACGGCCTTTTTCATATCTTTTTTACGTGACTGGCTTGGGACATTAGGAACTGTTTTATGCCTTTTGGACCTAGACTGACAAAGGAGTAAAATCGGCATCATTTGAGTGGCAAATGGAGTAATAAAATCATTTTACACGCAAACAACATTAAAGTTTATTAATACATTTTATTTATCAATGTCTCCATTATCATTTTCAACATTATTTATAGAAAATACTGTGATACAAACATCGTTAGCTGCTATTATGTAACAGTGCGTGTAATGACTAATGCACTTTATGTTCAGGGCTTGTTTACAATAAAAAAATAAACGGTTTTCCTGTTAAAACCAGTTTTTGTTTTGGAAACAGACCGGTTTTACGTCGTGGCAAAACTGTAGAGGCTTATGGTATTGTTACTGCTTAAGGAAGAAGTGATTACAATTTTGGACATTTTGGAACAGGGGAAGGGTGCAAATGGAGGGGTGGGGATATTTTGTCTGTCAAGATATCTCAATAACTGATGCTAGGATTTTGATTAGATTTGGTGTGTGGCTTGGTTACTGCTTACTTCAAATTTAGGACTTATTGGAACAAGGAGAGAGTAGAAATGGAGGGGTGGGGATATTTTAGGGCAAGATTGATCAAAACTTAGTTAAAACTTTTCAATGGAATGTGCTGAACAATGAGCTCATGTCATGAAAGAACAGCCATACAATCAATTTTCTGGTCTCAAGAAAATCAAGTGAAGTGGTCTCTGGTATTAATGAAATCATCAAACCAATTGGCTTCTGCCATGAATGAAAATGATGGAATGTGAATCTGCCCTGTAAAGAGCTCAAACAATGAATGCTAAAGCCTGAATTACACTGAAAACAATGATCACAAGTTGATGATCCTCAAGTGTGTAGAATGTAAATGGTAAATACAGATCAACAGTGAGAAAGAGATTGTTTGGGGTTAAAATTGGTGGGTTGAGAGTTTCTGAGGTAGATTGTATTGTGCAGAGTGCTCAAATCCTAGTTTGGTTTGTTTTCTTTGTCCTCTTTTGTAAGGAACTTTTTAAGGGACAGAAAAGTGTTGCGTGTTTATCGTGCATGATACAGACCTGAATTATAGATGTTGTCTGATGGTTGTGTTTGCTTCAAACATAGAAAATATAATTCAATGATAATTGAAAGATTCTTTTGGGGAGCTAGGAACTGTTTTATTATTCTAAGTGATCTTTGAAATTGGTAAAGTAATTGGCAGTACATCAAGCAAATAGTGTTTATATACAGTATGTTATGTTCAGCTTCAACCTTTTATGTAGAAATTACTTTGATGTATAAACTTCCATTTTCAGGCTTGTGCAGAAGCTGGAGTTGAGATCCCCAGATTCTGTTACCATGAGAGGTTATCAGTGGCTGGTAATTGCAGGATGTGCTTGGTGGAGGTGGAAAAGTCATTGAAGGTAACTAATAGTGAGGAGTCTAGTGTAATTTTGTGATATAGGCTTGTCTAGATGTGGGTTCCATTTTTTCTGACATCGTCATGATGGCCATCTTGAATTTCAAAATGGCCACCACTTTTCAAAGAAAAATGACCATATCTTTCTTATTATAGCAGCATTAGGCATGATTTTAATGGCTAACCTATGTTTTTAATATCAACTAACACATTGATAATATTGCGGTCAAACATAAATGGCAGCCATATTGAATTTCAAGGTGGCTGCCATTGTTTTAATTGAAATCTCACTATAAATTGCTCTAAATGTCTTGTCAAGAGCAGATATGACCATCAGTTTAGTCTTAAGTCCTATGTTACTATGAACTAAAATCCTATGAACTTAAGTCTAAGAAAAACAGTTGGAAACTGCGAGTTTTCGGTTGTTCCTCGCTCTCTGTTTTCTACTGACCGTACCTTGATAATACCAAGAACCAACTCAGAAATAATGACGGGGCTAAAAACACAGATGAAAATGCCCAACATTGCCATTGAAGAAGGTAGCAATAATTGATGCCATGTCCGAGGTGCAAGCACTCAATATTGAACTAGACATAAAGGTATTTGATGCCTTGGCTAACACATTTGTCTCTAGGATAGGGAGAAAGTTCGAACATTACCCAGAAGAAAGAGTAGTGTTTGATAGATATGATGTTGAAGATTCACTAAGTTGCAAAACAAGATTTAAGAAAACAACACAAACACCAATTGAATACAACATCCTCAAGGATGTGGCAATAAACCATGTGTCTATGAACGATATATTATATTGTAGCAAAAACAATTCATCCCTGACACATCAATTTGGAGACGCATTAATTAAGAAATACAATGGTAGTCAAAAGAAGGCTGTAGTGCTTAAGGAAACTGAGGTTAAGGACTTCCAATTGTCTGAAGATGTTAAGAAACATGTCAGAAATGTTATGTGCATTGAGAGCAATGTGAATTCTGTATCTTGTCTAAATCTTTTCATTTACATTTTACTTCCGCTTTTTACCTTAAATTTTGTTTTATTCTTCTTTTTTCGGGATTTTCTTTCTGTGGATGGGCGTTTGCTTTCGGTAAGATCAATTCTTTTGTTTTTTCCCTCTTATTTTGTCCAGACCTTCATGCCCTTATCGTTACTATACAATAGTCCTCCAATAGTAGTTCCGCGATTTTTTTTCTCTCGTTGCCTTGGGTCTCTTGGCCCTTGGTTTTTTTTCTCTATTATGACCAAACGCTTGTGCCTTGACCCTCCCTACCCTCCCCGTGATCCACCTGCTACCTCCATTGACCATTCTTTAGCCCCAATCCCTAAAATCTTAATCATACATGCCACCAACAAACAAAAAAGCTTTAAAAAAGTTTCCCCCTTCCTCATACACAAAGCACTCTACGGCCTTGTCGGTACCCTCCCCAAGGTCTCTACCCCCAGATCCGGTGATCTCCTGGTACACTGCGCCAGGGACACTCAAGCCACCACCCTTCTCTCCACCAAAACCCTAGCAAACACTGGTATTGACATTACAGTCACCCTTACCATTTCCTGAACTCCAGCAAAGGCGTCATAAGAACCAGAGACCTAGCTTACTTGACCGATGATGACCTCGTAGAGGAACTGACTAACCAACACGTCTTTGAAGCCTGTCTTCTCGTTTTCAAGAGAGACGGAGCTGCAACACCCACCAATACCATCTTCCTTACTTTCGCCACACCAACTCTCCCCTCCCACATCATTGCCGGCTACCTAAGAATTTCAGTCGCCCCTTACATTCC
The DNA here is from genome assembly GCA_020152595.1 of Chiridota heheva. Classification (NCBI taxonomy): domain Eukaryota; kingdom Metazoa; phylum Echinodermata; class Holothuroidea; order Apodida; family Chiridotidae; genus Chiridota; species Chiridota heheva. The sequence continues at coordinate 655,115 of JAIGNY010001069.1, forward strand.
CAACCCTCTACGTTGTCATATTTGCCAGAGATATGGCCATGGAAAAACTCCTGCCGCAGCCAAGCGCGCTGTGGTAACTGCGGAGCCCCAGACCATGACAACACCTCCTACACCAGCACCCCACTCTGCACAAATTGCGACGGTAATCACCCAGCCAACCATCCCTCTTTGAAAGACTGCCCCACCTGGCTTCAGGAAAAACAAATAACTAAACTTAAAACCCTTAATCCCACATAAGTTACCCAGAGGCCAGGAAATAATTCCTCACTTCCCTCCCCACCAAGCCTTCCTACTCACAGTCTCCTCTAACACCAATACCCCCTCCCCCTTCCTAACACTAAAACTGACTCACATGCCCAAACCGACCTCACCTGGCTCTTCTTACCTAGTCCTAAGCCCATCACCATTGCCATCAACCCAACCACACCCAATACCCAAACCACCTCCACCACCACTTCTCTCCTCAACCTCCCTTCCTTCTCTAAAGCCCCTGCCGTCCCTACACCAACACCTCTTATACCATCATACATCAAACTAAAACCAACCAGGCTAACAATCAAGAATCCAACCAACAAACAACCAAGCAACAAACAACCAATCAACAAACAGCCCACCACCCAAACCCACATGTATGACACTGAAGAGAATATAGATTGTTCGATTACCGAACACACCGATCATACTTCTCGTCCAACTTTTAAAAAAAATCGCTCCCAAAGAAACAGATCCAAAGAAAAAACAAGCCAAGTCTGACCCTACAGATTATCCTCCAGATTATCCCCTGCCTTCTTATGGGATGGACCACAAACAATTACAATATTACCCACAACATCATACAATGGAACATCAGAAGCCTTAAGGCCAATTCGGAAGAAGTCGACCTACTGGCCACCACCTTCAACCCAGTCTATCTTCTGCCTACAAGAAACCATCTTAAAAACCACTGACCATTACTCTCTCAATAACTTCACTTGCTACCATAAACTTCAAGTGGATGCTGACAAGGCCTGTGGGGACGTTTCCATTCTCGTTAGACACGATATTGCACACAGCCCAGTTCATGTAAACACCGACCTTCAGGCCATCTGTATATCTATCTCCCTCCACAAAACCATCACTCTTTGCAATATCTATCTCCCCCCAATGCCAACATTCAACCAACCAGCCTTAACAGCCTCATCTCTCAGCTTCCCATCCCCTTCATCCTTCTTGGTGACTCCAACGCCCACAACCCCCTGTGGGGCTCCAATACCATCACCCCCAGAGGCAAGCTCGTTGAAAACACTCTTCAACAGCACAGCCTGTCCTTGCTCAACACTAACTCCCCGACCTACCTTCATCCTGCCACAGGCTCCCTCACCTCTATTGACCTGTCTATTTGTTCCCCTAACCTCCTCCCTGATTTTAAGTGGAAGGTCACCGCTGATCTCTGTTGTAGTGGCCATTACCCTCTTCTTATTCACTCCAACCGTCAAACCCCCACCGACCACACCCCAATTGGAACCTTGAGAAGGCCAACTGGCCCCTTTTTGAAACCCTCTGCGACTCACACCTCTCCCCCTCCCCGTCTCCTTAAGGATGATGATTCCATGTCAGTTTTCAGTAACATCCTTATCAACATCGCCACCTGCTCCATTCCCAAAACCTCCAAAGCCCCTAACCACCCCCAACTGATGACTGCAAAACCGCCATCAAGAACAGGAAAAGGTCCCTCAGAACTGAGCCAAAGCCAGGTGCACTATCAAGGACAGTAAAACCAACACTTGGAACAACTTTATCTCTTCTCTCACCACCAACACCCCCACTAAGAAGATTTGGAGAATCCTTAACAGCTTCCACGGCAGGGTGAGCAAAGCTCCTATCTCCTATCTCTCCTGGAATGGTGACCTTCTCACCACAAAAAAGGACATTGTTAACCACCTTGCTGCCTATTTCAGCAACATCTTGTCCTCGGCCTATTACCCCAATGCTTTCAAAGCCAAAAATGCTCACGATAAAACCCAGAGTATCACCTTTCCCTCCGACAACACCGAGAGCTATAACACCCCTTTCACCCTTTCTGAATTAAATTAAGCCATCCATGATGCTGGCTGCACCTCCAAGGGCCTAGATAACATTCCCTATCAATTCCTGAAACACCTCCCCAACAAGACCACCACTACCCTACTCACCATCCTCAACCACATCTGGTCCTCACACTCCTTTCCCCATATCTGGAGGACAGCTATTGTTACCCCCGTTGCCAAACCGGGAAAGGACAGTACCGACCCATCCAGCTACCCCCATCTTTCCCATCGCCCTCACCTGCTGTCTTTGTAAAATTATGGAAAGGATTATTAACCAGAGACTAAACTGATTCCATGAGACCAATAGAATCCTCTCCCCTCACCAAAGCGGCTTCCGGAAATGTCGCAATACCCTGGACCAGTTAATTACACTCGACACCGCTATCCGGGAATCCGTTGCAAAAAAGGAACACCTCATTGCCATCTTTTTTGACCTCGAGAAAGTTTTTGACACTACTTGGAAAAACGGCATTATCCGCAAACTGCACACTATCGGCCTTGGAGGCCACCTCCCCACCTTTATTCAAAACTTCCTCTCACCCAGGCAGTTCCAAGTTCATATTGGCCACACCATCTCCATCCCTTATCCCCAAGAAGAGGGCATCTCCCCAAGGCAGCATCCTCTTTCCCACTCTCTTCAACCTGAGCATTAACGACATAGCGGACAACCTTGGCCCCAACATCAAATGTGCCCTCTATGTGGACGACTTCACCATCTTCTACTCCTCCCCAAGCTTTCCTCTTGTCGAAAATAGGCTTCATCTCAACAGGCTGCAAGCCTGGTGCAACAACAACGGTTTTAAATCCTCCAAAGACAAGACAGTCTGCATGTACTTCTGTCATTTCAACAACCTCCACCCCAACTCGAACCTCATGCTTATTGGCAATCGCATCCCTAACATTGACCACACTAAGTTCCTGGGTTTAACTCTAGACCACATGCTCTCCTACAAACAACACATCACCAACCTGAAACAGAATTGCAACAGCTCCCTCAACCTTCTCCGCCTCCTCTCCAATACCACTTGGGGTGCGAACCAGCATGCTCTCCTCAAAATCTTCAGGCTCACCATTCATACCAAGCTTGACTACGGCAATATTGTCTACTGTGTCGCTCACAATTCTTACCTCAAGCACACCAAAACCATCCAAAATGAAGCCCTCAGGTTTGTCTAGGTGCCTACAGGACCTCCCCAAACACCAGCCTTCATGTTGATGCCAACGAACCCCCCTTTCTGCTAAGGTGTAGAAAGCTTAGCCTTTCCTATACTTTTACTGCCCTCACCAACATCCAGAACTTTGTTTACAACCTCATTAGATACCCCAATTTCTCCGCCTTCTTTGATAGGACTGAAACCCTATCCCCTCCCTTCAGCTTATACATCAAATCAAACCTTCTCCATCTCGGCATCAATCCCACCACTCTCAGCACTTTCTCCTGGCCTACTTTTCCTGCCTGGGCCACCCCCTCCCTACTATCCACCTGGACCTCTCCACTCATCACAAAAGCCAAGCCCACTCTAACCTCTTCATCAACCTCCACAACCAAATCAAAGATCAACTCTCAAACTATACCTCCATCTATACTGATGGCTCTAAGGAAGGCGACAAGACAGCTGCTGCTGCCGTCATCCAAGACATCACCCTCAGTAGCAGGCTTCCCGACTACTCATCCATCTTCTCAGCCGAGGCCAAGGCCATCCCACTCACCCTCAACTTGATTAAATACTCTCCGCTCAGCCACTTTGCCATCTTCTCTGACTCCAAGGCTGTCCTTGCTTCATTACTAAATGTTAAATGGGATAACCCCACATCTCACCTTATCCTCCGTAAACTCCTTTTCCCCCCCCCTCCCTTCCCCCCTTAAGTTTCTGTAGGAAACATATTCTTTTGTTCAGGATACCCAGCCATGTTGGCATCCCTGGCAATAACAGGGCTGATGCAGCTGCTAAGCTTGCCGTCACCCTTCCCCCTAACCCTTTTCCTAAAACCCTTTCTGACATCTAACCGCTTATCACTTCCCTTGTTGTGGCCACTGGCAAACCTCATGGATCTCCCAAATTGATAACAAACTCCACGTCATCCAGCCCACCATTCCGATCAAACCCACTACTCACAACCTATCCCGTATTGACAACGTCCACATTACCCGCTTTAAAATAGGTCACACCCACCTCACTCACTCCCACCTCCTTACTGGTTCCACCCTCCACCCCTCTGCAACAATTGCCATTGCACCCTCACAGTCCATCACATTCTCCTTGCTTGCCCCCTGTACAACCTTCCCAAAGCTTCCCCTGCTACCCACAACTCAGCAGCCGAGCTCTTCGAAGAAAAAAACCTCATGATAAAATTATCTCCTTCCTTCATCATGCTTCCCTCTACAACCATATTTAGTCCTCCTTTCCCACCCCCTCTCTCTCTACATTATTTTTCCACCCACACACCTTTTATCTCGATCCCAGCTTTCTGATTTTTAGTTCTCATGTCTCTCTCAATCTCCCCCTGTTTACTCTCCTTCCTACCTCTGGAATGATCTAACCTCTCAGGCACAATTTGACCCTTGCTGTTGTGGTGCCGTTAAACTCTCATCAAACAAACAAATAATCATAAGGAACAAGACTACAAAGAGGCAGACAGACTCATGCCAATCCATGTCATAGACTGCCTACGTGACACAGCACTGAATGAGGTTACTGTTTATTCGCCAGACACAGATGGGCTTATCTTAGTGATTGACTTAGATGCAAATGGAAGAGCAGGAGTATTTACTGTAGTAAAGTTTATTAACAATACCACTAACTTAAATGTCTCAGACATTGTCAAGGCCATTGGCAAATCAAAAAGCCAAGGTCTTGATGGTATACACAATTTCTCTATGGTAATTTGGGTTGCAAATTTGTTGGTAATGGAAAGAAAAGGTGTATACAGACATATCTCAGATTACCTAACAATGACCATGCAATACAAATTTTACCAACCTTGGCACCAGTACAATACAAAGCGAACTTGTGGATGGTAACTTGCCCGGCGAATTGAAATCGGTGGAAAAGTTCCTATACTCTCTATATATGAAAGGTGCAAGTGATATTCCAGATACTCGTAGGGAACTCTTTAGGTCAAAGAATGAGGAGAACAGTTGCCACGTACGAGGGCTGCACTACTGCCCCATACCTAAGGGACAATTACATCTGTGTCAGTGACAAGTCATACATATCATCTAAGCAAAACCTTCCATCAAGAGATACTCTTGGATGGGATAAAATCGATGGATCATTCTAGCCAACATCATCTTTGAATCTTCCGGTAGCCAAAGCGAGCAGGTAAAATGTGGGTGGCAAAAAATGTATAAAAAACAGTTGTTTCTGCATGAAGAATAATCCGGTGTGCATGCCTCTGTGCAAGTGCATCGACTGTGAAAACTGTGAAAACCACAGCATACTAGATGGAATAGATGAATGTGACCTAAAAGATACAGACGCTATAGCTTAGGCACTAGTTACACTAGTAGGAACATACATATCTATAATAAGTATGTATGTAGTGTGGCTGAAATGAATATTATAATTAACAGTATTGAAAAGTGTTGTTGTTAAAAAGATAGGATTTGGGACCAAACTGATGGTCATATCTACTGTTGACAAGACATTTGAGTGATTTATAGTGAGATTTTGATAAGAATATAGCAGCCATTTTGAAATTCAATATGGCTGCAATTTATGTTTGACAGCAATATTATCAATGGGTTAGTTGGTATTGAAAACACAGGGTTTGCCACCAAAATCATGCCTATAACTGCTATAGTAGGAAAGTTATGATTATTTTCCTATGAAAAATGGCAGCCATTTTGAAATTCAAGATGGCCACCATGACGATGTCGAGAAAAAATGGAACCCTGCATTTTGGATTCAGCATACCCAAAACATTAAGAAATTGCAATAAAATCAATCTAGGCAAGCCTATTTCACAAACTCTGAAATTTGGACACTAGATTCCTCAATATAATCATTTGCCAGAACTGTTGGAAGAAAAATAAATTGGGGGAAAAGTCTTTTCTTCCCCCAAGAACGTTGGACAGAGATGTGTGTGTTTGTCTTGAACCTACCCAATTAAGAACTACATCATATATTGAACTAATATAGAAAGTGTCCATAGACCTGCAAATTGATAGTACATCATTCAATCTCTTTTACATCTTAATGACAGCCTGTGGCTGCCTGTGCAATGCCTGTCATGAAAGGTTGGAGGATCAAGACCAATTCTGAGATGTCACGGAAAGCCAGAGAAGGTGTGATGGAGTTTCTGTTGATGAACCACCCATTGGACTGCCCCATTTGTGATCAGGGAGGAGAGTGTGATTTACAGGTATGGCTAGAGTAGTTTGTATTTAGGGAAGATTAGGAATGATGCAAGAAGTTGAGGGGAAATCCTTATGGGGTTTAAGTAGAATTCAATTGCCTTATGTGATGGGCAGACAAAAGACGAACAGAGATAGGAAGAATCTGCCTTTATCTCATCCCATTGAGGTGAGGTTAAGATATAAAGATTGCACAAGAGTTTTGAAAATGCCATTTTCATATCACTTGTCCATCTGGAAAACACTTCCATCTAAATGATTCTACTGCATACGTTTTTGAAACCAATTACTAACACTCAAATACTTCACTTTTGTTCTTAATGCTCTGATATACAACAACATTCGATTAATGACTTACTGCCCTCTTGAGGCCACCACTTCCCTATTCCTTTTATTGTCCTCTTGAGGCCACCACTTCCCTATTCCTTTTATTGTCCTCTTGAGGCCACCACTTCCCTATTCCTCTTATTATCCTCTTGAGGCCACCACTTCCCTATTCCTCTTATTGAGGCCACCACTTCCCTATTCCTCTTATTGTCCTCTTGAGGCCACCACCTATTCCTTTTATTGTCCTCTTGAGGCCACCACTTCCCTATTCCTCTTATTATCCTCTTATTCCTATTCCTTTATTGTCCCTCTTGCCACCACTTCCCTATTCCTCTTATTGTCCTCTTGAGGCCATTCCTTTTATTGTCCTCTTGAGGCCACCATTTCCCTATTCCTTTTATTGAGGCCACCACTTCCTATTCCCTTATTGTCCTCATGAGGCCACCACTTCCCTATTCCTCTTATTGTCCTCTTGAGGCCACCACTTCCCTATTCCTCTTATTGTCCTCTCGAGGCCACCACTTCCCTATTCCTTTTATTGTCCTCTCGAGGCCACCACTTCCCTATTCCTTTTATTGTCCTCTTGAGGCCACCACTTCCCTATTCCTCTTATTATCCTCTTGATGCCACCACTTTCCTATTCCTCTTATTGTATTGCCACCACCTCCTGCTTCCTCTTATTATTCCTCTTATTGTCTTTGAGGCCACCACTTTCCTATTCCTCTTATTGTCCTCATGAGGCCACCACTTCCCTATTCCTCTTATTGTCTTCATGAGGCTACCACTTTCCCTATTCCTCTTATTGTCCTCATGAGGCCACCACTTTCCTATTCCTCTTATTGTCCTCTCGAGGCCACCACTTCCCTATTCCTCTTATTGTCCTCTTGAGGCCACCACTTCCCTATTCCTCTTATTATCCTCTTGATGCCACCACTTTCCTATTCCTCTTATTGTCCTCATGAGGCCACCACTTCCCTATTCCTCTTATTGTCTTCATGAGGCTACCACTTTCCCTATTCCTCTTATTGTCCTCATGAGGCCAGCACTTCCCTATTCCTTTTATTGTCCTCTTGAGGCCACCACTTCCAATTCCTTTTATTGTCCTCATAAGGCCACCACTTCCCTATTCCTCTTATTGTCCTCATGAGGCCACCACTTCCCTATTCCTCTTATTGTCCTCTTGAGGCCACCACTTCCCTATTCCTCTTATTGTCCTCTCGAGGCCACCACTTTCCTATTCCTCTTATTGTCCTCTCGAGGCCACCACTTTCCTATTCCTCTTATTGTCCTCTCGAGGCCACCACTTTCCTATTCCTTTTATTATCCTCTTGATGCCACCACTTCCCTATTCCTCTTATTGTCCTCTCGAGGCCACCACTTCCCTATTCCTCTCATTGTCCTCTTGAGGCCACCACTTCCCTATTCCTCTCATTGTCCTCTTGAGGCCACCACTTTCCTATTCCTCTTATTGTCCTCTCGAGGCCACCACTTTCCTATTCCTCTTATTGTCCTCATGAGGCCACCACTTTCCCTATTCCTCTTATTGTCTTCATGAGGCTACCACTTTCCCTATTCCTCTTATTGTCCTCTTGAGGCCACCACTTCCTTATTCCTTTTATTGTCCTCTCGAGGCCACCACTTCCCTATTCCTTTAATTGTCGTCTCGAGGCCACCACTTCCCTTTTCCTCTTATGGTTATCTTATTATCCTCTTGATGCCACCACTTTCCTTATTCCTCTTATTGTCCTCTTGAGGCCACCACTTTCCTATTCCTCTTATTGTCCTCATGAGGCCACCACTTTCCCTATTCCTCTTATTGTCTTCATGAGGCCACCACTCTCCCTATTCCTCTTATTATCCTCTTGAGGCCACCACTTCCCTATTCCTTTTATTGTCCTCTCGAGGCCACCACTTCCCTATTCCTTTTATTGTCGTCTCGAGGCCACCACTTCCCTTTTCCTCTTATGGTTATCTTATTATCCTCTTGATGCCACCACTTTCCTTATTCCTCTTATTGTCCTCTTGAGGCCACCACTTCCCTATTCCTCTTAGTGTCCTCTTTGTAATAAGATGAAAATGTGACACTTACTAAATTTATTACCTGAGTTGCAAATGTGTTCAAATTAAATCATTCCACAAGCAAATCAAGAAGTGTACCTGGTTCTCAGTAGCATCCTGTAACAACCAAGTGATGCATTACAATAAGTTTGGATAGAAGCATTGCTCTGAATTGTGTATTTTGTGGTGTTTCAGGACCAGTCAATGGCATTTGGCAGTGACCGCAGTCGTTTTGTTGATAACAAGTTCACTGGCAAGAGAGCTGTGGAGGACAAAAACGTAGGACCATTGGTCAAAACCATCATGACCAGGTGTATTCACTGTACCAGGTGTATTAGGTGAGATTCTGAGTTAATCACGATTTGATTTAAGATGGTTTTTGGATTCCTGCTGTTTTTAGGAATGTTGTTTTTTCCCCTTAAAAAGCTTTCTCTGCAGTGAGGAGTTTTCAAAATATCTCAAATTAGAAGGATAACTTATGGGAGTGAAACCCTTTCTTTGTATATGACATACATGAAGTGAGGAGATAAAAGGAGTATTGTAATGCATATGAGAAATGAAATCTGTTTTTGTTTATAATAGAGAGTTGTAGCACAGAAAGTAGAATATTAAAAGGTTTCTTGTATAATTCCCATAGATGGTAAATATTGTAACTCACCTGTATTGTAGACATTACTCTTTCTGAAAAAAACGCAAGTTAATTTCCATTGAGTAATTGCTAAAATGGAATTAATTATAAAATTACCCACGGTTCTGAATGAGGGTGTGAAAAATCTTCCCATGAAGGTGTTGAAAATCTTCATTAGAAAAATTGTAAATCGTGACTTAAAATAAGATTAATGTAGTGAATACATCTCTATATACTTCCATCTTTTGCAATTAATGTACTTTTCATCGCACAATTACATGGAGACGTTTTTAGAGCACATATTTACCACATATACTGTTGCTTACTCAAAAAATTATATAAAAACTTATGCGAATTTCTGATATACCGCTGGAGCCATACATTTTTTTCAGCTCCATGTAATTGGTACTAGCCAGTTCCATGTAATTGGTACTAGCCAGCTCCATGTAATTGGTACTAGCCAGCTCCATGTAATTGGTACTAGCCAGCTCCATGTAATTAGTACTAGCCAGTTCCATGTAATTGGAACTAGCCAGGTCCATGTAATTGGTACTAGCCAGGTCCATGTAATTGGTACTAGCCAGCTCCATGTAATTGGTACTAGCCAGTTCCATGTAATTGGTACTAGCCAGCTCCATGTAATTGGTACTAGCCAGCTCCATGTAATTGGTACTAGCCAGCTCCATGTAATTGGTACTAGCCACCTCCATGTAATTGGTACTAGCCAGCTCCATGTAATTGGTACTAGCGGGTTCCATGTAATTGGTACTAGCCACCTCCATGTAATTGGTACTAGCCAGCTCCATGTAATTGGTACTAGCCAGCTCCATGTAATTGGTACTAGCGGGTTCCATGTAATTGGTACTAGCCACCTCCATGTAATTGGTACTAGCCAGCTCCATGTAATTGGTACTAGCCAGCTCCATGTAATTGGTACTAACCAGTTCCATGTAATTGGTACTAGCCAGTTCCATGTAATTGGTACTAGCCAGCTTCATGTAATTGGTACAAGCCAGGTCCATGTAATTGGTACTAGCGAGTTCCATGTAATTGGTACTAGCCAGCTTCATGTAATTGGTACTAGCCAGCTCCATGTAATTGGTACTAGCCAGCTCCATGTAATTGGTAGTAGCCAGCTCCATGTAATTGGTACTAGCCAGCTCCATGTAATTGGTACTAGCCAGCTCCATGTAATTGGTACTAGCCAGGTCCATGTAATTGGTACTAGCCAGCTCCATGTAATTGGTACTAGCCAGGTCCATGTAATTGGTACTAGCGAGTTCCATGTAATTGGTACTAGCCAGCTCCATGTAATTGGTACTAGCCAGCTCCATGTAATTGGTACTAGCCAGCTCCATGTAATTGGTACTAGCCAGGTCCATGTAATTGGTACTCAGCCAGGTCCATGTAATTGGTACTAGCCAGCTCCATGTAATTGGTACTAGCCAGCTCTATGTAATTGGTACTAGCCAGTTCCATGTAATTGGTACTAGCCAGGTCCATGTAATTGGTACTAGCCAGCTCCATGTAATTGGTACTAGCCAGCTCCATGTAATTGGTAGTACCCAGCTCCATGTAATTGGTACTAGCCAGGTCCATGTAATTGGTACTAGCCAGCTCCATGTAATTGGTACTAGCCAGGTCCATGTAATTGGTACTAGCCAGGTCCATGTAATTGGTACTAGCCAGGTCCATGTAATTGGTACTAGCCAGCTCCATGTAATTGGTACTAGCCAGGTCTGTGTAATTGGTACTAGCCAGGTCCATGTAATTGGTACTAGCCAGCTCCATGTAATTGGTACTAGCCAGCTCCATGTAATTGGTACTAGCCAGCTCCATGTAATTGGTACTAGCCAGCTCCATGTAATTGGTACTAGCGAGTTCCATGTAATTGGTACTAGCCAGCTCTATGTAATTGGTACTAGCCAGGTCCATGTAATTGGTACTAGCCAGGTCCATGTAATTGGTACTAGCCAGGTCCATGTAATTGGTACTAGCCAGGTCCATGTAATTGGTACTAGCCAGCTCTATGTAATTGGTACTAGCCAGCTCCATGTAATTGGTACTAGCTGACATAAATTTACTTTTCTACTATTTTAAATCATAGTTACCTTTGTTACCAGATAGTATTTTGTTACTTCTCATTGGTTTGTTTTATTCAAGGTTTGCTAGTGAAGTTGCTGGTGTCGATGATCTTGGAACCACAGGAAGGGGGAGTGATATGCAGGTAGGAGCACTGTACTTAACCCCATCCTATACTGCCATCAAAACCCTGTTGGCGTGGCCAGTGCTCTTGTTATTTCGGCACGTTCAGTGCTGTCAGTCTGGCCAGGGCTGTCATTTTGATACACCCATTATTATCTGTGTGGCCATTGTTTTTGTCGTTTTGACACATCCATTGTTATCATTCTGTCTGGAAGTAAACCACTGCTGTTAAGCCCTTATCAAACAAACAAACCAACATAAACCACTATGCAAACAAAATAAAATTTTGCTTTCTCAAGCTTTTGTTTTTTTGACCTATATGAAGCTGATGTAAGATTTGTGTTTGATGTTTTAGATAGCACTTTTTAAGTATAAGTCTTTCATTCATATATTCTGTTGTACTTGATTTTCAAGTCTTTAAGTTTTGTTATTTTACTTTTCTCTGAATTCTTTATAGGTTGGGACATACATTGAGAAAATGTTTGCATCAGAACTTTCAGGCAATGTGATTGGTAAGTCTCATCATAATGTGTTCATAGTTATCAGATTGAAGTGGCATTTACAAATCTATTTCTTTCTGCTTGTCTTCTTAATATTCTTAGCTAACCGTTTTATCGGAAACAATTATTTCATACATGTTTAATGCATCTTATGTTTGCTTAAATTCATACTGTAAACAAAGGTAAGACCACTCGGCACAGCATGACCCATAGTAGTGTGTTATGGAGGAGAAAGACACATCACATTTCGCTCACGTCTCATTCTTTAGATTTATGTCCTGTGGGAGCTCTCACATCCAAGCCCTATGCCTTCACATCTCGTCCATGGGAGACAAGGAAGATCGAATCAGTGGATGTGATGGATGCCTTGGGGAGCAACATTGTAGTCAGTACCAGATCAGGAGAAGTCATGAGGATCTTACCTAGACTACATGAGGTTTGTGAGACCCCACCAATAGGAAAGGGGGTGAAATATCTTTAAGATATTAAAATGTCATTCACATGTAAACTTCACACACGAAGAAATAAATTTATTTTGTGTTGTTAATCTCTGAAGGGACTTCATTCAGTATTGGAAGCTAACGAACCAATAAGGTATGTAGGACTTTTTGGGTCAGTGTTACGGACTAAAAATAGAAAAGTAACAGAAGAATGCCAAAAGATAAAATTAAGATCAGTGGCTTTGAAATTAAATCTTGTGTATTCAAAACTTTAAAGTTTCTTCTAACAATGTTTACAATACAGCTATAATCTGAAATTAATCCTACTTAAATATCCTGTGTTAGTGAATCAGATGAACTATCTGTCCAGTCGGCAGTTGTTATGTAGGTAAAGTCCCTTAAGGTGGTAGTATGGGTAGAAGTCTATTTAGACAACAGTAATGTTTCTCGGACTAATATTGACATATGTGAACATAGTAGGAGAGACAATTAAAAAAAAAATCATTAACTCATTAATATGCAAATTAATATGTGCATAAATTATGCAAATTAGTGGATCCAGTTTGTAAAATTCATAACATTGGTTCTCTATATGCCATACTTACAAATAAGGTGTCAAATGAAAGCTTGATGTGGACTATGCAATAAACCAAACTTGGGTTATTCTGATTTATGTTGATAAAATTTTATATCAATTTTACACCTTTTCTCAATATTTACCAAAACTAAATAGTGTGCATTACCTTATATATCTGTGGTTATAAGAGAAATCACCAAGATTTTGGTTCATTGCATTAATTTGTTTTAAGCAAACTGTGAAATTTTCATACAAATTGAAATCTTGGTTTTAAAAATATGGCGTTTTTCGTGACCAAAGTATGGTAAAAATTGATCTTGAGAATTGCGCAATAAAACTTACAGAAATCCAAAATAATATATGACAAATATCCTATAACAACGACACTCACCATAACAGTGATATAAACAAGTTTACAAGTAGTTTTGAGTTGATATTATGTTATTTTGTTTTTTCAGTTTGAAGCTTTAAAACTCCCTGATTCATATGTCTTTCCTTCTTTTTTCCTCATTGTTATCCTCAAAACCTTTCCTTTTGAAAGTTGTTTCTCCTTTTCTTTGTCTTGTCAGTTTTAGCGACAGCAGCCTTTTTGCCTTCCGCACGTCCCTCTTTTGCTGCAATGTCCAATGTAAAATAGCCAGGATCTACTCCCAATCTAGTCAACACTCTAGGTATACATTTGTTGCCCTCATTGAAGGCACAAACTGCTCCAGCTACAGCCAATTCTATAGATTTTGTTCCAACAAAAATTTCCTTTGGTAGGTAAAGCGTTGCCATATCAGTGCATTGAAGCTTTAGTTTACTAAAATAATCACTTTGTCAGTCAGTCAACAAGTGTGTGAAAACAGTAAATGAATGAAAGGTCAACGCTCATATAACCCCTTGGCAATAGAAGTCAACAGTAATTCAAGGACTATAATAACCAATAAAGGCAGTTAATTTTCTTGATTAACTTTAAATTGATAAAAACCATTTTTGAAATGTATCTAGTCAGAGGTTTTTGACCAAATACTTATGAAATTTGGCAGTCTTGAAGAGCATGAAAATCTCCTCTTCAGTTTTTCATTTACTGTTTGCATACCTGAAATAAAGCAATTGTCATTTTCATCATTTTCATGAAAATCTTCAGTCAAATCTGGAAATATGTGCTGATGTGTAAATAATTGCCTACAGCTGACTCACACCAGGGAAATGATAAGACACCAAGGAGGTACCACTTTGTTCACACTACAGTGCACAATATCCTCTGTTGTGTGGACAGCATGGAATACTATCCCTGTTAATCACCCTCGCTCGTTATCTTTGCCTGAGTGACTTGTCTTCATTGTTGCAATGTAAAGTAAATTTGCAAACTTTTAAAGTTTTTGCAGCTCTTGAGTTTCTTCAATCTAAGGTATAGCAAAATGAAAAAAAAAAAAAACAATTGATTTATGAAACTTTTTACCTTTTAAGTTGAAAATTTTACTGTAATCTTTTAAGTGACTGTAATCTTCTGAAAAAGTGGGGTACTAAAGCTTCTTTCTCTTGGTAATTTGGAGGAAGGAAAAAAACCAAATGTCTGGAATTATCCTTCATTTGAGGAAATTTAACAACAAAAATGAAGATGCAACCTTAGTAAGAGATATCTTGTTAATTATCTTATGAATGAAGAAAATATTTTTATTTATAAAAATTATTGCTGGAGGGACCTAAAGTGTACTTCCTTGGATTCCATTGGAAAAGTCCCCTGGAGTTCTATGGATTTTCCCTTTCTTAAGGAAAGTAAACTGCTTTTAGCCAACAAAAATAAGAACATTGCCAATTAAATAGTCAGACAAGTATTGTCAGTATGAAAAATTAAAATATTGTTTTCTCTGAAAAAGTGTTGTAAAGGGGATGAAGTATACTTCCTGAGAATCCAGGGGGACAATCCCCCAATTCCACAGGTTTCTCCTTTTCTGGAGGGAATTTATTATTTTTAGTTAACACATGTGTAGACAGAGTCAATTGAATCTCCAAACAGATTTGGTTTTGACATCAGCTGCCTCCAGCTGAATTTACACATTTTAATGGAAAATACCTTGGTCTTTTGGATTGGGGGCATGGCCTCATAAAACAGACATGTGTGAAAGCCTTGCTTATTGTTTAGTTTCACCAAGGATGTGTTCATACATCCTTGGTTTCTTATTATATGATTGGTGCATTTTCAGACAAACTAATTGAAAGAAAGGATGTACAATGTTAGAGTATAATCAATGGGAATATTGCAAAGAATAAATTGCTTCTTATAAATTACTATTAAACTACTTAAATATATATTCTTTATGCAAAACCTGACTTGAAAATGGCAGCTCCCCATTTCATCTTCCTTTGATATCATCTTTACTACTCGTTTGAACATTTTTTGATAAAGTTGAGCTTCAACATCATTGATGTTCTGGTTTATATTGAAAATAATTATTTGGAACCCAATCATAAGAAACAGTTAAAAACAAAATGAGTTATATTGATGCATATTGGACACCCAATCATAAGGCAGACATTGATATAAACACAAAATGAGTTATATTGATGCATATCAAAGTGGCACAAGTACAGTAGTAGAGGCAGACATTGATATAAACACAAAATAAGTTATATTGATGCATATCAAAGTGGCACAAGTACAGTACTAGAGGCAGACATTGATATTAATACAAAATGAGTTATATTGATGCATATCATAGTGGCAAAAGTACAGTACTAGAGGCAGACATTGATATAAACACAAAATGAGTTATATTGATGCATATCAAAGTGGCACAAGTACAGTAGTAGAGGCAGACATTGATATAAACACAAAATGAGTTATATTGATGCATATCAAAGTGGCACAAGTACAGTAGTAGAGGCAGACATTGATATAAACACAAAATGAGTTATATTGATGCATATCAAAGTGGCACAAGTACAGTACTAGAGGCAGACATTGATATAAACACAAAATGAGTTATATTGATGCATATCAAAGTGGCACAAGTACAGTACTAGAGGCAGACATTGATATTAACACAAAATGAGTTATATTGATGCATATCATAGTTGCACAAGTACAGTACTAGAGGCAGACATTGATATAAACACAAAATGAGTTATATTGATGCATATCAAAGTGGCACAAGTACAGTACAAGAGGCAGACATTGATATAAACACAAAATGAGTTATATTGATGCATATCATAGTGGCACAAGTACAGTACAAGAGGCAGACATTGATATAAACACAAAATGAGTTATATTGATGCATATCAAAGTGGCACAAGTACAGTACTAGAGGCAGACATTGATATTAACACAAAATGAGTTATATTGATGCATATCATAGTGGCACAAGTACAGTACTAGAGGCAGACATTAATATAAACACAAAATGAGTTATATTGATGCATATCAAAGTGGCACAAGTACAGTACTAGAGGCAGACATTGATATAAACACAAAATGAGTTATATTGATGCATATCAAAGTGGCACAAGTACAGTACTAGAGGCAGACATTGATATAAACACAAAATGAGTTATATTGATGCATATCAAAGTGGCACAAGTACAGTACTAGAGGCAGACATTGATATAAACACAAAATGAGTTATATTGATGCATATCAAAGTGGCACAAGTACAGTACTAGAGGCAGACATTGATATAAACACAAAATGAGTTATATTGATGCATATCAAAGTGGCACAAGTACAGTACTAGAGGCAGACATTGATATAAACACAAAATGAGTTATATTGATGCATATCAAAGTGGCACAAGTACAGTACTAGAGGCAGACATTGATATAAACACAAAATGAGTTATATTGATGCATATCAAAGTGGCACAAGTACAGTACTAGAGGCAGACATTGATATAAACACAAAATGAGTTATATTGATGCATATCAAAGTGGCACAAGTACAGTACTAGAGGCAGACATTGATATAAACACAAAATGAGTTATATTGATGCATATCAAAGTGGCACAAGTACAGTACTAGAGGCAGACATTGATATAAACACAAAATGAGTTATATTGATGCATATCAAAGTGGCACAAGTACAGTACTAGAGGCAGACATTGATATAAACACAAAATGAGTTATATTGATGCATATCAAAGTGGCACAAGTACAGTACTAGAGGCAGACATTGATATAAACACAAAATGAGTTATATTGATGCATATCAAAGTGGCACAAGTACAGTACTAGAGGCAGACATTGATATAAACACAAAATGAGTTATATTGATGCATATCAAAGTGGCACAAGTACAGTACTAGAGGCAGACATTGATATAAACACAAAATGAGTTATATTGATGCATATCAAAGTGGCACAAGTACAGTACTAGAGGCAGACATTGATATAAACACAAAATGAGTTATATTGATGCATATCAAAGTGGCACAAGTACAGTACTAGAGGCAGACATTGATATAAACACAAAATGAGTTATATTGATGCATATCAAAGTGGCACAAGTACAGTACTAGAGGCAGACATTGATATAAACACAAAATGAGTTATATTGATGCATATCAAAGTGGCACAAGTACAGTACTAGAGGCAGACATTGATATAAACACAAAATGAGTTATATTGATGCATATAGTGGCACAATTACAGTACTAGAGGCAGACATTGATATAAACACAAAATGAGTTATATTGATGCATATCAAAGTGGCACAAGTACAGTACTAGAGGCAGACATTGATATAAACACAAAATGAGTTATATTGATGCATATCAAAGTGGCACAAGTACAGTACTAGAGGCAGACATTGATATAAACACAAAATGAGTTATATTGATGCATATCAAAGTGGCACAAGTACAGTACTAGAGGCAGACATTGATATAAACACAAAATGAGTTATATTGATGCATATCAAAGTGGCACAAGTACAGTACTAGAGGCAGACATTGATATAAACACAAAATGAGTTATATTGATGCATATCAAAGTGGCACAAGTACAGTACTAGAGGCAGACATTGATATAAACACAAAATGAGTTATATTGATGCATATCAAAGTGGCACAAGTACAGTACTAGAGGCAGACATTGATATAAACACAAAATGAGTTATATTGATGCATATCAAAGTGGCACAAGTACAGTACTAGAGGCAGACATTGATATAAACACAAAATGAGTTATATTGATGCATATCAAAGTGGCACAAGTACAGTACTAGAGGCAGACATTGATATAAACACAAAATGAGTTATATTGATGCATATCAAAGTGGCACAAGTACAGTACTAGAGGCAGACATTGATATAAACACAAAATGAGTTATATTGATGCAAAGTGGCACAAGTACAGTACTAGAGGCAGACATTGATATAAACACAAAATGAGTTATATTGATGCATATCAAAGTGGCACAAGTACAGTACTAGAGGCAGACATTGATATAAACACAAAATGAGTTATATTGATGCATATCAAAGTGGCACAAGTACAGTACTAGAGGCAGACATTGATATAAACACAAAATGAGTTATATTGATGCATATCAAAGTGGCACAAGTACAGTACTAGAGGCAGACATTGATATAAACACAAAATGAGTTATATTGATGCATATCAAAGTGGCACAAGTACAGTACCAGAGGCAGACATTGATATAAACACAAAATGAGTTATATTGATGCATATCAAAGTGGCACAAGTACAGTACTAGAGGCAGACATTGATATAAACACAAAATGAGTTATATTGATGCATATCAAAGTGGCACAAGTACAGTACCAGAGGCAGACATTGATATAAACACAAAATGAGTTATATTGATGCATATCAAAGTGGCACAAGTACAGTACTAGAGGCAGACATTGATATAAACACAAAATGAGTTATATTGATGCATATCAAAGTGGCACAAGTACAGTACTAGAGGCAGACATTGATATAAACACAAAATGAGTTATATTGATGCATATCAAAGTGGCACAAGTACAGTACTAGAGGCAGACATTGATATAAACACAAAATGAGTTATATTGATGCATATCAAAGTGGCACAAGTACAGTACTAGAGGCAGACATTGATATAAACACAAAATGAGTTATATTGATGCATATCAAAGTGGCACAAGTACAGTACTAGAGGCAGACATTGATATAAATTTATCAATCAATCAAACAATTTTAAATCACATCTCATGACAAATGCAAAATATTTGCCAAATTATTCAAAAAATATTTTTTCAGCTAAGGAATATTCAAATTAAAAGTTTTATCAGAATTCTGTAGAAAGGACTGAAATCAGTCCAGTCAAGTTATTTTTTGAAGAAATTTCCTGAAAACAGTATTTAATCAAGATTTGTCAAAGAGTGTGCTGTCACTCCTATACTGTGGATTTTCTAAACCTGTAATTTTCAAACAAACTCGCGGCAGCTTTAACGCACTATATATTTTAAATGGAACAAGATGTTCAATTAATTCATTCACAGGTCTCTCTCTTTGGCTTTCTAGAATTTGTTTTTGTTCTAGAAATTTATGTTTTTTCATTTAATTCCTTTTTTCCTGGTGTATCATTTTAGGATATTAATGAAGAGTGGATCTCGGATAAAACACGGTTTGCCTACGATGGATTGAAGAGGCAGCGGTTGACGGTCCCGATGGTTAAGAATGAGGAGGGTAATTTGGAACCAACAGACTGGCAAGATGCGCTGTCCAGGGTAGCTGTGGAGGTGAGTCACATCTAATTTGCAATTAAAAGAGCACATGGCACATTTGTGGCAATGCCTACTGCAATGCTTGTTACTAGGAATGTTCCAGTGCTTTTGGACGGTCAATATTACCAATGTAGAATAACTGCTTATATCAAAATAGGATTTGGGGGTGGCAAATTTTAATATTTTCACAGATATTGTGGTTAAGGAAAAGAGAGCACAATAAAAATAATTTTTCTAAATGTTGTGTAAGATTTCCATTTATTTGCAGTGTAACAAAAGCTTATGTTCAATTTTAATGATGAAATATCGTATTATGCTGATTTAAGGTAGTTTTGATATCTTTGCAAAATTTATAGTTAAGGGGGGAAATGATTTGCTGGATGTTGTGTGAAATTTTCATTTATTTGCAGTGTTTCAAAAACTTCTTTTAACAAAACCTTCATTTCTTATGCACTTTTCATGTAATGTTATATTTTATTATGCTCATTGGGGTATTTTTCATATCATGGAATTTATTTTTATTTTACTGTAATCAAGATGATTAATATATGGTGACAACACTACATGTTCTGTTGATAGATAATGTTACCCAAAGGATTAGTTCAGGGGTCAAGCAAGTGCATTGTATATGAAAGAGGACTTCAAAAGAAACAAAATGTTGAAGAAAGCATTCGATAATCTTATTCTGTTAAAGATCTTATCTGTGTAGAAATGACTGGTGTAGTAAGTCTACTATGGAAAGTTGGTGTCTTCATTCTCACATTCTTAACAATTGTTAATGTATCTTAAAGAAAGTTTATTCAGTTTTTTTCACTTTTTTAATTATTTTTCTTCAATCTTTCTTCAGGTGGTATATTTTAAATACCCTTCCTACTTTCAGTTTTACTACTTTTTTGACATATCCCATGGTTATTAAGCCACAAAATCACAGGACAAAGTATAACAAAATACATAAAGACTTTGAGGAATCTGAGGCTATGACATCACAACTAGTCTGATTTCAGTCGTTTCTACACAAATGATATCAAATTTTAAACTGAATTATCTCCTTAACGAAATAAGATTTTTGAATGCTTCCTTCCCCATTTTGTTTCTTTTGAAGTCCTCTTTCATATAAGATAAACTTGTATTTGACCCCTGAACTAATCCTTTAAAATACTTACTTGAATAAAATCAGGTCTGTCTGAAGAATGGAACATTTTTGTATAAAATATATAATGGTATATCCTCATAATGATTAATGACATTGTTCCTGTGTGATACATTTCTCTTGTGTTTTTTATGCAGCTAAACAGTGTAGAGGGACCTGAAATTGCAGCTATAACAGGAGGACTGGTGGATGCGGAGGTCTGTTCATTGTCTGGATAATTTGTTTGTATTTGAGACTGCAAGATTAATTTACTTGATATTTACCTCAAAATGCCGACTTATCAAAATTGCATGGTAGCCTTTACCATGAGTGGTAACAAGAAGCAAAGCAAAAAATAGAGAAGTATGGACAGATAGAAAAGACATTAGCCAACTTAAAACAAACAAATGTTGAAAGCCAAGAAAATAATTTTAAAATCAATCCTATTAAAATGAGTGAGAAATTGGCCAATTTACAAATTTGTACTTCTCATGCAAATTGGTTACAGGCTGAGATATCTATCTTATAATGTGAACAAATTGTTGAAAAGTCTTTTCCAGGTTTCTGAATAAGAAAAGTGTATTAATTTAATCCATACCCCTTCTCAAAATTAGCAGCAAAAGATATTCTCAACATGTTTTAAAGACTATATAAATTTGATCAAAAATGCCCAACAGTTTCCCACACGAAAATAAACCCAAAATAGGCATTTATGGACACTGGACATGCAAATTTGCTGAGCTTATTTACATGCATTTCCAAATTCTAGTGCAGCATTATGTATGCCAGTGTAAAGATCAAAGTACAAACTTGCAGTCAGTATATTATAATAATAGAAAATGAAAAGAAACTTGAGAAACAACCTTCCAAAAATTTTTCAAAAAATGGTATTCCACAGTATTAGACGGGTCATGTAAGGGTTAAAAGGGGCTCAAAAAGGTGAAAGCAAAGAAAGCTCAGCAACATAATTTGCCCATAAATTTTTGCCAATTCTTGAACTAAACTTTTATAAAAGTCACAAACATTTTGTTGAATGGAAATGTGGTCATCTTTCATCTTTGAGATCTTATTTAACACTGAGATGCAGTTTGACATCAGTTTTCCTTTAAAAAACCCTGCATTGATATGGATATTAGGTACAGCTGATGGTCATCTAATAATGAATACTTGTTATTGACATGGATATTTGGTACAGCTGATGGTCATAATGAATACTTGTTATTGACATGGATATTAGGTACAGCTGATGGTCATCTAATAATGAATACTTGTTATTGACATGGATATTTGGTACAGCTGATGGTCATAATAAATGCTTGTTATTGACATGGATATAAGGAACAGTTGATGGTCATCATAGTGAATGCTTGTTATTGACATGGATATTAGGTACAGCTGATGGTCATCTTAATGAATGCTTGTTATTGACATAGATATAAGGTACAGCTGATGGTCATAATGAATACTTGTTATTGACATAGATATTAGGTACAGCTGATGGTCATCATAGTGAATGCTTGTTATTGACATGGATATTAGGTATAGCTGATGGTCATCATAGTGAATGCTTGTTATTGACATGGATATTAGGTATAGCTGATGGTCATCATGAGTACTTGTTATTGACATGGATATTAGGTACAGCTGATGGTCATCATAATGAGTACTTGTTATTGACATGGATATTAGGTACAGCTGATGGTCATAATGAATACTTGTAATTGACATGGATATTAGGTACAGCTGATGGTCATAATGAATGCTTGTTATTGACATGGATATTAGGTACAGCTGATGGTCATCTAATAATGAATACTTGTTATTGACATGGATATAAGGAACAGTTGATGGTCATCATAATGAATGCTTGTTATTGACATGGATATTAGGTACAGCTGATGGTCATCATAATGAATGCTTGATATTGACATGGATATTTGGTACAGCTGATGGTCATCATAATGAATGCTTGTTATTGACATGGATATTAGGTACAGATGATGGTCATCATAATGAATGCTTGTTATTGACATGGATATTAGGTACAGTTGGTGGTCATAATGAATGCTTGATATTGACATGGATATTAGGTACAGTTGGTGGTCATAATGAATGCTTGATATTGACATGGATATTAGGTACAGCTGATGGTCATCTAATAATGAATGCTTGTTATTGACATGGATATTAGGTACAGTTGGTGGTCATCATGAATGCTTGTTATTGACATGGATATTAGGTACAGCTGATGGTCATCATAATGAATGCTTGTTATTGACATGGATATTAGGTACAGCTGATGGTCATCATAATGAATGCTTGTTATTGACATGGATATTAGGTACAGATGATGGTCATCATAATGAATGCTTGTTATTGACATGGATATTAGGTACAGTTGGTGGTCATCATAATGAATGCTTGTTATTGACATGGATATTAGGTACAGATGATGGTCATCATAATGAATGCTTGTTATTGACATGGATATTAGGTACAGATGATGGTCATCATAATGAATGCTTGATATTGACATGGATATTAGGTACAGTTGGTGGTCATAATGAATGCTTGATATTGACATGGATATTAGGTACAGCTGATGGTCATAATGAATGCTTGTTATTGACATGGATATTAGGTACAGATGATGGTCATCATAATCAATGCTTGTTATTGACATAGATATTAGGTTCAGCTAATGGTCATCATAGTGAATGCTTGTTATTGACATGGATATTAGGTACAGCTGATGGTCATAATGAATGCTTGTTATTGACATGGATATTAGGTACAGTTGGTGGTCATCATAATGAATGCTTGTTATTGACATAGATATTAGGTACAGCTGATGGTCATAATGAATGCTTGTTATTGACATGGATATTAGGTACAGCTGATGGTCATAATGAATGCTTGTTATTGAGATGGATATTAGGTACAGCTGATGGTCATCATAATGAATGCTTGTTATTGAGATGGATATTAGGTACAGCTGATGGTCATCATAATGAATGCTTGTTATTGAGATGGATATTAGGTACAGCTGATGGTCATCATAATGAATGCTTGTTATTGACATGGATATTAGGTACAGTTGGTGGTCATCATAATGAATCCTTGTTATTGACATAGATATTAGGTTCAGTTGATGGTCATCATAATGAATGCTTGTTATTGACATGGATATTAGGTACAGTTGGTGGTCATAATGAATGCTTGTTATTGGCATGGATATTAGGTGCAGCTGATGGTCATCATAATGAATGCTTGTTATTGACATAGATATTAGGTTCAGTTGATGTTCATAATGAATGCTTGTTATTGACATGGATATTAGGTACAGCTGATGGTCATCATAATGAATACTTGTTATTGACATAGATATTAGGTACAGCTGATGGTCATAATGAATGCTTGTTATTGACATGGATATTAGGTACAGCTGATGGTCATCATAATGAATACTTGTTATTGACATAGATATTAGGTACAGCTGATGGTCATAATGAATACTTGTTATTGACATGGATATTAGGTACAGTTGATGGTCATCATAATGAATGCTTGTTATTGACATGGATATTAGGTACAGATGATGGTCATCATAATAAATGCTTGTTATTGACATGGATATTAGGTACAGTTGGTGGTCATAATGAATACTTGTTATTGACATGGATATTAGGTACAGTTGATGGTCATCATAATAAATGCTTGTTATTGACATGGATATTAGGTACAGTTGATGGTCATAATGAATGCTTGTTATTGACATGGATATTAGGTACAGTTGATGGTCATCATAATAAATGCTTGTTATTGACATGGATATTAGGTACAGTTGATGGTCATAATGAATGCTTGTTATTGACATGGATATTAGGTACAGCTGATGGTCATCATAATGAATGCTTGTTATTGACATGGATATTAGGTACAGTTGGTGGTCATCATAATGAATGCTTGTTATTGACATAGATATAAGGTACAGCTGATGGTCATAATGAATGCTTGTTATTGACATGGATATTAGGTACAGCTGATGGTCATCATAATGAATGCTTGTTATTGACATAGATATTAGGTACAGCTGATGGTCATCATAATGAATGCTTGTTATTGACATGGATATTAGGTACGGTTGGTGGTCATCATAATGAATGCTTGTTATTGGCATGGATATTAGGTGCAGCTCATGGTCATAATAAATGCTTGTTATTGACATGGATATTAGGTACGGTTGGTGGTCATCATAATGAATGCTTGTTATTGGCATGGATATTAGGTGCAGCTCATGGTCATAATGAATGCTTGTTATTGACATAGATATTAGGTACAGCTGATGGTCATCATAATGAATGCTTGTTATTGACATGGATATTAGGTACGGTTGGTGGTCATCATAATGAATGCTTGTTATTGGCATGGATATTAGGTGCAGCTCATGGTCATAATGAATGCTTGTTATTGACATGGATATTAGGTACAGCTGATGGTCTTCATAATAAATGCTTGTTATTGACATGGATATAAGGTACAGCTGATGGTCATCATAACCTTGTTATTAGAAGGTCAGGAATGAATTTTTAATTTAATTTTTACTTTTCTGTTTCTAGGCTTTAGTGGCACTGAAGGACTTGCTGAACCAACTGGGATCAGAATCATTGTGTACGGAAGAAATATTCCCAATGGATGCTGCTGGGTATGTTGTGATTTGTGAGGGCACATAAAGTGCTGTGTGTAAAAATGTGTCTTTTTGGGGGGAAAGATAAAGGATCCTGAATAATGACAAAGTTGGGATTGAGTTTGAGCCGTCGATCTTGTAGATATTCAACCATTTATTTGATTAACTGTTTATTGCCTTTACCGCATGCTTATGATAAAGTGCTCTGTTGTATTATTGACAAGTGATTCTTCTTCCTCCTCAGCACTGATCTCAGATCCAACTACCTCTTGAACACAAGCATAGCTGGAGTGGAAGAGGCAGACCTTGTGCTCCTCATCGGCACCAACCCAAGATTTGAGGCGCCCCTCTTCAACGCCCGCCTCCGCAAGGGGTGGAGAATAAACGACATGGAGGTGGCACTTGTTGGTACTGCTGTAGACCTTACATATGACTATGAGGTAAAAATTTACATTTATTGACTGACGATGTGTATAATCAGATTGAGCAGCATCACTTGTTGGTAGACAGACTTGCGAAATGCCATAAATATTCCATGAATTTAATTTTGTAACCAGACTGAAATGAGAGAAGCACAGATCCCCTTTCTGGTCTTGGCCAGACCAGGGTTGTTATGAACCCCTGTTAGAATTCTAAGGCTTTATAATGATAAATTATGCAAATTTTATGATAAATTATGCAAGTATTTATGTAAATTTATAACATCAGAAAGAGAAAACTATAAATTTCTTGAAGTTAACTAATTGTTTTTCAATCCTTTACCAATGTTCTTTGAATGGGAGTAGTTGAATATGACCAAGAGATTTGATATTTCCATCATACACCCATTCTTTCACCGATCTTCTTTGAATGGAAGCAGTTTTTAAAATTTAACAGGTGAAAGCAGATATTTAATTGTCAGTGACTGACAGATATATAATTGTCAGTGACTGACAGATAAATGATTGTCAGTGACTGACAGCTATATGAATGTCAGTGACCGACAGATACATGACTGTCAGTGGCTGACAGATATATGATTGTCAGTGGCTGACAGATATATAATTGTCAGTGAATGACAGATATATGATTGTCAGTGACTGACATATATATGATTGTCAGTGACACAGATATATGATTGTCAGTGACTGACAGATATATGATTGTCAGTGACTGACAGATATATGATTATCAGTGACTGACAGATATATGATTGTCAGTGATTGACAGATATATGATTGTCAGTGACTGACAGATATATGATTGTCAGTGACTGACAGATATATGATTGTCAGTGACTGACAGATATATAATTGTCAGTGAATGACAGATATATGATTGTCAGTGACTGACATATATATGATTGTCAGTGACACAGATATATGATTGTCAGTGACTGACAGATATATGATTGTCAGTGACTGACAGATATATGATTATCAGTGACTGACAGATATATGATTGTCAGTGATTGACAGATATATGATTGTCAGTGACTGACAGATATATGATTGTCAGTGGCTGACAGATATGTGATTGTCAGTGACTGACAGATATATGATTGTCAGTGACTGACAGATATATGATTATCAGTGACTGACAGATATATGATTATCAGTGACTGACAGATATATGATTGTCAGTGACTGACAGATATATGATTGTCAGTGACTGACAGATATATGATTGTCAGTGACTGACAGATGTATGATTGTCAGTGACTGACAGATATATGATTATCAGTGACTGACAGATATATAATTGTCAGTGACTGACATATATATGATTGTCAGTGACTGACAGATATATGATTGTCAGTGACTGACAGATATATAATTGTCAGTGACTGACATATATGATTGTCAGTGACTGACATATATATGATTGTCAGTGACTGACAGATATATGATTATCAGTGACTGACAGATATATGATTGTCAGTGACTGACAGATGTATGATTGTCAGTGACTGACAGATATATGATTGTCAGTGACTGACAGATATATGATTGTCAGTGACTGACAGATATATGATTGTCAGTGACTGGCAGATATATGATTGTCAGTGACTGACCGTTATATGATTGGTGACTGAAATTTAGGACAAAGATTTTGAAGAATTATGTAAAATATTTTTGAGCTGTCTTCTGTTTCATAAATAACAATTTTTTGCACACATTGAAAATTTGTGAAACGTTGATAAGCCATCATTCAGAACCTAAATGTGCTTCTGTTGTGATTTAAAAATCCTTATGTAAAAGTCTACCTGTATCTTTAAGTCAAGAGATATTGCTAATCTGTTCATAGGACCTTTCATTCTCGTTAGGACCTTCTATTCTCGTTAGGACCTTCCATTCTCGTTAGGACCTTCCATTCTCGTTAGGACCTTCCATTCTCGTTAGGACCTTCCATTCTCGTTAGGACCTTCCATTCTCGTTAGGACCTTCCATTCTCGTTAGGACCTTCCATTCTCGTTAGGACTTTCCATTCTCGTTAGGACCTTCCATTCTCGTTAGGACCTTCCATTCTCGTTAGGACCTATCATTCTCGTTAGGACCTATCATTCTCGTTAGGACCTTCCATTCTCGTTAGGACCTTCCATTCTCGTTAGGACCTTCCATTCTCGTTAGGACCTTCCATTCTCGTTAGGACCTTCCATTCTCGTTAGGACCTTCCATCCTCGTTAGGACCTTCCATTCTCGTTAGGACCTTCCATTCTCGTTAGGACCTTCCATTCTCGTTAGGACCTTCCATTCTCGTTAGGACCTTCCATTCTCGTTAGGACCTTCCATTCTCGTTAGGACCTTCCATTCTCGTTAGGACCTTCCATTCGTTAGGACCTTCCATTCGTTAGGACCTTCCATTCTCGTTAGGACCTTCCATTCTCGTTAGGACCTTGCATTCTCGTTAGGACCTTCCATTCTCGTTAGGACCTTCCATTCTCGTTAGGATTTTCCATTCTCGCTAGGACCTTCCATTCTCGTTAGGACCTTCCATTCTCGTTAGGACCTTCCATTCTCGTTAGGACCCTCCATTCTCGTTAGGATCTTCCATTCTCGTTAGGACCTTCCAGTCTTGTTAGGACCTTCCAATCTTGTTAGGACCTTCCAATCTCGTTAGGACCTTCCATTCTCATTAAACATGTATTTTCAGCATCTTGGTGAAACAGCCAGCATCCTTCAAGACCTTGCTTCCGGCAAACATCCGTTCTGTAAGAAATTGTCCAGCGCCAAGAAACCGATGGTGGTGGTTGGCAGTGGTGCCCTTCAAAGGTCAGATGGTGCAGCGATCCATTCAGCAGTCTCCACACTGGCCAGGAATCTTAGGCAGTCGAGCGGAGCTGGTGAGGAGTGGAAGGTCCTCAATGTTCTTCACAGGGTAAGATGTGGATGGTGTTTATGTCTTTTTTTTTCTTCAAAATTTCTAGATGCCTGTTTGAATGTCAAATAACACATCAGTGCTCACAAAATCCTATGTGCCGCTACCAAGAATTTGTAAAAATATCTTTCATATACATAGTAATAACACAGGCAACCAACTAGCCTTGTTGGGTTACCAATTTGAACAAGCTGGACCAGCATGCCTGGTCTCCAAAACAAATGTTTGAGCTCTGCACACAAGTTTGAATGGCAAATTGTACTCATACACTGATGGGATTGTGAAAATGTCTGTAAAATCTATTGTCATCTCACGCCTTGGATTTGCAGAAACGCCACTTGTAAACTGATATCTTGGATTGGTGGCATCAACACTTGTAAACTCTTTTATTGCCACGTATAAACTGGTGTCTTGGATTTGAGGAAATACCACTTGTAAACTGGTGTCTTGGAATTGTAAAAAATAACTGGTTTAGACTGGTGTCTTATATTTACTCAAATCAGAGCTAGAAAAAATCTGCTTTAGGGCCACTTACACATGATTGAAAGTACATTTATTTTCAATTAATGTTTTTAAAGAGTTCATATGACCTTAGATTAGACGACTTTCTTAATCTTTATTCTATTATTGTTGTGTCTAAAATTGGATTTAGTAGATTTTTTTGTTTGATTTGCTTTGCGTCAAGTGTATGGACAGTATGGACTGAGCAATGCAACAATATACTGACAGAGCAATGCAACAATATGCTGACTGAGCAATGCAACAATATACTGACAGAGCAATGCAACAATATACTGACAGCAATGCAACAATATACTGACAGAGCAATGCAACAATATACTGACAGAGCAATGCAACAATATACTGACAGAGCAATGCAACAATATACTGACAGAGCAATGCAACAATATACTGACAGAGCAATGCAACAATATACTGACTGAGCAATGCAACAATATACTGACAGAGCAATGCAACAATATACTGACTGAGCAATGCAACAATATACTGACTGAGCAATGCAACAATATACTGACAGAGCAATGCAACAATATACTGACAGAGCAATGCAACAATATACTGACAGAGCAGTGGAACAATATACTGACTGAGCAATGCAAGAATATACTGACAGCAATGCAACAATATACTGACTGAGCAATGCAACAATATACTGACAGAGCAATACAACAATATACTGACCGAGCAATGCAACAATATACTGACTGAGCAATGCAACAATATACTGACTGAGCAACATTGTTTATCTTGCAGGTTGCCAGCCAAGTGGCAGCCTTAGACATAGGCTACAAGGCCGGAGTAGAGGCAATACGAGCTAATCCACCAAAGTTTCTGTTTCTGCTTGGAGCAGATGAAGGTACTATCACAAGGGATGACCTGCCCAAAGATTGTTTCATTGTTTACCAAGGTGAGAAATTTGTTACCATATTTGTGTATATATTTGAAGACATTGCAAGACTAACAGGGGATACATTAGCTATATTGTTTAAAAATCTGATGGGAAATTATGAATATGCAAATCCCACAAAATTGGGTAAAAATTGACCACATACAGCTTCCTCAATCGTCAGGCCTGGATATTGAAGAAAGTATGCATATTGGTGATGTCATCAGAGGGATAGCCCCCATTGTCTGCTCTATACTATTTTTGCAATCTTTTGCCATAATGTTTTTAATGAGTAATTAGTATTTCTAAAACTAATCCTGAGTCCAATCAACCTCTTGATGGGAAATATGTTATGAAAATCATAAACGTCTGATATGGGGAAAAATATGTTATGAGAATCATAAACGTCTGATATGGGAAATATGTTTGAGAATCATAGACGTCTGATATGGGGGAAAATATGTTATGAGAATTATAAACGTCTGATGTGGGAAATATGTTATGAGAACCATAAACATCTGATATGGGAAATATGTTTTGAGAATCATAAATGTCTGATGTGGGAAATATGCTATGAGAATCATAAACATCTGATGTGGGAAATATGTTATGAGAACCATAAACATCTGATGTGGGAAATATGCTATGAGAATCAAACATCTGATGTGGGAAATATGTTATGAGAACCATAAACATCTGATGTGGGAAATATGTTATGAGAATCATAAACATCAGATGTGGGAAATATGTTATGAGAATCATAAACATCTGATGTGGGAAATATGTTATGAGAACCATAAACATCTGATGTGGGAAATATGTTATGAGAATCATAAACATCTGATGTGGGAAATATGTTATGAGAACCATAAACATCTGATGTGGGAAATATGCTATGAGAATCAAACATCTGATGTGGGAAATATGTTATGAGAACCATAAACATCTGATGTGGGAAATATGTTATGAGAACCATAAACATCTGATGTGGGAAATATGCTATGAGAACCATAAACATCTGATGTGGGAAATATGTTATGAGAATCATAAACATCTGATATGGGAAATATGTTATGAGAATCTTAAACATCTGATGTGGGAAATATGTTATGAGAATCATAAGTGTCTGATATGGGAAATATGTTATGAGAATCTTAAACATCTGATGTGGGAAATATGTTATGAGAATCATAAACATCTGGGAAATATGTTATGAGAATCATAAGTGTCTGATATGGGAAATATGTTATGAGAATCTTAAACATCTGATGTGGGAAATATGTTATGAGAATCATAAGTGTCTGATATGGGAAATATGTTATGAGAACCATAAACATCTGATATGGGAAATATGCTATGAGAATCTTAAACATCTGATATGGGAAATATGTTTTGAGAATGATAAACATCTGATATGAGAAATATGTTATGAGAATATAAATGACTCATATGAGAAATATGTTATGAGAATCATAAACGTCTGATATGGGAAATATGTGTGAGAATCATAAACGTCTGATTTGGGAAATATGTTATGAGAATCATAAACGTCTGATGTGGGAAATATGTTATGAGAACCATAAACATCTGATGTGGGAAATATGCTATGAGAATCAAACATCTGATGTGGGAAATATGTTATGAGAACCATAAACATCTGATGTGGGAAATATGTTATGAGAATCATAAACATCAGATGTGGGAAATATGTTATGAGAATCATAAACATCTGATGTGGGAAATATGTTATGAGAACCATAAACATCTGATGTGGGAAATATGTTATGAGAATCATAAACATCTGATGTGGGAAATATGTTATGAGAACCATAAACATCTCATGTGGGAAATATGCTATGAGAATCAAACATCTGTTGTGGGAAATATGTTATGAGAACCATAAACATCTGATGTGGGAAATATGTTATGAGAATCATAAACATCTGATATGGGAAATATGCTATGAGAATCAAACATCTGATGTGGGAAATATGTTATGAGAACCATAAACATCTGATGTGGGAAATATGTTATGAGAACCATAAACATCTGATGTGGGAAATATGCTATGAGAATCATAAACATCTGATGTGGGAAATATGTTATGAGAATCATAAGTGTCTGATATGGGAAATATGTTATGAGAATCTTAAACATCTGATGTGGGAAATATGTTATGAGAATCATAAGTGTCTGATATGGGAAATATGTTATGAGAATCTTAAACATCTGATGTGGGAAATATGTTATGAGAATCATAAACATCTGATGTGGGAAATATGTTATGAGAATCATAAAGTGTCTGATATGGGAAATATGTTATGAGAATCTTAAACATCTGATGTGGGAAATATGTTATGAGAATCATAAGTGTCTGATATGGGAAATATGTTATGAGAACCATAAACATCTGATATGGGAAATATGTTATGAGAATCTTAAACATCTGATATGGGAAATATGTTTTGAGAATCATAAACGTCTGATATGGGAAATATGTTATGAGAATTATAAACATCTGATATGGGAAATATGCTATGAGAATCTTAAACATCTGATATGGGAAATATGTTTTGAGAATGATAAACATCTGATATGAGAAATATGTTATGAGAATATAAATGACTCATATGAGAAATATGTTATGAGAATCATAAACGTCTGATATGGGAAATATGTGTGAGAATCATAAACGTCTGATTTGGGAAATATGTTATGAGAATCATAAACATCTGATGTGGGAAATATGTTATGAGAATCATAAACATCAGATGTGGGAAATATGTTATGAGAATCATAAACAGATGATGTGGGAAATATGTTATGAGAACCATAAACATCTGATATGGGAAATATGCTATGAGAATCAAACATCTGATGTGGGAAATATGTTATGAGAACCATAAACATCTAATGTGGGAAATATATTTTGAGAATCATAAATGTCTGATGTGGGAAATATGTTATGAGAACCATAAACATCTGATATGGGAAATATGTTTTGAGAATCATAAATGTCTGATGTGGGAAATATGCTATGAGAATCATAAACATCTGATGTGGGAAATATGTTATGAGAACCATAAACATCTGATGTGGGAAATATGCTATGAGAATCAAACATCTGATGTGGGAAATATGTTATGAGAATCATAAACATCAGATGTGGGAAGTATGTTATGAGAATCATAAACATCTGATGTGGGAAATATGTTATGAGAACCATAAACATCTGATGTGGGAAATATGTTATGAGAATCATAAACATCTGATGTGGGAAATATGTTATGAGAACCATAAACATCTGATGTGGGAAATATGCTATGAGAATCAAACATCTGATGTGGGAAATATGTTATGAGAACCATAAACATCTGATGTGGGAAATATGTTATGAGAACCATAAACATCTGATGTGGGAAATATGTTATGAGAATCATAAGTGTCTGATATGGGAAATATGTTATGAGAATCTTAAACATCTGATGTGGGAAATATGTTATGAGAATCATAAACATCTGATGTGGGAAATATGTTATGAGAATCATAAGTGTCTGATATGGGAAATATGTTATGAGAATCTTAAACATCTGATGTGGGAAATATGTTATGAGAATCATAAGTGTCTGATATGGGAAATATGTTATGAGAACCATAAACATCTGATATGGAAAATATGTTATGAGAATCTTAAACATCTGATATGGGAAATATGTTTTGAGAATCATAAACGTCTGATATGGGAAATATGTTATGAGAATTATAAACATCTGATATGGGAAATATGCTATGAGAATCTTAAACATCTGATATGGGAAATATGTTTTGAGAATGATAAACATCTGATATGAGAAATATGTTATGAGAATATAAATGACTCATATGAGAAATATGTTATGAGAATCATAAACGTCTGATATGGGAAATATGTGTGAGAATCATAAACGTCTGATTTGGGAAATATGTTATGAGAATCATAAACGTCTGATGTGGGAAATATGTTATGAGAACCATAAACATCTGATGTGGGAAATATGCTATGAGAATCAAACATCTGATGTGGGAAATATGTTATGAGAATATAAACATCTGATGTGGGAAATATGTTATGAGAATCATAAACATCAGATGTGGGAAATATGTTATGAGAATCATAAACATCTGATGTGGGAAATATGTTATGAGAACCATAAACATCTGATGTGGGAAATATGTTATGAGAATCATAAACATCTGATGTGGGAAATATGTTATGAGAACCATAAACATCTCATGTGGGAAATATGCTATGAGAATCAAACATCTGATGTGGGAAATATGTTATGAGAACCATAAACATCTGATGTGGGAAATATGTTATGAGAATCATAAACATCTGATATGGGAAATATGCTATGAGAATCAAACATCTGATGTGGGAAATATGTTATGAGAATATAAATGACTCATATGAGAAATATGTTATGAGAATCATAAACGTCTGATATGGGAAATATGTGTGAGAATCATAAACGTCTGATTTGGGAAATATGTTATGAGAATCATAAACGTCTGATATGGGAAATATGTTATGAGAATCATAAACGTCTGATATGGGAAATATGTTATGAGAATCTGTTATGAGAATCATAAAGCGTCTGATATTAGAAATATGTTATGAGAATCATAAGCGTCTGATATGGGAAATATGTTATGAGAATCAAACATCTGATGTGGAAAATATGCTATGAGAATCATAAACGTCTGATATGGGAAATATGTTATGAGAATCATAAATGTCTAATATGGGAAATATGTTATGAGAATCATAAATGTCTGATTTGGGAAATATGTTATGAGAATCATAAATGTCTGATATGGGAAATATGTTATGAGAATCATAAACGTCTGATATTAGAAATATGTTATGAGAATCATAAACATCTGATATTGAAAATATGTTATAAGAATCATAAACGGCTGATATTAGAAATATGTTATGAGAATCATAAACGTCTGATATGGGAAATATGTTATGAGAATCATAAACGTCTGATATTAGAAATATGTTATGAGAATCATAAACATCTGATATTGGAAATATGTTATAAGAATCATAAACGGCTGATATTAGAAATATGTTATGAGAATCATAAACGTCTGATATGGGAAATATGTTATGAGAATCATAAATGTCTGATATTAGAAATATGTTATGAGAATCATATCGTCTGATATTGGAAATATGTTATGAGAATCATAAACGTCTGATATTAGAAATATGTTATGAGAATCATAAACGTCTAATATGGGAAATATGTTATGAGAATCATAAATGTCTGATAAAGGAAAATATGTTATGAGAATCATAAACGTCTGATATGGGAAATATGTTATGAGAATCATAAATGTCTGATATTAGAAATATGTTATGAGAATCATATACGTCTGATATTGGAAATATGTTATGAGAATCATAAACGTCTGATATTAGAAATATGTTATGAGAATCATAAACGTCTGATATGGGAAATATGTTATGAGAATCATAAATGTCGGATAAAGGAAAATATGTTATCAGAGCAGGAATCACCAGGTAACTCATCCAACTACCCAAAGCAACCATAACAAATATCCCAGCAGACATACTTTTTGATACCTCTGCCCATCAAACTACTTTTTTGATAAAAACATGTGTTACACATACACCCAACACATGATTTATCTCTTGGACAACCAGTGGTCATTGCCCAGTGGACAATTTACATTATGTGTCAAATGAAGTATTATAAAGATCATGCTTTATAAAGATCCTGGGCATACTTTCAGCTTACTTTCATAAATTATGCGTAAAAATTATAGGACATGTAATTAGCCATAGCTCTGCAAAATATAACCTTTTTGAAAATTCTTTTTATCTGATGGTACTGTCACATCCTAAAAAGTTGTAACTTGCACTTTGCAGCTTTACCTCAAATGAGTGTCTTGAAAACATTTTCCTTAGTCTTAATTATGATTTTTTTTTTTTAATTTGGTCTTTTTTATTAGGTCACCATGGCGATGAAGGTGCTGTAATGGCAGACGTGGTCCTTCCTGGTGCTGCATACACAGAAAAAGTTGCCACTTACATAAACACAGAAGGCAGAGCTCAACAGACAAGGTAGTTAAGTCTCTGTCGCAAAATACATCACAGAAAGAAAAACATGATTGTATTAATCAATTGTATATTCAATTTGACCTGATATACCTGTATTATTGTTATATTGAGCTTAAATTTGTATGTTTTGAACTTATTTGGGTCTGAGAAGCCAAGGTCCCCTTGGACTTCAATCCTTAGTACCCTTAATTGGAACATGAAATGCTCAATCTTGCATGTTGAAATTGTATTTGAACTATGGAACTGGTCTCCTTGAACTTGTGGCATTTCTAGAAAGGCACTGTAAAATGTTCAGACTTATCTTATAGGAATATCCCTTAAAGACAAAGTTACCATTTGCTCTCTCTAATTGGCAAAATAGGTAATCTTGTCACATAATTCAGAGATTGTTGTCATCTGCTTTTCAAAACATTATGTCACCAAGTATTAGTTCCTAACATTTC
The DNA here is from genome assembly GCA_020152595.1 of Chiridota heheva. Lineage (NCBI taxonomy): Eukaryota > Metazoa > Echinodermata > Holothuroidea > Apodida > Chiridotidae > Chiridota > Chiridota heheva. The sequence continues at coordinate 692,129 of JAIGNY010001069.1, forward strand.
ATGCTTTAATTCTCTTGTTTACAACAGAGTTGCAGTCAGCCCACCAGGCTTTGCAAGAGAAGATTGGAAAGTCATTCGTGCACTTTCAGAAGTAAGTAGGATTTCCACTCTTCAAAAATGAGGTCAGACGTTTTGTAAGTGAGTCAGGCTAGATAAATTTGGTGTTGTCTTGGAAGAATTTCACTTTGCAATTTATTGATGTCTTTGTGACATGACATCATTATTGCTGATATCATTCATGGAGATTGAGTCTATATCATTCATGGAGATTGAGTATATATCACTCATGGAGATTAAGTCTATATCACTTATGGAGATTTGAGTCTATATCACTTATGGAAATTGAGTCTATATCACTCTTGGAGATTAAGTCTATATCACTCATGGAGATTGAGTCTATATCACTCATGGAGATTGAGTCTATATCACTAATAGAGATTGAGTCTATATCACTCTTGGAGATTAAGTCTATATCACTCATGGAGATTAATTCTATATCACTCTTGGAGATTAAGTATATAGCACTTATGGAGGTTGAGTCTATCACTCATGGAGATTGAGTCTATATTACTCTTGGAGATTGAGTCTATATCACTCTTGAAAATTAAGTCTATATCACTTATGGAGATCGAGTCTATATCACTCATGGCGATTGAGTCTATATTACTCTTGGAGATTAAGTCTATATCACTCATGGAGATTGAGTCTATATCACTCATGGAGATTGAGTCTATATCACTCATGGAGATTGAGTCTATATCACTCATGGAGATTGAGTCTATATCACTCATGGAGATTGAGTCTCTACCACTCTTGGAGATTAAGTCTATATCACTCATGGAGACCGAGTCTATATCACTCATGGAGATTGAGTCTCCTCTGGTTTCATGCTCTGTGATATCTGTTACTGAATGCTGTGGTTGGCTTTGTTTGGTTTACTTCATTGTTTCAATACTTATAGTCTGTTCATTTAAAAGTTGGTGGAATGGTAGAGACAGTTAAGAAATTGATTTAAAAAGCCATCAACAATCATGGAAAAAACAAAATTCAGCTTGCCCTCTTTTTGACTTTGTGGCAAATTTGTGATGAATTAATGAGCAGACCTTGCTATTTTCTTGAATTATGGCAGAATATGAAATCAGAATGGATTCATTTCTTCTGCTGCAATATCAAAGAATATTTTGCTTCGGCCGGTAGGGTGTCCTAATTTGATAGATTCTGCTTTCTTTACTAAATATTAAAGGTGATATATTTGGGAAGTTTAATGTCAGTTTCAGCCTGATAGTTTTGGTAGTGTTGTGTATGATTCTGCTACAAGTCTGTAGTTATGTTGATAAAAATACCTTATATTTTCAAGTATTAATTGTTTCATTGTGGTAGTTTTTTGAGAATATTTTATTCAAAGTGTTTGAATTTTTTTCTGCAGTTGACTGGAGAGGCACTTCCTTATGATGCATTATTGCAACTGCGGTCTCGCATGGCGGACGTTTCCCCAAACCTCACCAGATATGGAGAAGTAGAGGAGGCAAACTTCTTTGTTCAAGCTCAGTCTCTCGCTCAGGTGAGTGTTGTACAATTAATCCTTGGCTTAGGTCCTATTTCTTTTTTAATCAAAAGATTAGGGTCCTGACAATCTGTGAATAGCTTCAGCCCCTGGTTATTTGATTTGGGTTTACTGCCCAAATAGTCTTATCTCAATTGTTGCCCTATGTATATATATATATATGAATATAAATATATATATATATATATGTATATATATATATATATATATATATGTATATATATATGTATATATATTATACTGATAATTCTTAACCACTAAGCTACGCTGGTAAATTGTCTAATACATTCTTTGAAATTATTGAAAATATGAAGTAATAACTTTTAGAATACAGGGACCTGTGGTTATGTAAAGGTGAAATGGGGCATGGTTTTAGAGAGGGGTTGATAAGGCAGAAGTAGTTATGTTATTTTCCTTCCTTTTTTTTAAGCTTTGGTTCTTTGTTGTTGTGAATTAATCCGGCTGTCTATTGAAGTATTTTGTAGCTTTTTTAATCCGGCTGTCTATTGAAGTATTTTGTAGCTTTATTAATCGGGCTATCTATTGTAGTATTTTGTAGCTTTATTAATCCGCCTATCTATTAAGGTATTTTGTAGCTTTATTAATCCAGTTGTCTATTGAAGTATTTTGTAGCTTTATTAATCCGGCTGTCTTATTGAAGTATTTTGTAGCTTCATTAATCCGGCTATCTATTGTAGTATTTTTGTAGCTTTATTAATCCGCCTATCTATTAAGGTATTTTGTAGCTTTATTAATCCAGTTGTCTATTGAAGTATTTTGTAGCTTTATTAATCCGGCTGTCTTATTGAAGTATTTTGTAGCTTCATTAATCCGGCTATCTATTGTAGTATTTTGTAGCTTTATTAATCCGCCTATCTATTAAGGTATTTTGTAGCTTTATTAATCCAGTTGTCTATTGAAGTATTTTGTAGCTTCATTAATCCGGCTGTCTATTGAAGTATTTTGTAGCTTCATTAATCCGGCTATCTATTGTAGTATTTTGTAGCTTCATTGATCCGGCTGTCTTATTGAAGTATTTTGTAGCTTCATTAATCCGGCTATCTATTGTAGTATTTTGTAGCTTTATTAATCCGCCTATCTATTAAGGTATTTTGTAGCTTTAGTAATCCAGTTGTCTATTAAAGTATTTTGTAGCTTCATTAATCCGGCTGTCTATTGAAGTATTTTGTAGCTTCATTAATCCGGCTATCTATTGTAGTATTTTGTAGCTTTATTAATCCGCCTATCTATTAAGATATTTTGTAGCTTTATTAATCCAGTTGTCTATTGAAGTATTTTGTAGCTTCATTAATCCGGCTGTCTATTGAAGTATTTTGTAGCTTCATTAATCCGGCTATCTATTGTAGTATTTTGTAGCTTCATTAATCCGGCTGTCTTATTGAAGTATTTTGTAGCTTCATTAATCCGGCTATCTATTGTAGTATTTTGTAGCTTTATTAATCCGCCTATCTATTAAGGTATTTTGTAGCTTTATTATTCCAGTTGTCTATTGAAGTATTTCGTAGCTTCATTAATTTTGGTAAATCTTTTGTTGGCTTAATTGTGAGTGACCGTTGTCTGGAGTTGTAACCAAGTCATATTTTTTATATAAGTCAAGTTAAGTCACAAGTTACTTTGTTGGCAAGTCAAGTCAAGGCACAAGTCATTTGCTCACAAGTCAGGTCAAGTCAAACTTTAAACTAAAGGCACTGCAATTTTTTTCAATGGTATAACAAAATTATACAAAAGTCTTAACGATTGACAGAAGAAAAAAAGCTTGATTATACAAAAATTGACATCAAAGTATATCTTCACATTCTGTTTGCTGACAAGTTTCAATTCACTCTTTTTCAAAAATGCTATTATTAACATCAGTATGTTCTTTGTATTCCCTTTGTTATAATTATTGATGTGTGTGACTACTTCGAAAGAAAAGATTTGTAATCAAAGATAAGAAGAAACTTTTTCTGATTCTTTAAACACTTTGAGATGGTCAGATATCTAAGCCGTGACAAGAATGATAGAAACTAGTATCATTGTTGTAAATTTTTCCGTTCTAGGCTCAAATTGAGGCAACCGAAAAGTGATATTGATTGCATGCAAGACAGTCTTTGGTGTTGTCAGTCTAGCTGTCATCCATGTCATATCTGTTAGACAGTCACTACTGATTGCAGCAGATTGCATTACATGTTCTCAAAATGAGTTCTGTCGAAACACTTTTTTGCAATTTTTGTCAAAATGTAATAATGTTTCATTTTCCATATGAAATATCCCCTTTGGTTTTGGGAAACTTGCAGTGAGGTTTTAGACTTTTATATCACTCAGTTGTTAAACAGTGCCTTTAGAGGGAATTCTTTTTAATCTGGAGAAAGAAATCAATTTTGCATCCAGGGTATTTTCAACCATTTACTTTCAAGGTACAAGGTAACAAAAGATGCAGGCAGATGTTGAAAGTATGTTTTAAAGGCAACTAGAAACATTTTCTGTTGCATTTTCCATTAAAAAGAGCAAACAATTCTGGGAAGAGTCATCAAATCTTTAAATTTTGAAAACAATATATTCAGGAACAGGTGTTTGTCTATATTTTTGGTTGTTGATATATTTTAAACTAAGCTCTTATTGTGGCTTCTACCTATATCTTTAAGAAATATGATATTTTTGTTTGTGATACTTAGAGGCAGCTATGTCATTTTCATATGCAATGAAAATCTTTTAACTAACATGAAAAACCTCAAAATTATCTTCATTTAAATTTTGAGGCCCAATTATTCAAGAAAATTTGTGTTTGTGAATGAAATGAAATAAGCTAAGTGTCAGTAGTGAAAACCTGCAATTTTTTTCCACAGCTGGCTCAATCTAAACTGTCCAGCGACCCTTTTAAAGTGAATCAAACAGCTCTCAAAGAATTCTACATGACCGATCCAATCAGCAGAGCTTCACGCACAATGGCCAAATGCATCCAGGCTGCCACACAAGCTGAAAACAAGAAGTGAAGGTGGCACTCCACTTATACTACACCTAACAAGCAGGAAACAAACTTTTGATGTAGATTAACAAACTTGGAGAATTGAGTTTCAAACACTCATCCTGCAATTCTAGAGCTCACAAGTCCCACTTATTTACTGTGCAATGTTTAAGATATTAAATCCTATGCTCTTTGGCGATTACAAATTTAATAAGAATGTAGAACAGTGTTTGATATCTTGTTCATTGTATCTTACCTCACCTCTGGCTGAAGAATTTGAAGTGTTTTGCAGTTTCTGTTTACATTGCTTTTCTAAGGTTCATTTGCATTTCTGAATATAAGCAAAAGTATTATTTGTGAGCTTATGACACAGGCTGCAGCTTATTTAAGGGTTTCTTAGTCATGCATTCATATGTAAGTCTTACATGTACATGACACAGGCTGCAGCTTATTTAAGGGTTTCTTAGTCATGCATTCATATGTAAGTCTTACATGTACATGACACAGGCTGCAGCTTATTTAAGGGTTTCTTAGTCGTGCATTCATATGTAAGTCTTACATGTACATGACACAGGCTGCAGCTTATTTAAGGGTCTCTTAGTCATGCATTCATATGTAAGTCTTACATGTACATGACGTGGGCTGCAGCTTATTTAAGGGTTTCTTAGTCGTGCATTCATATGTAAGTCTTACATGTACATGACACAGGCTGCAGCTTATTTAAGGGTCTCTTAGTCGTGCATTCATATGTAAGTCTTACATGTACATGACACGGGCTGCAGCTTATTTAAGGGTCTCTTAGTCGTGCATTCATATGTAAGTCTTACATGTACATGACACGGGCTGCAGCTTATTTAAGGGTTTCTTAGTCGTGCATTCATATGTAAGTCTTACATGTACATGACACAGGCTGCAGCTTATTTAAGGGTCTCTTAGTCGTGCATTCATATGTAAGTCTTACATGTACATGACACAGGCTGCAGCTTATTTAAGGGTTTCTTAGTCTCGCATTCATTTGTAATTCTTACATGTACATGACGTGGGCTGCAGCTTATTTAAGGGTTTCTTAGTCTGGCATTCATATATAAGTCTTACATTTCTGAAGCTAAAAATGTTTCAAAATAATATGTAAATTGAATTTTCTCAGAATTGAATATTGCTGTAATGCAGTCATAAGCAATTGTTAGAATGAAGTGCAAAATCACACCATAAGACCAAGAACAATCCTTGTAAAAGAACAGTTGTAGATGCAAATATGTTAGAAGTAATTTATGAAAAGTTATCTGTAGGACCTACTAGATGTCAGAATGCCTCAGAGGAATCATAAAAGCAAAGTTTTCTTGTTGGTGTGACGTACCTCCAATTAAAATAATCACTCAATTTGCCTCTTTCTTTAGCTGAGTCATTTGAACTAATATCTTACAAGAATTCCTATCACAACACACATGACCTATGTAAATAATTCAAGATATATTGTGTTTTGGTGTTCTTGCAGTCATGTAAGGGATGAGAATAAAGTTTGAGATAAAGCTTCAATTTTCCTGGTGGTTCTGAAGGAGCTTGCATGTAAGTGTAGTCGTTTTACTTTCAGAGAATAACACATCCATTTGTTGTAATATTGGCTGCCTGTCTCATATCATATAGAGCACTGTGCATGTGGTGCCACATCCACTCCAATACATACCTCTTGGGTATCTAATTTCCGGGAGTAAGTTTACTTTAATCCCACTGTGCATGAGCTACGCTTATTTAGAGTGTTAATTTGATTGGTTTATAATGTCCCATCAGATCTCCTTTTTGTTACATCAAGATGCCCACTGCGTTTTATTGATCAGTCGTGGAGCACTAGTTGTAGACCGGGGATCTAATCTGGGATGCTAGATGAGAAAGCTTAGACTTTACCACAAGGCATCAGCCCATCGTAAATCAAACCAGTGATGCTAGATGAGAAAGCTTAGACTTTACCACAAGGCATCAGCCCATCGTAAATCAAACCAGTTATGCTAGATGAGAAAGCTGAGGCTTTACCACAAGGCATCAGCCCATCGTAAATCAAACCAGTAATGCTAGATGAGAAAGCTAAGGCTTTACCACAAGGCATCAGCCCATCGTAAATCAAACCAGTAATGCTAGATGAGAAAGCTGAGGCTTTACCGCAAGGCATCAGCCCATCGTAAATCAAACCAGTAATGCTAGATGAGGAAGCTGAGGCTTTACCACAAGGCATCAGCCCACCAGGGATCAAACCTGGGACGCTAGATGAGAAAGTTGAGGCTTTACCACAAGGCATCAGCCCACCAGGGATCAAGCCAGGGACGCATCAGCCCACCGGGGATCAAACCAGGGACGCTAGATGAGAAAGCTGAGGCTTTACCACAAGGCATCAGCCCACCAGGGATCAAGCCAGGGACGCTAGATGGGAAAGCTAAGGCTTTACTACAAGGCATCAGCCCACCAGGGATTAAACCAGGAATGCTAGATGAGAAAGCTGAGGCTTCACCGCAAGGCATCAGCCCACCAGGGATTAAACCAGGGACACTAGATGAGAAAGCTGAGACTTTACCACAAGGCATCAGCCCACCAGGGATCAAACCTGGGACGCTAGATGAGAAAGTTGAGGCTTTACCACAAGGCATCAGCCCACCAGGGATCAAACCTGGGACGCTAGATGAGAAAGTTGAGGCTTTACCACAAGGCATCAGCCCACCAGGGATCAAACCAGGGACGCTAGATGAGAAAGCTAAGGATATAATGCAAGGCATTAGCCCATTGGAAGCTGAGGCTTTATCACAGGGCACCGGACAACTTCATTAATCAAAGCAAAAACAATTATTTTATTTTTTGGGATTGATTTTTATTTAGAAATATTATTTAAGAAATTTTCTTTTTTGGTATTACTACCACATGGAGGAAAACCAAGGAGATATTTTCCATGCGCTCAAAGTTTGTTACCATTTCTTCACAGGTGGTTGGACTTCACAGTGCAACAATGGCATCACTGCTGATACTTTATTTAATGGAAGTTGCTACTTTTCACAGAATTCTCAGCAATTTAGTCAAAGACTTAAAATTCCAAACATTCTTCAGTCTTCACCAGTGAACTAGATAGAAATATACATTGCCATTGCACATTTTAAACATGGACAAAAGACTTCGTTTATTTGATTCATGCTAACAAATTTTCTTGGATGCAGATATGGAATTCAGGCCACTTTGATGTATGAATTCAGGCAAAAAGTTGCCCAAAAAGCTTGAAAAATGGAAAAAATGTAATTGGCCAAATTTTGTGGTTCCCACTTTTTGTACCAAAAGTAAATAAAAAAGTAATTCTCATGTTAAATCATATAAAACCAAACAGATGTCATCCCCTAGGTAAACACACAATTTGTGCTGAATATACTCAAAATAAATTAGATAATTCACACATGGGCAATAAACACTGCTATGCAAAAAATGAAAACAAGACATCACTCTTTCAATAATTCATTATTTTATTCTCTTGAGCCTCATACATGAAGAACTAAGCATGTAGTACATTGGAAGACATTAAGAAAGGAAATCTGAGTTTTACCACAAAGTGTCCAACAGTGTAGGATATAAAAGTAGTATGGACTCCTGAAAGCCAGTGGGATTTGGATATCAAAGTAGTATGGACTCTTGAAAGCCAGTGGGATTTCTGAGAATTGAGGGTTGCTAAATATGGATAATCAAAAGAAAAAAACCCAATATTTAAGGAACTATAAATTTATATTCAAACAGTGCTAAATAAGAAAAGTCATTCTAGTGGAATATACTCTTAGGGCCTATGATACAGCCTAAGCATAGAAGTAGAAATCAAGTTTTCCCCAATACTGAAAATTCTTGGAATTTGGGCAATTTGCACTAGGTTCTACAAACTGGTGGGGGGAGAGATGAAGCCCTGACACTTTCTTGGGAGCCATGCTGGCTTTTCAATGGCTGAAATGCGCTGGGTCACATATCCAACTCCAAACAAAAATAGAGAATGCAAGGACCTAATATCCATTGACACATTGCTATGTGTAACACATATGGTCCATTGACACATTGCTATGTGTAACACATATGGTCCATTGACACATTGCTATGTGTAACACATACGGTCCATTGACACATTGCTATGTGTAACACATATGGTGAGGAATTTTCTTCTTCTTTAAATTTGGTATCACAAACTTCTTTCTTTAATCAGTGCACCCTTAAGAGTAGGCCTAACGTATCAACATTGCTTTTTTATTTTTATTTTAACCTTTCTTTATATTGTGATTGTATTCTGTGCATTTGAAATTACATCTCTTCCGCAGTGCTTCTTTGTAACTGAAATGTTTAAAGGATAACTTCTTTGTGCAACTTGTCTTGTGACACACACTTGACAGTTTTGAGAGGCCTACAAGTAAGACGAACGATAATTACACTGTTTTGTTTTGTTGCAAGGAAGAATACAAGTCTTCATGCTACATTTGATTGATGAGTGGGTGGAGGCAGCAAATGTCTTCCCAAATGGAAATGAATTCTTTCTCAATTTTAACGAAGGGAAATACCTTCCGGACAGGGCATTTCTTCAACACTTTGCCTTAAATTTTGTGACAGAAATTCCAATTCCTAACAAGTTTACTTACTACAAGAGGACTAAGAGCAGTAACTTTTGGCAACATTCTACTTTGCGCCCATTCTATAGCACTTTGGGCTTGTCTTCAGTTAGTATTTACAGTGGCAGATCTAGGGGAGGGGGGAATAGGGTGACCACCTCCTCCCTGGCAAAATTAATGTCCCTAGGCCTATGGTCTGAACACATCATGCATACCTGTCACCTTCAACGTATATTGTATGTTTTCTCATCTAATATGATTCACTTTTTATTGGGACACTCCTCTGGCCACCCCCCTTTCCTGAATCCTGGATCTGCCACTGGTTTACATCACAAAATGTATTTGAAAATGCTATTAGAGCATTTGGCTCTAACGACCAACATACCCTTGTTCTGCCACTCCAGTTGAATATCGATGGAGCATTAACTCAAATGATTCCCTACACTGAATTTTTTAATAATTCTAACCTCGTGAACTTTTTGCAAGATTTGACATCAAATGACTCCAAACTTTGGACGGACAGTTCGTGAAGTGACAAAACTTATGAACCAGTTCTGGTGACCGTATCACAATATCATAAATCCTTTAACGTGTTATTCACTATCGACATATACGACATCTGTAATTGAATAAATCAATTATAAAAGGTGACTTGCATGTTACGATGATGCCGTGTCTTTGTGGTGACTTCCTGCGAGACATAGTTAAGGCAGAGCTGAGCACAACTAGCATCTAAATATAATTCAGAGGAGTCAGGAAGCTCATTTGGTAGTGGACCTGAGGAGTCTAGTAGCTCAGTTGGTAGTGGACCTGAGGAGTTGAGTAGCTCAGTTGGTAGTGGAGCTGAGGAGTCGAGTAGCTCAGTTGGTAGTGGAGCTGAGGAGTCGAGTAGCTCAGTTGGTAGTGGAGCTGAGGAGTCGAGTAGCTCAGTTGGTAGTGGACCTGAGGAGTCGAGTAGCTCAGTTGGTAGTGGACCTGAGGAGTCGAGTAGCTCAGTTGGTAGTGGACCTGAGGAGTCGAGTAGCTCAGTTGGTAGTGGACCTGAGGAGTCGAGTAGCTCAGTTGGTAGTGGACCTGAGGAGTCGAGTAGCTCAGTTGGTAGAGCGCACGACAGATGCTGGATGTACCCGGTTCAAGCCTCGGACAGGTCTAACCAGTTTTTCCACAGCTATGCAAACAGATACGCCGAACATCAAAGCGGAAGTACGTCGTTTGCAGCTTCTCCCCATTCCTGCTGTAGAGAGAAGTAGCAATGGTTGAAAGGCCCTCGCTGCCTTTGGAGGGGACCTTAAGCTGTCAAGCCCGATGGTAGGACAGTTACACCCTACCTTGCATGGGTGTCAATCACAGGGGGGAATGCCCCCCCCTCACTTTTTGAGATAGGAGACACAATATCAAATGTCCCCCTCACTTTTTTGCGTATTCCAATGTCTTCTGTACTTGATAAATTGATTCAAATATATCATGCCGTGTGACAAAACTGCGGGGTTCAGTCAATCAAGGAGGTTATACAGAGACCCAATATTTGACGTCGTTGATGATATCTGTGAAAGAATTATGACATCACGACACGTCACTTTGGTGTTCTACCGCATGCGCTGTCTATGAAACGTAACTTACTATGCCTATGCCACGCGTACGTGCTATGCGCTCCATCGTACAAAGTACAAGTGTGCAGTATCTAAGTGATGACAACACTGCTTTGATGGAGGGGGGGGGGGCACTTTTATATGTGCTGCCCTAGCAGGTGCCTTTTTTGTAGCGCAGGTGTCTTCTTTTTACCATAAAAAAATAATTTAAAAAAAAAGTGCACTAACATTTTGTTTTTGAATAGTCTTTTTTTTATCATTTTCGGGGTTTAGGTCTTTTACTGTGTTAATTTTGTACTGCTGGTCCATTTTTACAATATTTTCATCGAATATTCGTACTTGCCGGTATCAAAATTGACTCTTTCATACTGCGGGTATCAAAATTGTATAATTTAATACTACAGTTAACAAAAAATCTGCCATACTGCGGATATGTTTTTCGGTTGGTAGGCTTCACACCCCTACCACTTTTAGTATGAAGTGCCCCCCCCCTTCCCCATCCTTCTTCCCAAGGGTTCTGATTGATAACTCAGTGACGCACATGTATTGCCGTGGCAGAAAGATGGTAAGTTTGATATCAGATCAATTGAAAATGTTAAAACTTGTTTACAGGTGCGTAGCCATGGAGACTGTCCCCCCCCCCCATCCCCCTCCGCCTCAAAATAAAAGGACCTGCCTTTTTAAATGAGTAGTCCTTCACAGCAGTGGCGTAGCCAGAAAGGGGGCCCCCTCCTCCTCTCCCTAATATTTTAATCCGTTGGTTCAGTTTTAATCCGTCAGTTTAGATTGGTACCGTCGGTTCAACAAGCTTTGACATTCCAAGCTGCCAGGTGCTTATTATGTTTTTAGATTTCAAAAGGGCACTATCTCAGAAAAAGATTCTTTGATAGTAATATATTAAACATTTGTGCGATTTTGTATTTTAATACATGAACTATGACACAGAGAAAGTGGGAGGTGGGTGTTGGAGTACACGTGAGTACAGGACAGGCTCATTTTAAAAGTTTGACAACATTTGTACACATTTGTAGTGAATTATTGAAAACCTTTGATTTAGACAACCCATATTTTTCAAAGAGTGGCGATAAACCTACCCATGTACAAACAAACAAAACATATTTCCACATAAGGCGTTTTCATGATTTTGTATATGGTGTATTATATATAGCTCTCTTTGACATGAATTTTGAATTATATTACACACCTTACTATGCGATGTGACATACTTTTTTTCCTTGAAATGCCAATTTTGCGAGAGCTTCCGGGGACTTCGGCCTCTAGACCCCTACCGGGGATTCACCCCTAGATCCCACCAGGGGCCCTTAGGCGGGCTTCTATGCCGACAAGCCGAGCACTTTGCGCTCGAGATTACACCTTAGGTGTCACCTCAATTACGCCACTAAATGTTGTGTCAGTTTAATTCAAACCCCCTTCCTGGCAAATTTTTCCTTAATTCATTCAGCGACCAAGGGGATCCTTTTGCGGCCAAATAAAGGAATTTGGTCATGCACTTCATGATCTTACTTAATCCTCCAATGTCTAATAACTGCTAGAACCTCGGGGTAAGTGATTTTTTCCAACATATTTTGCCCGCCCCTTCCTTTCCCCCTCCTTTTTCCGTCCTACCTAAGACTACGGATTGATGCCCCTTCTACCTTGTTCTCGGAACACTTCTCTAAAAGAATAGGGTGAAAACCCGATATTTCACTTCCGTCCCGGTCGCACGAAACTGGCATCGGCTATGCTAATCAACTTGGCAGTACTTGTGTTTCAAGCCTCACGTTTCTCTTGCCGGCCTCACAAAGTCAACTACGACCTACACAGACTATGGAAATTTAACTTACCATCGATTTAACATTAGCCGATCCCAATTTTGTTCGCTGTTTCGGCAACTTTTTAAAATTATTTGTACACCTTGAATTGGTGAGATATTGCTGATTTTTTTTTTTGCTTTTAAGGATATACTCTATACACTGGGTATCTATGCTCGAGTCTTGCTGAGTTCCCCCAAGGGAGGATCATCATGTACAAAAGCAAGAGTTAAGTACAAATGCAAGTTGAGTTTTACAACTTGTCAGCTTATTTTCTCTGCAATGTACATGGGAGGAGCCACTCTATTCGTGGGAACGCAAATTATTTGCTTTAAGGGTTTTGGGACTCTTTTACTGTTTTCTTTTGTCCCAACATATTGATCTGTATCTTGCCCCAACATATCGATCTGTATCTTGCCCCAACATATTGATCTGTATCTTGCCCCAACATATTGATCTGTATCTTGCCCCAACATATTGATCTGTATCTTGCCCCAACATATTGATCTGTATCTTGCCCCAACATATGATCTGTATCTTGCCCCAACATATCGATCTGTATCTTGCCCCAACATATTAATCTGTATCTTGCCCCAACATAGCGATCTGTATCTAGCCCTAACATATTGATCTCTATCTTGCCCCAACATTGATCTGTATCTTGCCCCAACATATCGATCTGTATCTTGCCCCAACATATTAATCTGTATCTTGCCCCAACATAGCGATCTGTATCTAGCCCTAACATATTGATCTGTATCTTGCCCCAACATTGATCTGTATCTTGCCCCAACATATCGATCTGTATCTTGCCACAACATAGCGATCTGTATCTTGCCCCAACATATTGATCTGTATCTTGCCCCCAACATATTGATCTGTATCTTGCTCCAACATATTGATCTGTATCTTGCCCCAACATCGATCTGTATCTTGCCCCAACATATTGATCTGTATCTTGCCCCAACATATGATCTGTATCTTGCCCCAACATATTGATCTGTATCTTGCCCCAACATATTGATCTGTATCTTGCCCCCAACATATTGATCTGTATCTTGCCCCAACATATTGATCTGTATCTTGCCCCAACATATTGATCTGTATCTTGCCCCAACATCGATCTGTATCTTGCCCCAACATATTGATCTGTATCTTGCCCCAACATATTGATCTGTATCTTGCCCCAACATTGATCTGTATCTTGCCCCAACATATCGATCTGTATCTTGCCCCAACATATCGATCTGTATCTTGCCCCAACATATCGATCTGTATCTTGCCCCAACATATCGATCTGTATCTTGCCCTAACATATCGATCTGTATCTTGCCCCAACATAGCGATCTGTATCTTGCCCCAACATATTGATCTGCATCTTGCCCCAACATATTAATCTGTATCTTGCCCCCAACATATTGATCTGCATCTTGCCCCAACATATTGATCTGTATCTTGCCCCAACATATTGATCTGTATCTTGCCCCAACATATTGATCTGTATCTTGCCCCCAACATATTGATCTGTATCTTGCTCCAACATATTAATCTGTATCTTGCCCCCAACATATTGATCTGCATCTTGCCCCAACATATTGATCTGTATATTTCCCCAACATATTGATCTGTATCTAGCCCCAACATATTGATCTGTATCTTGCCCCAACAAATTGATCTGTATCTTGCCCCAACATATCGATCTGTATCTTGCCCCAACATATCGATCTGTATCTTGCCCCAACATATTGATCTGTATCTTGCCTTAACATATTGATCTGTATCTTGCCCCAACATATTGATCTGTATCTTGCCCCAACATATCGATCTGTATCTTGCCCCAACATATCGATCTGTATTTTGCCCCAACCTATCGATCTGTATCTTGCCCCAACATATTGATCTGCATCTTGCCCCAACATATTGATCTGTATCTTGCCCCAACAAATTGATCTGTATCTTGCCCCAACATCGATCTGTATCTTGCCCCAACATATTGATCTATATCTTGCCCCAACATATTAATCTGTATCTTGCCCCAACATATTAATCTGTATCTTGCCCCAACATATTGATCTGTATCTTGCCCCAACATATTGATCTGTATCTTGCCCTAATCCTAAGTTTACTGCGACAACAGTAACAAATTATTTGAAGTGCAGAAAAACAATCAATTAAAAATGTTATTGTTTGGTTAATGATTGTGGATTAATTTATCTAATGAATAGAAACAATAGGCCTACATTTTTCCCGGATTAAAAAGGGAATCCAGATGAAATGCATGCGGACTGGACCCATCCTTCATTCACGAACTTCTTTTATTTCCAATTATCTGATGATAAGATCACAAGCTGCTTTCCACAATGAAACGAAATAAAAAGCTTGAATATATCATTTGTACATCTATATACAAAAATTACTTTTTGGTCTGTCATATTTACATTAAAATTCGCTACTTTATTGCACACACCACATCACACTTGGTAGAAAACAAACCTTCAGTTGTGGAAGAACACACTCTGCCTCTTGTTCCCCTATTAACGTAATTACCCAAATTCATCATTCACTAATTATAAAATCAAGGTTCATTTGAATCCATTCAAAGGGTTTTTGACACATCTCAAACAGGCAGAGACAGTTTACGTGAGTAGATAGCCTGTTCACGGAACTTTTGGTAGGCCAGGTCAAGTTTGTTAACAGCAAGATGTGCAGTTTGAAGGATGCCTACTCCACTCTTTACGATCCCATGCACTTAACATTAGGAAGACAAGGTATGATGTAGGCCCGCCGAAATCATGGACACGCCGTGCGCAGGTGAGGTTTGGGCCACATATAACCGGCAATTAAGGTTGCTTTCGAATCATTTGCCCTTGGTCTCTTTGGGACTTCCCCACTGCATGCCCCTCACCTCCTTCTCGGTAGGACACGCAACATCCACTCTTGCAGTCGGCTTGTAAGTTGTTGTGAATATTTGAAAATTATAATCTTATTATAAGAAATTAAGACAGGTTGTATTACTGTTTGGTTTATGGTAATTGCTTTCCATTATCTTAAAATAATTTTTCACTTTGATTGTGTAACAAAAATGTACCAAATGTTTACTGATTATGTAATTTGTGACGTATATAAAATATACAAGAATTGCAAAGAGATATCATTTGCATATTGTGTCAAAGGTGAAAACATCGCCGCAGAAAATTCATACGTCCGGACTGAGGCTCCTGAAAATAAAATAAAAACAAGTTGTTAAGAAATAAACATGGGCTGAAGGGAAAATAAAAACAAGTTGTCTGAATGGTATTGCACACCGGACGCGGTGCGGCCGCTAGCGATTAAAGAAATAAGATTAAAACTTGGCTTCATGTTGTCGTAGATAAATCGTCTAGCTCTTCGCCCATTATGAATATTCGCACCCCACTAAAGTAAATTATGTACGGCTTTGAAATAAAATTGCATTTTAACAACTAGAAATGTCTGGCATCGGCGTAGAAAATGGGAGGGGGCCTTGGGGCTTTAGCCCTTCAGTCACAAAATACTTCAGCAGGATCCCCTTCTACCCGAATGTGGGGCATGCGCAGGATCTCCCTCCCACCCGAATGTGGGGGGAAAATTATAGTATCACACTAAAATACAAGAAAAATCACCATTCAAATGATAGGTATAGAAAAAAGGTGTATATGGGGGATGGGATTCCCCTTTCACCCTCCAAATCCCGCCTATGCCCTTCCATAATCAAACGAAGATATATAAAGCAACGGTATATGCAGATTTCACCCTTTGAGAAACTCCTGTCGAAGGGGCTGCTTTCTACGCCCCTGGTTACGTTAAAGATAATTTACCTGGAGCTGCAGTAACTATTCTCTTCCTCCAGGACATCTAGATGATCGGTTTTAAGATCTGTTGTTTCGTTTATTGAGGAGAGACGCTGTTGCGCAACAGCAGTCATCCGCTGCCGCATGTCCGGATAATCCTTCAAAACTGAAAAAAAAGGAAAATGGAGGAAGGATCGTAACGTTGTGTAGAAGCACTGACAGATCCGAAGAGCAGGGGATGCACTGTGTGAGAATCCATAGAGCTTTGCCAATGGTGGCGAGTTTGCCTCCCCAGGACAAATTATAGAGACAACGTTATGTTAAAACTTACGAGACATTTTAAAGGAATTTAGGCCATCCTTGTCATAATGCCTTTTTATATTCTGGTTTTTATATTTGGCAAAACATTCAGAGGCACCTCGCCAATGCAATCCACAAAACTTGTAAATTCAGAACCGCTGTTTTTGAAAAGTGATGACCTGATAAAACGGTCAAGTTATTATATACTGATCCGCTGAAAGTGCTAAACACCCTTATGGGAAACGTTTTCACTGTGGCTACTTTAATGTTATAGCTGTACATTTCCATAAAAACAAATTAATTTGTATAAAGTTTTATCTTATCGACATATTTATCTTCATTCTTTAAAACTGTTGTTTAATAAGTAATAGCACTAAAGACCCTTCTGGGAAAGGTCTTAATCCGGTGATTTATTCCAAATTGAGAGTTGTACATTTCCATAATGATAGAGAAAAAAATAAGTTTTCTTTAGTTCGTCTGTGTAGTCAGGTAGTATGTAGGTTATGGAGCGCCTATTTTGCCATAAGCTCAAAAATCGACATATGTAAAATTAAATCGACATATGACAATATAATTTGCATATGCAGGTTTATCGCTCTGTTATTCTGTTATTGGAGGAAATTGAATATATCGGAAGCTATTTGTATTTAATCGTCCGATTTCATGAGAGATATGAAAATAATGCAAAGAGCTTCAGAATTTAAATTTCTTCCATTTACAGAGCGAGAAACGTGTACGTGACAATATTTTGTCATATGTGGATTTATTTCTGCAAATGCTGATTTCAGGACTTCTGGCCCTCTAGAAGCACCATATAGTGGATAGTGAATGTGCAAATGCAGTAAAGGCACACTAGGAGCACCATATAGTGGATAGTGAATGTGCAAATGCAGTAAAGAGGATATCCTTTGACCTACCTTCATTGAAAGCTGTTTTGCTAAGTTTATAAACATCGCATGTTGTGGCTGCTACAACCGAGGCAACCCGACGTTCATCCTCACGCAAAAGAGATATTTCTGATAATAAAAGCAAACAAAATAAAGCATGAAAATCCCCAGCTCTTGATTCAGTCAAACTTTAAACCATTCTTTTTGTATCAAAGGAAAACAAACTGGTGAATATCCATGTTAAAACATGGATATCCCTAGATCTTGATTCAGTCAAGCTTTATGCCATTTTTTTTGTATCAAAGGAAAACAAATTGGTGAAAATCTATGTTGACATCTT